>CAWUFW010009004.1:0-600000 GCA_963921515.1 Calotriton arnoldi
ATGTGCGTTGTCTGTGGTCACACATTTGACTGCCATTTGCTTACTGCACCTGTGGGCTACTTGACTACAACTGGGAATGGGTGTGGTGTCTGTGCATTGCACCGTCTTCCCTGGCAACATCAGTGTAGGCAATGAGTCAGATGGCCTAGGTGTGTATGTGTTGTGTAGCCCTGGTGGTGTGTCTCCCTCATATGTGTCACGTTGCCTGTACTCACATGCCTGTGTTGTCCTTGCTGTTGCAGTTCGCATACACTGTGTAATTTTGCAGTTCATCATCCCCATAACAGCACCCACGTTGGAATCACGACAGAGGCAAGTATGGTGTATTAGTGTGTTTATTGTGATAATAGTGCATAGGATGGATTGTGCTGTACATGAATCTTGCAATCCCAAGTTCCTAGATGAATAGAAAGTCCAGGTAGACAGGATCCCCAGTATCGGGGCCACTGTTGTCTGACACATTGTTCCAACTTATACTCCCCATGCAATGTGTGGGAGTAGTGTTGCCATCAACAGGGTGAACAGTCTGTGCACAAAGGCGAAAATCCAGAACAGGTTCAGGCTTCCTGGGAGTTGCGCTTGGCCATCAGCCTCTCACTTTCCCCTCCTCGGACGACCCCTCTTCTTGGGGGGGGCCCTCAAGTGCAGGCTGCTGCGGTGCAGGGGACTCTCCGCCAGAGTCCTCCTCCCTCCCTGTGGCAGTTGCAGTTTGTTCGGTACCAGATGTTGTTGGCACACAGGGAGGTGTGGACTGGTTGCTGTTCATCTGGCGGAGGCATTGTAAAATGTCCCTGTGCACCGCCGTCATCTCATGTAGTACATCCCACTTGGACTCCACGCGGGTCATGTGGGAGTCCACACGTGACATGTGGGAGTCCACACGTGACATGTGTGACTCCACTTGGGACATGTGGGAGTCCAAGCAGGCATGATGGGCAGCCTGCTGCTGTTTGATGTCTCTGAGGAGCCCCACTACCTGGCTGAGCTCTCCGGTGCTGGACTGGTACGCATCAGCTATGCGTACCAGTTGTGGGTCTTCATGCACACCAGCAACGTCTGCAAGCAGCGACCTCTGTCTCCCACCCCTCCCACCACCCCTGCTGACATGTGCAGTGTGTGCAGTTGCACGCACAGATAACCCTGGTCCACCTTGGGGGTTGGTGGTGGTGGTGGTGTCCATGGCCCCAGGTTGGTCCAGGGTCACTGCGCTGGTGTTGTTCCTTATTCTGTCCATGTCGGCAGGGATGGTATTCGTGGTGACAGTCGTTGGAGGGGTGGGTGCAGGGGGTGCAGCTGGTGGACCTGCTGGTGCTGCAGCTGGTGGTCCTGCTGGTGCAGCATGTTGACTTGCACCGGATGTGCCAGGTTGTTCTTCATCGTCCGAGGAGGACAGAGGCTGTACGACGCCAGTGAGCTCGGCATCCTCTTGAGCCTGGGACTGGGACTCCTCAGCGTCTGCTGCTGTGTCCCTATCATCACCTGTTTTTGGGAGACACAAACAATGTATGTCATGTTTCTGCAGGCATCAGTGGTTGACACACCTGACAGTTGTGACTGTGCCTCGGGGTGCGGGCCTGTACATTGTATTGTCCTAAGTCGTCACAGTCAGGGGTTGATATTGGTGTGGCACATTGTCCTGCATTATTTGGGCATTTCTATGTATTCTCTGGGGTGTGAACATGGTCTGCATTGATTGTGTTTGGTTGACAGCCAGACCTCCTTCCCACCCACCCACCCACCCAGTCAGTTATCCCACCATGGAACGTGCTTGCATTGCAGGGAGTGTAAGTTGTCTCTCAGGATGTCAGTCAGTGGTGTCCTGCTGTTTGTTGGTGCACAGTTGGCAGCAGGGCCTTGTGCTCCCCACAGCAGTAGCCAGTGTCAGCCATCTTGTGAGTCCTTCTCCACTCCCTGTGATGTGAGCATGGTTCAGGGTGGTGTTGATGGGCCAGTTGTGAGGCTGAGCAATGTCTGTGACTACGACTCCCATCATGCTATTGCCTCCACCCCCCTTCCCAGCATGCCCATGCTTCCTTCCTTTTGACTCTGCTTCCCTGTGGGGTGGGCTGGCTGTGCTGACAGGATGGCTGGGAGTGTTGTCCTGGCAGTTGTTTGGCTAAGAGTCCCAAGAGTGTCCCTGTGCTTCACACAACATAAGCCAGGGTGGTGGTGCTTTGTGGGATCTTGTGTTAGGATGGAGGGCATTGCATTCTACCAGGTGGGTACTGTGGAGTTTGTTTTGGGGGGGGTGTGAGGGGAGGTGCTGGTGACTATGGTCAGTGCTGCAAGTCCCCCTTCCCAGCCAGCCAGCCAGATATCCCACCATGGAACGTGCTTGCATTGCAGGGAGTGTAAGTTGTCTCTCAGGATGTCAGTCAGTGGTGTCCTGCTGTTTGTTGGTGCACAGTTGGCAGCAGGGCCTTGTGCTCCCCACAGCAGTAGCCAGTGTCAGCCATCTTGTGAGTCCTTCTCCACTCCCTGTGATGTGAGCATGGTTCAGGGTGGTGTTGATGGGCCAGTTGTGAGGCTGAGCAATGTCTGTGACTACGACTCCCATCATGCTATTGCCTCCACCCCCTTCCCAGCATGCCCATGCTTCCTTCCTTTGACTCTGCTTCCCTGTGGGGTGGGCTGGCTGTGCTGACAGGATGGCTGGGAGTGTTGTCCTGGCAGTTGTTTGGCTAAGAGTCCCAAGAGTGTCCCTGTGCTTCACACAACATAAGCCAGGGTGGTGGTGCTTTGTGGGATCTTGTGTTGGGATGGAGGGCATTGCATTCTACCAGGTGGGTACTGTGGAGTTTGTGTTGGGGGGGGTGTGAGGGGAGGTGCTGGTGACTATGGTCAGTGCTGCAAGTCCCCCTTCCCACCCAGCCAGCCAGATAGCCCACCATGGAACGTGCTTGCATTGCAGGGAGTGTAAGTTGTCTCTCAGGATGTCAGTCAGTGGTGTCCTGCTGTTTGTTGGTGCACAGTTGGCAGCAGGGCCTTGTGCTCCCCACAGCAGTAGCCAGTGTCAGCCATCTTGTGAGTCCTTCTCCACTCCCTGTGATGTGAGCATGGTTCAGGGTGGTGTTGATGGGCCAGTTGTGAGGCTGAGCAATGTCTGTGACTACGACTCCCATCATGCTATTGCCTCCACCCCCTTCCCAGCATGCCCATGCTTCCTTCCTTTTGACTCTGCTTCCCTGTGGGGTGGGCTGGCTGTGCTGACAGGATGGCTGGGAGTGTTGTCCTGGCAGTTGTTTGGCTAAGAGTCCCAAGAGTGTCCCTGTGCTTCACACAACATAAGCCAGGGTGGTGGTGCTTTGTGGGATCTTGTGTTAGGATGGAGGGCATTGCATTCTACCAGGTGGGTACTGTGGAGTTTGTGTTGGGGGGGGTGTGAGGGGAGGTGCTGGTGACTATGGTCAGTGCTGCAAGTCCCCCTTCCCACCCAGCCAGCCAGATATCCCACCATGGAACGTGCTTGCATTGCAGGGAGTGTAAGTTGTCTCTCAGGATGTCAGTCAGTGGTGTCCTGCTGTTTGTTGGTGCACAGTTGGCAGCAGGGCCTTGTGCTCCCCACAGCAGTAGCCAGTGTCAGCCATCTTGTGAGTCCTTCTCCACTCCCTGTGATGTGAGCATGGTTCAGGGTGGTGTTGATGGGCCAGTTGTGAGGCTGAGCAATGTCTGTGACTACGACTCCCATCATGCTATTGCCTCCACCCCCTTCCCAGCATGCCCATGCTTCCTTCCTTTTGACTCTGCTTCCCTGTGGGGTGGGCTGGCTGTGCTGACAGGATGGCTGGGAGTGTTGTCCTGGCAGTTGTTTGGCTAAGAGTCCCAAGAGTGTCCCTGTGCTTCACACAACATAAGCCAGGGTGGTGGTGCTTTGTGGGATCTTGTGTTGGGATGGAGGGCATTGCATTCTACCAGGTGGGTACTGTGGAGTTTGTGTTGGGGGGGGTGTGAGGGGAGGTGCTGGTGACTATGGTCAGTGCTGCAAGTCCCCCTTCCCATCCAGCCAGCCAGATAGCCCACCATGGAACGTGCTTGCATTGCAGGGAGTGTAAGTTGTCTCTCAGGATGTCAGTCAGTGGTGTCCTGCTGTTTGTTGGTGCACAGTTGGCAGCAGGGCCTTGTGCTCCCCCAGCAGTAGCCAGTGTCAGCCATCTTGTGAGTCCTTCTCCACTCCCTGTGATTTGAGCATGGTTCAGGGTGGTGTTGATGGGACAGTTGTGGGGGGGCAATATGTGTCACTGCGACTCCCATGATGCTATTGGCTACACTGACTTGGCCAGCATACACAGAATTCCTTCCTTTGAGTGGTCTTCACTGTGTGTTGGTGTTGTTGTGGTGGCTACATGTGTGGATGTGTGTTAGTTCTATTTGTGCCACTGCCTAGCTGTAGTTGTGGTTGTGTTTGTACATGTGTTGGCACAGTTGGATGTGACTTTTTTGATGGCATGTGTTGTGTTTATCTGACTGACATACACATTTTGGGATGATTCTGTTCTAGTTGCTGTGTAATTGCTATGTGTGCATGGTTTGACTCTCCCCTTGACAGTGATGTGTGTGTTTTGTGGCAGTTTATTGTGTACATTTGTTGTGTACTCACCAGGCTCTGGGATGTTCTCTAGTCCATATACGCTCACTGGCGGAAGGATGGCCCGCACCTTCTCCTCCCAGGGCCTGAGGTATATTGGCTTGGCAGGAGGGCCACTGCCGGTCTGTTGGCTGTTGCTGTAGTCTATCTTCAGCAGGTCCCGTACCCTCCTGCGCACGTCATACCACCTGTTCTGGATGTCCGTCTTTGTGCGCCGACATGATGATTGGGCGTTCACCCTGTTGATGATCCTCTCCCACATCTTGGTTTTCTGCGACATGGGGGTCTGTTGGACCAGAGTGCCAAACAGCTGTGGCTCCACCCTGAGGATCTCGTCTACCAGGACTTCCAATTCACAATCTAGGAACTTGGGATTCTTCTTGGGGGGCATGGTGATGGGTGGTGATGGTGAGTGATGTGTGTGTTGGTGTGCAGGTGAGGGTGTGTGAGTGTGTGTTTTGCTGGGTGTATGTGAGGTAGGTATTTGTTGGTGTGCTGATGGTGTGTGGCTTGTGTGAGGGATGAGCTGTGGGTGTGTGGTTGCTTTCTCTTGGGTGCTGGCAGTGAAATGGCATTTGCAAAGGCTCATGGTAGTGATTTGTGTCCTTTATATAGGTGGAGTTGTGGGTGTGTCTTTGTTCTCTGTCCCCACCCCCCCAGTATTTATTGGCTTGGTAATTGCTTGTTTGGCCTTTTTTGGTTGATTTTTCCTTTGTGCTGTTTGTGTATGTTGGAAACGTTCTTGTGACCGAGTCGGACCCTGCATTGGTCTCGTACGGTGTTTTCCGTTTCGTTCACGCTGTGTTTGTGCAGTTTTGTATGCTGCGTACGCGTCGGTCGCGGTGTATTGTGTTGCTTCGGCTCGGTTTTGTATGCGTGTCGGTCGTACGGCTTGTCCTCCGTCCGACTCGGTCGTGTTTTTCGCGCCTTGCATCGTACTTTGCGGGTTGGAGTTGGCGGGTACGATTCGGTCGGATTTGTTCCGGGTGCGTGTCGGTCGGTTGGATTCGCGTGTTTTTCCGGCCGGATTGCTATTTTCCGAGCGGCTCGGTCGGTCGGCTTGGTTTCCTGACGTGTCGGTCGGATTTATCGCGGCTTGCATCGTACTTGGCGTGTCGGGCGCCACTGGTACGTGTCGGTCGGTATTTTTTCCGGATCCGAGTCGGTCGGTGCTTTTTCCGGCCCGAATCGGAATCGACCCCTAGCTGGAGGGAAGCAGTGCATTGTGAATCTAGGTAAAGAACAAAAGAATTGTCACAGCTGCAATAAGGATGTGAAGTCTGTTTCAAAGATGGGTGTACCCAACACTTTTTTAATAACTCAAGAATATATACATTTATTTTCAGTTCGAATAGCAAATCAAACCCAGCCTACTGATTTCTGCTGCGAAGGGCCAAGTTATATGGCAAGGTTATTATGGCATGTAACAGCATATTATGCTGCAATTGTGTGGTAACCATTTATCATTAAAAAAAAAAGACAGTGGCTCTGAGTTCAGTATGTTTCGTATTTGATATGCACCTGCCTTACCAGGAGGTACTTTCGAATTGAAGGAAGTGGGCGTTAAACATAGATGAAGCATGTCTGTTATCCTTCTACAGCCTGAAAGCAGCTTTAAGTAACTGCAGCTTTGAGAACAGCTCTGTGATATAGACAGCAAACAAAAGTTAAAAAGGGTAAAAGTGAAGCATCAAATAAATCATGAGAAATAATGATTTTATCCACTGTTCAAAATTAGTTTATGCATTTCAGATTGTATACCGTCTCCATTCGAAGGCCCTTCCTGCAGTCTGTCAAAAAAGATATTTGCAAGCAGTATGTAGGGAACATTCTCATCTCTTTAAGGGGCTGATTACAGACGTCAATCGCTGGAGATGACAATGTAACTTTCGTAAAGTGTCTGTCGCAGCATTGAAGTCGATGTGTAGCATTTCTATTTGTCTTCCATCTATATGACCCTGAAACACATTGTTTGTACAAATCTGCACAGTAAGAAACCTTTACCAAATAATGCAGTGAGCGAGGCAAATTCATATTTATGCGGAAAACACCGCACTGGCTGGGTCAAATGGTAGAAATGACATAAAAAAACAAAATAAGCACTGCACCACACATGTAACACAATATAACAGCAAAAGCAAGCCCCCTGGCTAGACATTATGTAGTGTTCGCAATCACAAGACGAGCATGAACCGCAGCTCAATTGAAACGTAATGCACAATGCAGTGCAATACAGGGGCATATTATCAACGTGATTATCGCCGCTTTAGCGGGACTTTTTCCCGCTAAAGCGGCGATAATTCAATCGCCCTATTAGCAAGCTGTTGCTAACTGCTGTTAGCGACAGCTTCTAGGCGATAGCGACCGGGTTGGGTGCCGCTTTGCATGCCTGTGATATTTATCGCTAATGGCATGCAAAGTAGGCGTTCCCAACCTAAAAGCGACTGGAAACAGTCGCTAAGGTCGCTATCGCCTATTAGCGAGGCAGGGAGGTGATTAACGAACCAGCGCTAAACACGTTTAGCGCTGGTTTGTTAACGCCTGGTCCAAACCTGATTTAGCCATGTAATCCAATGGGAGGTGGATTACATGGCTAAATCCCCTCGCCCTATCACCAAGCTAACACTGGTCACAGTGTGAATATCGCTTGTTTTCAAGCGATATTCACACTGTTCTCCAGGGTTTCTATCGCATTGGAGATAAGCGTTGCTGATAGCACGCTATCTCCGCGATAGAAACCTGCGATAGCCGGCGATAATTATCCTAGCGCTAAGTGCGCTTAGCGATAATTATCGCCGGTTATTGCTAATAGGCCCCACAGTTACTACAGCATTGGGAAGGTTGAGCGAAGTTCAGTGAATGTGAGGATTGAGGAGAAAATGTAGCCTTAGGGCTAGAGCGGTCGACTGTGAAGCGGGGGAACTAAGGGGCATATTATCAAGAACGGCGTTAAAATTAGCGCCGGTTTAGCGATAGAAAACTGCCGCTAAAGCGGCGATAATGGGCTTGATAATATGCCCTGGAGAATTCCAATAGAAGCCCATGTTCACACCAGAACATGGACTTCTATTGGAATTCTCAAGGGCATATTATCAGGCCCATTATCGCCGCTTTAGCGGCAGTTTTCTGCCGCTAAACCAGCGATAATTTTTAACGCCGTTCTTGATAATATGCCCCTGAGTTCGAGTCTCGGCATCCACGCTCAACATCCAGTGATTCTGGGCAAATCACTTAATCTCCCCGTGCCTCACAAAAATGAATGTGTCCTTATGTAACGAAACTGCTGCTTATGTAAAGCGCTCTGATACCTGATATCTTCGGGTCTAGTTCGTGCTATATAAAACTCAAAAAAAAAAATGAATGTCATTGATGTCTGTACTCTACAAAATGGAGAATTCTCAATCCTCCCTCCAAAATGTAGTTACTTTGTTTCGTGGCAGTAAATGTTACTGTTCGAACCCTAAAAAAAGACAGAATGAAACAAAAGCGATCAAAAACAATTGAGTCAGCCCAACCTGAAATGGAAGTCGACAATGTAGTGAGGTTTGAAGAATGCGTTTACAGACAAGCTAATCTACTGAATTCAGGATTAGAGGTCTTGGTCATCCAAATAGGGGTAGCAAGCTATGCTGTTCTAGCCATGCACTGAAACCATGGACAGACTGAACAAGCATTGGCAAAGCCAATAGATCTCGCCTTTGGGACCTTCTAAGTGTTTAGCCAGAGCTATTGGTTTTGCTAATGTGTTTAAGCTGTGTTGTAGAGCATTGTGGTGTGTGTGCAGCATGCTGCAAAGGTATAACAAAAAAAGTGTTACAAGCATTTTTGTTACCTTATCTATAATTAAGATGAGAATATGTCTAATTGAACGACCTTATTAAAAATAATGGGGCATATTTACAAGCCCCCTGCGCCACCAGTATGTCACTTTTTGTGACGTACTGGTGGCGTATTTTACCGCTCCATATTTACAAGGACAGGAAAAGCCATCCTGCGTGGCTCCACGTTTCCAGCATTCACCTGGGGAACAAGGTAGACCCCTGAGATGTGACGAGATTTCCTGCGGCTTTCACAGCGAGCAATTGTAAAGTAAACTAACTATATGTTTAAAGTAATGAAGGCTTGTTGCTCTCCTTTTCGGGCTGGATAAAAACGACAGTGGTACATCTTGGAGATGATGCAAACCAATGGAATTTGTCATTTGAGTTTGTTAAATAGATCAATGGACTTTTTTTTTTATAAGAGGGCATCTTCCTGATTGGAATATTGTGTGATGAGTGATAGGTACAACTTTTAACAAAATAAGTGAAGCAGGGTCCAAATCACAAATGCTTCTGTGAGTGGCTGCGACTTACTGGTAGCATAATTACAAATTTCCATGAGTAAGCTATGGCTTTGCATGGAAGGTAGCTTTTGGAATCTGTCCCTTAATCTCCTCTAGGTATTTGGCCAGCACATTTGACACACAAAGAGCCTTTATTTTCAAAATGCATAGATCACTAGCGCAAAGAAATCTAAGCTCATACCCCTCATCCGTGATATATTCGAGGCTTGGATTGCATGCCAAGCTACAAATTAAAAAAAATATTATCTTCTAAGTGTTTTTCATGTGTAATTTGGCAAACAATGAGGACAAAGCCCCCGTTTAGGCCAGGTGGGAAAGCTGCAGAGCGGCTCAGCTGTAGAGGGTCCGGCTGGCAATGCTCCTGGGTGCTCGCCTTTTTGAGCACCTCTAATTGCTGCTCATCCACCCTATATGAGGCCCAGCCGAAGCACTGAAACCATGGACAGACTGAACAAGCATTGGCAAAGCCAATAGATCTCGCCTTTGGGACCTTCTAAGTGTTTAGCCAGAGCTATTGGTTTTGCTAATGTGTTTAAGCTATGTTGTAGAGCATTGTGGTGTGTGTGCAGGTTGCAAAGTTATAACAAAAAAAGTGTTACAAGCATTTTTGTTACCTTATCTATAATTAAGATGAGATTATGTCTAGTTGAACGACCTTATTAAAAACAAGCATTTGCAATGCAATCGGTCTCACCTTTGGGACCTTATATGTATTTAGCTATGCAGCACATTAGCCTGGGTGCTGAAACATCTACTGTTCTTTAACATGGAGGGAAAGTAAGCACCAAACTGCGTGACACGCCAGGTATGGGAACACATGGAGAGAAATATTGCCTTTCAGCGGGAAATGGTATAGTCCAAAGCTCTGTTCTTAAAATAAAATCAGGGCCTTCGGTGGTCATATCACTGAAAATACAAGATTTGGAAAAAATATTATTGTCTACGGGTGCTCGTGGAAGACAATTTCTATGGACTGGAATCTAGAGAATGCTAAAGTGATTCTGGTATTTTACTGACCTCTGCTGGTCGTTTTCTATCAAGAGAGTTAAATAGAGGCAGTTGCCAGAAAAATTAAAAAAAGAAAGTCCCTCAGCAGAAAGCAATTCTGGTTTTTTACTGACCTCTGCTGGTCGTTTGCTATCAAGACAGTTAAATAGAGGCAGTTGAACAGAAAAAAAAGTTCCTAAGCAGAAGCAGACAAGTCCTAGGGCTGATCTCCAGAGCCCACAAAGTACATACACATATAAGTATATACTAAAGTATATACGAGAGGTCTCGAATGCTTGACCTAATAATAAATAGAAAGCATGTTAAGTGTTTTTTTTAATGTTGGCAACTTTTTCCTGCCTGTTCGAATGTTTGTTATAGGTTTTTGTTGGGGAGGAGAGAGATATAAACAACTGGAGGGTAGCGGTTGCGAATAGTACAGGAATTATAATTTGAGTAACGGATGGATGGTAGGGGAAAATTAACAGTTGCCAGATTTTGAGGGTACAATGGAGCATTAGCAAGAGGCAGCAGTTACTAGCGCAACAAGCCATAACAGTCACAGAAGTGTATTATGCAAAAAGTGAGTAACATAGCAAGCAGTGCACTTTTACTCCTTCTTTACTCTGTTATAGACCCCGCTCTCCTCCTTGTAACCATCTTAGGGCACCGTCATCACCTTTGAACACGAGGAGGGAAAATAAAGAGTGGGGGAAAGAAGGAAGGAAAGAACGCTATCATAAATAAGAACAGAGCAGGAAAAGAACAGAGTATGAAAAAACTGACAAGAGCCAGTAATGGCAGGAAAACGTAAAGGAGATTAGAAGAGTTCAAGAGGCAAAATTAAATAATTAAGAAGGGGGGCAGAAAAGAAGAGAAAGGGGGAAAGGGCACTATGAAAAAGACAAAGGCAGAAATAAATAAAAAGGTTAAGAGGAAAGGAAACAGTGAATACAGCGCAAAGGGAGCACAGAGAAACAGAGTGGAAAGAATGCAAGGAAAAGACTAAGAAGGTAGGATCAGCGAGCACCATGTAGGTGGATGGGTAATGCCCCTGGTAAGTATCAGGGATGTAATCTGCAGGTCACTGTTTCACACTTTTGCACAACAAGGCAGATAGTTAATATAGTGATATGTGTAGCCTGCTGCTCACTGGTTCTAAACCCAGTCACACAACTCGGTGGGTAGGTGCACCTACTGCAGAAATCTGTGTGATTTCTGCAGGACACAGATTAAAATACCAGTAAGCTCAGTGGGATAATGCAGCTGACGTTAGTGTGGAACATACTGGTCACCAGTTCCGTTGGTTGTGAGGCAGCTAGCTCACAGCAGTACACTAGCTGTCTAGGCACTATAGCAGTAGAGTCTGACGGATCCCATGCAACGCCCCTGCTCAGCAACCTCTACCCTCTGTCGGTCCTGCCTACAGTACCTTTCTTTAAATCTGGCACTGCTTCTCTCTGGTGATCCAGAGTCAGTGAGCTTAGAATCAGGCTGCATCAGATAAAAAGCGCTATAAAAAAAAGACGGTTTACAACCACGGTCTTGGAACCTGGTGCCATCTGGAGAGCAGATGAGAGCAGATAATGTGCTGAAGGTATTCACCCTCCCCCTCCTGCCTGGGGCTCTTACACCCTGTTCCAGGGATGCGGAACCCTGCCCAACTCCATAGGGCCCCACAGGCTCCCGCCCTCCTGCGCCCACCCAACCTCTGCACATTGCCGCTCTTCTTGGAAAGCCTCTCTTTTCAATAGGGGATTGGTGTACAGCTGTCACTTTCAGTGTGTGTGTGACCCTGTTACAAAATCTTTCTGTTCTCAATGCACATGTAGCTTAGGCCTTCGGCGCTGGGTGTATTTGGGTAACGCGGTCTTCTGACTGAGTGCACCAAAATGAAATGGTAAAATAATGAGCAATTGTTGTATACAAGGTAAAGCACCCTGGAGCAGGCGTCACATGGATTACTGGAGCATGGCAGGTCTGTGGGGAGAGGTGTCCTGTGACAGGGGTGTTCCCAAGAATGCATAGCTGGAGCCTGCAGGGGTCAGTTTCGCACTAGGTATGTAACCACTGGCAGCATGAAGACAATCACACAAATTTCAACATCTACTAACTAGATAAAATGAGGGTAGGACGTATATTGGAGTCATTCAAAGTCCTATTTAGCATTTCAGAGACTTACTTTGCAGTGCTGTTAGAGGCCGGGAGCCTGAGGGGTAACATTAATATTTGAAGTGAAGGGAAATAAATGTATGACACTTCATCCTGGCCAAGTGTTGCTGAACAAAACATCAATTATTTAAAAAAACAAAAAAAAACAAAGACACAGATTCCGGATTGTGAAAATACAGAGGAGGAGGGGTAAAACCGGAGACCAGGGAAGCACTGGCAGTGAACGAGGTATGCAGATCACCAGTGGCACTGACTGAAGCTCCACAGCACTGCGTAGGGTTTGTAGTGCCCCAGCAGTCACATTCATTCACACATTCACCCATTCCTCAGCCAGGGCTGGGCACAGCAGTGTTGGGCTGCAGCCCAACCATAAACAAAAAAAAAAGACGATTATTTAATAACAAGAACAGGGTAGGTGGTGGTGCACAGAGTACAGCACACGGAGAAATGTTGGGTGGGAGGGGAATGCAGTATCACTGGTCAGCTGCGCGAGCTTGAAACATTTCCAAAACACGAGGCAGGCAATCGGAAAAAATAGTGCACAAAATGAACTGAAATGGACTGAAGCGAAATGAGCCCTGTAACAGGGCCAGTCGCTATGGCAGGGAACGACAGACCAAAAGGAGGGACACATGGGCACGATTTACCATTCAAAAGAAAGAAATTTAGAAAGGCACCCGGAACAACCAATGGCAAGTGTTGTAACGTTTACTGGGCCCAAAACTACGGATGGGAATATAAAAAATGAACCCACCACTCTCTTGGTCCTCCGATGGACCTTGCAATGTGCCGAGAGGGTTTGGATATAAAGGGTCCCAACAGTCATTCAATGAGGACCAGGAATTGGATAACTGAACTACAAATTTGACATTGAGATCATGTAGAGTACTCTCAAGACAATAATATAAAGGTAAAGGATAATCAAAGCAAGCCCAAATCTTCTGAAGAAATGTAGGTGAGCCAAAATCATACACACTAAGAGTTAAGCTAAAGCTATACACAATAATACCATTAGAATTTGGTACTCTGAGATCTCTCTAATATGATATCCTCTAGTAATTAGTAAACGCAAATTGAAAATGCACATTCACTTATGTAAATCAAGACAGCTAAGTCAAATTAGTAAATTTAGATTAGTTTTTCAAAATTTAGAATGATAAGTGCATCAATAGATTGCATTAGGTAATAAGACAGATTATCAAAGGTCGGATAAGTACCAGAAGTTCAAGAGTTCAGAAAGGGACATGAATTTGCCAGTTCGAGTAGTCCTTGAAGGAAGGGACCACAAAGTGCATATAGCATATGCGTCAATTTGGGAAAGAAGCCAGATGAGTTTGCATCGGGCAAGTTAATTTGCCAGGAAAGTTCCTCAAATCTCCTTTAGCAGTTCGCAGTCAGCATGAAGAACAGCAATCGACTGTCACCATCACAATCCGCAAACTGCCAACTGCCGACAATCCGTTAAATCAGACAATATTATATTCTTAGCGTTTCCGGAGCGGGGGGACGACACCTCCTGGAATCACCTCATCTGGTCAGACCACTCAGTCCATTGGTCAGTTCGTATGGAGTATGTGTCAGGTGACATAAAGAAGTCACAAAATACAGAGAAATAGGTGGGACAATTACGCAGTCCTTAAGCCATCCAGTATGTGAAACATTAGAACAATGCTCTTTTAGCTAGAACTTGGGAGAGAGTTCATGAGGACAGTTTCCCAGGCAGATGTCCTGAAATGGTAACAAAAATGTAGGGAATCTTTCCTACTGTACATGAAATTTCAGAAATAAAACACTGTTGCACACAATTTGTTAGACTGAGTAATTCTCTCATGAACTGTGAGCTTAGTGAGACAGAAAACTTCCTATGTGCTTCAGGCCCATAATAATTTAGGCTAATATAAAAAAGAATATATAGAATTATAAGTATACATTCATAGGAGAACATGAAGATGTCAGGATTTTAGCATAACTTTTGATGCACTTAGGATCATTTAGTATTATTACAAATAATACGTGTCAGTATAAGGGTACTTGTAACTTTTTGTAAGTACCAACGTGTAAATACGTTTCAGATTATACATCTAAATATTTGTTTCAAACAAATAAGAGGGTTATATAGATGTTAAAGGACATTCTCTATAAGTTTCATAGAAGCATCATCAAATAGAAATGTGTAGCAGCTACTTTTCTTTTGTCATTTTCGGTGCACACGGTTTTTCACACAAAGAAATAGATTTTAGTCAAATTCACTATCATAATCAGGATTGAAACATACATTTTTATAAATCTCATTAGTTACTCTTTCATATAAATGATATTTAGAAACTATTAGAGGTAAACTTTATAATGTGAGAGTCCAGCATTTGAACGTTTTTCTAACACAAGTTAATATGTAATACTTTGTGAATTTATCATTCACAATCTATATTAGTTATTAAGTTATATCCCTAGTCTAAATCTTTAAAAATTCTCTTCTCTGATCATGTTTTCGTGAACGTGTAGTTGGTGCACGTTTATTATATTTCTCTCAGAAAGTGTCATATTTGGGTTTTTCTTGTCATTAAATGTAAATGTGATTTCCTCTCCAACACAAGTGATGGGCCGTCTAAAAGCCTATGTACTGAACACACCATGCCTCGCAGAGCAGCGCATGCACACTGCTAGGCTTGACCTAAAAATGGCAGTATGAGCATGCCCCAACAGCAAACAGGAAAGATTTGATACTGAGAGTGACAAGCGGCAGGGGATCTGGCAGATATTCGACCGGTTGCCTGCTCCTCATTGTGCAGGGAAGGTTCAGTCTCAGGAGAGCCTTGTTATCATGGACAAACACTCCTCCAATTACGGTAAATCCCTCGCCGTGTTTTTGGATTCTAGATGCTGTTACAAAGAATGAGCTGCACGCCATGTGTTTCAAATTGACATGATATTGTGTGTTCCTTCTTCAGGGTAGGCAGTGCTAATTTTACTTGCAGATTCCTGACTGGGTTTGTAGTAAGTGAGCTAGTTCTGGTGGTGGTTTTCCCAATCCTCCATTTCCATCTTCGCTACTAACTCTGATATCATTTTGACACTAGTCAAAACATAACTCTGGACTCCTTTCTGCACCTACTCTCTTTACCCCTGAAGGAACTTCACAGTGCCAGGGTCAAAGGCTTTCTATGACACTTCCAGCAGTTCACCAGTCCTGAGGTTGAGTGTCGGTGGGGCAGGGTGGTGTGACACTGAGGGAAATGCAGGCCAATGCTTCTCCTCCCTTATGGGCTACTCCTGTGTTATCTGAAGAAGTGCGCCTAATAGATGGAACCGGTGTCATGACAATCTGTAACACACAATAACACATCATGTTATGCTGGCGTAGCCATAGAACTAAGAGAAGGCTGAAAAAAATGGAAAAACAGAAACCTATGTGCAAGACTGTCTTTTGTAGGTGATATGTCAAAGGTCAGGGCTATTTCGAACCTCTCAAAATCACAGGTATTATGCAATTCACAAAATTGTTAAAACGCTGGAGGGTCTGCTTAAGCTTCCATGAAGTTCCTGGAAGAATTTTCATTGGATTTTGAGGCATAAGTAAGCACCCTTTGAATTTTATCAAGTTTCCAAGTATACTTATCCATGTACCATATGGCATAAAAAAAAAGGGATAAATATGTTGGGTTCTATAATTCTTTGTTTTAGCCTGTTTTCTTCCTGGCTTTACACAGTCATGTTGTGGATGTAGACACCTATACTTGCAGATGTATTGTTTAATTCTTTATTTTATTTATTTTGAAACTTTATAAAGCACGGCGTGCCTCATTTCCTTACTCCAGTGTACTGAAAATCTTGACAGAGAAGGAAACTTTGAGCAAGCATGGGAATGTTGGAGTCTGACTGGATGACGAAGGAACGTTGTCCGATATTCTTCAATTACAAACCCCATCTGATGTGAATTTTAACTGTAAACATACTTTTGAAAAGTTGAGTTTGCAAGCGTTTCTGGAACTGATTTTAGTTTGATATAGCTCTCTGGTTAAGGGCATTCCACAGAATAGTGCTCTGAATGTTTTTGATTGATAAAGGTAATACTTTAATTTGATTTTTGCTCTTTTTTCAATAACTTGTCATGAACTGGATGTTGAGAATGTTTGTTGAGTACCCTTCTTGATTGCCTGAGATCAGCACAACTTCTCCCAGTAGCCACAGGGCCAACCTGCACAGAATAATATACCCGAAAAGTGTTGTGTTTATTTTAAGAGATTCCCTTTTAGGAGGAAAAATAAACTAAGGGGAATCTTGTAATTCTTGATTGAAGATGAAGATAACATTGCAGAAATCAATCACTAAAGAACCAAACTCATCCAATGGACAGTACATCATCTTGGAAAAGGCTGTTTATATGTTTATAAGGTTTGTTTCAGCACCTTTCCAGGAACTAATGGTGTATGCTAGACAATGAAGAAGAAGCACACGTTTGACATCCTGATTGCAGCACTGAATTCTAAAGTCATGTTTCCACCCTTCGAGTTCTGCTTCCCCACGACTCACAGAACACCATACCAGGAAACCACAAGTGCACAAACACCAGAACAACCTAGGCTGAGAGGACGCCCAGCCTCAGTCTCAGTTTCCTGCTTTTCATATGATCTCATTCTATACAACTGTCATTTGATGGCAGAGCCAGTTTTTTAATACTCTTTTTTCACTATATTTCTCCGAGAATGTATAAACAATTATATTTTTGTAGTCACTTCAGTCATTCTCTCTTATTTTTCTTCCTTGGATTTCAAATTTGCACCATTCCGTTTAATGGTTTGCTTTTTTGAACAAGTTGTCTAGCCCTTCCTTAATAATTTCTTTTCTAATTCTTGTTTTGGGTCAGCAATTTTAGTTGCTATTTCTTATTTATCCTTGGGGAGATGTTTAATGGTTAAAAGCATTACATTGAAAGAGCAATTGTTCATTATGTTGTACAACTTTTACCCAAGTGATTTGTGATATTTACATTTGGTAATCTGTAACTGCTCTCTTTGACCTCTAGGAATGCCCTTTGATAAAACTGCTTAATGTGGAGCTATGTCATTTTTGCTGTATTTCTATTTTCAGACACCCCAAGATATGTTTCCGGTCAAATATGTGAAATTATGCTTCACATTATTGATCTTTTAGCAGCAATTTTGTGCAATTTTATTTTGTTGCTTCTCATTAATTTCGTTTTGGAATTTAAATGTTAACTGAGTCACATTGTTAGAAGATATATAAATGCTTCCCAATCTATGTTTAGGTCCGTAAGAATACACTATTCACATATATATTTACACATACATGCACATCTACCCCCCTCAGCATCCCTTGCAACCAAGAACATTGTGCACTCTCACTTTATCTCTGGTTTTATTATATATTACCACACATCCTGAAAGAGTGGGCACATACAATAAAAGCACTTTGCAATAGATGAAAGTACTTTGTAGTCACTATGGAAGTGTGTGCTATTCTTAGTTGCCACGAAATGTTGTGGTAATATTGAAATGGGCTAGCATATATATATTGCATTTCCTACTGGCATTTACCAGTAGGTAGTTAAAGTTAGGACCATGTTCCATAGGAAAAGCGTTTTTTTGACTTACCTATAGCTTTGGCGCCGTTTGACTAATCTTAACGAAATTTTCCCAAAAAGTGGGCCGTTCATTCTAGTTGTACATGGAAAGTTTCAGGATGATCTGTCAAGCAGGAGCTGTGAAAAAGGAAGGGTAAAAAAGTGTTTTTCCAATGTAAATTTCCATAGGGAATTTTGAACACGGCTACAGCCCAAACTGCTGGACGGAATTACATCAAATTTGGCAGAAAGCTAGCTCTTGGTCCGTAAAGAGTGCTTTTAGTTATTTGGTGTAAATCTGTTCAGTAGTTTTTGAGTTATTAAAAGAAACCCACATTTGTATATCTAGGGGCGTGGATCCTCCGAGGATCTCACAGTCCCCGTGCTGAAATCTGATTGGCTGCCAACACTTCAACCAGGAAGTGTTGGCAGCTATCTTGGGACTCGCTTCAGCCAAGTCCCTGAAAAAACATTTAAAAAAAAGAAAAGGGGCAGGGTAAGAATACCCTGACTTTTAACCGTGGTCCTGGGGTTCTCCTGTGATCATGCAGGACAAACATTTTTTTTTTTAAATGCATGGTCTCCCACCCTTCTATACTGTTTACCCCCCGGGTGGGCGAGGCCCGGGACAAGCAGGACTTTAAAAAAGGACGGGGGTGCACAGGCCCCCTCCTGAGGCTCTTTTAAGCCCAGAGGACCACCACCTCCCCAGGCTTTAATAATATAATGGAAAGAGGCGTATGGACTCCACTCCATGGGCTCTTTTGAGCCCCGGGTACCACCACCTCCCCAGGGCTTTAGTTTAAATTTGGTCGTGGGGTGTATGGACCCCCCTCCTGGGGTGGGCTCAAGCCCCAGTGACCACCACTTCCCCAGGGCTAAATTAACAGTAATGCGGGGGCCATGTGGACCCCCGGGCTGTGGGGACCACCACCTCCCCCAGGAGCCTATAATATAATTACAACTGGAAGGGGGCCGTACGGTCCCCTTCCTGTGCCATATATGGCCATATACGGCCCGGGGACCACTACCTCCCCAGCAAGCTAAAGCAACACTCCGGTTCCAGTAGGTGGGAGTGGTCAAAGAGCTCCCACCCACTGAAGCGGAGGTTTCATCTCTTTCCTTGCCCGCAGACATGTGGGAAGGGAAAGAGATAAAACAGATTGCTCCTGCATGGAAGGGGCGGCGTCTCCAGCAACTCCCTCTGTGCAGCAGCAATGCCGGCTCCAGCAGAAGGTGGAGAGCTGGCTGGAAACATGAGGACCTTGAGGCTCCCCCGTGGTCCCAGGAGAACGGGAAAAAGAGGCAGCAAGAGGCAAAATAAAGGTGAGGAACGAGCAGAAAGAGGCAAAATAAAGGTCAACAACTAGGAGTAAGGGGCAAGATAAAGGTGTGAACCGAGTAGAAAGAGGCACAAATAAGGTCAGCGACGAGCAGAAGAAGGCAATATAAAGGTGAGAAACGAGCAGAAAGAGGAAGAATAAAGGTCGGAAACGAGCAGACAGAGGCAGAATAAAGGTCAGCAACGATCAGAAAGAGGCAGAATAAAGTGAGAAACAAGCAGAAAGAGGCTGAATAAAGGTCAGCAACGAGCAGAAAGAGGCAAAATAAAGGTCAGCAATGAACAGAAAGAGGTAAAATAAAATCCAGAACAGAGCAGAAACAGTCAAAATAGAGGTCAGAAATGAGCAGAAAGAGGTAAAATAAAGGTGAGGAACTAGCAGAAAGAGGCAAAAAAGAGGTCAAAAAGCAGCAGAAAGAGGCAAAATTGAGGTGAAAAACGAGCAGAAAGAGGCAGAATAAAGTTGAGAAATTTGCAGAAAGAGGCAAAATAAGGTGACAAACGAGCAGAAATAGGCAAAATAAAGGTGAGAAGCGAGCAGAAAGAGGCACAATAGAGGTTAGAAACCAGCAGCAAGAGGCAAAATAAAGGTGACTAATGAGAAGAAAGAGGCAAGCTAAAGGTGAGAAATGAGCAGAAAGAGGCAAAATAAAGGTCAGTAGCGAGCAGCAAGAGGCAGAATAAAGGTGAGAAACAAGCAGAAAGAGGTAAAATAAAATCCAGAACCGAGCAGAAACAGTCAAAATAGAGGTCAGAAATGAGCAGAAAGAGGTAAAATAAAGGTGAGGAACTAGCAGAAAGAGCCAAAAAGAGGTCAGAAAGCAGCAGCAAGAGGCAAAATAGAGGTGAAAAACAAGCAGAAAGAGGCAGAATAAAGTTGAGAAATTAGCAGAAAGAGGCAAAATAAAGGTGACAAACGAGCAGAAATAGGCAAAATAAAGGTGAGAAGCGAGCAGAAAGAGGCAAAATAGAGGTCAGAAACCAGCAGCAAGAGGCAAAATAAAGGTGACTAATGAGAAGAAAGAGGCAAGCTAAAGGTGAGAAATGAGCAGAAAGAGGCAGAAAAAAGGTGAGAAACAAGCAGAAAGAGGCTGAATAAAGGTCAGCAATGAGCAGAAAAGGCAAGATAAAGGTGAGAACCAAGCAGAAAGAGGCAGAATAAAGGTCAGAAACGAGCAGAAAGAGGCAAAATAGAGGTCAGAAACGAACAGAAAGAGGTAAAATAAAATCCAGAACCGAGCAGAAACAGGCAAAATAGAGGTCAGAAATGAGCAGAAAGAGGTAAAATAAAGGGCAGAAAAAAGCTGAAAGAGACCAAACAGAAGTCAGAAACAAGTAGTAAGAGGCAGAATAAAGGTCAGAAACGAGCAGCATGAGGCAAAATAAAGGTGAGGAACGAGCAGAAAGAGGCAAAATAAAGGTCAACAACAAGGAGTAAGAGGTAAGATAAAGGTGAGAAACGAGCAGAAAGAGGCAGAATAAAGGTCAGAAGCGAGCCGAAAGAGGCAGAATAAAGGAAAGCAAGACTCAGCAACAATCAGAAAGAGGCAGAATAAAGTGAGAAACAAGCAGAAAGAGGCTTAATAAAGGTCAGCAATGAGCAGAAAAAGGCAAGATAAAGGTGAGAACCAAGCAGAAAGAGGCAGAATAAAGGTCAGAAACGAGCAGAAAGAGGCAAAATAGAGCTCAGAAACGAACAGAAAGAGGTAAATAAAATCCAGAACCGAGCAGAAACAGGCAAAATAAAGGCCAGAAATGAGCAGAAAGAGGTCAAATAAAGGGCAGAGACAAGCTGAAAGAGGCCAAACAGAGGTCAGAAACGAGCAGAAAGAGGCAAAATAGAGGTCAGAAACTTGCAGAAAGAGGCAAAATAAAGGTCAGAAACAAGCAAAAAGAGGCAAAATAGATGTCAGAAATGAGCAGAAAGAGGCAAAATAAAGGTCAGAATTGAGGAGAAAAAAGTCAGAAATCGATCAGAAAATGGCAGAACCCACTCAAGCATTCATGCACCCACTCACATACCTCCTCAGAGACTCATGCACTGACGCACAGACCCACTCAGAGACTCACACACCCACTCACAGACACTCATGCACTCACTCACTACTGACTGACACTCTCATGAAGGCACTCAAAAACCCACTCAGATACTTTCACACCCACTCACAGACCCACTCAGACATTCACTCACTCATGTACCCACTCAGACACTTATGCACGCCCTCACACACTCACTCTCAAAGGTTACAGGTTACATTTAGGAAATAACATTAAAAAAACCTTAGAAATTCACTGAAAAAAAACAAAGGTTGCAGGGACATTATAGTTAGGAAATAGAATTAAAAAGACCTTAGAAATTCACTAAAAACACAAAGATTACAGGGACGTTAAAGTTAGGAAATCAAATTTAAAAAACCTTAGACATTCACTGAAAAAAACACAGGGTAAAGGGACATTATACCCTCGTACAAAACCATTGAAATTCACCAGTCATGACAGTTACCTGAGCAAACCATAACTTACGCCCCCGCAATGCACTGCTTATGACCTTCATAACAACTATCATCAAACAATCCATCGGAAGCCAACCCCGCACGCATGAAAAGACATGCACCATTTGACCGGAAAGGCAAAGCACAGTAGATGTCAGTTTGGGGTATGAACTGCAATATATAAATAAGATTTGTTGATGCTATGTACCAAATACATGGTGTGTATTAAACCACTTTTTTGCAATCCACAGATACTCCTCAAACCTTGGGCATTCACATAAGATCGGTGACGGATCTCTTGAGGTCTCCTTGAGACTGCCCCGGAGGAGCATCACAGCATCTCATTTGTCTTTCCAAATCCCAACCCCCTTTCCCCTTGGGGCCTGTCACCGTACAGTACCACCCTCTGTCCTCGATGACAGACTCTAGGGGGAATTCAGGGAGGTCATTTTGGAATTATACATTTATATATTACAAAAGTTCACATCTCATGATCACAGATCCCTCAATTTTGCCTACATGTTATGCGGATGGCGGGATTTTCAGTATTCTCCACATAAATAGTTTTCTTCGATAAACAACTTACATATTAAAATTTTCATAATTGTGCCTGAGTGGGCTTATACTGTTCCCCAATCATGTGCATACAATTATACCTGGCAAAAATTATATATGACAGTGCACTTATACATTATAATTGTTATAATATAACAATATTTTGCATAATGCATTTTTTTCTGATGGGATTTATTCCATGATGTAGGATTCTGCCCAAATGGGCCTATGTTATATCCCAGTTATACACAATTGTTATGAGTTTTAAAGCAATTAATGAACTAGCCACTTTGTCTTGTTGCAAAGAAGAGTTTCACAGGTTATCAAAACATTTTGAAGGTGTGTTTGTGCTCTTAATCTTCATTTTCATACATGTTACCAAATTAAGTACACTTAGCAATTGTCTGAATTGGGCACGCTATAAAGATCAAAGTTTAGAACTTAACATCCACATTATCAGTTCTCACTGGAACATTTCCATACACCTGCATAAAAACATAAAAATTCTATTAAAACTGAAGTGTATCCACACCACTTAAAAAAACCCAAGCTCATGTAAAGGATATGGGGACAATCCACAACGGAATAATGGAGCATCGCAAAACAGGGGTAAATCTATCAGATATATCCTTGAAGAAGTTACAAATGGAAACAATGTCTTTGGGTTTATATTTTTGCCCTACTACTGACTTGAATTACACAGATAGTTGAATAGTCATTTTCACTAGAATATTGAAGTTGAATAAATGGTATGAATTGAAACATACTAGCAGGCATCAGGAGAAAACTTTCACACCAACTAATCTGACCATAAGTGACACTGGACTGTCACTCACCTTAAGTGATCTTGATGATGACACATTAGCAAATGTAGATCCCATTTTAATTCTTCAAAATCTGGATATTTCGGTTGATTATAACTGTGCCACTGGGTTCAGACCTAAGTTTTTCTTTCTCCCTACATTACCTTTTGATGCAATAGATGTGCTTAAGAAGAGCATCCTGAAGGATTTAGGGAAGTTGAGACATGCTCAATCACAGGGCACCACACAACTTGTCTAGACAATATCAATATGTGTTAAAAGATTTTCAGGCCAATCCCAATATTGTCATTAAGCTATTATTCAAGGGGGGTAACATAGTTATGCTGTCCAGAGAAAAATACCTAAGAGAAGGATGCATACAAGTAAATGATAAAACGTGTTACGAATTGACCTTTAAAAGAAGAAAAATCAAGCTAGCCAAATATACTATGGCGTGGCAAGCACATGGTCTCATAGAATGGGTAGAATACCAGTATGTAAAATGCACCTACCATAGAACCCCAATCTTATACTTTTTATCCAAACTGCACAAAGACCCTATAAAGCCCCCTGGCAGGCCTCTAGGGGCACATGCATCAAGCATACATTTTGCGATTCTAAAATAGCGATTACCGAATCGCTATTTTGGAATCGCGCAATGCATGTAGGAATCGCAAAAAAAATTGCGATTCCTTAACATTAGCTAATAGCGATTCGGAAATTGCGAATCGCTATTAGCTAATGTGACTCCATTCATTCCTATGGGCCTAAAGAACCATAGGAATGAATGGTAATGCATTCGCAAAATGCGATTACCAAATTGGCAATCGCAAATTGCAAATGCAAATCCAAGGGTGCCCAGGGGCCTAAGGCCCCCCTGAAGCACCCCCCCAAAAAAGGTAAGTGTGCACATGAAAAGCACACACATGCCCTAAGGGTATGTGTGCGCTACATGGCACTTTGAAAAATAAATTTTTATGCATTTTTCAAAGCATTCACAAATTACCATCAATTTGAAGTTGGTGGTAAGTAGCGTTTCCTAAATGCACAGTTCGCATTTAGGAAAGGCTATATGCATCGCCTTTAGGGAATAGCGAATTTCAATTCCCTAAATGCATTTGCAATTTAGGTAATCGCAAAAAATTGCGATTCCCTAAATTGCGTATGACAAAAGGTACATGCATTGGAAAAGGCCGTTTTCCATTCGCAAATGGGCGAATTGGCCCGTTTGCGAACGGAAAAAGGCTTGATGCATATGCCCCCTAGTCTCTTCAATGCTTGTTAGTAAACAGTTCATACTATGTGGACTTTTTCCTCAAACCGTTTATGGAAACTCTCCTTTCATATATGAAAGACCTGGAGATTTCCTAAGAATTAGTGAATATATAAGGTTTGAGGCTAGTTACTATTTGATAAGCCTGGATGTAAACAGTCTTTATATGTGCATATCACATGAGCTAGGTATAAAAACATGTAGTCATTTTCTAAGATTACCTCTCTATTGTATCTCCTTCACAATGAGATGCTGATTGACATGACCTGGTACTGTTTAAACAACAATTTCTTTCTACTTGATGGCAGCCTATATCGTCAGACCCAGGGCACTGTGATGGGTAGCTGTTTTGCCCCCAGCTATGCAGGTTTATACATGGGCTGGTGGGAGGAACAGGTAGTTCACAACATCCATCAATTTGATGACCACACAGTGCTCTGGGTAAGATATATAGATGACAGATATGTTGTATGGAATGGCTCTATGGAGCAGGCAGAAGACTTTTTAAGAATACTGAATGATACCACCTTAAATTTGAAATTTACAAGTCATATTAACAAATGCTCCATAACCTTTTTGGATTTACAAGTCTAAGTTGAAGTTGAAACCCTTTCCACTAAGCTATATAGAAAGAAAATGGCTGGGAACAGCCTTCTCCATGCTGTAGTCATCATCCTAAAAATATGATACACGGTATCCCCTAAGGAGAACTTTTACAGGCAAAGAGAAATTGCAGTACCAAACAAGCCTTTGAAGAAGAGAAAGATAATATGTTAAAAAGGTTTTTGGAAAGAGGATATACTTCAAACACAATTCAGAAAACAATTACCAGAGTAGATGGTATTAAAAGAGAGGACACTTTGATTAGAAGCCAAAATATCAAAGAGGAATCAAATACGATGAGATTCATTACTACCTATAATAAAAAAGCACCAAAAATCAGACAGATTTTCAAAAAGCACTGGCACATTCTGCATATGGATGAAATTCTGTCCAATACTTGGAAATTCATCCTAAATTGACCTTTAACAAGTGTAAGTCGTTGAGGGACATGCTATGCAAAAACATTATAACGATGAAAGAACCAAATAAAAATAATCTACCAATTGGATATGTGAAATGCATTAAGTGTAAAGTGTGCAAAGATAGTGCTATTACAAAGCAAATATTATTACCTGAGACAGACAAAGCTTTCTATATACATAAACTCCATACATGCAATTCAGATTTTTACGCATACAGTTTAAAATGTAGCTGTAATAAACCCAATGGGTAAAGATCCCCATCAGTGCCCTCGCCATGACAGGCGCAGTCACTGTCCTCAGAGGTATAGCTTCCGAGTACCGGGTAGCATGGTCTACCAAGACCAGAGCAAATCTGTTGCCCATGGCAGACTTGGGGTCCAGAGGCCCAATAATGTTGATGCTCACCCTCTCAAAAGAGGTGCTATCAGCAGGAAAAGGTTGCAGGGGGGCCTTGCACTCCCCCCCTGACTTGCCACTCACCTGGCAGGTAGGACAGGACCTGCACAGTGCATCTGAGGCCTTCCTCATTTGAGGCCAATAAACGTGGGTGAGAAGCCTGTTAAAGGGCTCATCTTGCCCCAAATTACCTGCCAGAGCACGTCATGAGCATGACCCAGTAGGAAGATCCTGAAGCGCTGGGGTACCACCAATACACATGTTGCCCCAGACTCAGGATCCTTAGGATCACTATACAGGTGATCATTCTCCCAGTAAATCAGTTGTTTACCAGAGGCATTACCAGCTGCCTGGGCTTCGGCCTGCAGCCAAAGACCCACAACAGTAGGGCAATCCTTCTGCTCCTTGCAGAGCTCTTCCCTGGAGGGACCCCCATCCTGCTACCAGTTGGTCAGCTCAGTCAGGTTCCCCAGTTCAGCTATATCCTCCCCTGAATGTACCGGGGTGTCTCCTCCAGACACCAGACCATTGGGTGTGTGAAACCTCCTGTCAGAGGGCACAAAATAAATTCTGCCACCATCTTGGCTGGACTCAACCCTCCTGGCCTTGATGTCCACCTCTCTTAGGCTTGGTTCCTGAGGCAATATAATTTTCTTTTCCTCCATAGCCAATCTTTTCTCCTCCTTTGCAAATTTATTTTGTTTCTCCTCTTCCTCCGTGGCCAGCCTTTTCCCCTCTTAGGTCTGTTTCTTTTGCTCTAACTCTAGCTTTAGTTTGGCAAGTTGAAACTTAAGTTTCCTCTCCTCCCTCCTCTCTTCCAGCTCCTCTGGGGACATGCCTTTACAGGACATACCTTCCTGAACTGGGTGGAACCATCTTTTCTTGCAGGCTGTTGGCCCCCTGTCCCAAAGGCAGTGCCATATTCTCTACTGAATCCTGGTCCAGCTCCTCATCATCCTCTATTTCCTCATCCTCATCCTCTGTTGTCTTATGTGTTGCTTCCCTAGCTTCTATCCAGGCCCACAGCGCCTTTTGCAGCTCCACTTTCTTGGTAAAGCCTTTGGTAGAAACCCTAAACCCCTTGCAAAAATCCTTGAGCTGGGTCGCATTATACTTCTCCAGCTTGGCCAACTCAAAGTCTATGATTTGAGATGTCATTAGTGATGTCACTGACCATGTCATGAGTGATATAATATGTGAAGTCATAAGCAGTGCATTGTGGGGGCGCGAGTTATAGTTAGCTAACTATAACTGCTTAATTTCACTGGTTTTGTGCGAGTGAAACCTGAGCCTAACTATAACGTCCCTGTAACCTTTGGTTTTTTCAGTGAATTTCTAAGTTTTTTTATTCCAGTCCCCAACTATAACGTCCCTATAAACTTTGTTTTTTCAGTGAATTTCTAAGCTTTTTTTAAATGCTAAATCCTAACTATTACGTTCATGTAACCTTTGGTTTTTTCAGTGAAGTTCTATGGTTTTCTAAGTAGTAATGGCGTTTGTGATTGGTGGAGTGGTGATTGGTGGAGAAAGGGGGCAGGCCTCTGACCCGTTCTCAGGAATCCCATTGTGTAGGACTTACAGAAAGTACCAAGAGGGCTTCTTGGCCCCCAAGGTACCTCACCATCCAAGAGGACTTCATTCTCCAACCAATAGTGCACCAGGAGATGTGTTTGCAGAGTGGTGGAGAAAGGTGGCGTGGCCTCCAAAGACCTCTTAGCAATCCCGCTGTGTGGGACTTACTGGAGGTAACAGGAGGGGTTGTTCACCCCCAACGACCCTCAGCAGCCAAGGGGACTTCATCCCCCACCCGGCAGTGTGCCAGGAGGTGCATTTGTAGAGGGGTGGTGAAGGGGGTGTGGCCTCCGGTGACTTGCCAGAGGATTGTTTACTTTAAGAAAAAAAAAATAAGGGGGGGGACTGCATGGCCCCGGGCTGTTTTTGGCCCTGGGAAACCCCTCCCCCGGGGCCAGACCTTTTTTCAATGGGGTAGTGAGCCCGCCGAAGCCCGGCCTTTTCTTTTTCTTTTTTTTATTTAAAGGGAGGGGCTGCGATGGTTGTTCTAGAAAGGACTAGAAAAACATGAGTTTGAAGTGTAGAGTAATACGTGTGTAAAATACTGTAATATGTGTGCATATATGTGTTTTTCACTTTATGGAAAAGGCGCAATCGTCGCGATTAACGGCATCGCCACGACTTCCCGAATAACCACGAAAATAGAAAATAGGTCTTTAAGATGGATTTTAAAGAAACTTAGAACAAAAACATGAGTTTAAACATGTTTTTAATGAAGCCTGTATATAGTAATATGTGTAGTGTAATGTTTACAATGAATTTTTTTAGTTAATATTTTTGGATGTGCTGGTGGCAGTTGAATGTCTGCTTTTGGTTTGCGATTTTGTGACGTATCCGCGATCATCGCGATGTCATTGCGAAGATACCCAAAAACCTTTTAAAAAATGGATCTTTATAAAGATAATTAACAATATTTCAGGTACTAGGGTGGCTCTGACAAGAGCCTTTGTGTTGATTGTGTGTATACGACAGCTGCACATAAGACTGGATGCAGAGTTTCTGGTCATTTAGAAACACCCTGTAGCCTTTGTCTGTAAAGTGCACTCCATCATTTCTATAAATTCCATGCATGTCAAAATGCAGACTGTTGTTATAGATACAGCCCATGCGATGGTGTCTGAGGAATGCAGAAACAGTTTTATTAACCCCTTCCATGCTTATGACGAGCTGGACTCGTCATGGCACACAGTGCTCGTGTGCTCATGACGAGTCCAGCTCGTCATAGACCACCCACGGGGAAGCGCTGGCGCTCCCCCGTGGGAATCCGATCGTCGGGGTTTTTTTAGGAGGCAGGGGAAGGACTTCCCTGCCTCCCCCCGCCCCCCGCCCCCATCAATGACGTCAGCGCGCGAGGCGCGCTGACATCATTGAGGGTTTCCCTTTCTTCCCCGACGCGCTGGAAGCCATTTGCTTCCAGCGCGTCGGGGAAATAAGGTGAGTTTTGGCTCGGGGAGGGGGGGGTTTGATTCCAAAAGAGACATCGAGGGAAAGGAAAGGGTTTTCCTTTCCCCCGATGCCTCTTTTGTGCATTCCTGCTGCACGATCATGTGATCGTGCAGCAGGAATGCCTACGAGAGCGGCATTGTGAGCGTGGAGATGTGCCTTCTCTCCATTGCCACCCTGTAAAGTTAGCTGTAATCCTTGATGGAGGTCTCTGCACCCTTGATTTTCTTGAGCGCAATCCTTCTCCTCGTCTGCCGCTGCGATCCTGCAATTCTTCTGGTCCTTTACGCAGCTGTAGTGTAGGAAAGGCATTATACATTTACCCAACGAGGTAGCACTTACTGATTAGCCAGTAGAAAGTACTCCAGTTGAGTAGAGGTATTGCACAAAACGGTGGCATCTTCGTGAGCGTGGAGATGTACCTTCTCTCCATTGCCACCCTGTAAAGTTAGCTGTAATCCTTGATGGAGGTCTCTGCACCCTTGATTTTCTCGAGCGCAATCCTCGTGTAGTTCCTGTGACCAGGAGGTTCCTTCTCCTCGTCTGCCGCTGCGATCCTGCTCTGACCCTTTATAAACAAGAGGCATGTGAACGGGCCTAGAAGCCCCGCTCGTTTGGCCCCGCCACACATACACTAGCGGTATGCAACGTATGCCCGCCCTTTCCCTACTATGATGGACAGCTTACTCAAAGGATCCCGGCGCTTTCGGCGCGGTGGCAAAGTTACAGACACACAGGTCACTGGAGACAATTCTTCTGGTCCTTTACGCAGCTGTAGTGTAGGAAAGGCATTATACATTTACCCAACGAGGTAGCACTTACTGATTAGCCAGTAGAAAGTACTCCAGTTGAGTAGAGGTATTGCACAAAACGGTGGCATCTTCGTGAGCGTGGAGATGTACCTTCTCTCCATTGCCACCCTGTAAAGTTAGCTGTAATCCTTGATGGAGGTCTCTGCACCCTTGATTTTCTCGAGCGCAATCCTCGTGTAGTTCCTGTGACCAGGAGGTTCCTTCTCCTCGTCTGCCGCTGCGATCCTGCTCTGACCCTTTATAAACAAGAGGCATGTGAACGGGCCTAGAAGCCCCGCTCGTTTGGCCCCGCCACACATACACTAGCGGTATGCAACGTATGCCCGCCCTTTCCCTACTATGATGGACAGCTTACTCAAAGGATCCCGGCGCTTTCGGCGCGGTGGCAAAGTTACAGACACACAGGTCACTGGAGACAATTCTTCTGGTCCTTTACGCAGCTGTAGTGTAGGAAAGGCATTATACATTTACCCAACGAGGTAGCACTTACTGATTAGCCAGTAGAAAGTACTCCAGTTGAGTAGAGGTATTGCACAAAACGGTGGCATCTTCGTGAGCGTGGAGATGTACCTTCTCTCCATTGCCACCCTGTAAAGTTAGCTGTAATCCTTGATGGAGGTCTCTGCACCCTTGATTTTCTCGAGCGCAATCCTCGTGTAGTTCCTGTGACCAGGAGGTTCCTTCTCCTCGTCTGCCGCTGCGATCCTGCTCTGACCCTTTATAAACAAGAGGCATGTGAACGGGCCTAGAAGCCCCGCTCGTTTGGCCCCGCCACACATACACTAGCGGTATGCAACGTATGCCCGCCCTTTCCCTACTATGATGGACAGCTTACTCAAAGGATCCCGGCGCTTTCGGCGCGGTGGCAAAGTTACAGACACACAGGTCACTGGAGACAATTCTTCTGGTCCTTTACGCAGCTGTAGTGTAGGAAAGGCCTTATACATTTACCCAACGAGGTAGCACTTACTGATTAGCCAGTAGAAAGTACTCCAGTTGAGTAGAGGTATTGCACAAAACGGTGGCATCTTCGTGAGCGTGGAGATGTACCTTCTCTCCATTGCCACCCTGTAAAGTTAGCTGTAATCCTTGATGGAGGTCTCTGCACCCTTGATTTTCTCGAGCGCAATCCTCGTGTAGTTCCTGTGACCAGGAGGTTCCTTCTCCTCGTCTGCCGCTGCGATCCTGCTCTGACCCTTTATAAACAAGAGGCATGTGAACGGGCCTAGAAGCCCCGCTCGTTTGGCCCCGCCACACATACACTAGCGGTATGCAACGTATGCCCGCCCTTTCCCTACTATGATGGACAGCTTACTCAAAGGATCCCGGCGCTTTCGGCGCGGTGGCAAAGTTACAGACACACAGGTCACTGGAGACAATTCTTCTGGTCCTTTACGCAGCTGTAGTGTAGGAAAGGCACTATACATTTACCCAACGAGGTAGCACTTACTGATTAGCCAGTAGAAAGCACTCCAGTTGAGTAGAGGTATTGCACAAAACGGTGGCATCTTCGTGGATAAATATGCAGGGCAGATGTGCCTTCTCTCCATTTACACCCTGAAAAGTTAGCTGTAATCCTTGATGGAGGTCTTTGCATCCTTGAATTTCTCGAGCGCAATGCTCGTGTAGTTCCTGTGACCAGGAGGTTCCTTCTCCTCGTCTGCCGCTGAGATCCTGCTCTGACCCTTTATAAACAAGAGGCATGTGAACGGGCCTAGAAGCCCCGCCACACATACACTAGCGGTATGCAACGTATGCCCGCCCTTTCCCCACTATGATGGACAGCTTACTCAAAGGACCCCGGCACTTTCGGCGCGGTGGCAAAGTTACAGACACACAGGTCACTGGAGACAATTCTTCTGGTCCTTTACGCAGCTGTAGTGTAGGAAAGGCACTATACATTTACCCAACGAGGTAGCACTTACTGATTAGCCAGTAGAAAGCACTCCAGTTGAGTAGAGGTATTGCACAAAACGGTGGCATCTTCGTGGATAAATATGCAGGGCAGATGTGCCTTCTCTCCATTTACACCCTGAAAAGTTAGCTGTAATCCTTGATGGAGGTCTTTGCATCCTTGAATTTCTCGAGCGCAATGCTCGTGTAGTTCCTGTGACCAGGAGGTTCCTTCTCCTCGTCTGCCGCTGAGATCCTGCTCTGACCCTTTATCCCCTTCGGTGCTTATGACGAGCTGGACTCGTCATGGCACACAGTGCTCGTGACGAGTCCAGCTCGTCATAAGACCACCCACGAGGGAAGCGCTGGCGCTCCCCCGTGAGAATCTGATCGTTAGGTTTTTTTGGGGGGAGGCAGGGGAAGGGCTTCCCCTGCCTCCCCCCGCCCCATCAATGACGTCAGCGCGCTGACATCATTGAGGTTTCCCTTTCTTCCCCGACGCGCTGGAAGCCATTTGCTTCCAGCGCGTCGGAAATCAGGTGAGGTTTGGCTCGGGGAGGGGGGGTTTGTATCAAAAGAGGCATCGAGGGAAAGGAAATGGTTTTCCTTTCCCCGATGCCTCTTTGTGCATTCCTGCTGCACGATCATGTGATCGTGCAGCAGGAATGCCCACTAGGCACCAGGGTTTTTTCAATTTTTGTGTTGGGGAGTGGCCAAAAGGGCAAGGGTTGCTCCCCTTTTACGGGTGTGAATATTTTATTTATACTGTTAGGCCCAACTACCCCTTAGCTTGGCTGGTGGATTGTGTGTGGACTGGTGCATTATTTGCATATGTGATTGTAATGTTTTTTTCCTCCTTTTTATTCTAGTGTAAAGCTTTTGATTCCTGTTTGCGGTTTCGGCAGTTGTGGTTCTGCAGTTTTGCGTAATTGCATTTATTTGGTAAGAAAAATATTTTTGTTGTGTGTACTCCAAATGAGTATTATTGTCATGCATGAATGAATTTTTTTGTAAGTGGTGCCATAATGCCAGCATATTTGTTAGTGTTCAGAGCATGAAATTCTTTGCGATGTTTTGCATTGTCTTATGTGTAATTTTTTTCTTCTTCTTTTTTAGTGGGATATTGTTGATCCTTACTGTGTCTGTGCAGAGTAGGTGGTGGTGAGTCTAGCTGCTTCTGTCACGTGAGTGGTATAGTGTTGGAGTATATAGGTCTTTGTGATAAAGCTACATTTTGTTTATTTCTTTTTTTTTTTACAAAGGGTTTGTTGTTGTTGACTTGTTTGACAAGTAACCTTTATTAGTAAGCATTATGGCTAGCCGTAGAATTACTGCTCAGCAGGTGGTTGGTTTGCTTCTTGAATCTTCCTCTGAGCAGGATTATGAGACTGACAGTGCGTCTGAGGGAGAGGAGGGAGGGGAAGATTCAGGCAGTGAGTTTTCTCTCCACATGGAATCATCGGATGATGAAGGTACTCTCAGTGCAGATGAAGTGCCTGATTTAGAGGAGGATACTAATGTGCCGATGGTGCAAGAGGCATCTGGATTGCAGCCTGGGGCTGCTAGGCTTCCTACTGGAAGTGCTGGACTCTGGGTTGATCCAAACATGGTGCAGCCGGTGTTGCCTGCCTTTAGTGGTTATGCAGGGTGTAGAGTGGATTGTGAACATTATTTGCCTATACAGTATTTTCAGTTGTTTATGGATGATGTATTTTTGGGTGAGATTGTTGAGCAGACTAATTTGTATGCTGAACAGTTTTTGAGGGACAACAGTGCCAGACTTAGGCCCCATTCTAGAGCTACCCGGTGGAGTCCCACAAATCTGGAAGAGATGAAGAAGTTTTTGGGTTTGACTTTTTGATGGGTTTGATAAGGAAGCCGTCCATGAGTTCATATTGGTCTACCAGTCCCTTGATGGCAACGGCCATATTTCCTGCAGTTATGACTCGTGATCGGTATTTACTTTTGCTTCGGATGCTGCATTTTGTTGATAATGGTTTGGCGTTGCCACGAGATCACCCTGAATGTGACCGTCTTTTTAAGATTCGGCCTGTTCTTGATCACTTTGTAGATCGATTTTCAGAGATCTATACTCCAGGGAAAGAAATATCTATTGATGAGTCTTTGGTGCTGTTCAAGGGCCGTTTGGTTTTTAGGCAGTACATTCCTAGCAAGAGGGCACGCTATGGAATTAAGCTGTATATGTTGTCTGAGAGTAGGACAGGATATGTTTTTAATTTGCGTGTGTACACTGGTAGGGATTCCACTATTGACCCCCTGGTTGTCCGTCCACTTTAGTAGGAGTTTCAGAGAAAATTGTGTGGGAACTTGCTAGAGGACTGTTTAACAGAGGCCACCATTTGTACATTGATAACTTCTACACTGCTGTGCAATTGTTTAAGGAATTGTTCAAAGTGGACACTTTTGCTTGTGGCACAATCCGCTCTAACCGTAAAGGTTATCCAAAAGAGCTTGTTTGCAAAAAACTTCAGAGGGGACAGTGCAGTGCCTTGCGTAGTGAGGAACTGCTAGCTGTGAAATTTGTGGACAGGAGGGATGTGTACATGCTGACTACCATCCATGATGAGAGTACTTCACCTGTGGCTGTTTGGGGTCAGATTGCTGAAGTGCGCAAACCTGTGTGCATTTTAGACTACAATAAGCACATGGGTGGTGTTGATAGAGTAGATCAGAGGTTGGAACCTTACACTGCTATTCGTAAGTCTTACATTTGGTATAAGAAGTTGGCCATCCATCTCTTCAATTTAGCAACTTTCAATGCTTTTGTTGTGTTCAAGGAGTGTTCTCCTGCGTCAAAGTTGACTTTTGTTCAGTTTCAGGAGTCTGTCATAGGCAGCCTTGTTGTTGTGGAACAGGCAAGTGTTCCTAGAGTTGGAGTGGTGGAGGATGTGGCTCGATTGAAAGATCGCCACTTTCCTGATCACATTCCTCCTACATCCTCAAAAGACTTTCCCACTAGGAGATGTAGAGTCTGTTGGCGAAGAGGTACGCGGAAGGAGACTCGTATGTACTGCCCTGAGTGTCCTTCTAACCCTGGGCTGTGTGTGCCTGCTTGTTATAGAGCGTACCACAAGCAAAAGAATTATTGGGAGCAACCATGAGTGGTAAAGTGAACTGCCTGGTCTGTAATGTTTAAGAATTGTTGTTCTGTTTCAAGGTTGGCATTAGTGCAATGTTTCTGATTTTGTGTTAGTAGATTTGTATCTATTTGCAATTTGTTTGTGTTTTCTTTTTGTATAAAAAAATCCTAAATGTGATGGTGGTGTGTGTAGGCTGGTGCTTGGCTGGCGGTGTGCGTGGAGTGGCGCTCGGCTGGCAGTGTGTGAGTAGTGACTTGCTGCTGGTCACTACACACACTGCTAGCCGAGCGACACTCCACGCAATCCATCAGGTTGTGTGGTTGCTGTGTTAGGAATGTGGGCGTGTGAAAGTGATGGGCCCTTGAATGGCGCTGTCTGCTGGTGTGAGTGTTGTAATGTGATGGGCCCGCGGCTGGTGGTGTGAATGGTTTTGTATTTGTCACACGTATGAAAGGTGTATGAATGGCCTGTAAAGAGGTTGGTGCCTTGTCGTGGCTTTACAGCTCACGAGCTGTGAGTCAATGGTTCAGTTTCTCGTCCTTTCAATTATTAACAGTGCATTTCATTTTTGTGAAATCACTTGTTAATACAATTGTATATACTGAACCATCACTCACCCTCGTGCCAAATCCAACCAGTATGTGTGTGTGTGCTTGAGGATTAGATGGTTGTGCAGTAATATTTTTTTTTGTCTTTCTCAAGCAGGGTGTACCTTGTCCCTTTTTGTGAATGTTGTAATGTGTTTGTTTCGTGCCTGGGGGTGTGAATGGTCTTGTGTGTATCACGTATGAAAGGTGTGTGAATGGCCTGTAAAGCGGTTGGGGCCTTGACGTGGCTTTACAGCTCACGAGCTGCGAGTCACTGGTTCCGTTTTTGTCCTTTCAATTATTGACAGTGCATTTCATTTTTGTGAAATCTCTTGTTAATAAAATTGTATATACTGAACCATCACTTGCCCTCGTGCCAAATCCAACCAGTATGTGTGTGTGTGCTTGAGGAATAGATGGCTGTGCAGTAATCTTTGTCTTTTTAGTCTGTCTGCCAAGGTGTACATTCCGTCTAAGAATAACCTACCAACTGTAGATATTGTCGTAAACGAAACACCCATGGGAGTACATGGTGATATCTCTCTTGTGGATCCCAACAAGTTATGGTACCCACAATGTCCTGCAAACCTCAAAATGTCTGTCACATTTTCCTTGCAATATTGTGCCAACATTTTCACGCTGCAGAAATAAACAACACATTATCTCATTATGACCTGGTTTTGCAAGGGGGTCACCTGGGTTTTTGGCCCGGGGCTCGGCGGCCACATAGGGAAACCTACCAAACCCACACATTTCTGAAAAGTAGACACCCGGGGGCTTCTAGGGAGGTATGGCTTGCGTGGATCCCCCAACGTTTCCTTACCCAGAATCCCCTGCAAACCTCACTTTTAGCTGAAAAAATCACTTTTTCACACATTTTTGTGTGGGAAAGTGTGGCATCACTGGCCTCACACAAATTTCCTACCACCCAGCGTTCCCCCAGGTCTCCCGATAAAAATGGTGCCTCACTTGTGTGGGAGGCCCAAGTACCCGCGACAGGCAAGGGCCCACAACGTATTGAGGCGACCTCAAAATGGCCTTTCACAAAACCACCTGGTTTTGCAAGGGGTCACCTGGGTTTTGGCCCCGTGCTCGGCGGCCATCTAGGAAACCTACCAAACCCACACATTTCTGAAAAGTAGACACCCGGGGGCTTCCAGGGAGGTATGGCTTGCGTGGATCCACCAACGTTTCCTTACCCAGAATCCCCTGCAAACCTCACTTTTAGCTGAAAAAATCACTTTTTCACACATTTGTGTGTGGGAAAGTGTGGCATCACTGGCCTCACACAAATTTCCTACCACCCAGCGTTCCCCAGGTCTCCCGATAAAAATGGTGCCTCACTTGTGTGGGAGGCCCAAGTACCAGCGACAGGCAAGGGCCCACAACGTATTGAGGCGACCTCAAAATGGCCTTTCACAAAACCACCTGGTTTTGCAAGGAGTCACCTGGGTTTTGGCCCCGTGCTCGGCGGCCATCTAGGGAAACCTACCAAACCCACACATTTCTGAAAAGTAGACACCCGGGGGCTTCCAGGGAGGTATGGCTTGCGTGGATCCCCCAACGTTTCCTTACCCAGAATCCCCTGCAAACCTCACTTTTAGCTGAAAAAATCACTTTTTTCACACATTTTTGTGTGGGAAAGTGTGGCATCACTGGCCTCACACAAATTTCCTACCACCCAGCGTTCCCCCAGGTCTCCCGATAAAAATGGTGCCTCACTTGTGTGGGAGGCCCAAGTACCCGCGACAGGCAAGGACACAAAACGTTTTGAGGCAACATCAACATTGCCTATCAAAAATGTTTTGGGCCCTTGCCTGTCGCGGGTACTTGGGCCTCCCACACAAGTGAGGCACCATTTTTATCGGGAGACCTGGGGGAACGCTGGGTGGTAGGAAATTTGTGTGAGGCCAGTGATGCCACACTTCCCACACACAAATGTGTGAAAAAGTGATTTTTTCAGCTAAAATTGAGGTTTGCAAGGGATTCTGGGTAAGGAAACGTTGGGGATCCACGCAAGCCATACCTCCCTGGAAGCCCCGGTGTCTACTTTTCAGAAATGTGTGGGTTTGGTAGGTTTCCTAGATGGCCGCCGAGCACGGGCCAAAACCCAGGTGACTTCCTGCAAAACCAGGTGGTTTTGAGATAGGCAATTTTGAGGTCGCCTCACTACGTTGTGGGCCCTTGCCTGTCGCGGGTACTTGGGCCTCCCACACAAGTGAGGCACCATTTTTATCGGGAGACCTGGGGAACGCTGGGTGGTAGGAAATTTGTGTGAGGCCAGTGATGCCACACTTTCCCACACACAAATGTGTGAAAAAAGTGATTTTTCAGCTAAAATTGAGGTTTGCAAGGGATTCTGGGTAAGGAAACGTTGGGGGATCCACGCAAGCCATACCTCCCTGGAAGCCCCAGGTGTCTACTTTTCAGAAATGTGTGGGTTTGGTAGGTTTCCCTAGATGGCCGCCGAGCACGGGCTAAAACCCAGGTGACTCCCTGCAAAACCAGGTGGTTTTGAGATAGGCAATTTTGAGGTCGCCTCACTACGTTGTGGGCCCTTGCCTGTCGCGGGTACTTGGGCCTCCCACACAAGTGAGGCACCATTTTTATCGGGAGACCTGGGGAACGCTGGGTGGTAGGAAATTTGTGTGAGGCCAGTGATGCCACACTTTCCCACACACAAATGTGTGAAAAAGTGATTTTTCCAGCTAAAAGTGAGGTTTGCAGGGGATTCTGGGTAAGGAAACGTTGGGGGATCCACGCAAGCCATACCTCCCTGGAAGCCCCCGGGTGTCTACTTTTCAGAAATGTGTGGGTTTGGTAGGTTTCCCTAGATAGCCGCCGAGCACGGGGCCAAAAACCCAGGTGACTCCCTTGCAAAACCAGGTGGTTTTGAGATAGGCAATTTTGAGGTCGCCTCACTACGTTGTGGGCCCTTGCCTGTCGCGGGTACTTGGGCCTCCCACACAAGTGAGGCACCATTTTTATCGGGAGACCTGGGGGAACGCTGGGTGGTAGGAAATTTGTGTGAGGCCAGTGATGCCACACTTTCCCACACACAAATGTGTGAAAAAAGTGATTTTTTCCAGCTAAAAGTGAGGTTTGCAGGGGATTCTGGGTAAGGAAACGTTGGGGGATCCACGCAAGCCATACCTCCCTGGAAGCCTCCGGGTGTCTACTTTTCAGAAATGTGTGTGTTTGGTAGGTTTCCCTAGGTGCCGGCAGAGCTAGGGTTCACAAACTACAGCTAGGCATTTTGCCAAAAAAGGGTCATTTTTCACTGCGAAATTGAGGTGTGACCACGTTGCGTTTTGCGCCGTTTCCTGTCGCAGGCACTAGGCCGACCCACACAAGTGAGGTACCATTTTTCTCGTTAGACTTTGGGGAACGCGGGGTGGGTGGAAATTTGTGGATCCACGCAGATTCCAGAACTTTCCACCACAGAAATGTGGGGAAAATGTGTTTTTTGGACAATTTTTTATGTTTGCAAGGGATTCTGGGTAACAGAACCTGGTGGGAGGCAGTCAAGTCACCCCATCCTGGATTCCCCTGGGTGTCTAGTTTTCAAAAATGTATAGGTTTGCTAGGTTTCCCTAGGTGCCGGCAGAGGTAGGGTTCAAAAACTACAGCTAGGCACTTTGCCAAAAAAGGGTCATTTTTCACTGCGAAATTGAGGTGTGACCACGTTGCGTTTTGCGCCGTTTCCTGTCGCAGGCACTAGGCCGACCCACACAAGTGAGGTACCATTTTTCTCGTAAGACTTTGGGGGACGCAGGGTGGGTGGAAATTTGTGGATCCACGCAGATTCCAGAACTTTCCACCACAGAAATGTGGGGAAAATGTGTTTTTTTGGACAATGTTTTATGTTTGCAAGGGATTCTGGGTAACAGAACCTGGTGGGAGGCAGTCAAGTCACCCGATCCTGGATTCCCCTGGGTGTCTAGTTTTCAAAAATGTATAGGTTTGCTAGGTTTCCCTAGGTGCCGGCAGAGGTAGGGTTCAAAAACTACAGCTAGGCACTTTGCCAAAAAAGGGTCATTTTTCACTGCGAAATTGAGGTGTGACCACGTTGCGTTTTGCGCCGTTTCCTGTCGCAGGCACTAGGCCGACCCACACAAGTGAGGTACCATTTTTCTCGTAAGACTTTGGGGGACGCGGGGTGGGTGGAAATTTGTGGATCCACGCAGATTCCAGAACTTTCCACCACAGAAATGTGGGGAAAATGTGGTTTTTTTGACAATTTTTTATGTTTGCAAGGGATTCTGGGTAACAGAACCTGGTGGGAGGCAGTCAAGTCACCCCATCCTGGATTCCCCTGGGTGTCTAGTTTTCAAAAATGTATAGGTTTGCTAGGTTTCCCTAGGTGCCGGCAGAGGTAGGGTTCAAAAACTACAGCTAGGCACTTTGCCAAAAAAGGGTCATTTTTCACTGCGAAATTGAGGTGTGACCACGTTGCGTTTTGCGCCGTTTCCTGTCGCAGGCACTAGGCCGACCCAGACAAGTGAGGTACCATTTTTCTCGTAAGACTTTGGGGAACGCGGGGTGGGTGGAAATTTGTGGATCCACGCAGATTCCAGAACTTTCCACCACAGAAATGTGGGGAAAATGTGGTTTTTTTGACAATTTTTTATGTTTGCAAGGGATTCTGGGTAACAGAACCTGGTGGGAGGCAGTCAAGTCACCCCATCCTGGATTCCCCTGGGTGTCTAGTTTTCAAAAATGTATAGGTTTGCTAGGTTTCCCTAGGTGCCGGCAGAGGTAGGGTTCAAAAACTACAGCTAGGCACTTTGCAAAAAAAAGGTCATTTTTCACTGCGAAATTGAGGTGTGACCGCGTTGCGTTTTGCGCCGTTTCCTGTCGCAGGCACTAGGCCGACCCACACAAGTGAGGTACCATTTTTCTCGTAAGACTTTGGGGAACGCGGGGTGGGTGGAAATTTGTGGATCCACGCAGATTCCAGAACTTTCCACCACAGAAATGTGGGGAAAATGTGTTTTTTGGACAATTGTTTATGTTTGCAAGGGATTCTGGGTAACAGAACCTGGTGGGAGGCAGTCAAGTCACCCCATCCTGGATTCCCCTGGGTGTCTAGTTTTCAAAAATGTATAGGTTTGCTAGGTTTCCCTAGGTGCCGGCAGAGGTAGGGTTCAAAAACTACAGCTAGGCACTTTGCCAAAAAGGGTCATTTTTCACTGCGAAATTGAGGTGTGACCACGTTGCGTTTTGCGCCGTTTCCTGTCGCAGGCACTAGGCCGACCCACACAAGTGAGGTACCATTTTTCTCGTAAGACTTTGGGGAACGCGGGGTGGGTGGAAATTTGTGGATCCACGCAGATTCCAGAACTTTCCACCACAGAAATGTGGGGAAAATGTGTTTTTTGGACAATTTTTTATGTTTGCAAGGGATTCTGGGTAACAGAACCTGGTGGGAGGCAGTCAAGTCACCCCATCCTGGATTCCCCTGGGTGTCTAGTTTTCAAAAATGTATAGGTTTGCTAGGTTTCCCTAGGTGCCGGCAGAGGTAGGGTTCAAAAACTACAGCTAGGCACTTTGCCAAAAAAGGGTCATTTTTCACTGCGAAATTGAGGTGTGACCACGTTGCGTTTTGCGCCGTTTCCTGTCGCAGGCACTAGGCCGACCCACACAAGTGAGGTACCATTTTTCTCGTAAGACTTTGGGGGACGGGGTGGGTGGAAATTTGTGGATCCACGCAGATTCCAGAACTTTCCACCAGAGAAATGTGGGGAAAATGTGGTTTTTTGGACAATTTTTTATGTTTGCAAGGGATTCTGGGTAACAGAACCTGGTGGGAGGCAGTCAAGTCACCCCATCCTGGATTCCCCTGGGTGTCTAGTTTTCAAAAATGTATAGGTTTGCTAGGTTTCCCTAGGTGCCGGCAGAGGTAGGGTTCAAAAACTACAGCTAGGCACTTTGCAAAAAAAAGGTCATTTTTCACTGCGAAATTGAGGTGTGACCGCGTTGCGTTTTGCGCCGTTTCCTGTCGCAGGCACTAGGCGGACCCACACAAGTGAGGTACCATTTTTCTCGTAAGACTTTGGGGAACGCGGGGTGGGTGGAAATTTGTGGATCCACGCAGATTCCAGAACTTTCCACCACAGAAATGTGGGGAAAATGTGGTTTTTTGACAATTTTTTATGTTTGCAAGGGATTGTGGGTAACAGAACCTGGTGGGAGGCAGTCAAGTCACCCCATCCTGGATTCCCCTGGGTGTCTAGTTTTCAAAAATGTATAGGTTTGCTAGGTTTCCCTAGGTGCCGGCAGAGCTAGGGTTCAAAAACTACAGCTAGGCACTTTGCCAAAAAAGGGTCATTTTTCACTGCGAAATTGAGGTGTGACCACGTTGCGTTTTGAGCCGTATCCTGTCGCAGGCACTAGGCCGACCCACACAAGTGAGGTACCATTTTTCTCGTAAGACTTTGGGGAACGCGGGGTGGGTGGAAATTCGTGGATCCACGCAGATTCCAGAACTTTCCACCACAGAAATGTGGGGAAAATGTGGTTTTTTGACAATTTTTTATGTTTGCAAGGGATTCTGGGTAACAGAACCTGGTGGGAGGCAGTCAAGTCACCCCATCCTGGATTCCCCTGGGTGTCTAGTTTTCAAAAATGTATAGGTTTGCTAGGTTTCCCTAGGTGCCGGCAGAGCTAGGGTTCAAAAACTACAGCTAGGCACTTTGCCAAAAAAGGGTCATTTTTCACTGCGAAATTGAGGTGTGACCACGTTGCGTTTTGCGCCGTTTCCTGTCGCAGGCACTAGGCCGACCCACACAAGTGAGGTACCATTTTTCTCGTTAGACTTTGGGGAACGTGGGGTGGGTGGAAATTTGTGGATCCACGCAGATTCCAGACCTTTCCACCACAGAAATGTGGGTAAAATGTGATTTTTTTGACAATTTTTTATGTTTGCAAGGGATTCTGGGTAACAGAACCTGGTGGGAGGCAGTCAAGTCACCCCATCCTGGATTCCCCTGGGTGTCTAGTTTTCAAAAATGTATAGGTTTGCTAGGTTTCCCTAGGTGCCGGCAGAGCTAGGGTTCAAAAACTACACCTAGGCACTTTGCAAAAAAAGGGTAATTTTTCATTGTGAAAATGTGGTACGTCCACGTTGCATTTTGAGCCATTTCCTGTTGTGGGCACAAGGGCTACCCACACAAGTGAGGTACCATTTTTATCGGGAGACTTAGGGTAATACAGAATTGTAGAGCAACTGTTATTACCTATTGACTTTCGATGCATTTCTGCCTTCCAAATGAAAGACAATGTGTAAAAAATAAGTCATTTTGAAAAATGACCTATAATTCTCATGCTAGTATGGGTACTCCCAATTTCGGAAATGTGCAAATATCTACTGTTTCTAAAATCTACATTTTGTTCCCATTTCAGAAATACATAGGTGTCTTTCATAACAATTTTTCCATGTATACATTTTCCCAAAATAATTGCTATATACCCGGTACTTAAAAAAAATCATTGCAAGATGTTGCTCAATTATTGGCTCTGGGTTCGTCGGGTTCTTGGTGAACCTACAAGTCCTATATATCCCCACAACCAGAAAGGTCCAGCGGATATAACGGTATATTGCCTTCAAATAGCTGTCATAATTAGAAGAAGTTACAGGTGAAAACGTTGACACAAATGGCTGTTTTTTTCAACTAATTTTCATTTTTCCTTTATTTAACTGTTAGTTTCTATAAGGAAAACTTTAAGGATCTACACAAATGACCCCTTGCTGAATTCAGAATTGTGTCTACTTTTCATAAATGTATGGCTTTCCAGGATCCATTATTGGTTTCTTACCCATTTCTACCATTAACTGGAAGGAGGTTGAAAGCACAAAAAATAGCAAAAATAGGCTATGTCCCAGAAAAATGCCAAAACTGTGTAAAAAAAGTTGGTTTTCTGACAAAAGTCTGCTTGTCCCTGAAAGCTGGGAAGATGGTGATTTCATCCCCACAACCCCTTTTTTGATGCCATTTGCAGGGAAAAATCAAGACGCTTTCATCTGTAGCCCTTTTTTTGCCTTTTTCCAAAAAAAAACAAAATTTAGCTGTATTTTGACTAATTTCTGGGTCCCCTCCAGGGGAACCCACAAACCCTGGGTACCTTTACAATCCCCATGATGTTAGAAAAAAAGGACGCAAATTTGGCATGGATACCTTATGTGGTCAAAAAGTTACAGGGGCCTAAGCGCGCACTACCCCAAATAGCCAAAAAAAGGCTTAGCACAGGAGGGGAAAAGGCCTAGCAGCGAAGGGGTTAACATGTTTCCTGGCTTTGTCAATCTGTGGACATAATTGATTTGACCACTTCCATTTCTGTCTATGGCATATATTAGAGTACACCAAGACAGCGTGAGGGAAAAGCAACATCAGTTCTGCAAACAGGAGTAGTGTAGTCCCTTTCATTAGAAATTCCAGCCCTACCCCAGTCAATGTGCCTCAGTCATTGCCACCACAGTGCACAATCATGAGGTGAAGCCCTTGGCAATCCACAATGGTTGTAACCAAAGCCAGCAACTGATGAAACTTTAACCCTCTCTGGCCAAACCAAGTAATCTCCACATTTGTCAAACCCAAGCCCCTATCAATACCTCTCTTTTTGCATCCTCTTTAGCCCAATAGACATAGCTGTGGCCAACAATCCACACCCTAAGCATTTTGAAGTGAAGGAGCAATAGCAGTCAGGAAAAGGCTGGAGCTGAATGAGGTACTTTTCCAAATGAAAAGCAGTTAAAATGGAGGTGTTTTCTTTTGTTTAAAAAAATATATATTTTATTGGATGCTGTCAGTAAGTGAGTGAATAAAATTAGGTAGTACGTTGGATGCATTAGTAAGAATTCCTATTATTGGCTGTTGTTTAAAAAAAGGAATGTAATACAGACAAGGATATGCTTCTGAATCTGTACAGTAAACCACACCTGCTGTATCTCATTTTGAAGTAGCATGTTCCTTTTAGAATGTGCTGTGAACTTGTGACCTACTGAATCCACTGGGTTGCTAGATACACTGAGCTAAGCGTGTATTGGGGGGGAAGGGTGTTAATGAGAAAGAACATTTTGTTTTAAGTTGAGGAGTTATGACATAATTTAAGTAATGATAAACTTTAATTTCCAAATGAAGACTATGTAATAAACTGTTGTGCAGTATCTAAATTTAAAAAACTGAATCTAAATATAGGTCTGAACTCCTGTTTTTGTTCGTGATTACTCCGCGATCATCGCAAGAAATGGCAAACACACGTAGACAGGAGCCTCGTTTTGAAAGAGAGGGAAAGGGTTAACAGAGGCTAACCATTCACAAGTGGAGATAGAATTGTCTAAAATGAAAGACATGATTTCATTTGCTGCCTTTCTCATGATCATATAGTGGAAAGTTAAAGAGGTTTCCATTTTGTGGTTGCTTTGTATGAGAGTGGTGTACCATTCTTGAACTTAGTTTTTACTAATCCTAACTGTGTCAAAACTATTTAAAAAAGAGCTAAAACAACAATATAATCTGCAAACTCAGTTCACTGGTATGTACATAACTTTAGTTAATTAAAAAATACATTAGAAATTAAGATGTATATGGGACTTTTAATAAAAAAGAGTATCAGAGTGATGTGAAAAAAATATATGAGATGAACTATATATATCAGAGGGTATGTGTTTAAGATGTTAGTACGAAATGTTTTGGGAAGTGAGAAAAATGAATTAGTGCCCCTTTATTCCATTGTGTAGTTTATAGAAAAATAACAGTATAGTATTGTTCAAAGTTGTAATGAGGAATGTATTTCAAACTAAGAATGTTTTAAATGTTAAAGCATCATGTGCAGAATAGATACATCTATGTTATTTGCATTCTGGGCGTTGTAGTACTATTGGTGAAATTATTAAACAGGAGTTGTGTAGTCTCAAGTAAAACATAAGAAAATGTTCTGCGCCTGTATATGTTTTATAAAGTAGTAATACTTGTTAGGTATGTATTAGAAAGTGTTTGTCAATGGGGGTTTTTACTTATATGATTGGTTTGCATATGCTTAGATGGTGTGCTTTTTTTGTGGTTGCAGATAGTTATATGTACGGTGGGACTCTTGAGTTTATTTAAAGATATAGAGAACTATATATGTTTGTAAAGACTGCTTGAAGGTTTATATCTATTATGGAATCACATATATGTTTACATGGTGAGCTATGTTCTTTAAAGCTAATGAAAATGTAATGTATGTGGTGAGGGTGGTGAATTTCTTTAAACATGCTCTGTTTAAAATTGAGGAGCGTTTATAGTACAGAATGTCTGTTGAGAGTTCTTGTGCTACCTTCATTTGGCATGTAATCTTTCTTGCTGAATATATGTTTTAAACACACAAGAAAAATTTGAGAAATGTACTGATGCATGTGCATGCTAAGTAACAGAGCAATGTATGCTTGTAGAGAGGCGTGTATCTAATTATATATGAAGTGTGATATCTAGACTTTTCTGACACATAGGCCGTTAGAAAAGGATAGATACAATAAAATAGATACTTTTATACTGACAGAAGGAGTTAAACAATAAGTTACAGATATATTCACAACTGTTATGTATGTAACAGAAATGGAGATACTGTACAGTCACCCTAGCATTACTCAGGCACTCATCCAATCATTCAGCCACTACTCAGGCAGTTATCGAATCACTCATGCACTATGTATGCACTTATTCCATCACCCAGGTACTACACATGCACTCTTCCAAACACGGAGGCACTAATTATGTACTCCTTGAACTAAGCAGGCAACACCGATGCATTCATGCAATCACCCAGGAACTAACCATTCACATATACAGTCACCAAAGCTGTACCTACGCAGTTTGTCAAACACCCATGCAGAACCCATGCACTCATCCAAACACTCACTTATAACCCATGCACTCATCCAAATACTGAGTCACAACCCATGCGCTCATCCAAACACTTGCTTTTATCCAATCACTCAAGCTTTAACAATGGACTTGTACAATTACTCAGACATTAATCATTCACTCATGTAATCAGTCAGGCACTATTGCTGCTGTCAGTCAACTATCCAAGCAATACACATGTAGTTTTGTAATCACCCAGGTACTACCTGTTCAATTAACCAAAAACACATGGGCATGTACTCATTCATTCACTGGAACACTACTCATGTACTCATGCAATCTGCCAGGTGCTATGTATGCACTTATACAATGATGTACGCACTAAGCATGCACTGAATAAAGCACGTATATACTACACAGGTAGTCCTGTTATCACCCAGGGACTAGAGTAGCACTCATTTAATCATCCAACCACTATCTATGCTTTTAGTGAATCAATGAGGCATTAGTTATGCACTTATCTAATCATTTAGGCAGTACTGATGCACTCATCCAAACACTCAGGTAGTAGCAATATAGTCATGCGAATGCACAGGCACTAACTATGCAGATATGGAACCACTGATGTAGTTCCTACATACTCAGGGAATCATCCAGACACTACCTATATTCTGAGGGAATCATCCAGGCACTATCTATGCACTCATCCAATCACCCAGGAAGTATTGTTGTACTCGACCACAAACACATATATTTACAGGTTTTAGTGAGGAATATGTACTCTTTTAGAACCATATGGTGAATTATATATGTAACCTGTCACACACTGTTTGCATGTACTCGGTAGAATTAGTGAGCTATATGCCCTGATAAAGATTAATGTGCAGATTTTTATATGCACGTCTTCCCAAAATTTAAATCTGACGCATCTAATTAGGAAAGTACTGAAACACTAAATCTACCAGTGACACAGTGGTAGAGAGGCACAGAAATAGCTCTTATGTTGTGTTTTTGGATTTGCAGTGTTGAGAGACTGTATGTACTTTTACACTTTGGTTGATGTTTAGTTTAAAATTTACTACAAAAGGGATAAACTGGTCTTTTAGCGTGTATAAGTGAGAACTGAGATATGGTGCAGCTGTTTTGTAGGAGAGGGTGCTATAATATTAAAAGGTAACTAATAAATTCAGTTTTGTGTTTTGGTTTGGGTTTGGTACATTGAAGTAAGTGCTTGTAGTTATGCAGCTAGGTTTATCTGTAGCTTTAAAACTGCAACATAACATAAAAACTGTTTTTGTATTATGTGTAAGCCAGTAGTAAAGTAGTTGGTACATTGGCTAGAATAAAAAATTCAAATATACTTATTTTTGTTTACAGAACAATATCTGCATAACTGCAGACAGAATGCCTACAAAAGCTCAGAGGAAAGAGGAACAGAAGCAACTACAGTATCTATGAAGAACTGAGACACAAAAGGGGCAAAATGAAGAAAAAGTGGTGACAGAAAAAAAGCTACTGGTAAGAGGACAAAGTCATTTCTTAAAAATATATGTGGATATTTCCAAAGATTACAAAATAATAAAAATAAAAATTCAAACTATGAGAAAGAATAACAGTGGACAAAATCTTTATAACAAGAACAGGAAAGAATGTAACAAAGATGGACACACCTAAACCAGGAGACAGAAGCAGTTTAAGGAAATCAGAGTCAGGATTTTTCATAATAGAGTAGTTGAAAATCTACTGAGAACTATGAAAAATTATAGAAGAAGAAGAGAGGTACTGAAACAGAAAGAACGAGTTGAGAGAGTAGTTGATGAGGCCTTTGCTTTGAAGAAGAAGCTTTTCATTTTAATTATCAATAGAATAAAGACTCTTGAAAAAATGGTGTTGTGCATAAGGAGACAAAACCAGAAAAAAACATTAGTGAATAGAAGTAACTTTTGTACAGTTTTTAGTACAGAGCCTTTCTTTAATGAAGAAAGCTATCTCTAGGATAATAGATTAGTTCATGCTATTGATTAAAGAGGACAATGTCATGAAAAGAAGAATGGTACTCCTATAGCGAAAGAGGTGATGGTACCTAGAAATGTAGAACAATTTATTGGAGAAGAGGTACAAGGAAGGCGGAGGCAAGCGCCTGTATACAAATGGAATTGTTGTAGTGTTTGTAGTATTCAACAGCAATCCAATGTTATATTAAGGACATTTCTACGTAGCTTTCCAAGGTGAAGTTTAAAACACAAAATAAGTACTTTACAAGGATTGGATCCTTGCAAGATTAGAAAGCATATAAATTTGCAGGGACACTCACTAGCTTGTTTATCAAAGAAAGTGTGCCAAAGCACCTTTCGTCATTTCAGGATGTTAGCTGTACATCCCTCAACAATGTGAACTTTATTTAGGAGGCTGTAATATGTGAAAACTCCTGTTTTATGTTTAGGAGAAATTAATAGAGCACTTTGCATGGTACTGCGGCCAACGTAGAAAAGGTTGGTGTTGATGTGCAGTTTCGTTTCTTTAGTCTTGAGCAGGATTCTAGGGAAAATGAAGAGTTGTTAAGAGGAGGAGTTGCAGAACAGGACACAGATATTACAGTTGATAGTTTTGAAGAAGAGATTACAACATTTAACACAGTGTGGTCTGAAAAACCAGAGTATGTTTGTATATGTTGTCGACGCACTCACTACAAGATTCAAACACAGATTGTTGACTTATAAAAAGTGAAAAAGAAAATAATGATAACTGGCAAAGGTTAGCTGTGTATTTATTTGTAGAGGAACACTTTGATTTATCCATATGGCAAGGTACATGTAAGTACTGTTACAATAAATTAGAAGATAATAAAATGCCTGCTAATGTAGAAAAACTATGAAGGACCAAAAATTAAAAAAATCAACATTTATGCTTTGCAGCATTGTGGCGGGCTGTTATGGACTGCTCTCCAGCACTCACTACAACTCCACAATCCATGCAGTATGATACCATCTGGGAAAACTCTGGAGCCAAATCTTGAAGTTGAGATTGGACCTCTGAAGGGACTCTCTGCCCAGCTGCTATCGAATTTGAGGGTCCTTCAGCCTCGCATTGCCTTCTTGCTGCTTTTAGGCGATTGCCATGGTATGTTTTTAGATGGTAAAGCATGGACGTAGGCCCGCAGCATTATTTTTATTTGTACCCCTTGACAATGCCTTGTCACATATTGTGCATTGTGCAAATTTGGCAACTGTTTTTGACTCTCCCGACGGAATCCTGAAGAAATTCCAGGCAATGCTTGATTTCTTCTGGGGAGGCACCTCATCTCCAGAGTCACCAGAATCCACCTCTTGGACTTCCTGGTCCACCTGCTGTTCCACCTGATCTCCCTCTTCTCGCTGAGTTGCCAAAATATGCAAAAAAAAACACCTCAACAAATGCTCGTGAGCTGCTCACAATGAACTCCTCTTAAAGAATGTTCAAGCTAGATAAATGGGCGTGTTCGACCTATTCTTATAGTTGAAAAGTGCATCATCCAATCATATTCCTTTTTTTCCTGGTCACATGATCTTCGCAATGACTGGCGTCTTCGCAAAGACCGGAAATTGAAAAGAATGATATCTTATTTGAAAATAAGTACTCAAACATAAGTGTTAATCAACTGACATTAAACCCCAAATGTGAACCATACAATGTTTTATGTATAAATATGTGTTATACACTTCATCAAAAACACGTGTTCATCGCGGTAACCAACGTCATTGCAACTTCCAACATCACTGCAATCACGCAAAACACCAAGTAAAAGGCTTTTAATTGAAAAATTATTACAAAGGTTAGGTTTAAAGAGCATATCAATAAACAATTTGTGTCAAATATTAATTAAAATATGTGTAAGTATGTGTTCCCGAGCTTTAAAAAAACATGCGCACTTCGCGACTACCGACAATGCCTCGGTCTACAGAGCCACTGCAATTATATTTTCTTTTTCCTCATGTTTATGCTATGCTTTTGTTCTCATGTAATTCCTGTAACTACGCTCCAGTAACTGATGTAACTTTGTAACCATGTTCTGAAACAATGTTTCTTCCTCATGTAAAGCGCTCTGATACCTCCGGGTCTAGCCAGCACTATATAAAACTTTTCAAATAAATATATAAAACACCACATTGAAGAGGTTTTTTTCACAAAACCATCACACAAACTCAAAAATAAACTTTACATCACTAAACAACTAGTGTCTGCTATTAAGTAAAATCTGTCTATATATATGTTTAAGACTTCCTCAAAAACATGCGCCTTTCGAGACATCACCACGGGTATTGCGTCGTCATTGCGAATATAAAAAATTTAAAGAAAAAAAAACTACGTTTATTAATCCACTGAATAAAATACAAGGTTTAAAAAATACACATTATAGAGCCATTATAGATGGAAAATACAATTTAAAGACCTTAAAAATTCAAAAGAAAAAGTCATACGTTACATGGACATTATAGTTAGGAAATAGAATTTGAAAAACCTTAGAAATTCACAGAAAAAAACAAAGGTTGCAGGGACATTATAGTTCAAAATTAGAAATTAGCATTTAAAAAACCTTTGAAATTCACTGAAAAAACCAAAGGTTACAGAGACGTTATAGTTAGGCTCAGGTTTCACTCGTACCTAACCAGTGAAATTCAGCAGTTATAGCTAGCAGAGCTAAATTTAACTCGTGCCCCCTCAATGCACTGCTTATGACCTCACATATTACATCACTCATGACATGGTCAGTGACATCACTGATGACATCACTCATATCTCAAATGGCATCACTGATGACATCATCCACAGAATCTCTGACGCACCCACTCACACCTCAATATAACCTTTTATACACCCACTCCACCTTCCACACTACCATTCTCAAAACCATTGACACACCCATACCAGAACTTACACACCCACTCACTGATTCATAGGTCTACACATTCATCTGCTCATACATGCATACAGCTACTCATACACCAACTCACTCACTAATACAGCCACTGATATATACACTCATATACCCATACAGCCACTTACACACTGTCAGTCACCCATAGAGGTATTCACACACCTAATCACTCACCCATAGAGTTAATCACACAGCCACTTACTCAGCTATACAGTTATACACACATCCACTCACTTATTCATACAGATACTAACACATACTCACTCGCCCATACTGTCAGTGACACAAGCACACATTCACCCATTCAGCCACTCTCACAATCACTAACTCACACAGTCACTCATATACTCTAACACTCACCTATACTGCCTTTCACATATGCAGTTACTCACCGATATACCACTGACACATCCATTCACTCACCAACACAGCCATACACAGACTCAGTCACCCATACACCTCCTCACAGATGCACTCACTAACCCATACAGCCACTGACTCACCCACTCACTCATCCATGCAGTCAGTCAGATACACTCTCACCCACCCACACAGACATTCATACACCCATACAGGTACTCAGACAACCAATGAATCACCCAAACAGCCACTCACCTACCCACCCACCAATCTATATAGCCACTTAGACACCAACTGGGCGACTGATACAGACATTCAGACAACCTAGTCACTCACCCATACATTCACCGAGACACCTAATCGCTCACTTATACAGTTAGTCATGCATCCACTGAATCATCCATACAGGCACTCATATACCCACTGATTCATCAATACACCTTGGTATATATATTTAACTCTCATTAACTGTGTGATGGGCTGTGGGAGTGGCTCAATGAATCAGTGAGTGGGTGTGTGAGTACTTGTATGAGTCTGTGAATGGGTTTGTGAGTGGTTGTGTGGGAGTAGGAGTGGGTGTATGTGAGGTTATATATGGGTGTGAATGGTTGTGTGAGTGGTTCTGTGGATGATGTCATCAGTGATGTCATTTGAGATGTAATCAGAGATGTCATTAGTGACGTCACTGACCATGTCATGAGTGATGTAATATGTGAGGTCATAAGCAGTGTATTGCGGGATCATAAGTTATAGTTGCTCAGGTAACTATAACTGCTGAATGTGAGCATAAATATAACGTACCTGTAACCTTTGGCTTTTTCATTGAATATATATATATATATATATATATTATCTACTGAGCGGTCGCCAGTAGATAGTTATAGTTAGGACCTATTATCCATAGGAAATCCGCGACATTCTATTTGCAATAACGTTGGCGCCGGTTGACGAATCTTCGCGAAAGCTTCCAACTTGTTGGGGCGCTCCGGTCCGCTCCTACCCTGAAAGTCTCGGGGTGATACGTCAAGCGGGGGCCGAGAAAAAGGGGGTCCCAAAACACGTTTTCCCCATTCATTTTTCCATAGGAACCTTTAGTCGCAGCTACAGCCCGAACTGCTGAACGGAATTACCCCAAATTTGGCAAAGTGGTAGCCCTTGGTTCAGACTGGTGCCTTTTGCTAAAATGGTGTAAATCCGTTCAGTAGTTCCTGAGAAATTCACAATTAAAATCACATATATATCTATGGGCGCGTCGGATCCGCGTACCCTCCCGATCCCGAGCTGCATGCTAATTGGCTGTCAACACTCCAAACCAAGAAGTGTTGGCAGCCATTTTATCCCTCGGTAGAACCGAGGGACAGAAACAAGTGCGCAAAGCGCAAAAGGGGCAGGGTAGAAACACCCTGACCCCCTAGGTCTGCTCAGGAGGTCCCACAAGGACCCCTGGGCAGAAAAAGCATTTTTTTTTTTAAATCGGCGGGATGCGCTTAGGGTGCGTGGATCCCGCCGAGAAAAAAAGAAACAAGTGCGCAAAACGCACAAAGGGGGCAGGGTAGAAACACCCTAACCCCTAGGCCTGCTCAGGGGTCCCACAAGGACCCCCTGGGCAAAAAAAGCATTTAAAAAAAAAGAAATCGGCAGGATGCGCTCAGGGAGCGCGGATCCTGCCGAAAAAAAAAGAATCGAAGCGCTGTCTCCCGCGCTCGATGTTAATTGCCCCCGGGTGGGCCAAGTCCCGGGGGCATGCTGAGGGGTTTATTTTATGTATGGGGGCCTCTAAGGGCCCCCAAGTCCCGAGGACCGCCACCCCCGGGGCTTTATTAGAAAAGTTGCGGGAGGGCTCTGAGCCCTCCCGCAGCCCGAGGACCACCACCTCCCGGGGCTTCTTTATTTTTTAAATTAACCTGTGTGGGGGACTCCAGCCCCCACACGCCCGAGGACCACCACCTCCCCGGGGCACTAACAAAGTGAAAATGGGGGTCCGTTTTGGACCCCCAAGCCCGAGGACCACCACCTCCCCGGGGCTTTGAAAATGTGGGGAGGGGGGCCGCGCGACCCCTCCTGGAGCCAGTGATGGCCCTGGGGACCGCCACCCCCCAGGGCCGGCTCCTGCAGTGTCCCGGGTGCTTACCCCCGGGACACTGCTGTTGCAATGACAGGACGGGAGCCTCGCGGCTCCCGTCCTGTCATTACAAACTGCTTGAATTTTGGAAGCGAGAGCAGGGAAAGCTGCTCTTGCTTCCAAAATTCAAGCAGAATTGCTTTCCACATGGGGAGCTGCATATTAGCAGCTCCCCATGTGGAAAAGCAATGCCGCAGGAGGCGGGGAGCCAGCAGGGTCCGTGGGGAGTTGGGGTCCCCACGGACCCCAAAGGATAGGGCCAGCCCCGGGGATGGGGTCCCCGGGGCCTAAGGAGGCCTTAGGAGGGGGCCAGGCAGCCCCCTCCATCAAATAAAAAAAAGGTGGCTATGGCCCGGGGATGGGGTCCCCGGGTCGAGATTGGCCACGGGAGGGGGCCACGCGGTCCCCTTCCCAGTCCTTTTTTATTTTATTTTAAAAAAAGGGGACAGGCCCTGGGGGATGGGGTCCCCAGGGCTAAAAATTACTAAAAGGGGGCCACACAGCCCCCTTTAAAAAAACAAAAAAACGGCATTGCGAGGGAGGCCACGCCCCTCTTTGGCAGCACTCTGCAAACGCGCCCCCTGGCGCGTTTGCAGAGGAGGACGAATTCCCCTTGAATACTGGGGGTCCCTGGGGGCCAACTAGCCCACCAGGAACCTCCAGTATGCGCCAGGGAGCTGCGTTGCACAGAGGTGGACAGAGGCCACGCCCCTTTTACACCTCTCTGCAACGCAGCTCTGTGGCGCTTTTTGGATATACCTGTTGGGCTAGTTGGCCCCCAGGGACCCTCAGGATTCAAGGGGAGTTAATCCCCCGACTTAAAACGCGCCACGGGCGCGTTTGCACAGTGGTGAAGGGAGGGCGGGGCTTCAGGTGACATGTGTGCAAACAGGCCCCGTGGCGTGTTTTAAGTTGGGGGATTAAGTCCCCTTGAATCCTGAGGGTCCCTGGAGTCCAAATAGCCCACCATGTACTTCCAAAAAGTGCCACAGAGCTGCCTTGCAGAGAGGTGTAAAAGGGGTGTGGCCTCTGTACACGTCTCTGCAACGCAGCCCCTGGTGCATACTGAAGGTTCCTGGTGGGCTAGTTGGCCCCAGGGACCCTCATGATTCAAGGGGACTTAATCCCAACTTAAAACGCGCCACGGGGCGCGTTTGCACAGATGTCACCTCAGGCCCTGCCCCCTCCCTTCACCAGTGTGCAAATATTCCTCTAAAATCAGCCGAAATACGAATTCCGATTTACTCACCTGTTATCATGAGAGACCTCAGTGCTGCATCTTTCAGCCCAGTACTGATCCTGAAAAGTAATTTTAACCATACTTACCAGTAACTTGAATTTCCTTCCATAGGATATCATTGCCTGCTTTTTGCTGAAAAAGTTTCTAAGTGTCGATTTTTGAAACATACAAATATTCCTCTAAAATGAGCCGAAATACGAATTCCGATTTACTCACCTGTTATCAGGAGAGACCTCAGTGCTGCATCTTTCAGTCCAGTACTGATCCTGAAAAGTAATTTTAACCGTACTTACCAGTAACTTGAATTTCCTTCCATAGGATATCATTGCCTGCTTTTTGCTGAAAAAGTTTCTAAGTGTGGAGTTTTGGAACTTTATAATATTCCTCTAAAATCAGCCGAAATACGAATTCCGATTTACTCACCTGTTATCATGAGAGACCTCAGTGCTGCATCTTTCAGCCCAGTACTGATCCTGAAAAGTAATTTTAACCGTACTTACCAGTAACTTGAATTTCCTTCCATAGGATATCATTGCCTGCTTTATGCTGAAAAAGTTTCTAAGTGTCGATTTTTGAAACATACAAATATTCCTCTAAAATCAGCCGAAATACGAATTCCGATTTACTCACCTGTTATCAGGAGAGACCTCAGTGCTGTATCTTTCAGCCCAGTACTGGTCCTGAAAAGTAATTTTAACCGTACTTACCAGTAACTTGAATTTCCTTCCATAGGCTAACATTGACTGGTTTCACTTGGAAATTCTTCTAAGTGTGGAGTTTTGGAACTTTAAAATATTCCTCTAAAATCAGCCGAAATACGAATTCCGATTTACTCACCTGTTATCAGGAGAGACCTCAGTGCTACATTTTTCAGCCCAGTACTGATCCTGAAAAGTAATTTTAACCGTACTTACCAGTAACTTGAATTTCCTTCCATAGGATATCATTGCCTGCTTTATGCTGAAAAAGTTTCTAAGTGTCGATTTTTGAAACATACAAATATTCCTCTAAAATCAGCCGAAATACGAATTCCGATTTACTCACCTGTTATCAGGAGAGACCTCAGTGCTGTATCTTTCAGCCCAGTACTGGTCCTGAAAAGTAATTTTAACCGTACTTACCAGTAACTTGAATTTCCTTCCATAGGCTAACATTGACTGGTTTCACTTGGAAATTCTTCTAAGTGTGGAGTTTTGGAACTTTAAAATATTCCTCTAAAATCAGCCGAAATACGAATTCCGATTTACTCACCTGTTATCAGGAGAGACCTCAGTGCTACATCTTTCAGCCCAGTACTGATCCTGAAAAGTAATTTTAACCGTACTTACCAGTAACTTGAATTTCCTTCCATAGGATATCATTGCCTGCTTTATGCTGAAAAAGTTTCTAAGTGTCGATTTTTGAAACATACAAATATTCCTCTAAAATCAGCCGAAATACGAATTCCGATTTACTGACCTGTTATCAGGAGAGAACCCAGTGCTGCATCTTTTAGCCCAGCACTGACCCTGAAAAGTAATTCTAACCGTACTTACCAGTAACTTGTATTTCCTTCCATAGGAATCCATTGTCTGGTTTTCAGCAGAAAAGTTTCAAAGTGTCGATTTTCACAAACTACAAATATTCCTTAAAAATCGCTTGTATGACTTAAACGCATTCTTTCAACTGTTTACAGGAGATGCACCAGTGCTGGATCCAGGATCCACCACTGAGTGAGAAAAAGTCACGATAACACTACTTACCTGCTAAGTGAATTTCCTCCCATAGGATAACATTGGTGATTCTATGTGAAAAAGTTTCTAAGTGTCAACTTTTAAAATACAATAATATTCCTTAAAAATCACTACTGTAACCAAAACGCTTTTACTCAACTGTTTACAGGAGATGTCCCAGGACTGAATCTAGGATCCAGTCCTGTGGTAGAAAAAGTAATCCATAAAGTAACTAATTGCATTTAGCTAGAAATTCACATTGAGCTCAATGTTGCATTGTGTTTGAAATTGTGTTGCCCATTGCAACAACTGTAACTACTGTACTTAAAAGTCTATTGCCTATTTGCAAAGTATTTAAAGTAAATTAATTCATTCTGAGAAAGTATATTTTGTAATGTAATGTATAATGTAATTACAATGTAATTTAAAAAATAAAATATCTAAAAATAAATAGTTTAAAAAAATGTAGTAAATCAGTATGAAAAAAATAAAAATAACAATTAATACATTTAAAAATTGGCATTTACAAAACCTTTGAAATTCACTGAAAAAAACCATAGGTTTCAGACATGTTATAGTTAGGAATTAGCATTTAAAAAACCTTTGAAATTCACTGAAAAAACCATAGGTTTCAGACATGTTATAGTTAGAAATTAGCATTTAAAAAACCTTTGAAATTCACTGAAAAAACCATAGGTTTCAGGCACGTTATAGTTAGAAATTAGCATTTAAAAAACCTTACAAATTCACTGAAAAGACCATAGGTTTTAGGGACAGTTATAGTTACTTGGACATTGCACTCGTACAAAACCCGTGAAATTCCCCCGTTATAGTTAGTTCAGCTAACTATAACTCGCGCCCGCAATGCACTGCTGATGACGTCACATATTACATCACTCATGACATGGTCAGTGACATCACTGATGACATCACTGATGACATCTCAAATGACATCACTGATGACATCATCCATGTGATAATTTTATGCATCTTCTCACACCCTAATATAACTTTTGATACACCCAATCTAAATTACAGACTGCCATTCTCAAAACCATAGACACTCCAATACCAATAACTACATACCCACTCACTGATTCTTAGGTCTACACACACATCCACTCACTCACCCGTACAGTCACTCATACTTACAGTCACTCAGTACAGGACTATCATATGCACTCATACACCTATATAAACACTGACACACCGCCACTCATCCATAGAGGTACTCACACACCTAGTCAGTCATGCAAAAAATTAATCACACACCCATTTACTCACCTATACAGTTATACACACACCAGCTCACTTACTCATACAAATACTAGCACATTCTTACGCTCTTATACAATAACTGATACAAGCACACACGCATCCATACAGCCACTCTCACAATCACACACTCTCACGTATAGCCTTTTAAATACTCTAACACACATATATACTTCCTTTTACATATGTAGTTACTCGCACATGTACCACTGAGATATACATTCACTCACTAACACACCCATACACACACTCACCCACCCAAGCAGTCCATCACAGACGCACTCTTCAAATCATGCACCCAGTGAATCACCCACTCACACATCTATGTACAGAGTCGCACACACCCCACCCACACAAACACTCAGGCACCCATACAGATACTCAGACAACCAATCAATAACTCATATAGACACTCATGTAGCTATTCACAAACCCATGCAGCCACTTACACAGCAACAGACAGACGGATACAGACATTCACCCAGTTTAGTCACTAACCCATGCATTCAGTAAGATACGTTTAATCACTCACTTATACAGTTAGTCACGCACCTACTAAATCATCCATTCAGACACTTATACACCCACTCACTCTTCAATACGCCTTTCCCTATATATATTAAACATATTTAAACTTTACAGAAACACACAGTCACTGGATGATGTCATCAGTGATGTCATCAGTGATGTCATCAGTGATGTCATTTGAGATGTCATCAGTGATGTCATCAGTGATGTCACTGACCATGTCATGAGTGATGTAATATGTGACGTCATCAGCAGTGCATTGCGGGGCGCGAGTTATAGTTAGCTGAACTAACTATAACGGGGAATTTCACGGGTTTTGTACGAGTGCAATGTCCAAGTAACTATAACTGTCCCTAAAACCTATGGTCTTTTCAGTGAATATATATATATATATATATTCACTGAAAAAACCATAGGTTTCAGGGGCGTTATAGTTAGTTGGACATTTTACTCGTACAAAACCATAGAAATTCCCCCGTTATAGTTAGTTCAGCTAACTATAACTCGCGCGCCCGCAATGCACTGCTGATGACGTCACATATTACATCACTCATGACATGGTCAGTGACATCACTCATGACATCACTGATGACATCTCAAATGACATCACTGATGACATCATCCTTGTGATAGAGTGGCAGACCTCCTCTCACCCTAATATAACCTTTGATACACACTCTCAAAAATAAAAACTAACATTTTCAAAACAATGGACATACCAATACCAGTTACAACACACCTATTCAGTAATTCCAAGATCAACACACACATCCACTCATTCACCAACAGTCCCTATACAGTCACTCATACATGTACTCACTCATCATATGTACTCATACACCTATACATCCTGTTACACACCGCCACTCATCCATAGAGTTACTCACACACATAGTGTGTGTATAACTGTATATGCAAGTAAATGGATGTTTGATACTTTGTTTGCATGTGTGACTACCACACTTCTACAGAAACTTACACATACTTACTCTCTTAAACAATCACTTATAGAAACACCTACTTATTTGTACAGGAACTCTTCCAATCTCTCACTCTCACATATACTCACTTATATACACCAATACTCACATATACTAGTTTAAAACATATATAGTTACTCATAAAGACACTATTGAGACAGTCATTCACTCACTAACACACCCATACACATACTCATCCACCTATACAGTCCTGCACACATGCTGTCTTCAACACATACAAACAGTGAGTCACTCATTCATGCATCTATGCACTAAGTAATACCCCCACCGAACCATACAGACACTCATACTGATACTCAAAAAACCAACTAATAACCCATATAGACACTCATGTAGCTACTCACCAACCCATGCAGCCACTTATACACAAAGTGAGAGACTGATACAGATATTTTCATATTTAAACATTACTCACTAACCCATGTATTCACTAAGATACACTTAGTCAGTTATACAATCAATTTTACAAAAAAATCATCCATTTAGACACTTATATACCCATTTATTCTTCCATCGACCTTGAGATATACATATATAAAACATATTTAATTTTCAGAAAAAAACACATTCACTGGATGATGTCATCAGTGATGTCATCAGTGATGTCATTTGAGATGTCATCAGTGATGTCATGAGTGATGTCACTGACCATGTCATGAGTGATGTAATATGTGACGTCATCAGCAGTGCATTGCGGACGCGCGAGTTATAGTTAGCTGAACTAACTATAACGGGGGAATTTCACGGGTTTTGTACGAGTGCAATGTCCAACTAACTATAACGCCCCTGAAACCTATGGTTTTTTCAGTGAATTTCTAAGGTTTTTTAAATGCTAATTTGTAACTATAACGTGGCTGAAACCTATGGTTTTTTCAGTGAATATATATATATTTATTATACTATGTATACATGTGAAAATGTCTCGGTCCCCTGTTTGCCTCGGTGGCACGGAAAAAATGGGTGGAACTGACGTCAGCACGCCGACGAGGTCCTCTTATGGCTCCGATGACGTCATACGGTGTCGCGAGCGGAGCCGTGCTCATTGACGAGGGAGAGCTAGGAAAGAATTTCCGTGGAATGCTGGTGCAGGGGATATTCACCTAAGTGTTCAGGCTAGTCCTTTGGGAGCAACTGTTTATGTTGCCACTCCAGAAACCGAAACCAGTGATCCGAGGGCAGAGGCCCTGCAGATGGCACACGAGGTGGGGTGCCCAGTCGTGTGCACCGGCGGGGCAGCGAAGTGACAAGCACCACAACCCACAAAAAAGGTAACGAGGGCACTGAATAACACAGGATCTTCTCTTTGTATCTGGCAGGAACAACGAAGTTAAAATGCCCTAGTACCAAAATGTAGAATTAGTGCTACAACGGCCTTCAAGAGGACCTGCGATGCCGCTTCTGCCTCCCGTACCCTGGAGGCGGCACATGGGTCACGCGGTACGGTCATACTGCGGTGGGACGCACACTCGTTGACCTCTCATGGCACTGCTCCACACTTCAGGGAGGACGCTTTCCATTAGCTATGTTTTCTGATGACATGTCGCGCCGGCCCCGTCCAACAACAGAACTCCTTTAGATCCAAACAGACTCTTCCACTCTCTCACCGGAAGTGAAACGCTGACACTTTCACAATACAACAGCCGGCAATGCACTTTTCGGTAAAAAAAACACATTCCTTCCTCCTAATTTATCAAATAAACGTCTCACTGAAGAACAGGGGCCAGCTTCGATCGGTAAACAGCCGTTACGACTTTTTTACTTTGCGATACCATTACAACGCATGCATTACCACGCATGCGTTGTACATCACGAAGTCATTACTACGGATTTTTAGAACGCATGGTCATTTACCACGCATGCCTTTACAACGAATTTTGTTGTAAAGGTATGTATGGTAAATGACCATGCGTTCTAAAAACATGTAAACGATCCATGTCGTTGTAAGGAAACAGAGGCTGTTCCGTTTCCTCACAACGACGTGCACCGCCCCTCAGAGATGACGTGAAGCAGGAACCATGAGGAGAGAGGAACCATGAGGAGTGAGAGGTAAGGGGGATTGGGCATGGGGTGGGGGTTTCTTTTCTAGGGTTTAGGGTAGTGCAGTGGTGTTTGGGTGGTGTAGGGGGTCGTGCTGGGGGTAGTGTTTTAGGGTTTAGGGTAGTGCAGTAGTGTAGGGGGTCGTGCTGGGGGTAGTGTTTTAGGGTTTAGGGTAGTGCAGTGGTGTATGGGTAGTGTAGGGGGTCGTGCTGGGGTAGTGTTTTAGGGTAGTGCAGTGGTGTTTGAGTAGTGTAGGGGGTCATGCTGGTGGTAGTGTTTAGGGTTTAGGGTAGTGCAGTGGTGTTTGTGTAGTGTAGAGGGTCATGCTGGGGGTAGTGTTTTATGGTTTAGGGTAGTGCAGTGGTGTTTGGGTAGTGTAGGGGGTCGTGCTGGGGGTAGATTTAGGGTTTAGGGTAGTGCAGTGGTGTTTGGGTAGTGTAGGGAGTCGTGCTGGGGGTAGTGTTTTAGGGTTTAGAGTAGTGCAGTGGTGTTTGTGTAGTGTAGGGGGTTGTGCTGGGGTTAGTGTTTTAGGGTTTATGTTAGTGCAGTGGTGTTTGGGTAGTGTAGGGGTAGTGCTGGGGTAGTGTTTTAGGGTTTAGGGCAGTGCAGTGGTGTTTGTGTAGTGAAGGGGGTCATGCTGTGGGTAGTGTTTTAGGGTTTAGGGTAGTGCAGTCGTGTTTGTGTAGTGTAGGGGATCGTGTTTTAGGGTATAGGGTAGTGCAGTGGTGTTTGGGTAGTGTAGGGGGTCATGCTGGGGTTAGTGTTTTAGGGTTTAGGGTAGTGCAGTGGTGTTTGTGTAGTGTGGGAGGTCATGCGGGGGGTATATTTAGGGTTTAGTGTAGTGCAGTGGTGTTTGGCTTAGTGTAGGGAGTCATGCTGGGGGTAGTGTTTTAGGGTTTAGGGTAGTGCAGTGGTGTTTGGGTAGTGTAGGGAGTCGTGCTGGTGGTAGTGTTTTAGGGTTTAGGGTAGTGCAGTTATGTTTGGGTAGTGTAGGGAGTCGTGCTGGTGGTAGTGTTTTAGGGTTTAGGGTAGTGCAGTTATGTTTGGGTAGTGTAGGGTGTCGTGCTGGGGGCAGTGTTTTAGGGTTTAGGATAGTGCAGTGGTGTTTGGGTAGTGGAGGGGGTAGTGTTTTAGGGTTTAGGGTAGTGCCCCCAACCAGCCACAATATCCGTGGACAAAGGGGATCCTGACACTTTGGAATGCTCCGTCAATTGAATAATTTGGGTCAAGGGCCCTACCACGTCCAAGACCTATCAATTCCTTTCTTGGGATCCCTCATATACTTGGAGAAAAAGGTACATAGTTTCTCATCAATTTCAGGCATGTGTGCCACCTTCCCCTTCAGTGAGGGCCTGGGGAATTCTCCCCTCATCCTATTCCTGACCTCCCTTTCAAGGGGTTGATGGATTTTCCCCACCACATACTCTGCCACTTTGGCGTCAGGTGTCCACTCTGCCGACCTAGGATGGTAAATTTGGGTAGGCTCGAACATGTCCGAGTGGACCCCGTCCCCAACCGGGGACTGAGAGGAGTGGGACTCTGGACGCCAGGGATGCCCCGAGTCCTTATCCTCATCGGAGGAGAAATCGTCCTCCGATAAACCCTCTCCCTCTAAGGGAAACCCACCGTCGGGGTCTACAATAGTGATGACAGTGTCGCAATTTTCTCCGGGCCCCTCCTCCTCCCGGCAGGGTGCATGTTTTAGCGTTCGCGCACTCTTGAGGAAGGTCTCCGTAAGTTTGTCAAATCCTTCCAAGTGCCCCGCGTTATGCTTAACGGCCCTTTTATTCCCCATCTGGGAGCTACTTGGACCCGCCACCACCAGATCTGGGTCACTGAACACCCCAGGGATGCTTTTCGCCAGCTTATCAACCTGATCCCTAAGAGGAGCCAGCGCCCTAGAAATAGCCAGAGAGAGGGCTTGGTCCACTGCTGGAGGGAGAAGCTGGGGGGCCATTCCTCCTCCACTTCCTGGTAGGAGGAGTAAAAATGGTCTTCTGGAGAAGACATGATAGCAAAGGGTGTGAGCACAGAACAAATGCCCTTAAAATCCTTAAGACAGCCCCCTCGCCGGTGCTCCAACAGCTGGGCTTTCCCCGAAGCTGTTATAAGAATAGACTGAGGCGCAATACCAATTACCACCACCATGTGGCGCTGGTCACTAACGTGGCCTTGTGGGGAAATCACCGCGTAGCGGTGTCAAAATTAGGCGAGGGTTGGTCGGGAATCAAGCGGACACTAAAGGAGTGACCGGATTCCCAAACGCGCGTAAAGACCAGCGGGAGCGCTTGACGGAGCTGCCTCGCTCGGACCAGACGCGCCTGACAGGATCTCACCGCGCGCAGAGCACACAGCGGGAGAAACTGCGAGGGGGAGAACGCGCTCGGGCAAGAGCCTGCTGCGCAGGGAATATGAAACAATACCAAGGCAATAATGCTAATAACGTGCACAAGAAACCGCTATACAAACAGCAACAACGTCAGATTAAGCCAAGAATGTAAGGAATGCACTTAACTGACGAACAGTGAAGGAAGCGGAAGGGACGTCACGATATTATATACGATGGACTGTGATATGATTGGACTATAGTTGCCTTCGAGACTACCCCCCTAATAGTTCATGGGTTGTGTAGTCTTTTGTTTAATGATTGTTGTGTTACGTTTTCTTTGAACTGCTATGCAAATAAAGTGAGGAAAGATATGCATAGAATTCATTAAACTTTATTTGATCTGATTTAGAAACATAGATCATAAAAGTGTACATAAAAACAGTAAATCCTCTTTCCTAATACAATACAGTGAGAATTAATTAAAACCAGTAGGTAAAAACGGGTGTTACAAAGCCCGGTTCAGAGCAACTTCAGGTTAACAGAATCGTAAAGTTCAATGTTTCGCAAGGTCAATCTCATGTACTTCGTGCAAAATACGCAATAAGGGGTCCAAGTAAGATGTAACGCTCCAATACCTGACCAGTTTGCACTATATAAAACTGCAGAAAAAATAAAAATAAAAAGTGTTTTGCACACTTCTGTCATTGGGTTATATGTGGGCTACATCTGGGTGATATTTGTGCTACATTTGGGCTCTTTTTTCTCTGGTGGCCATCTTGGGAGACTTATTTGTTATGAAGTTTCCTAATTTCGTCATTTACTGCAGTCTCCTCAGTAGGAAATGCTTTCAGTTTTTTACTTTGATTCCATCAAGAAGGCATTCAGATGTGTCACACATTTGCCATAAATTCAGAATGTTAGCACTCTAGTTGTTCATTAGATCACTTTAGTAAAGCTACTGCTCACCAGGGAGTTAACTGGAAGTCTACTGCTGGTATTGAAAGTGATTGTTTCAGTCTGCATGTCAGAATTTTCTAATGAAATAGAAGAGGATTTGAGATCTCACTTAAAACATGCCCTAAATTTTCTTTCTACAGCACTAACCATAATTTCTATGACAAAATGAACCCCATCATTTTGTTCCTTTTTAAATTAAATGTTTTAAGTGTTACCAGTTTATTCCAATCAAGATGGCTTCAGGTGTGCCATACTTTTGTCATAAGTAAGACTGTTAGCGCTCTAGTTGTTCTTTAGAACACTCTGGGAAGCTGCAGTAGAACACAAAGGCATCAACTGACAGGCTGCTCCTGTTGAAATATAACAGGAAGATATTTGAGATCACACTTGAAACATGTCCTAATTTTTCTTTCTACAGCACTAACCATAATTTCTATGACAAAATGAACCCCATCATTTTGTTCCTTTTTAAATTAAATGTTTTAAGTGTTACCAGTTTATTCCAATCAAGATGGCTTCAGGTGTGCCATACTTTTGTCATAAGTAAGGCTGTTAGCACTCTAGTTGTTCTTTAGAACACTCTGGGAAGCTGCAGTAGAACACAAAGGCATCAACTGACAGGCTGCTCCTGTTGAAATATAACAGGAAGATATTTGAGATCTCACTTAAAACATGTCCTAATTTTTCTTTATACAGTACTAACCATAATTTCTATGACAAAATGAACCCCCTCATTTTGTTCCTTTTTAAATTAAATGTTTTAAGAGTTACCAGTTTATTCCAATCAAGATGGCTTCAGGTGTGCCATAATTTTGTCATAAGTAAGACTGTTAGCACTCTAGTTGTTCTTTAGAACACTCTGGGAAGCTGCAGTAGAACACAAAGGAATCAACTGACAGTCTCTGCCCTTGTTGGATGTACATGTTTTACTGAGAATGTCAGACTTCATTCTCACATGACTGAGAAAGATAATGTGAATTTACATAAAATATGCTCTCATTTTAGCTTCTGGAGCACCTTCCAAAACTGTATGGGACAAGCATGTGAAAATAGTTTTCTCTCAAACATGATTCATGATATCCCAGCAGAAGGTTTTTCATAGGGTAAAATCACCTTAGAACACACCACAATTCCTGAAATTAGTATGGTACCATCAACAAATGAATTCTAATGTAACTAAAGTCTGTTATCACCCTTTATAGTTCTCCTTTTGGTAACCCTCAAAATCTTCGATTCACTACAATGCATTTCAATGGGGTACTATCATTTATATTGGTCCCAAGATGGCTGCCAGCAATTCCAGGATGAAGTGCTGACAGCCAATCAGATCTCACGATGACATGTGTGGTTAGGCTCCGCCCAGATATATATGTGTTTTCTTTTTCAAATTTCTCAGGAACTACTGAACGGATTTACACCATTTAACCAAAAGGGACGACTCTGAACCAAGGGCTACCTTTTTGCCAAATTTGGTGTAATTCCGTTCAGCAGTTCGGGCTGTAGCTGCGACTAAAGGTTCCTATGGAAAATTGCATGGGAAAACACGTTTTGGGACCCCCCTTTTTTCTCGGCCCCGACTTGACGAATCACCCCGAGACTTTCAGGACAGGAGCGGACCGGAGCGCCCCACGAGTTTTGAAAATTTCGCGAAGATTCATCAACCGGCGCCAAAGTTATTGGAAATAGAATGTTGTGAATTTCCTATGGAAAATAGGTCCTAACTATAACTACCTACTGGCGACCGCCAGTAGGTAATATATATATATATATATATATCCATTGCACAAGGTAAACCCCATGGGAGACGCCAAACAGATAGTGAAATGTCCCTTTATTCACGATGACACATCTCAGGCAGGCACTCGGCAAGGAACCAGCATCTAAATTCTTAGTCAGCCAGACGCGTTTCAGGGTGTTAACCTTTCTTCAGTAGCTTTGTTGAGAAAATCAGGAAAGCGGTTCTCCTACACACTTAAATATTAAAGTCCCCGCCTCTGTGGGCGTGGCCATTCCCATGGCCTTCTGGATCTTGCAGTGTTAGGGTAATAAACTCCAGTGAGTCCATCTTTCGAGAAATTCAAAATAAACACAACGTTGATACCCCATATGGGGGATGCACAGTTCTTACAGCAGCGCCTGCCCCATTACTGCATGTCTTTCTGGGAACTACCTTCTGTACTTCTGACAGCACCTGACACGGCGCCATCACAGATCCGCTCTTCAGCGGTGGGCGAACTCCCGCGGCTGGGCTCAGCCGCTTCACATCCATCACACAAGGTAACCCCCATGGGAGACGCCAAACAGGTAGTGAAATGTCCCTTTATTCATGATGACACATCTCAGGCAGGCACTCGGCAAGGAACCGGCATCTAAATTCTTAGTCATCCAGACGCGTTTCAGGGTGTTAACCTTTCTTCAGTGGCTTTGTTGAGAAAATCAGGAAAGCGGTTCTCCTATAAGAGGGGCAATGAGTATATCACGAAGCTGCTGTCAGAGTCCTTTTTGTCCATGATTAAGGGCTACAGGCTTGAAACGCGTTGGACTTATGTTACAGAGGGGGATTGTCCTCTTCGAAATTGCCGCGGATTTCAGGAAGCAATTACTTACCTGTGTGTGCCAGCCTTTGGGTAAAACTCTTGTGTAAATAAAATAGTGGCTCACCCAGCCACGGCTTGGCACCACCGTTAGATTGGTACGGGTCTGCCTCCGCTGAGATGTGACGTGATGGCAGAACAGGGGGTGCTCCTTTCATGTTTTATGCGGCTGAGAATGATGATCCGGATTCCCAGTAAGAGATTGTGAAGGACTTGAGGCGGCGTATGACCCACTGGGGGTTGATTGTACTACTCATCCCAGCATGCATTTGGTCTCATTTGAGCGCGCATTTGCACAACATCGAAATAAAAGAGGGGCAATGAGTAAATCACGAAGCTGCTGTCAGAGTCCTTTTTGTCCATGATTAAGGGCTACAGGCTTGAAACGCGTTGGACTTATGTTACAGAGGGGGATTGTCCTCTTCGAAATTGCCGCAGATTTCAGGAAACAATTACTTACCTGTGTGTGCCAGCCTTTGGGTAAAACTCTTGTGTAAATAAAATAGTGGCTCACCCAGCCACGGCTTGGCACCACCGTTAGATTGGTACGGGTCTGCCTCCGCTGAAATGTGACGTGATGGCAGAACAGGGGGTGCTCCTTTCATGTTTTATGCGGCTGAGAATGATGATCCGGATTCCCAGTAAGAGATTGTGAAGAACTTGAGGCGGCGTGTGACCCACTGGGGGTTGATTGTACTACTCATCCCAGCATGCATTTGGTCTCATTTGAGCGCGCATTTGCACAACATCGAAATAAAAGAGGGGCAATGAGTAAATCACGAAGCTGCTGTCAGAGTCCTTTTTGTCCATGATTAAGGGCTACAGGCTTGAAACGCGTTGGACTTATGTTACAGAGGGGGATTGTCCTCTTCGAAATTGCAGCGGATTTCAGGAAGCAATTACTTACCTGTGTGTGCCAGCCTTTGGGTAAAACTCTTGTGTAAATATATATGGACTTTGACAAAGACCGTAAGGTTGAAACGCGTCAGTCAATAAACCTTTGTCTCTGAAAATTATCCTGAGTGCGACTTTACCTTCTGTTGCTTGACTGAAGGATTTCTACATATATATATATAAATATATATATATATATATATATATATATGCACAACTTCTCCTCCGCTTCAGCAGGAAGTACTCGAACACTCATGCATGCTTCAATAAAGTTTTTAATGGCTCCAAACGACGCATTTCGGCTTTCGCCTTGCTCACGCTCATGATCAAACAAATATAACATTTGTCATTATAAACACTTTTTTTTTTCTCCAAATAGAAGAAGGACTTCACCCATATAATGTGTACAAAACAATATATACTATGGCGGCCATTTTAACATATTATACAATTCATGGTATCTATACCCAACATTGTGTGTATTGGTATAGAAACTCACAAATGACCATTCATAATGCCCGAAATTCATATAAGAGCATAATTAAAACAGTTTGCATGTGAATAAACATAGTGATTTAGATGTTCATCGATCTAATATACCAATTCTTGTAGCAACTATAACGCATTGTATAAATTCATCCAATGTGTTAATGCTCAAACAAAATAACAATAATGCAACAAAACTTTTCTCAATTCAAATACATTGAAATTAATTCCTGATAGTCTTAAAGCACAATGTTGAATAATGCGCGAATACATGAAGCATATAAATAATTAAGCCCCAGTGGGCGATCTAGCCGCATGGTAATGCTGTATGTCAACAACATATTATGTTTCAATGCATCAAAATTATCATATGTAAATTACACCCATGTCTCTCAATGCATACTGTATCCAAAATAATCCTAATCCTGCCCAAGTGGGCATGAGCTATGAAACAATATCAGAGAATCAGTTAAATGGTCAAAGCAAGTTATGAAAACCTATTTTAAAGAAAAATTCCACATCAGTTGCTGCCATAGTAGAAGGAAAAAAGTGCCCGCACCTACAAAAAATAGAAAATATTAAATTTTAAAATCCAGTTAAAGAGGAAGATCACCAACAAACGATTCTGCACTATATATTACAACAAATAGCGAATTTAACCATTCAAATGGATAGCCAATTCTTCACTTGAATTCAGACCATTGGGTACCAAAGTCTCAAAATCAATAATGTATCTTGATTCAAGTTTACGCAATAGGAGTTCGCGATTACCACCCCTCACATTGGTTAATACTGCGTCAATTACAACCATTCTCAGTAACTTCTCATCCTGAAAGTGGTAATCATAAAAGTGGCGTGCTACAGGATATTGCCTATTGTTATGTCGTATAGCACGAACATGCTCTAACACTCTTTTTTTGCACGATGTATCGTGCTCCATATATATAACTTATTACAGGGGCAAATTAGAGTGTATACGCAGTACATGGTGTTACATGTTAGGGGTTTCTTAATCACGAATTCCCTGTTTGAGTTCGGTATTGTCAACTTTATGCAATCAATACTGTTGCTGCAAGCTTTGCAATTTTTACAGCACCGGAATCCCGGGCGGCCAGTGTTGCTCACCTTCTCACACCTAGTTATTAAATTGTGGCCCAATTCGTCATGCAGTGAACGACTTTTTTTAAAGGTAATCTGAGGATTACTATTTAAGTTTTTCTTCAGGCTATCATCTGTCATTAAAACATGCCAGTGTTTGTTCAGTATTTTACGCACCTCATGTGCCTGACCAGAGAACGTAGTTATAAATCTCAGAGTCTCTGACTCGTCCTCTCGTCTTACTGGGTGAAATAGCTCATTTCTAATTACCTCTTCCACTCTTCTGCTGGCTTCAGCAATGGTTTTCTGACTATACCCCCACTCACTAAAGCGTTTACACATAATCTCTTTCTCAGCTTTAAATGTCAATTCAATGCTGCAGTTGCGTTTAGCATGCAGCAACTCCTCATAGGAGATACTGTAAATGAGATGGCGGGGATGTGAACTATTGGCACTAAGTATACTGTTCCCTGCCGTTTTTTTACGGAACAGCTTAGTCTCCAATACTTCAACTTTTACCTCTACTTTCACATCCAGAAATTCAATGGAGGTTTTGCTGATGTGTTCAGTAAAAATTAAATTGTAAGTATTAACATTGAGCTTGTTCACAAAACATCTGGCAGATTCTTCGTCCCCATTCCAAATAAAAAAGACATCATCAATGAAACGCAGCCACAGGACAACACAGCACTCAAATTCGATCAGCTGTGCGGCCACCTGCTCTTCCCACCAGCCCATGAATAAATTCGCATAGCTGGGGGCGAAGCAGGTGCCCATAGCTGTGCCCTGTGACTGCCTATAGATGGTATCATCAAAAATCAAAAAGTTGTTGGTCAAACAAAATTCAATCAAATCCAAAATCATTTCGGAATGAAAGAACAAAGAAATAGAACGTGTCTTTAAAAAGTGTCTGATAGCCTGTAATCCTAGTTGGTGTCTGATACTCGTGTATAAACTACTCACATCTAAGGAGACCAGGGTGTAATTGTCTTCCCAATGAATACCATCGATGATAGTAAGAAAGTGAGTAGTATCTCTGAGATAGGCAGGTAACGCTGCAACAAATGGTCTAAGGTAGTGATCAATAGATCTCTAGGTGTTTTCTAGCAGTGAACCCATTGATGTTTGCCTAATAAACCCTTGATATTTTCACCTTCACACAGGAGTGGCTCGCTTTTTCCTGCTGGAAACGCAGGGAGATATATATATATATATATTCACTGGAAAAACCATAGGTTTTAGGGACAGTTATAGTTAGTTGGACATTTCACTCGTACAAAACCATAGAAATTCCCCCGTTATAGTTAGTTCAGCTAACTATAACTCGCGCCCCCGCAATGCACTGCTGATGACGTCACATATTACATCACTCATGACATGGTCAGTGACATCACTGATGACATCACTGATGACATCTCAAATGACATCACTGATGACATCACTGATGACATCATCCAGAGACTGTGGGGTCGATTCCGATTCGGGCCGGAAAAAGCACCGACCGACTCGGATCCGGAAATAATACCGACCGACACGTACCCGTGGCGCACGACACGCCAAGTACGATGCAAGGCGCAAAAAATCCGACCGACACGTACCGAAACCAAGTCGACCGACCGAGTCGCACGGAAAACAGCAATCCGGCCAGAAAAACACGCGAATCCAACCGACCGACACGCACCCGGAACAAATCCGACCGAAACATACACGCGAACTCCAAACCGCAAAGTACGATGCAAGGCGCGAAAACCACGAGCGAGTCGGACGGAGGACAAGCCGTACGACCGACACGCATACAAAACCGAGCCGAAGCAACACAATACACCGCGACCGACGCGTACGCAGCATAGAAAACTGCACAAACACAGCGTGAACAAAACGGAGAACACCGTACGAGACCAATGCAGGGTCCGACTCGGTCACAAGAACGTTTCCAACATACACAAACAGCACAAAGGAAAAATCACCCAAAAAAAGGCCAAACAAGCAATTAACAAGCCAATAAATACTGGGGGGTGGGGACAGAGAACAAAGACACACCCACAACTCCACCTATATAAAGGACACAAATCACAACCATGAGCCTTTGCAAATGCCATTCCACTGCCAGCACCCAAGAGAAAGCAACCACACACCCACAGCTCATCCCTCACACAAGCCACACACCATCAGCACACCAACAAATACCTACCTCACATACACCCAGCAAAACACACACTCACACACCCACACCTGCACACCAACACACACATCACCCACCATCACCACCCATCACCATGCCCCCAAGAAGAATCCCAAGTTCCTAGATAGTGAATTGGAAGTCATGGTAGACGAGATCCTCAGGGTGGAGCCACAGCTGTTTGGCACACTGGTCCAACAGACCCCCATGTCGCAGAAAACCAAGATGTGGGAGAGGATCATCAACAGGGTGAACGCCCAATCACCATGTCGGCGCACAAAGACCGACATCCAGAACAGGTGGTATGAGGTGCGCAGGAGGGTACGGGACATGCTGAAGAAAGACTACATCAACAGCCAATACACCGGCAGTGGCCCTCCTGCCAAGCCAATATACCTCAGGCCCTGGGAGGAGAAGGTGCGGGCCATCCTTCCGCCAGTGAGCGTATATGGACTAGAGGACATCCCAGAGCCTGGTGAGTACACAACAAATGTACACAATATACTGCCACAAAACACACACATCACTGTCAAGGGAGAGTCAAACCATGCACTCATAGCAATTACACAGCAACCAGAACAGAATCATCCCAAAATGTGTATGTCAGTCAGATAAACACAACACATGCCATCAAAAAAGTCACATCCAACTGTGCCAACACATGTACAAACACAACTACAACTACAGCTAGGCAGTGGCACAAATAGAACTAACAAACACATCCAGACATGTAGCCACCACAACAACACCAACACACAGTGAAGACCACTCAAAGGAAGGAATTCTGTGTATGCTGGCCAAGTCAGTGTAGCCAATAGCATCATGGGAGTCGCAGTCACACATATTGCCCCCCCCAACTGTCCCATCAACACCACCATGAACCATGCGCACATCACAGGGAGTGGAGAAGGACTCACAAGATGGCTGACACTGGCAACTGCTGTGGGGAGCACAAGGCCCTGCTGGCAACTGTGCACCAACAAACAGCAGGACACCACTGACTGACATCCTGAGAGACAACTTCCACTCCCTGCAATGCAAGCACGTTCCATGGTGGGATATCTGGCTGGCTGGGTGGGAAGGGGGACTTGCAGCACTGACCATAGTCACAAGCACCTCCCCTCACACCCCCCAACACAAACTCCACAGAACCCACCTGGTAGAATGCAATGCCCCCCATCCTAACACAAGATCCCACAAAGAACCACCACCCTGGGTTATGTCGTGTGAAGCACAGGGACACTCTTGGGACCTCTAGCCAAACAACTGCCAGGACAACACTCCCAGCCATCCTGTCAGCACAGCCAGCCCACCCCACAGGGAAGCAGAATCAAAAGGAAGGAAGCATGGGCATGCTGGGAAGGGGGGTGGAGGCAATAGCATGATGGGAGTCATAGTCACTGATATTGGTCACCCCCACAACTGTCCCATCAACACCACCCTGAACCATGCTCACATCACAGGAAGTGGAGAAGGACTCACAAGATGGCTGACACTGGCCACTGCTGTGGGGAGCACAAGGCCCTGCTGGCAACTGTGCACCAACAAACAGCAGGACACCACTGACTGACATCCTGAGAGACAACTTACACTCCCTGCAATGCAAGCACGTTCCATGGTGGGATATCTGGCTAGCTGGGTGGGAAGGGGGACTTGCAGCACTGACCATAGTCACAAGCACCTCCCCTCACACACCCCCAACACAAACTCCACAGAACCCACCTGGTAGAATGCAATGCCCCCATCCTAACACAAGATCCCACAAAGAACCACCACCCTGGGTTATGTTGTGTGAAGCACAGGGACACTCTTGGGACCTCTAGCCAAACAACTGCCAGGACAACACTCCCAGCCATCCTGTCAGCACAGCCAGCCCACCCCACAGGGAAGCAGAATCAAAAGGAAGGAAGCATGGGCATGCTGGGAAGGGGGGTGGAGGCAATAGCATGATGGGAGTCGTAGTCACTGATATTGGTCACTCCCACAACTGTCCCATCAACACCACCCTGAACCATGCTCACATCACAGGAAGTGGAGAAGGACTCACAAGATGGCTGACACTGGCTACTGCTGTGGGGAGCACAAGGCCCTGCTGGCAAATGTGCACCAACAAACAGCAGGACACCACTGACTGACATCCTGAGAGACAACTTACACTCCCTGCAACGCAAGCACGTTCCATGGTGGGATAACTGACTGGCTGGGTGGGTGGGAAGGAGGGCCGGCTGTCAACCAAACACAACCAATGCAGACCATGTTCACACCCCAGAAAATACATAGAAATGCCCAAATAATGCAGGACAATGTGCCACACCAATATCAACCCCTGACTGTGACGACTTAGGACAATGCAATGTACAGGCCCGCACCCAGAGGCACAGTCACAACTGTCATGTGTGTCAACCATTGATGCCTGCAGAAACATAACATACATTGTTTGTGTCTCCCAAAAACAGGTGATGATGGGGACACAGCAGCAGACGCTGAGGAGTCCCAGTCCCAGGCTCAAGAGGATGCCGAGCTCACTGGCGTAGTACAGCCTCTGTCCTCCTCGGACGATGAAGAACAACCTGGCACATCCGGTGCAAGTCAACATGCAGCACCAGCAGGACCACCAGCTGCAGCACCAGCAGGACCACCAGCTGCACCCCCTGCACCCACCTCTCCAACGACTGTCACCACGAATACCATCCCTGCCGACATGGACAGAACAAGGAGCAACACCAGCACAGTGACCCTGGACCAACCTGGGGCCATGGACACCACCACCACCACCAACCCCCAAGGTGGACCAGGGTTATCTGTGCGTGCCACTGCACACACTGCACATGTCAGCAGGGGTGGTGGGAGGGGTGGGAGACAGAGGTCGCTGCTTGCAGACGTTGCTGGTGTGCATGATGACCCACAACTGGTACGCATAGCTGATGCGTACCAGTCCAGCACCGGAGACCTCAGCCAGGTAGTGGGGCTCCTCAGAGACATTAAACAGCAGCAGGCTGCCCATCATGCCCGCTTGGACTCCCACATGTCCCACATGGAGTCACACATGTCCCGTGTGGACTCACACATGTCCCGCGTGGAGTCCAAGTGGGATGCACTGCATGAGATGACGGCGGTGCACAGGGACATTTTACAATGCCTCCGCCAGATGAACAGCAACCAGTCCACACCTCCCTGTTTGCCAACAACATCTGGTGCCGAACAAACTGCAACTGCCACAGGGAGGGAGGAGGACTCTGGCGGAGAGTCCCCTGCACCGCAGCAGCCTGTACTTGAGGGGCCCCCCCAAGAAGAGGGGTCGTCCGAGGAGGGAAAAGTGAGAGGCCGATGGCCAAGCGCAACTCCCAGGAAGCCTGAACCTGTTCTGGATGTCCGCCTTTGTGCACAGACTGTTCACCCTGTTGACGGCAACACTACTCCCACACATTGCATGGGGAGTACAAGTTGGACCAATGTGTCAGACAACTGTGGCCCCGATACTGGGGATCCTGTCTACCAGGACTTTCAATTCACCTAGGAACTTGGGATTGCAAGATTTATGTACAGCACTACCCATCCTATGCACTATTAACACAAATGTATCACAATAAACACACTAATACACCATACTTGCCTCTGTCGTGATTCCAACGTGGGTGCTGTTATGGGGATGATGAACTGCAAAATTACACTGTGTATGCGAACTGCAACAGCAAGGACAACACAGGCATGTGAGTACAGGCAACGTGACACACATGAGGGAGACACACCACCAGGGCTACACAACACATACACACCTAGGCCATCTGACTCATTGCCTACACTGATGTTGCCAGGGAAGACGGTGCAATGCACAGACACCACACCCATTCCCAGTTGTAGTCAAGTAGCCCACAGGTGCAGTAAGCAAATGGCAGTCAAATGTGTGACCACAGACAACGCACAACACAAAGTGAAGCACAGGTTTATTACACAGTTGCAACATGCCGTAACCACTACAGATGCAAGGTAATCCCACCTGGCAGCGGGCACACAGTCAACAACTGTAGACGGAAGGAAGTCCATGGGTGTGGCGCACATCACCTGTAGGGACACAACAGCTACCAGCCTGGATGTGCAATCACGTCGTCGGTGGACACAGTTGACCAAACGAATCTGAAAGTACCCTGTGAAGGACAGAAATGACACACAGTCAAAAGCAATGGAGTACAGGACAGAACAGCAAAACTCATGCACAATACATGTTACAAGATACCCACCCAGAACCAAGTTAGCATGTCAACACTGTTGGTGAGTACAGCCCACCTGTCACCACACATCGCAACACACATCCAGTCAAGTAGCCCATGGACACACTCCAACAGCACCACCCACACATCATGCCAACTCACATCATTGACATGACACCTCAGGATACTCACATTCAGCTAAAGAAGTTGGTGATGAGCTGTGTGCGGACATCACCATCGCCATCATCATCATCATCGTCACTGGCATCGTGGTCCAGGCCAGGATCCTCCACAGGTGGCGGATGTTGGTCATTGTCATCCTGGATGAGAGGCAACTCCTTCCGCACTGCCAGGTTGTGGAGCATGCAGCAGACGATGATAATCTTGCACACTTTCGCAGGGGCATATGGGAGGGACCCTCCGGTCTTGTCCAGGCAGCGGAAGCGGCACTTCAGGAGACCAAAGGTCCGCTCAATCACTCTCCTGGGCCGACCATGTGCCTCATTGTAGCGCATCTGGGCTGGTGTCACAGGGTTCCTGAGGGGTGTCAGCAACCACGGCATGTTGGGGTATCCCAAGTCACCTACGGACAGACAAGTGCACATTAGCTGACTTGGAAAAGTGGGCGGAATACTACAGATCAGATCACACACAATGGCACAAAGTCAGTACACACCGACAAGCCAGGCACGCTGGTTCTGCATCTGTGCCATCATCCTGGGGATGCGACTACTCCTCATCACAAAGGCATCGTGTGCTGAACCAGGGAAACGGGCACACACGTGTGTGATGGTCATGTCTGCAAGACACACCACCAGTGCATTGACCGAGTGGTAGTGCTTGCGGTTCCTGTAGGCCTGCTCCTGGGCCTGTGGTGGTACCAAAGCCACATGTGTCCCATCAATGGAGCCAATGACATGCGGCATCCTCCCCAGGGCATAAAAGTCACTCTTCACGTCAGTGAGTCGTCGCAGTCTAGGGAAATAGATGTACCGGTTCAGGAAGAGCAACATTGCCGCCAAAACATCGCGGAGCACACGGCTGAACATGGTCTGTGACATCCCACCAGCAGTCGCCACAGTATGTTGGAAGGTACCAGTGGCAAAGAAGTGTAGGGCTGCCATCACCTTCACCTTGGGGGTCAGCGCTGTAGAATACGGCCGGCCAGGCTGCAAATGTGGGGACAACTGCACTGCCAAATCCTCAATCAGCTGCCTGGTGAAGCGGTACCGTCGGTTGCTGTCCCGTTCCACCATCGTTGCCAGGTCTGGGAATGGTCGATGGACAGCAGGAGCCCTGCAGTGCAGAGGAGAAGTAAGCAAGATTGTCAGTCACCCCACATATGCGGCATTGAACACACTCAAGATCCTAACATACATCATTATGAGGCACAACTACATGAAGTGTGCAGTACCGGAAGGACATGTATGGTACATACATGGCCAACATCTGTCAACACGGTCCAACAGGTGGCATCAATTAGTCCCAGGTTGGCCCATTGGATATCATGAGGCCGTGTCACAGTTCCCATCTCCTGCTGCCGTGTCACAATAACCACCCACAGTGACATGTGAGGACAGATGTGCCCCAGGCACCACAGCTCAACGACAGGTACATTACCAGGGACCCTGTAATGCCACATGGACACTGGCATTACATGGAGTATCATGTATACACCACAGCAAAACAGCCATGACCCCCACAGGTAGTGGCCCCACTTGCCACGGCAGGACAGACATGGACGTCTGTGACACACACGCACAACATCAGAGTCCATGCACACACAACGTGTATGTGGAGACTGTCTCCCATTGTGCACATGAAATCAGAGACATTGTAAACACTACATGCACAAAGACTGTGGAGGACCATCACTATTGTGCCACTGGGACACCCTGGCTCAAACATACAGTCCCACATGGGACTCACGGGGTATGTGACATGACATACACATACACCACTGTGAAATGTGACCATGGCACATGCACAGATATGAACAGTTGCACATCACAGTGGTCATGTACACGTAACACCCAGGATCCTGTCCCCATGAACACGTGCACAGCCTGGGGGTGGCTGCCAACAGGTGACACCCACAGGACAACATGTACACCAACATACACACAATAGGAAATGCATCCTTACATGCCTTATGATAAAGTTTGGACAGGCTGTCGTGATTTAGGTGTGCCCCTCACTCCCTGGGAGCTATCTGTGGCTGGCATATGTCCATCTGAGACAGGCATGCTGACATATGCCAGTCACATGTACAGTGATGCGTTGTACTGCAATGGACCGATCGGTGCCTCCGGCCGGCCCATTGCATTCAATGTGTGCGGGTACGCGTTGTACCCCTGTGCGCGTTGTACCGCAATGGACCGATCGGTGCCTCCGGCCGGCCCATTGCAATCAATGTGTGCGGGAACGCGTTGTACCCCTGTGTGCGTTGAACCGCAATGGACCGATCGGTGCCTCCGGCCGGCCCATTGCAATCAATGTGTGCGGGTACGCGTTGTACCCTGTGCGCGTTGTACCGCAATGGACCGATCGGTGCCTCCGGCCGGCCCATTGCATTCAATGTGTGCGGGTACGCGTTGTACCCCTGTGCGCATTGAACCGCAATGGACCGATCGGTGCCTCCGGCCGGCCCATTGCAATCAATGTGTGCGGGTACGCGTTGTACCCCTGTGCGCGTTGTACCGCAATGGACCGATCGGTGCCTCCGGCCGGCCCATTGCATTCAATGTGTGCGGGTACGCGTTGTACCCCTGTGCGCGTTGTACCGCAATGGACCGATCGGTGCGCACCCATTGACAATGGGCTTGCCTGGCAACGGACGCGTTTTCGCATTTCAAACGAGTCGGTTGCTGTAAATTCAGTTGGTCACCCACAACAATGTTGCAAAATCATGTATGTCATGAAGTTGAAGATTTGAAGGATGCTGTGGGCGTGTTTTGGTGCTGCTATTCCATGGATTGGCCAGATTCAGAAGATGCAAACGACTTGGACCTATCACTTTGGACACAAGGGACAGTATCTGCCTCTCCAGCACATATATATTGCTGGCTGTTCCCCTGAGAGCTCACTTGCCTGCACTACATGCTCCAGGACGACATCTGCCACTGCACTGCTGCTGTCTCTGCCCCTCTGGACCCTGCAATGGCACGTACTGTGGAGAGAGCCCCAGCCTTCAGCCTTGAAGAGAACCAGGCCCTGCTGGACAGCCTACTTCCACAGTACAGCAAGCTGTATGGGACACCAGGGGAGCAGGTGAGTGTTCTGTGCACTGCCTTTCTGAATGTGCATTTTGTGTGACTAGCAAGGCTGAGAGTCTGCACGCCACTGGCTAGCAGGCTCACTGAGTAGTTGTCACCCCCCATAGTGTGTAGTGACTTGCACTGGACAGGTATGGTGCAGTGACAGTGCATTTGAACATGGTTTTACTTCCCATGCAATGATACCATGTAGTGACGTCTGGCAAACTGTCCATGGTCAGCTTTGCACTGCCTGTGTACATCATGTGCCCCTGTGATTGAGACATGTATATACAACTGTGTCATGCACGGATATGTTGCATGTGTGGTAATGGCCTTTTCACTTTGTCATCCTGACAGGTTAATGCCCATCGGAAGCAGGAAATCTGGAAGGACATCGTCCGGGCTGTCCGGTCCGTGGGGGTCTACAAGCGCCGGATCCGCAACTGCCAGAAGAGGTGGCAGGACCTTCTGGGCTGGACCCGGAGGATTGCACGGGTCCAGCTGAAGCTGTCGCCTCCTCGCAGGAGGGGCGGAACACGGACCCTGACCCCCACATGCTCCAGATCCTGGCGGTGGTGTTTCCAGACCTGGATGGGCAGCTGAAGGCCAGACAGCAGCAAGGAGGGGGTGAGTCAAAGACTGCACTGTGAACTCTGTATTACATGCGTTGTGCCCTCCTCTGGCCTGGTTCAACTGCCACAGTGCAGCAGTCATGTTGTCCAGGAGCCATGTCCCTCTATTGTGCACTGCCCTCTGCTCATCTGTTACCCAGGTGTGGCCCTTACATTCAGGGAATTGTGTCACTTGGGACTGTGTCCTTGCAGTTTGCTTCACTAAAGGTGGGGGACAGCATCTGTTTCCCTAACTCTGTTGTGGGCATCATGGGTGGGTCCATTGTTCACACAACGCCTGGGTTTGGACATGTGATCTGCGTGTTGCTTTGATATGCGGTCCACTTGCTGAGCTGAGCCACCACATGTGCCTGGGGTATGTGGCACACGCCCATGCAGCGGGTGGGAACAATGTTTGGGCCCCGGAGTGTGCAGATTACGTGTGTCACACATACATAGCCAGCTATCCACTGTCCAGGGCACATCCCTCATTCATGTGGAGCAGGACAGTCATGCCTACTCCAGGCCATGCAATGCACTCTGTACTCCCACTCCCGTGTATCAGCTGACACATTGTGCACAGTGATTTGACCCCTCAGGTGTCTGCCTCTGTGTCAGTGTGCTGTGGATTAGTTGCCAGGACTGCTGGGGTGTTTCTTGGTAGGGGCTCAGCATGCCCCTGGAGATGTGACCATAGGAGACGATACTTGTGTGTCACATAGGTGTTTGATCAGCTGCCCGTGCAGACTGGGGTATGCGAATGTGAAGTTCAGGCAGCTGTTCCCCATTCACAGCAAATTGTGAGGGGCTCAGGTTCAGAGGGTAGTGTCACAGGTCTCCCATGTGTCCAATAGGTGTGACCTGGACAGATGAGGGTTAAGATGATGTGTTGTGTGGGGGATGTACATGTGCACTTGTGCAGCTCCAGGACTTGCATTCCCCATGACCTACTATTGTGACACAGTGCATAGTGTTGTTGTCTGGCTGCCAAGTCATACATCACTGAGACAGTGATGTATGACTTAGCAGTCATGCCTCTGCCATGGCATGTGTCAACTTATTGGTGGTCCTGCAGGGGAGTGACATGTGCTACATGCACACCATAGTGGCGCTGGCTATCAGGACATGGGTGCATCATGGTGTTTGTCGCTGGTATGCATCACATGCATTTCCTATTTGACTCTGGGCATCCCTTTCATCCGGAAACCTGTACTGACTCAGTGGCAAGAGCTGTGATGTGTGCATGTCCACATGCCACACCGTGTCCTCTGCACTGTCCAACTACTGTGTACTTGGTGCATGTGTCCACACTGGGGTGTTGCAATCCAACAGACACCAGACAGATGGGTGCAAGGCCATGTGGGATGTGAGTGCCATGCTTGGCATCAGACTGACAATTGGCTTCTCCTGTTCAGTTAGGGCACTTTTAGCAATGTACAACTAATGATGCCAGGGCTTGCTCTGTAATGTGCTGTGCTCACAGTGGTGTGTGCGTTTGGTGCAGGTGACTGATGTCTGTCTGTTTCCCCATTGTTTGCAGATACATCCACGGCCACGGATGGGGACAGCTCCACGGACCAGGAGGAGCCAGAGAGCCAGACTGGGTCAGCAGCCGAGGAGTGGTCGGAGGGACCCAGTGGCACGGAGGGCGAGGGGAGCCACACCGAGGAGTCCTCAGCACCATCCACCTCAGCTGAGGACCAGAGCAACTCGGAGGATGACTCCCTTGTGGAGGCGGGTGTCAGCAGCCACCACACGCCAGCTAGTGTTGCTGTCCCCGCCACCACCACCACCGCCCTCCCATCGGCTCCCATTCCCCAGGTCCGTGGAGGCTCCCATGTTCGGGAGCGTGTCTCCTTTGGCCCAGGCACCGCACCCACTGCCCCTGTGTCCCCTGCTGCCCTGAGTGAGGAGTCTGTGTACCTCCTTCGCCAGCTCCATGTAGGGCAGACAGCCATGCTGAGTGTCCTCCATGCGCACACCGCACTGTTGACTCAGCTGGTGTCGTTCATGGAGGGCATCTCATCGGGCATGTCTGACCTACAGAGGGGCAACAGGTCCATGGACTCCTCCCAGACGGCAGCAGTGTCCCTCCTCAGACAGTCCCTCACCCCTCCTGCCTCTGCTCCATCCACACTCCCCAGCACCTTACCCGTCCCAAGCACACACACACCGGCACAGGCACACACCAGCACACACACATCCAGCACACAGACACACACGCCACAAACTAAACGCACACGCACGCGCAGTCAGGGGACTGAAACCAGACTCACAGGGGATGGGGCCCTGGTACACACACACGCATCCACAGGCACTGCGCAGTCCTCAGTTGCCTCTCCCTCCAAAGCACCCTCCCTTGCCTCACCTGCAACCCCAAAGACCCAGCGCCTCTTCCTCAGTGACCTCGGCCTCTTCCCCTCCGATCCAGCTGCCCCAGCATCCAGGGGGAAGAGGAAGCCCCCCACACGGAGCAGAGTGCCCTCGCCCCCGGACACCCTCCCCAGGCGCAGACAGACTGAGGCCCCCACCCGCAAGTCCCCCCAGAGTGCTAAGAGCAAGACCCCGCCGCCGCCCTGCAGCTCAAGCACCAGGTCTCCTTCCTCCATCCCTCAGGCCCCCACTCCACAGGTTCCCCCACCACACCCTGCCCCAGGTTCCCGCACCCACAGATATACCATCCCCAAGAGGCTCCGGCCTTCTCCCCCTGCCACTTGCTCTCCCGGCACCACACCCCCGCTGCGCTTGTCTGTGCCACTGATGTGGTGAGGGTGTCCTCCCCCTCTGTCCAGCCCACCTTGCCTGTTCCCCATTCTCCTCCCCTGGTGGTAGGCACTGCAGTGGAGTCCACTACCACCCTGTCTGACTTGGGCACTGCAGTGGCGGACCTGTCCACTCCATCTGCAGGGTCCACTGCAGTCGTGCCGGCACCCACAACATCTGAGCCATGCCCCCAGTTGTGCCGGCACACACCATGTCAGACACCTCCACTGCAGTTGTCAGTGGCTCTCCAGCACCCACCACCCCTTCCCTGCTTCCTCCTGGTGAGCCCTGATCCTGTCCCTGCGGTGCCTGGCCTACCCCCCGGTTGCCCCTCCTAGTGGATTGTCCCTGGTTTTGTGCAGGCATGTGTAGGGTGGCATCTGCCACTGTCACCCACTTGTGACTTTGTTGATGGACTGGCCATTGGCCTTTGTTAATTTTCTACCGGACTTCTACTTTTAATGCCACATATGCTGAATAAAGCAACTTTCTGTTCTCTAGTGCTTTTGCTTCTGATGTACATGATGTTGATGATGCTAACCATGCCCTTGCTGCAGTGATGGTGATATTTGGTCTCATGATAATGAAGTGTTACTGTGCAGGAACCCATGTGGTCCAGGGGGAATGTGTCCTATCCTGTGGTGTATCCATGTCATCCATAGCAGCATCTGAGGGTGTCATGTGTTCAGTATTTGGCAATGGGATTTCCTACTTAGATTGGCAATTTCACATCTGTGGCTTCCACCCCTGCACATCTGTTGTGCCTGCCATTGTTCTATTCGTCTACTTCCCTGACCGTGTGGCCATCTCCAGTGAACATGCAGGTTTGGGCATCAATGGGGAAGGACTCATCTGTGTTGTCAGTGCAACATTGCTATACAAGTGTGTTGGATCTGTGCTGATGATTCCGTTGGCACTTCCATGACCAGGCTGATGGGACGGGAGCCCTCATTTGGTGCTAATTGTTGATTGTGTGTCCCATTGCTGCCATGGTATGGTATCTGTTCACCTCACATCTGCAGTCTCCACAGGGTATCTGCATGTGTGTGCCCATTGGTGCAAATATGTGGGTCTGCATTCGGATGGTCACTTCTGTCATTGTGTCATTGATGATTGTTGACGGTGTCAGCCCCCATGGGTGTTGTTTGTCTGCACATGGCCAAAGTTATGTCTTATTTGCACTGCAGGATTTGGCTCCCCCAATTTATGTTGCAATGGGACACATACACTACTTTGCCACTGATGTGTTTGTTGTTCTGTGACCAGGAATCATCCATGCAGTTTGGCAGTTGCACCTCTTACTTTGTCAACACTTACCTTTTGGTCACTGTGATGATGGGGGTTTGGACCCCATTGCCACAATGTTCAAAATGTGCTGCAGCTATGGACCCCACACTTGCCTTTTGGTCAGTGTGATGATGGGGGTTTGGACCCCATTGCCACAATGTTCAAAATGTGCTGCAGCTATGGACCCCACACTTGCCTTTTGGTCACTGTGATGATGGGGGTTTGGACCCCATTGCCACAATGTTCAAAATGTGCTGCAGCTATGGACCCCACACTTGCCTTTTGGTCACTGTGATGATGGGGGTTTGGACCCCATTGCCACAATGGTCATGGCCTGCTTGCGTTGTGTGTGCCACACACATATTTGTGTGGCACATGTGCTAGGGGGTCACATTGTATGTTCGAAGTCATGTTCGGTGTTGTAGGCATTTGACACAGTCTACACACGCTTGTCATGGTGTTGGGGGGATGTCTTCTTCTTGCATTCCCTAGGTTGTGGTGTGCTGGTTGTGTCATGCATTGTCCATCCTATGGGTGGGGGTGGTAGGGGTGGTAGGCATCCTGCCCCCCCTGGGTGAGGGTGGTAGTAGTGGTAGGCATCCAGCCCCCCCTGGGTGAGGGTGGTAGTGGTGGTAGGCATCCTGCCCCCCTGGCTAAGGGTGGTAGTAGTGGTAGGCATCCTGCCCCCCTGGGTGAGGGTGGTAGTGGTGGTAGGCATCCTGCCCCCCTGGGTGAGGGTGGTAGTAGTGGTAGGCATCCTGCCCCCTGGCTAAGGGTGGTAGTAGTGGTAGGCATCCTGCCCCCTGGCTAAGGGTGGTAGTAGTGGTAGGCATCCAGCCCCCTGGCTAAGGGTGGTAGTAGTGGTAGGCATCCTGCCCCCCTGGCTAAGGGTGGTAGTAGTGGTAGGCATCCAGCCCCCTGGCTAAGGGTGGTAGTAGTGGTAGGCATCCAGCCCCTCTGGCTAAGGGTGGTGGTAGGCATCCTGCCCCCTGGGTGAGGGTGGTAGTAGTGGTAGGCATCCTGCCCCCTGGCTAAGGGTGGTAGTAGTGGTAGGCATCCAGCCCCCCTGGCTAAGGGTGGTGGTAGGCATCCTGCCCCCCCTGGGTGAGGGTGGTAGTAGTGGTAGGCATCCAGCCCAACCTGGGTGAGGGTGGTAGTAGTGGTAGGCATCCAGCCCCCCCTGGCTAAGGGTGGTGGTAGGCATCCTGCCCCCCCTGGGTGAGGGTGGTAGTAGTGGTAGGCCTCCTGCCCCCCCCTGGCTAAGGGTGGTAGTAGTGGTAGGCATCCAGCCCCCCCTGGCTAAGGGTGGTAGTAGTGGTAGGCATCCTGCCCCCTGGCTAAGGGTGGTAGTAGTGGTAGGCATCCAGCCCCCTGGCTAAGGGTGGTAGTAGTGGTAGGCATCCAGCCCCCTGGCTAAGGGTGGTGGTAGGCATCCTGCCCCCCTGGGTGAGGGTGGTAGTAGTGGTAGGCATCCTGCCCCCCTGGGTGAGGGTGGTAGTAGTGGTAGGCATCCAGCCCACCCTGGGTGAGGGTGGTAGTAGTGGTAGGCATCCTGCCTCCCCTGGCTAAGGGTGGTAGTAGTGGTAGGCATCCTGCCCCCTGGCTAAGGGTGGTGGTAGGCATCCTGCCCCCTGGGTGAGGGTGGTAGTAGTGGTAGGCATCCTGCCCCCCTGGCTAAGGGTGGTAGTAGTGGTAGGCATCCAGCCCCCTGGCTAAGGGTGGTGGTAGGCATCCTGCCCCCCTGGGTGAGGGTGGTAGTAGTGGTAGGCATCCTGCCCCCCTGGCTAAGGGTGGTAGTAGTGGTAGGCATCCTGCCCCCCTGGGTGAGGGTGGTAGTAGTGGTAGGCATCCTGCCCCCCTGGCTAAGGGTGGTAGTAGTGGTAGGCATCCAGCCCCCCTGGCTAAGGGTGGTGGTAGGCATCCTGCCCCCCTGGGTGAGGGTGGTAGTAGTGGTGGGCATCCTGCCCCCCTGGCTAAGGGTGGTAGTAGTGGTAGGCATCCTGCCCCCCTGGGTGAGGGTGGTAGTAGTGGTAGGCATCCTGCCCCCCTGGGTGAGGGTGGTAGTGGTGGTAGGCATCCTGCCCCCCTGGCTAAGGGTGGTAGTAGTGGTAGGCATCCTGCCCCCCCTGGGTGAGGGTGGTAGTGGTGGTAGGCATCCTGCCCCCCCTGGGTGAGGGTGGTAGTAGTGGTAGGCATCCGGCCCCCCCTGGCTAAGGGTGGTAGTAGTGATAGGCATCCTGCCCCCTGGCTAAGGGTGGTAGTAGTGGTAGGCATCCTGCCCCCTGGGTGAGGGTGGTAGTAGTGGTAGGCATCCTGCCCCCCTGGGTGAGGGTGGTAGTAGTGGTAGGCATCCAGCCCACCCTGGGTGAGGGTGGTAGTAGTGGTAGGCATCCAGCCCCCCTGGGTAAGGGTGGTAGTAGTGGTAGGCATCCAGCCCCCTGGGTAAGGGTGGTAGTGGTGGTAGGCATCCTGCCCCCCTGGGTAGGGGTGGTGGTGCGCATTCAGGCCCCTGTGTGCATATGTGGCATTGGTGATGGGCATCCCGCCCCTATGGTGCTGCTGTTGCTGGTGTAAGTATATTCTGCATCCCTCTGTGTGTGTGTGATGTGTCGTGTACGTGTTGTATGTGTTTTGTGGTTGGTGTCTGGCTTACCTTCTGCGCCGTACGCGTCCGTGCCTGTTCCGGTAGTATATGTAGAATATTGGTATGATCGGGACAAAGGGATTCATGGTTGGTTCGTGTCGTTCGTCCTTCTCGTTGCTTCGCGTCGTCCTCGTCGCTTCGCCTCGTCCTCGTCGCTTCGCCTCGTCCTCGTCGGTAGCGACGGGTTCGGCGCGTACGGAAAGCGCATCGTATTTGTCCGGCCGGACGGGGCTGCATTTTTCCTTCCGTGCGACTCGATTCGGCGTTTCCGGATTCGCCTCGGTCGGAGAACAGGACCTGGTTTGGGTGAGTACGGCTCGGCCGGATTCTTTGCTGTTGTGCGCATCGTACTTGCTCGTTCGGTGTGCTGTACGGATCGGTCGGGAAACAGGCTTTCGCATGGCTTTTTTCCCGACCGAATGGTGTTGGGTGCGCCTCCGACCGAGATCGGAATCGGCCCCTGTGTGTTTCTGTAAAGTTTAAATATGTTTAATATATTTAGGGAAAGGCGTATTGAAGAATGAGTGGGTGTATAAGTGTCTGAATGGATGATTTAGTACGTGAGTGACTGACTCTACAAGTGAGTGATTAAATGTATCTTACTGAATGCATGGGTTAGTGACTAAACTGTGTGAATGTCTGTATCCGTCTGTCTGTTGGTTTGTAAGCGGCTGCATGGCTTTCTGAATAGCTACATGAGTGTCTACATGGGTTATTGATTGATTGTCTGAGTATCTGTATGGGTGCCTGAGTGTTTGTGTGGTTGGGGTGTGTGTGACTCTGTGCATAGATGTGTGAGTTGGTGATTCACTGGGTGCATGGTTTCAAGAGTGCATCTGTGATGGACTGTATGGGTGGGTGAGTGTGTGTATGGGTGTGTTAGTGATTGAATGTATATCTCAGTGGTACATGTGTGAGTAACTACATATGTGAAAGGCAGTATATATGTGTGTTGGAGTATATAAATGGCTATAAGTGAGAGTGTGTGATTGTGAGAGTGGCTGTATGGATGAGTGTGTATTTGTATCAGTGATTGTATAAGAGCGTAAGAATGTGCTAGTATTTGTATGAGTAAGTGAGCTGGTGTGTGTATAACTGTATAGGTGAGTAAATGGGTGTGTGATTAAGTTTTTGCATGACTGACTAGGTGTGTGAGTACCTCTATGGATGAGTGGCGGTGTGTGAGTGTTTATATAGGTGTATGAGGGCATATGATAGTCCTGTACTGAGTGACTAAGTATGAGTGACTGTACGGGTGAGTGAGTGGATGTGTGTGTAGACCTAAGAATCAGTGAGTGGGTATGTAGTTTTTGGTGTTGGAGTGTCTATGGTTTTGAGAATGGCAGTCTGTAATTTAGAGTGGGTGTATCAAAAGTTATATTAGGGTGTGAGAAGATGCATGAAATTATCACATGGATGATGTCATCAGTGATGTCATTTGAGATGTCATCAGTGATGTCATCAGTGATGTCACTGACCATGTCATGAGTGATGTAATATGTGACGTCATCAGCAGTGCATTGCGGGGCGCGAGTTATAGTTAGCTGAACTAACTATAACGGGGGAATTTCTATGGTTTTGTACGAGTGAAATGTCCAACTAACTATAACTGTCCCTAAAACCTATGGTTTTTCAGTGAATTTCAAAGGTTTTTTAAATGCTAATTTCTAACTATAACGTGTCTGAAACCTATGGTTTTTTCAGTGAATTTCAAAGGTTTTTAAATGCTAATTTCTAACTATAACGTGCCTGAAACCTATGATTTTTAAGTGAATTTCAAAGTTTTTTAAAATGCTAGTTTCTAACTATGCCTACAGAGGTAGGACATGTGAAGAAAGAAGAAAAAACGCACAGAAAGAAGCAAAAGATGTGCAGAAAGAACCAACAGAGGAGCAGAAAGAGGCCTTGTTGCAAAATCATCCTGTGCCCACAACTTTTTCAGACGGGTACTGGTGGTAACTGACTCCTGACTAACCAGAGCCAGTGCTATGCTAAAAACACTTAGAATACAGTGAAAACACCTACATACACTAGGGAACACTATGCGTTGGGGTACCCCTGTGATTAGCATGACCTCCTCTGCAAGTCCCTAGTACATAATAGGGCAGGGGATTAAAACTACCTCTTAAAACGCGCTACAGGGCGCGTTTGCACAGTGGTGAAGGGAGGGGTACCTGAGGTGACATGTGTGCAAACGCACCCCGTGGCGCGTTTTAAGTTGCGAGATTAAGTCCCTTGAATTCTGAGGGTCCCTGGGGCCCAACTAGCCCCCAGGTACCTACAGTTAGGACCACAGAGCTGAGTTGCAGAGAGGCGTTCCGAGGCCACGCACCTTTTTCACCTCTCTGCAACGCAACTCTGTTGTGCTTACTGAAGGTACCTGGTGGGCTAGTTGGCCCCCAGGGTCCCTCAGGATTCAAAGGGAATTAATTCCCCAACTTAAAACGCACCACAGGGCGTGTTTGCGCACATGTCACCTGAGGCCCCGCCCCTCCCTTCACCACTGTGCAAACGCGCCCCGTGGTGCGTTTTAAGTTGGGGGATTAGGTCACCTTGAATCCTGAGGGTCTCTGGGGCCCAACTAGCCCACTAGGTACTTCCAGTAAGCACCACAGGCCTGCGTTGTAACGCCTGTAACAAATTGTGCAGTTGTGTTTAGGTAGTGAAGAGGGTCATGCTGGGGGTAGTGTTTTAGGGTTTAGGGTAGTGCAATGGTGTTTGTGTAGTGTAGGGGGTCATGCTGGGGGTAGATTTAGGGTTTAGGGTAGTGCAGTGGTGTTTGGGTAGTGTAGGGAGTCGTGCTGGGGGAGTGTTTTAGGGTTTAGGGTAGTGCAGTGGTGTTTGGGTAGTGTAGGGGGTCGTGCTGGGGGTAGTGTTTTAGGGTAGTGCAGTGGTGTTTGGGTAGTGTAGGGGTTGTGCTGGGGGTAGTGATTTAGGGTAGTGCAGTGGTGTTTGGGTAATGTAGGGGTACTGCTGGGGGTAGTGTTTTAGGGTTTAGGGTAGTGCAGTGGTGTTTGGGTAGTGTAGGGGTACTGCTGGGGGTAGTTTTTAGGGTTTATGGTAGTGCAGTGGTGTTTGGGTAGTGTAGTGGTTCGTGCTGGGGGTAGTTTTTAGGGTTTAGGGTAGTGCAGTGGTGTTTGTGTAGTGTAGGGGGCAGTGTTTTAGGGTTTAGGGTAGTGCAGTGGTGTTTGTGTAGTGTAGGAGGTCATGTTTTAGGGTTTAGGGTAGTGCAGTGGTCTTTGGGTAGTGTAGGGAGTCGTGCGGGGTAGTGTTTTAGGGTTTAGGGTAGTGTAGGGGTCATGCGGGGTAGTGTTTTAGGGATTAGGGTAGTGCATTGGTGTTTGGGTAGTGTAGGGGGTCATGCGGGGGGTAGTGTTTTAGGGTTTAGGGCAGTGCAGTGGTGTTTGGGTAGTGTAGGGGGTCGTGCTGGGGGAGTGTTTTAGGGTTTAGGGCAGTGCAGTGGTGTTCGGGTAGTGTAGGGGGTCGTGCTGGGGGAGTGTTTTAGGGTTTAGGGCAGTGCAGTGGTGTTCGGGTAGTGTAGGGGGTCGTGCTGGGGGAGTGTTTGAGGGTTTAGGGCAGTGCAGTCGTGTTCGGGTAGTGTAGGGGGTTGTGCTGGGGGTAGTATTTTAGGGTTTAGGGTAGTGCAGTGGTGTTCGGGTAGTGTAGGGGGTCAAGCTGGGGGTAGTGCTCTAGGGTTTAGGGCAGTGCAGTGGTGTTTGGGCAGTATAGGGGGTAATGCTGGGGGTGGTGTTTTAGGGTTTAGGGCAGTGCAGTGGTGTTCGGGCAGTGTAGCGGGTCGTGCTGGGGGTGGTGTTTCAGGGTCTAGGGCAGTGCAGTGGTGTTCGGGCAGTGTAGGGGGTGGTGTTTCAGGGTTTAGGGCAGTGCAGTGGTGTTCGGGCAGTGTAGGGGGTCGTGCTGGGGTTGGTGTTTCAGGGTTTAGGGCAGTGCAGTGGTGTTCGGGCAGTGTAGGGGATTGTGCTGGGGCTGGTGTTTCACGGTTTAGGGCAGTGCAGTGGTGTTCGCGCAGTGTAGGTGGTCGTGCTGGGGCTGGTGTTTCAGGGTTTAGGGCAGTGCAGTGGTGTCCGGGCAGTGTATGGGGTCATGCTGGGGCTGGTGTTTCAGGGTTTAGGGCAGTACAGTGGTGTTCGGGCAGTGTAGGGGGTCTTGCTGGGGCTGGTGTTTCAGGGTTTAGGGCAGTGCAGTGGTGTTCGGGCAGTGTAGGGGGTCGTGCTGGGTGTGGTGTTTCAGGGTTTAGGGCAGTGCAGTGGTGTTCGGGCAGTGTAGGAGGTCGTGCATGGGGTGGTGTTTCAGGGTTTAGGGCAGTGCAGTGGTGTTCGGGCAGTGTAGGGGGTCGTGCTGGGGGTGGTGTTTCAGGGTTTAGGGCAGTGCAGTGGTGTTCGGGCAGTGTAGGGTGTCGTGCTGAGGGTGGTGTTTCAGGGTTTAGGGCAGTGCAGTGGTGTTCGGGCAGTGTAGGGGGTCGTGCAGGGGGTGGTGTTTCAGGGTTTAGGGCAGTGCAGTGGTGTTCGGGCAGTGTAGGGGGTCGTGCAGGGGGTGGTGTTTCAGGGTTTAGGGCAGTGCAGTGGTGTTCGGCCAGTGTAGGTGGTCTTGCTGGGGGTGGTGTTTCAGGCTTTAGTGCAGTGGTGTTCGGGCAGTGTAGGGGGTCTTGCTGGCGGTGGTGTTTCAGGGTTTAGGGCAGTGCAGTGGTGTTCGGGCAATGTAGGGGGTCTTGCTGGGGCTGGCGTTTCAGGGTTTAGGGCAGTGCAGTGGTGTTCTGGCAGTGTAGGGGGTCGTGCTGGGGCTGGTGTTTGAGGGTTTAGGGTAGTGCAGTGGTGTTTGGGCAGTGTAGGGGTCGTGCTGGGGCTGCTGTTTCAGGGTTTAGGGCAGTGCAGTGGTGTTCGGGCAGTGTACGGGGTTGTGCTGGGGCTGGTGTTTCAGGGTTTAGGGCAGTGCAGTGGTGTTCGGGCAGTGTAGGGGGTCGTGCTGGGGGTGGTGTTTCAGGGTTTAGGGCAGTGCAGTGGTGTTCGGGCAGTGTAGGGGGTCGTGCTGGGGCTGGTGTTTCATGGTTTAGGGCAGTGCAGTGGTGTTCGGGCAGTGTAGGGGGTCGTGCTGGGGGTGGTGTTTCAGGGTTTAGGGCAGTGCAGTGGTGTTCGGGCAGTGTAGGGGGTCATGCTGGGGGTGGTGTTTCAGGGTTTAGGGCAGTGCAGTGGTGTTCGGGCAGTGTAGGGGGTCTTGCTGGGGGTGGTGTTTCAGGGTTTAGGGCAGTGGTGTTCGGGCAGTGTAGGGGGTCTTGCTGGGGGTGATGTTTCAGGGTTTAGGGCAGTGCAGTGGTGTTCGGGCAGTGTAGGGGTCTTGCTGGGGGAAGTGTTTAGGGGTTTAGGGCAGTGCAGTGGTGTTCGTGCAGTGTAGGGGGTCGTGCTGGGGGTGGTGTTTCAGGGTTTAGGGCAGTGCAGTAGTGTTCGGGCAGTGTAGGGGATCGTGCAGGGGGTGGTGTTTCAGGGTTTAGGGCAGTGCAGTGGTGTTCCGGCAGTGTAGGGGGTCTTGCTGGGGGTGATGTTTCAGGGTTTAGGGCAGTGCAGTGGTGTTCGGGCAGTGTAGGGGGTCTTGCTGGGGGAAGTGTTTAGGGGTTTAGGGCAGTGCAGTGGTGTTCGGGCAGTGTAGGGGGTCGTGCTGGGGGTGGTGTTTCAGGGTTTAGGGCAGTGCAGTAGTGTTCGGGCAGTGTAGGGGATCGTGCAGGGGTGGTGTTTCAGGGTTTAGGGCAGTGCAGTGGTGTTCGGGCAGTGTAGGGGTCGTGCTGGGGGTGGTGTTTTAGGGTTTAGGGCAGTGCAGTGGTGTTCGGGCAGTGTAGGGGGTCATGCAGGGGGTGCTGTTTCAGGGTTTAGGGCAGTGCAGTGGTGTTCGGGCAGTGTAGGGGTCATGCTGGGGCTGGTGTTTCAGGGTTTAGGGCAGTGCAGTGGTGTTTGGGCAGTGTAGGGGTCTTGCTGGAGGTGGTGTTTCAGGGTTTAGGGCAGTGGTGGTGTTCGGGCAGTGTAGGGGTCTTGCTGGGGGTGATGTTTCAGGGTTTAGGGCAGTGCAGTGGTGTTCGGGCAGTGTAGGGGGTCTTGCTGGGGGTAGTGTTTCAGGGTTTAGGGCAGTGCAGTGGTGTTCGTGCAGTGTAGGGGGTCGTGCTGGGGATGGTGTTTCAGGGTTTAGGGCAGTGCAGTGGTGTTCGGGCAGTGTAGGGGTCATGCAGGGGTGGTGTTTCAGGGTTTAGGGCAGTGCAGTGGTGTTCGGGCAGTGTAGGGGGTCGTGCTGGGGGTGGTGTTTCAGGGTTTAGGGCAGTGGTGTTCGGGCAGTGTAGGGGGTCTTGCTGGGGGTGATGTTTCAGGGTTTAGGGCAGTGCAGTGGTGTTCGGGCAGTGTAGGGGGTCTTGCTGGGGGAAGTGTTTCAGGGGTTTAGGGCAGTGCAGTGGTGTTCGTGCAGTGTAGGGGGTCGTGCTGGGGGTGGTGTTTCAGGGTTTAGGGCAGTGCAGTAGTGTTCGGGCAGTGTAGGGGATCGTGCAGGGGTGGTGTTTCAGGGTTTAGGGCAGTGCAGTGGTGTTCGGGCAGTGTAGGGGGTCTTGCTGGGGGTGATGTTTCAGGGTTTAGGGCAGTGCAGTGGTGTTCGGGCAGTGTAGGGGGTCTTGCTGGGGGAAGTGTTTAGGGGTTTAGGGCAGTGCAGTGGTGTTCGTGCAGTGTAGGGGGTCGTGCTGGGGGTGGTGTTTCAGGGTTTAGGGCAGTGCAGTAGTGTTCGGGCAGTGTAGGGGATCGTGCAGGGGTGGTGTTTCAGGGTTTAGGGCAGTGCAGTGGTGTTCGGGCAGTGTAGGGGGTCGTGCTGGGGGTGGTGTTTTAGGGTTTAGGGCAGTGCAGTGGTGTTCGGGCAGTGTAGGGGGTCATGCAGGGGGTGGTGTTTCAGGGTTTAGGGCAGTGCAGTGGTGTTCGGGCAGTGTAGGGGTCATGCTGGGGCTGGTGTTTCAGGGTTTAGGGCAGTGCAGTGGTGTTTGGGCAGTGTAGGGGGTCTTGCTGGAGGTGGTGTTTCAGGGTTTAGGGCAGTGGTGTTTGGGCAGTGTAGGGGGTCTTGCTGGGGTGATGTTTCAGGGTTTAGGGCAGTGCAGTGGTGTTCGGGCAGTGTAGGGGTCTTGCTGGGGGTAGTGTTTCAGGGTTTAGGGCAGTGCAGTGGTGTTCGTGCAGTGTAGGGGGTCGTGCTGGGGATGGTGTTTCAGGGTTTAGGGCAGTGCAGTAGTGTTCGGGCAGTGTAGGGGGTCATGCAGGGGGTGGTGTTTCAGGGTTTAGGGCAGTGCAGTGGTGTTCGGGCAGTGTAGGGGGTCGTGCTGGGGGTGGTGTTTCAGGGTTTAGGGTGGTGCATTGCAGTGGTGTTCAGGCAGTGTAGGGGTCATGCTGGGGGTGGTGTTTCAGGGTTTAGGGCAGTGGTGTTCAGGCAGTGTAGGGGGTCTTGCTGGGGGTGATGTTTCAGGGTTTAGGGCAGTGCAGTGGTGTTCGGGCAGTGTAGGAGGTCTTGCTGGGGGTAGTGTTTCAGGGTTTAGGGCAGTGCAGTGGTGTTCGGGCAGTGTAGGGGGCGTGCGGAGGGTGGTGTTTCAGGGTTTAGGGCAGTACAGTGGTGTTCGGGCAGTGTAGGGGGTCGTGAAGGGGTGGTGTTTCAGGGTTTAGGGAGTGCAGTGGTGTTTGGGCAGTGTAGGGGGTCATGCTAGGGTTGGTGTTTCAGGGTTTAGGGCAGTGCAGTGGTGTTCAGGCAGTGTAGGGGGTCGTGCAGGGGCTGGTGTTTCAGGGTTTAGGGCAGTGCAGTGGTGTTCGGGCAGTGTAGGGGGTCGTGCTGGGGGTAGTGTTTTAGGGTTTAGGGTAGTGCAGTGGTGTTTGTGTAGTGTAGGGGTCATGTTTTAGGGTAGTGCAGTGGTGTTTGGGTAGTGTAGGGGGTCGTGCTGGGGGTAGTGTTTTAGGATTTAGGTTAGTGCAGTGGTGTTTGGGTAGTGTAGGGGGTCATGCTGGGGGTAGTGTTTTAGGGTTTAAGGTAGTGCAGTGGTGTTCGGGCAGTGTAGGGGTCATGCTGGGGCTGGTGTTTCAGGGTTTAGGGCAGTGCAGTGGTGTTTGGGCAGTGTAGGGGGTCTTGCTGGAGGTGGTGTTTCAGGGTTTAGGGCAGTGGTGTTTGGGCAGTGTAGGGGGTCTTGCTGGGGTGATGTTTCAGGGTTTAGGGCAGTGCAGTGGTGTTCGGGCAGTGTAGGGGGTCTTGCTGGGGGTAGTGTTTCAGGGTTTAGGGCAGTGCAGTGGTGTTCGTGCAGTGTAGGGGGTCGTGCTGGGGATGGTGTTTCAGGGTTTAGGGCAGTGCAGTAGTGTTCGGGCAGTGTAGGGGGTCATGCAGGGGGTGGTGTTTCAGGGTTTAGGGCAGTGCAGTGGTGTTCGGGCAGTGTAGGGGGTCGTGCTGGGGGTGGTGTTTCAGGGTTTAGGGCAGTGGTGTTCGGGCAGTGTAGGGGGTCTTGCTGGGGGTGATGTTTCAGGGTTTAGGGCAGTGCAGTGGTGTTCGGGCAGTGTAGGGGGTCTTGCTGGGGGAAGTGTTTAGGGGTTTAGGGCAGTGCAGTGGTGTTCGTGCAGTGTAGGGGTCGTGCTGGGGGTGGTGTTTCAGGGTTTAGGGCAGTGCAGTAGTGTTCGGGCAGTGTAGGGGATCGTGCAGGGGGTGGTGTTTCAGGGTTTAGGGCAGTGCAGTGGTGTTCGGGCAGTGTAGGGGTCTTGCTGGGGGTGATGTTTCAGGGTTTAGGGCAGTGCAGTGGTGTTCGGGCAGTGTAGGGGTCTTGCTGGGGGAAGTGTTTAGGGGTTTAGGGCAGTGCAGTGGTGTTCGTGCAGTGTAGGGGTCGTGCTGGGGGTGGTGTTTCAGGGTTTAGGGCAGTGCAGTAGTGTTCGGGCAGTGTAGGGGATCGTGCAGGGGGTGGTGTTTCAGGGTTTAGGGCAGTGCAGTGGTGTTCGGGCAGTGTAGGGGGTCGTGCTGGGGGTGGTGTTTTAGGGTTTAGGGCAGTGCAGTGGTGTTCGGGCAGTGTAGGGGGTCATGCAGGGGTGGTGTTTCAGGGTTTAGGGCAGTGCAGTGGTGTTCGGGCAGTGTAGGGGTCATGCTGGGGCTGGTGTTTCAGGGTTTAGGGCAGTGCAGTGGTGTTTGGGCAGTGTAGGGGACTTGCTGGAGGTGGTGTTTCAGGGTTTAGGGCAGTGGTGTTTGGGCAGTGTAGGGGGTCTTGCTGGGGGTGATGTTTCAGGGTTTAGGGCAGTGCAGTGGTGTTCGGGCAGTGTAGGGGGTCTTGCTGGGGGTAGTGTTTCAGGGTTTAGGGCAGTGCAGTGGTGTTCGTGCAGTGTAGGGGGTCGTGCTGGGGATGGTGTTTCAGGGTTTAGGGCAGTGCAGTAGTGTTCGGGCAGTGTAGGGGGTCATGCAGGGGGTGGTGTTTCAGGGTTTAGGGCAGTGCAGTGGTGTTCGGGCAGTGTAGGGGGTCGTGCTGGGGTGGTGTTTCAGGGTTTAGGGCAGTGCATTGCAGTGGTGTTCAGGCAGTGTAGGGGTCATGCTGGGGGTGGTGTTTCAGGGTTTAGGGCAGTGGTGTTCAGGCAGTGTAGGGGGTCTTGCTGGGGGTGATGTTTCAGGGTTTAGGGCAGTGCAGTGGTGTTCGGGCAGTGTAGGAGGTCTTGCTGGGGGTAGTGTTTCAGGGTTTAGGGCAGTGCAGTGGTGTTCGGGCAGTGTAGGGGGCGTGCGGAGGGTGGTGTTTCAGGGTTTAGGGCAGTACAGTGGTGTTCGGGCAGTGTAGGGAGTCGTGAAGGGGGTGGTGTTTCAGGGTTTAGGGAGTGCAGTGGTGTTTGGGCAGTGTAGGGGTCATGCTAGGGTTGGTGTTTCAGGGTTTAGGGCAGTGCAGTGGTGTTCAGGCAGTGTAGGGGGTCGTGCAGGGGCTGGTGTTTCAGGGTTTAGGGCAGTGCAGTGGTGTTCGGGCAGTGTAGGGGGTCGTGCTGGGGGTAGTGTTTTAGGGTTTAGGGTAGTGCAGTGGTGTTTGTGTAGTGTAGGGGTCATGTTTTAGGGTAGTGCAGTGGTGTTTGGGTAGTGTAGGGGGTCGTGCTGGGGGTAGTGTTTTAGGATTTAGGTTAGTGCAGTGGTGTTTGGGTAGTGTAGGGGGTCATGCTGGGGGTAGTGTTTTAGGGTTTAAGGTAGTGCAGTGGTGTTTGTGTAGTGTAGGGGGTCGTGCTGGGGGTAGTGTTTTAGGGTTTAGGGTAGTGCAGTGGTGCTTGTGTAGTGTAGGGGGTCATGCTGGGGGTAGTGTTTTAGGGTTTAGGGTAGTGCAGTGGTGTTCGTGTAGTGTAGGGGTCATGTTTTAGTGTAGTGCAGTGGTGTTTGGGTAGTGTAGGGGGTCGTGCTGGGGTAGTGTTTTAGGATTTAGGTTAGTGCAGTGGTGTTGGGGTAGTGTTTTAGGATTTAGGGTAGTGCAGTGGTGTTTGTGTAGTGTAGGGGGTCATGCTGGGGGTAGTGTTTTAGGGTTTAGGATAGTGCAGTGGTGCTTGTGTAGTGTAGGGGGTCGTGCTGGGGTAGTGTTTTAGGGTTTAGGGTAGTGCAGTGTTGTTTTTGTAGTGTAGGGGTCATGTTTTAAGATGCAACGCTCCAATACCTGACCAGTCTGCACTACATAAAACTGCAAAAAAACTAAAAATAAAAAGTGTTTTGCACACTTTTGTCATTGGGCTATATGTGGGCTACATCTGGGTAATATTTGTGCTACATTTGGGCTCTTTTTTCACTGGTGGCCATCTTGGAAGACTTCTTTGTTATGAAGTTTCCTAATTTCCTCATTTACTGCAGTCTCCTCAGTAGGAAATGCTTTCAGTTTTTTACTTTGATTCCATCAAGAAGGCATTCAGATGTGTCACACATTTGCCATAAATTCAGAATGTTATTACTCTAGTTGTTCATTAGATCACTGTAGTAAAGCTACTGCTCACCAAGGAGTTAACTGGAAGTCTACTGCTGGTATTGAAAGTGATTGTTTCAGTCTGCATGTCAGAATTTTCTAATGAAATAGAAGAGGATTTGAGATCTCACTTAAAACATGCACAAAATTTTTCTTTTGCAGCACTAACCATAATTTCTATGGCAAAATGAACCCCCTCATTTTGTTCCTTTTTAAATTAAAAGTTTTAAGTGTTACCAGTTTATTCCAATCAAGATGGCTTCAGGTGTGCCATACTTTTGTCATAAGTAAGGCTGTTAGCACTCTAGTTGTTCTTTAGAACACTCTGGGAAGCTGCAGTAGAACACAAAGGCATCAACTGACAGGCTGCTCCTGTTGAAATATAACAGGAAGATATTTGAGATCTCACTTAAAACATGTCCTAATTTTTCTTTCTACAGCACTAACCATAATTTCTATGGCAAAATGAACCCCCTCATTTTGTTCCTTTTTAAATTAAATGTGTTAAGTGTTACCAGTTTATTCCAATCAAGATGGCTTCAGGTGTGCCATACTTTTGTCATAAGTAAGACTGTTAGCGCTCTAGTTGTTCTTTAGAACACTCTGGGAAGCTGCAGTAGAACACAAAGGCATCACCTGACAGGCTGCTCCTGTTGAAATATAACAGGAAGATATTTGAGATCACACTTGAAACATGTCCTAATTTTTCTTTCTACAGCACTAACCATAATTTCTATGACAAAATGAACCCCATCATTTTGTTCCTTTTTAAATTAAATGTTTTAAGTGTTACCAGTTTATTCCAATCAAGATGGCTTCAGGTGTGCCATACTTTTGTCATAAGTAAGACTGTTAGCGCTCTAGTTGTTCTTTAGAACACTCTGGGAAGCTGCAGTAGAACACAAAGGCATAACAAAGAAGTCTTCCAAGATGGCCACCAGTGAAAAAAGAGCCCAAATGTAGCACAAATATTACCCAGATGTAGCCCACATATAGCCCAATGACAAAAGTGTGCAAAACACTTTTTATTTTTAGTTTTTTTGCAGTTTTATGTAGTGCAGACTGGTCAGGTATTGGAGCGTTGCATCTTAAAACATGACCCCCTACACTACAAAACACCACTGCACTACCCTAAACCCTAAAACACTACCCCAGCACGACCCCTACACTACACAAGCACCACTGCACTATCCTAAACCCTAAAACACTACCCCAGCATGACCCCTACACTACACAAACACCACTGCACTACCCTAAACCCTAAAACACTACCCCAACACCACTGCACTAACCTAAATCCTAAAAAACTACCCCCAGCGACCCCTACACTACTGCACTACCCTAAAACATGACCCCCTACACTACACAAACACCACTGCACTACCCTAAACCCTAAAACACTACCCCCAGCACGACCCCCTACACTACACAAGCACCACTGCACTACCCTAAACCCTAAAACACTACCCCCAGCACGACCCCTACACTACACAGACACCACTGCACTACCCTAAAACATGACCCCCTACACTACACAAACACCACTGCACTACCCTAAACCCTAAAACACTACCCCCAGCATGACCCCCTACACTGCCCAAACACCACTGCACTGCCCTAAACCCAAAAACACCACCCCCAGCACGACCCCCTACACTGCCCGAACACCACTGCACTGCCCTAAACCATGAAACACCAGCCCCAGCATGACCCCTACACTGCCAGAACACCACTGCACTGCCCTAAACCCTGAAACACCACCCCCAGCACGACCCCCTACACTGCCCGAACACCACTGCACTGCCCTAAACCCTGAAAGACCAGCCCCAGCACAACCCCGTACACTGCCCGAACACCACTGCACTGCCCTAAACCCTGAAACACCAGCCCCAGCATGACCGCCTACACTGCCCGAAAACCACTGCACTGCCCTAAACCCTGAAACACCAGCCCCAGCACGACCCCCTACACTGCCCGAACACCACTGCACTACCCTAAACCCTCAAACACCAGCCCCAGCACGACCCCCTACACTGCCCGAACACCACTGCACTGCCCTAAACCCTGAAACACCAGCCCCAGCAAGACCCCTACACTGCCCGAACACCACTGCACTGCCCTAAACCCTGAAACACCACCCCCAGCAAGACCCCCTACACTGCCCGAACACCACTGCACTAAAGCCTGAAACACCACCCCCAGCAAGACCACCTACACTGGCCGAACACCACTGCACTGCCCTAAACCCTGAAACACCACCCCCTGCACGACCCCCTACACTGCCCGAACACCACTGCACTGCCCTAAACCCTGAAACACCACCCCTCAGCACGACACCCTACACTGCCCGAACACCACTGCACTGCCCTAAACCCTGAAACACCAACCCCAGCACGACCCCTACACTGCCCGAACACCACTGCACTGCCCTAAACCCTGAAACACCACCCCCTGCACGACCTCCTACACTGCCGGAACACCACTGCACTGCCCTAAACCCTTAAACACCACCCCCAGCACGACCCCCTACACTGCCCGAACACCACTGCACTGCCTAAGCCCTGAAACATCAACCCCAGCAAGACCCCCTACACTGCCTGAACACCACTGCCCTAAACCCTGAAACACCACCCCTACACTGCACGAACACCACTGCACTGCCCTAAACCCTGAAACACCACCTCCAGCAAAACCCCCTACACTGCCTGAACACCATTGCTCTGCCTTAAATCCTGAAACACTAGCCCCAGCACGACCCCCTACACTGCCAAAACACCACTGCACTGCCCTAAACCCTGAAACACCACCCCCAGCAAGACCCCCTACACTGCCCGAACACCACTGCACTGCCCTAAACCCTGGAACACCAGCCCCAGCAAGACCCCCTACACTGCCCGAACACCACTGCACTGCCCTAGACTCTGAAACACCAGCCCCAGCAAGACCCCCTACACTGCCCGAACACCACTGCACTGCCCTAAACCCTGAAACACCAGCCCCAGCATGACCCCCTACACTGCCCGAACACCACTGCACTGCCCTAAACCCTGAAACACCAGCCCCAGCACGACCACCTACACTGCCCGAACACCACTGCACTGCCCTAAACCCTGAAACACCAGCCCCAGCACAACCCCCTACACTGCCCGAACACCACTGCACTGCCCTAAACCCTGAAACACCAGCCCCAGCACGACCCCCTACACTGCCCGAACACCACTGTACTGCCCTAAACCCTGAAACACCAGCCCCAGCATGACCCCTACACTGCCCGAACACCACTGCACTGCCCTAAATCCTGAAACACCACCCCTGCATGACCCCTACACTGCCCGAACACCACTGCACTGCCCTAAACCCTGAAACACCACCCCCTGCAGCGCCCCTACACTGCCCGAACACCACTGCACTGCCCTAAACCCTGAAACACCACCCCCTGCACCGCCCCTACACTGCCCGAACACCACTGCACTGCCCTAAACCCTGAAACACCACCCCCAGCACGACCCCCTTTACTGCTCGAACACCACTGCACTGCCCCAAACCCTGAAACACCACCCCCAGCACGACCCCCTACACTGCCCGAACACCACTGCCCTAAACCCTGAAACACCACCCCCTGCCGACCCCTACACTACCCGAACACCACTGCACTGCCCTAAACCCTGAAACACCACCCCCACACTGCCCGAACACCACTGCACTGCCCTAAACCCTGAAACACCACCCCCAGCACGACCCCCTACACTGCCCGAACACCACTGCACTGCCCTAAACCCTAAAACACCACCCCCAGCATTACCCCTACACTGCCCAAACACCACTGCACTGCCCTAAACCCTAGAACACTACCCCCAGCACGACCCCCTACACTACCCAAACACCACTGCACTACCCTAAACCCTAAAATACTACCCCCAGCACAACCCCTACACTACCCGAACACGACTGCCCTGCCCTAAACCCTCAAACACTCCCCCAGCACGACCCCGTACACTACCCGAACACCACTGCACTGCCCTAAACCCTAAAACACTCCCCCAGCACGACCCCCTACACTACCCGAACACCACTGCACTGCCCTAAACCCTAAAACACTCCCCCAGCACGACCCCCTACACTACCCAAACACCACTGCACTGCCCTAAACCCTAAAACACTACCCCCCGCATGACCCCCTACACTACCCAAACACCAATGCACTACCCTAATCCCTAAAACACTACCCCCCGCATGACCCCCTACACTACCCTAAACCCTAAAACACGACCTCCTACACTACACAAACACCACTGCACTACCCTAAATCCTAAAACACTACCTCCTACACTACACAAACACCACTGCACTACCCTAAACCCTAAAACACTACCCCCAGCAGTACCCCCTACACTACCCAAACACCACTGCACTACCCTAAATCACTACCCCCAGCACGACCCCCTACACTACCCAAACACCACTGCACTACCCTAAACTTAAAACGCGCCACGGGGTGCGTTTGCACACATGTCACCTCAGGCCCCCCCTCCCTTCACCACTGTGCAAATGCGCCCTGTAGCGCATTTTAAGAGGTAGTTTTAATCCCCCTGCCCTATTATGTACTAGCGACTTGCAGAGGAGGTCATGCTAATCACAGGGGTACCCCCAACGCATAGTGTTCCCTAGTGTATGTAGGTGTTTTCACTGTATTCTAAGTGTCTTTTAGCATAGCACTGGCTCTGGTTAGTCAGAGTCAGTTACCACCAGTACCCGTCTGAAAAAGTTGTGGGCACAGGATGATTTTGCAACAAGGCCTCTTTCTGCTCCTCTGTTGGTTCTTTCTGCACATCTTTTGCTTCTTTCTGTGCGTTTTTCTTCTTTCTTCACATGTCCTACCTCTGTAGGCATAGTTAGAAACTAGCATTTAAAAAAACCTTTGAAATTCACTTAAAAATCATAGGTTTCAGGCACGTTATAGTTAGAAATTAGCATTTAAAAAACCTTTGAAATTCACTGAAAAAACCATAGGTTTCAGACACGTTATAGTTAGAAATTAGCATTTAAAAAACCTTTGAAATTCACTGAAAAAACCATAGGTTTTAGGGACAGTTATAGTTAGTTGGACATTTCACTCGTACAAAACCATAGAAATTCCCCCGTTATAGTTAGTTCAGCTAACTATAACTCGCGCCTCGCAATGCACTGCTGATGACGTCACATATTACATCACTCATGACATGGTCAGTGACATCACTGATGACATCACTGATGACATCTCAAATGACATCACTGATGACATCATCCATGTGATCATTTCATGCATCTTCTCACACCCTAATATAACTTTTGATACACCCACTCTAAATTACAGACTGCCATTCTCAAAACCATAGACACTCCAACACCAAAAACTACATACCCACTCACTGATTCTTAGGTCTACACACACATCCACTTACTCACCCGTACAGTCACTCATACTTAGTCACTCAGTACAGGACTATTATATGCACTCATACACCTATATAAACACTCACACACCGCCACTCATCCATAGAGGTACTCACACACCTAGTCAGTCATGCAAAAACTTAATCACACACCCATTTACTCACCTATACAGTTATACACACACCAGCTCACTTACTCATACAAATACTAGCACATTCTTACGCTCTTATACAATCACTGATACAAGTACACACTCATCCATACAGCCACTCTCACAATCACACACTCTCACTTATAGCCATTTATATACTCCAACACACATATATACTGCCTTTCACATATGTAGTTACTCACACATGTACCACTGAGATATACATTCAATCACTAACACACCCATACACACACTCACCCACCCATACAGTCCATCACAGATGCACTCTTGAAACCATGCACCCAGTGAATCACCAACTCACACATCTATGCACAGAGTCACACACACCCCACCCACACAAACACTCAGGCACCCATACAGATACTCAATCAATCAATAACCCATGTAGACACTCATGTAGCTACTCACCAACCCATGCAGCAGCTTACACAACAACAGACAGACTGATACAGACATTCACACAGTTTAGTCACTAACCCATGCATTCAGTAAGACACATTTAATCACTCACTTATACAGTCAGTCACGCACCTACTAAATCCTCCATCCACACACTTATACACCCACTCATTCATCAATACACCTTGGCATATATATATAAAACATATTTAAACTTTACAGAAACACAGTCACTGGATGATGTCATCAGTGATGTCATCAGTGATATCACTGATGACATCACTGATGACATCTCAAATGACGTCACTGACCATGTCATGAATGATGTAATATGTGACATCATCAGCAGTGCATTGCAGGGGCGCGAGTTATAGTTAGCTGAACTAACTATAACAGCCGAATTTCTCTGGTTTTGTACGAGTGAAATGTCCAACTAACTATAACGTCCCTGAAACCTGTGGTTTTTTCAGTGAATATATATATATATATATAGATATATATATAGATATATATATAGATATATATATATATACCACGAAGTTTCCCAACCAAATCCACTTGAAATGGGTACAGACTCCAGCAATTGTGCATACATCTTTATTTTACTCACTCCAACTCGCCATTACGCGTTTCGGTCACTGTACGTGACCTTGATCACATGAGGAAACACTGCAAATCATGGTTTTTAAGTCCATTGTGTCATCATGTCACCTGACAGGAGTTCATATAATCACCATAGAAGACAGACTGTGTAGTTGTGATGCGTTGTTTGCGATAATACAACTTACAGCGTTTTGTAAATCATGTTCTAACATAACGTGGTTAATCTGCTTGACACAAGGCATTAATACACACAGATATGTATAACCATATATACTTATAGATATAAATAAATGAATAAATACAAGATTAAACCATCAATCAATTCAATAAATAAATAAATAAATAAAATGATTTGCTCTGTTTATTTGATATTTGTACTGCTCATGTATGGGAAGACTTATTTCTAACTGCATAGTGCCTATAATGTCATTGTCATACCCATACAGAGACATGACTGACCACCTCGTAGATCATATTGCATCTTATTGGTTTAATTAGAATCTTTTCTTTTCTTGCCATGTTGTCAGACTTATATCAGCTTGAATGCTTAACCACCAATTCCTCTTTAGATCATGTTGTATTTAATATCGCAAAGTGCTATCATTCTATTGACAAAAACTTGTCAATACCTTCATAAAGTGCTTAGTGTTGCCCAAAGTGCTTAGTGCCTACATTTTTTAAAGTGCTTATTTTCTCCTATAAATTTGTTAAAAGACACTTAAACGACTGTTTAAAAGATGGATAAAAAACATTGTGTTACAGCTAGATGTTAAATGCAGAGGCTAAACAACTCTATTATCAGAAGTTACTTTACGCAAGACCCTCAAAATACCTTGTTTTTCTTCCTAGAAACTATAGCACACAACATTAAAGAACACTAACTTAGTTCTATTTTATCTCCTTCTCTACCTTTTTTCTATCCTTTTTTATTTATCCAAATCTTTTGACCGTTAGAGAAGTAAATGGTATAGTCCTATACCATGTTAATTTGTCATGTTGAATTGATCATGTTGTGTCACAGTGTAGTCCTAGAGTATGTATGTTTGAAATATCCACAGAATCTAAAATGAATTTCATAAAACCTCCATAAAACCTCCATAAAATTTCATTAAAATTTCATTAAAATTTCATGAAAACCTCACAAAATTCATCCCTAGATTACCACACAAATGCATACATTTTATCACATAAAATTCACAAAAAATTATGTAACTCTTCACTATCATTTAACCCAAAAGGCAACTTAGAGTCCAGTTCTAAAATCATTCTCGACTCTAATCTTCTAAGTAGTTTTTCTCTGTTACCAACTCGCCTGAGAGGTGGTATGGACCCAATTACGTAGTAGGTTAAGCATTTAAGATCATTTTGGTGTACAGCTTTAAAATGCCTGGCCACTGGGTATGTCTGGTCGGAATTAACTATTGCTCTTAAGTGCTGGAGTATTCTTACATGCACCTGCAGCTTAGTGCTACCCACACAGCGCAAGCCGCAGGTGCATGTCAGCACATAGACTGCATATTCTGTGCGGCAGTTGTAATTGTCTTTCAATAGTGTGGGTTCTGTACTAAGTGGAGAGGTGTGGTGCAGCGGCCAGGGCAGCTGACTTCGGAGCACAGGGATCACGGTTCGATCCCCGGCTCCGGTGGCAGCGCAGCTCACCACCATGTGACTCTAGGCAATAGCTCACTTAATTTCCACGACAGCCCCCAGCGCCTTGAGACCCGTAAGGGTGAGTAGTTCGCGCTTTACAAATACGGATTTACATTTACTAAATGGGGTAGTGTATTCCGTAGTATTCACCCCAAATTTACATGACCTGCATGATGTACATTTAAAAAAGCCATTTTTTGGTTTGAGCCATGACGTACTGGGGTTGATCTCTGGACTATTTTTAACCAAAGTTGACCTCATAGATAAAGCCCGCCTGAATGTTAATGTGAGCTTTTTCAGAATTTTCTGTGCCATAATTGTATCAGTTAATACTATTGGCCAGTTCCTGTTGACAATGCTTCTGATTTAGTTTTCCTGCCGGCTGTAGTCAGTTATTAGCCTGACAGTTGAGTCTTCAAAATTGATCTCATTCTGTGTGGCACTAGGTGCCCCCGCTGCCCCGGGGCCCGCCACCTCCCTGGGGCTTGTACATTTTTAAAAAAAATAGTGTGGGGGGGCCTCACGGACCCCCCCAAGCCCCGGGGCCCGCCACCTCCCCGGGGCTTTCTTGAATTATTTGCGGGGGCCCCGTGGGCCCCCCCAAGCCCCGGGGACCACCACCTCCCCGGGGCTGTGCATGTGATGGGAGGGGGGCCGCGCGGCCCCCCTCCAGGAGCCCTTGATGGCCCTGGGGACCGCCACCCCCCAGGGCCGGCTCCTGCAGTGTCCCGGGGTGCCCACCCCGGGACACTGATGTTTGCTATGGCAGGGCGGGAGCCGTGGGGCTCCCGCCCTGCCATGCTAACTTCTGCTTTGCTTCATTGAAGCGAGAGCAGGAAAACCTGCTCTCGCTTCAATGAAGCAAAGCAGGATTGCTTTCCACAAGGGGAGCTGCATGCCAGCAGCTCCCCTTGTGGAAAAGCAATGCTGGCTCCCGCAGGTGGCGGGGAGCCGGCGGGACTGTGGGGGCATTGGCGCTCCCCCCACGGTCCCCAACGGAGCAGCCAGGCCCCTGGGGATGGGGTCCCCTGGGCCAGAAGTGGCCCGGGAGGGGGGCCACGCGGCCCCCCCCCCTCCCCTGTGAAAAAAATTAAATAAAAAAAAAAGGAAAGGCCGGCCCCGGGGGATGGGGTCCCTGGGGCCATAATTGGCCTGAGGAGGGGGGCCACGCGGCCCCCCTCCAAAGAATTACATTTTTTTTTAAATGACTGGCCATGCCTTGGAGGATGGTGTCCCCGGGGCGAAATTGGCTTCGGGAGGGGGCCACGCGGCCCCCTTCCCGATTTTTTTTTTTTTAAATGAATAAAAAGGGATCAGGCCCTGGGGGATGGGGTCCCCAGGGCCCCAAAAATGTAAAAGAAGGGGGGCCACACAGCCCCCCTTGTAAAACAAAATATTTTAAAAAAGCCGGCATCTAGCTGGAGGCCACGCCCCCTTTCTCCACCACACTGCAAACGCGCCCCCCCTGGCGCGTTGTTAGTTGGGGAATTAATTCCCCTTGAATACTGAGGGTCCCTGGGGGCCAACGAGCCCACCAGGTACCTCCAGTGTGCACCACAGAGCTGCGTTGCAGAGAGGTGGTCTGAGGCCACACCCCTTTTTACACCACTCCGCAACGCAGCTCTGTGGTGCTTACTGGAGGTACCTGGTGGGCTAGTTGGCCCCCAGGGACCCTTAGGATTCAAGGGGACTTAATTCCCCAACTTACAACGCGCCAGGGGGCGCGTTTGCACATTGGTGTAGGGAGGGGGTGGGGCCTGATATGACAAGTGTGAAAACACGCCCCCTGGCGCGTTGTAAATTGGGGGATTAAGTCCCCTTGAATCCTGAGGGTCCCTGGGGGCCAACTAGCCCACCAGGTACCTCCAGTAAGCACCACAGAGCTGCATTGCAGAGTGGTGTAAAAAGGGGCGTGGCCTCAGACCACCTCTCTGCAACGCAGCTCTGTGGCACATATTGGAGGTACCTGGTGGGCTAGTTGGCCCCCAGGGACCCTCAGTATTGAAGGGGAATTAATTCCCCAACTAACAAAGCGCCAGGGGGTGCGTTTGCAGAGTGGTGGAGAAAGGGGTCGTGGCCTTTGTCTACCTCTCAGCAATTCCACTGCGTGGGGCTTACTGGAGGTAAGAGGTAGGCTAGTTGCCCCCTAAGGATCCCCAGCAGCGAAGGGGACTTCAATCCCCATCCAAGAGGGCGCCAGGGAGCGCGTTTGTAGAGTGGTGGGCAAAGGGGCGTGGCCTGGTACGAGTACTTACCAATGCTGCTGTGTGGGACTTACTGGAGGTAATAGGAGGGGACGTTGGCCCCCAAGGATGTCCTTGGGGGCCAACTACCCCTCTTGTTACCTCCAGTAAGTCCCACACAGTGGGATTGCTAAGACGTCTTCGGAGGCCATGCCCCCCTTTCTCCACCACTCTGCAAACCCGCCTCCTGGCAGACTACGGGATGGGGGATGAAGTCCAATTTAGTCCTGAGAGAGTTTGGGGGCCAAGAAGCCCTCCTGGTACCTCCTGTAAGTCCTACGCAGCGGAATTCCTGAGCGCTGGTTGGACGCCCAACACCCTTTCTCCACCACTCTGCAAACGTGACTACTACTTAAAGAAGCATCTTTCTGCACCTCTGACTTAGAGGTAGTTTTAATCCCCCTGCCCTATTATGTACTAGGGCCTTACAGAGGAGGTCATGCTAATCACAGGGGTACCCCAACGCATAGTGTTCCCTAGTGTATGTAGGTGTTTTCACTGTATTCTAAGTGTCTTTTAGCATAGCACTGGCTCTAGGCCTGGTTAGTCAGAGTCAGTTACCACCAGTACCTCTCAGAAAAAAGTTGGGGGCACAGGATGATTTTGCAACAAGGCCTCTTTCTGCTCCTCTGTTGGTTCTTTCTGCACATGTTTTGCTTCTTCCTGCACTTTTCTTCGTCTTTCTGGACTTCTGTTGCCTCTTTCTGCATTTCTTTTGCTTCTTTCTGTGCGTTTGTTCCTCTTTCTTTACATGTCCTACCTCTGTAGGCATAGTTAGAAATTAGCATTTAAAAAACCTTTGAAATTCACTGAAAAAACCATAGGTTTCAGGGACGTTATAGTTAGAAATTAGCATTTAAAAAACCTTAGAAATTCACTGAAAAAACCACAGGTTTCAGGGACGTTATAGTTAGTTGGACATTTCACTCGTACAAAACCAGAGAAATTCGGCCGTTATAGTTAGTTCAGCTAACTATAACTCACGCCCCCGCAATGCACTGCTGATGACGTCACATATTACATCATTCATGACATGGTCAGTGACATCACTGATGACATCACTGATGACATCTCAAATGACATCACTGATGACATCATCCACGTGAAAATCTGATGCACCTCCTCACACCCTAATATAACCTTTGATACACCCACTCTAAAATACAGACTACCATTTTCGAAACCATAGATACACCAATACCAGTTCCTACATACGCACTCACTGATTCCTAGGTCTACACACACATCCACTCATTCACCCATACAGTCACTCATACATGCAGTCACTCATTAATACAACACTATCATATGCACTCATACACCTATACAGACACTCACACACCGCCACTCATCCAGAGTTACTCACACACGTAGTCAGTCATGCAAAGAATCAATCACACTTCCATTTACTCACCTATACAGTTATACACACACCACCTCACTTACTCATACAGATACTAATGCATACTTACTCTCTTATACAATCACTGATACAAGTACACACTCATCCATACAGCCACTCTCACAATCACTGACTCTCACGTATAGTCATTTATATACTCCAACTCTCACATACACTGCCTTTTACATATGTAGTTACTTGGACATGTACCACTGAGACATCCATTGACTCACCCATATACACACTCACCCACACAGCTGTTTCCACATGCACACTTTAACCCATACACCCAGTGAATAAATCACTCACACATCTATGCACAGAGTCACACACCTCCCACCCACCCACACAGACACTCAGGCACCCATACAAATACTCAGGCAACCAATCAATAACCCATATAGACACTCATGTAGCTACTCACCAACCCATGCAGCAGCTTACACAACAACAGACAGACTGATACAGACATTCACACAGTTTAGTCACTAACCCATGCATTCAGTAAGACACATTTAATCACTCACTTATACAGTCAGTCACGCACCTACTAAATCCTCCATCCACACATGTATACACCCACTCATTCTTCAATACACCTTGGCATATATATATAAAACATATTTAAACTTTACAGAAACACACAGTCACTGGATGATGTCATCAGTGATGTCATTTGAGATGTCATCAGTGATGTCACTGACCATGTCATGAATGATGTAATATGTGACGTCATCAGCAGTGCATTGTGGGGCGCGAGTTATAGTTAGCTGAACTAACTATAACAGCCGAATTTCTCTGGTTTTGTACGAGTGAAATGTCCAACTAACTATAACGTCCCTGAAACCTGTGGTTTTTTCAGTGAATATATATATATATATATATATACCACGATGTTTCCCAACCAAATCCACTTGAAACGGAGAAATGGGTACAGACTCCAGCAATTGTGCATAAATCTTTATTTTACTCACTCCAACTCACCATTACACGTTTCGGTCACTGTACGTGACCTTGATCACATGAGGAAACGGTGCAAATCATGGTTTTTAAATCCATTGTGTCATCATGTCACCTGACAGGAGTTCATATAATCACCATAGAAGACAGACTGTGTAGTTGTGATGCGTTTTTTGCGATAATACAACTTACAGCATTTTGTAAATCATGTTCTAACATAACGTGGTTAATCTGCTTGACACAAGGCATTAATACACACAGATATGTATAACCATATATACTTAAAGATATAAATAAATGAATAAATACAAGATTAAACCATCAATCAATCAATTCAATAAATAAAATGAATTGCTCTATTTATTTGATATTTGTACTGCTCATGTATGGGAAGACTTATTACTAACTGCATAGTGCCTATAATGTCATTGTCATACCCATACAGAGACATGACTGACCACCTCGTAGATCATATTGCATCTTATTGGTTTAATTAGAATCTTTTCTTTTCTTGCCATGTAGTCAGACTTATATCAGCTTGAATGCTCAACCACCAATTCCTCTTTAGATCATGTTGTATTTAATATCGCAAAGTGCTATCATTCTATTGACAAAAACTTGTCAATACCTTCATAAAGTGCTTAGTGTGGCCCAAAGTGCTTAGTGCCTACATTTTTTAAAGTGCTTATTTTCTCCTATAAATTTGTTAAAAGACAGTTAAACAACTGTTTAAAAGATGGATTAAAAACATTGTGTTACAGCTAGATGTTAAATGCAGAGGCTAAACAGCTTTATCAGAAGTTACTTTACGCAAGACCCTCAAAATTCCTCGTTTTTCTTCCTAGAAACTATAGCACACAACATTAAAGAACACTAACTTAGTTCTATTTTATCTCCTTCTCTACCTTTTTTCTATCCTTTTTTATTTATCCAAATCTTTTGACCGTTAGAGAAGTAAATGGTATAGTCCTATACCATGTTAATTTGTCATGTTGAATTGATCATGTTGTATCGCAGTGTAGTCCTAGAGTGTGTATGTTTGAAATATCCACAGAATCTAAAATGAATTTCATAAAACCTCCATAAAATGTCATAAAAATTTCATAAACATTTCATGAAAACCACACAAAATTCATTCCTAGATTACCACACAAATGCATACATTTTATCACATAAAATTCACAAATAATTATGTAAGTCTTCACTATCGTTTAACCCAAAAGGCAACTTAGAGTCCAGTTCTAAAATCATTCTCGACTCTAATCTTCTAAGTAGTTTTTCTCTGTTACCACCTCGCCTGAGAGTTGCTATGGACCCAATTACGTAGTAGGTTAAGCATTTAAAATCATTTTGGTGTACAGCTTTAAAATGCCTGGCCACTGGGTATGTCTGGTCGGAATTAACTATTGCTCTTAAGTGCTGGAGTATTCTTACATGCACCTGCAGCTTAGTGCTACCCACACAGCGCAAGCCGCAGGTGCATGTCAGCACATAGACTGCATATTCTGTGCGGCAGTTGTAATTGTCTTTCAATAGTGTGGGTTCTGTACTAAGTGGAGAGGTGTGGTGCAGCGGCCAGGGCAGCTGACTTCGGAGCACAGGGCTCACGGTTCGATCCCCGGCTCCGGCGGCAGCGCAGCTCAGCACCATGCGACTCTGGGCAATAGCTCACTTAATTTCCACGACGGCCCCCAGCGCCTTGAGACCCGTAAGGGTGAGTAGTTCGCACTTTACAAATACGGATTTACATTTATTAAATTGGGTAGTGTATTCCGTAGTATTTACTCCAAATTTACATGCCCTGCATGATGTACATTTAAAAAAGCCATTTTTTGGTTTGAGCCATGACGTACTGGGGTTGATCTCTGGACTATTTTTAACCAAAGTTGACCTCATAGATAAAGCCCGCCTGAATGTTAATGTGAGCTTTTTCAGAATTTTTTGTGCCATAATTGTATCAGTTAATACTATTGGCCAGTTCCTGTTGATAATGCTTCTGATTTTGTTTTCCTGACGGCTGTAGTTAGTTATTAGCCTGACAGTTGAGTCTTCAAAATTGATCTCATTCTGTGTGGCACTAGATTGGGTTGGGGTTATCTTTTTCATGTTGGTCCTCTTTGTCTGCACATTCCCACTTGGATTTGCATTGACTTTGGTTATTGCCTGATTGAGTATAGTTTGACTATAATCTCTCTGTGAGAATCTAGTGACCATTTCATGTTGGCACTTTGCTAACACAGTTTCTGTGCTGCATATTCCCCATAACCTTAATAGTTCACCGTAAGGTATACTGTTAATGAGATGCTTTGGGTGGAAACTTTTCGCATGAATCGTTGAGTTTCCTGCAGTGATTTTACGATGTAATGTTGTTTTCAATTTATGTTGTGCTTTATATACTGTTACCTCTAAAAAATCCACAGAATATTCATCAATGTGGGCAGTGAATTCTAAATTAAAATCATTTACATTGATTGTTTCTACAAAACATTTTGCGCTGTCTACATTACCATGCCAAACTACAAAAATATCGTCAATGAACCTCATCCATTGTACAACAGGCCTCTCCACCAAATCAGAGTGTTTCCTTCTGAGGACCTGCTCCTCCCACCAGCCTACATGCAAGCATGCATAACTGGGGGAGAAGCAGGCCCCCATCGCCACTCCTCTTACCTGTCTAAACATTTCTTTTCCAAATAGAAAAAAGTTGTTGTATAAACACCATGTTATTAATTCTAACACCATCTTGTTATGTTTTAACAATCCTATTGGACAGGAAAAAAAACTGGAGCATGGTCCGAAAGGTGACTTGGTAGAACTGAAATCCCTGTCAGGCCAACCAAAGTAGACCTATCAGTTAGGATGTAATCGATCCTGGATGAGTGACAATATTTTTTATTGTGAAATGTAAACCCCTGAAGATCTCCCCTCTTTGCCCTCCAGACATCTACCAGGTCCAAGTCGTGCAACAGGTTTTTCATTGCTCGACGGACTCGAGGAGCCCCTATGTAGTGACTCTGATTAGACCTGTCTTTTAGTGGATCCAGGAGGACATTAAAATCACCACCTATAAGCAGGGGGGGGGGGGTTGCCATGATTAATTTAGATTGTAACTTGCAGATATAAGTCGGGTCATCGACATTAGGTCCATAGAACAAAGCACAAACTAACTCTGAGCCTCCGAAGTCCAACTGTGCTACTATCCACCTCCCTGTCTGGTCAGTCTGCACAGATTTAATAGAACAGGAGGCCCCCTGCTTAATCAGAATTGCAACACCTCTACTACTGATCGTCTGTTGTGAAGTGCAGTAACATTTTATCCAGGGGACTCTGGAGATGATTAAACAACTTTCTGCGGAACTTAAATGAGTTTCCTGCAAAATAGAGATCTGAGCTGGGGAGAGTTCTAAATACTTCAAAATCAGCCTTTGCCTACGGGGGCATCTTAACCCGTTTACATTGCAGGAGATAAAGCTGACCTTGCTATCCTTTATTGAAGTACCTGCCATCAGCTTGCAGACCTTTGATGCCAACTAGACGGACTTTCCTAAAAATTGAGGTGAGAAGAGGTTTTTTATTTTTTATTTTACCCACTGCTCCCCACCCAGTGTGCCCCTCCCTTCTCCCCCCCCACCCTGTGACCACTTCCCCCATGAGGAACCCTCCCTTCCAATAGGCTAAGCCTATTCGATCTCCGCTCCCTCGGGCATTGTGAGAGATACTCAAATACAACAGTTAAATCTAGGGTCTTGCAGCCTAAGAGCTCCCATTACCTCAATGGCCACCCTCTCTACCCCCCAACTCCGTTTTGATTTTAACAATAAGGGCATCCACCTCCTCAGTTGTGCGGATCTGGTGCATGTGATTGTTCCACATTACGCGAAGTAACGCGGGGAACTTCGACTGAGCCTTAGCCCCCAGGTTATTTAACTCCTCGAGCCTCTTCCCCAGCTCCCACTGTCTTGTTGCAGTAATGTGAGAGATATCGGATCTAATGTAGAAAGAAAAGGGGTTTAGACCCGTGGACGTTATGGTGCCTTCCTTGAGAGCAAAGGATAGAATTAGCTCCTTAACAGAATATGACAAGAAGTTAACCAAGATCTTCCTAGGTTTTTGCCTAGTTAAGTTCCTCTTGAAGGGGTCGCGGTGCACCCTTTGTATCTCATGTACGAGATCTACGCTGGGTGAGTTCTTCAACACTGTCCCTTTTAATAAGGAGATCACGAACCCCTTCATGTCTGACCCCTCCAGAGCTTCAGGCACATTTAGGAGCCTCAGGTTATTCTTCCTGGAGTGGTTTTCCAAACGTTCGAGGTCATCCTTAAGTTCTTTGTTCTGGGCCGATAGTTTTGCCAATTCTGCTGAAGTGGTATGCATAGCTTCTTTAATTTTGGGGATCTCCAACTCAATTGCATCTGTTCTTATAGTGACTTCTTCCAATTTCTGAGCCAGCACCACACAGGAAGCTTGAATGGCTGCCTGGTTCGCTTCTGAAACGGAAAATCTACTGGCCATCTCGGCCTGGTTCATCTCTGACACGGTGAACCTACTTGTCATCTCGTCCTTCAGGGTAAGTAGTATATCTGCCAATGAGCGTGTCGTGGAGTCTGTGGTTACACAATCATCTATGGCCTTATAAACATATTGCGGCGTTTCCTGGGTATCTTGAGTTTCCAAGACAGAATATCTATTAGAAAGGCTCAGTGCTGGATGAATAGCTGATGCACCGTCGAGAATCACGGCTGGATCTTCCAGAGGGGCAAGGTGTCTTTGTCCCTTCGGGTTGCTCTGCGAGATACTAAGCGTTCCTTCGGGTGCTGCGGTTATTCCATCTGGAGGTTTACTTAAGCCTGCAGCTGGGGAACTCAGTGACCTATGCACATCCACCAAGGGGCTGTCCTGACCAGCCCTCTTTAAGGGACCACAGACAGTGGTGGTTGATGAGGACATGACTTTTCTTACCATAGTAAAACCTATACGTTACAATCTAGATGGACGCTTAGTAGAGCCATGCTGTTGGACCCTGAGATTATTCAGGCCATTAAGTTATCCCCCCAAGAATTTTTTTCATTAAACATGGGCTCAACGACCATGGACTTTGTTTGGGACGCCTTTAAGGCTAATTTGAGGGGCAGGCTCCATGGCCTCATATGCTCTAAGAATAGGGCTGAGGCTCGGGTGCTATATATCATCGAGGAGAGAATACTGCAGTTAGAGAATGAGAGGAATCGACTTAGCCACGGGAGCCCAGGAAAGCTGGCACAAGTTCAGGGTGACCTGGAAGGTGCTAGGCAGGAGTATAGGGGTAAACTAGACCAGAAGTGCAGGGCACAATGGCTTACTAAGAGTATGCAAAACTTTGAGTATGGGGAGAAGGCCGGCGCTTTACTGGCCTGGAAAGCAAGAGCTGACCGCTCCAAAAACAACATCAATGAACTGATAATAAACAACAATGGGGATAAGTCGAGTAATGTTGAGGACATGCAAGCATGCCTGCTTTCCCTTTTTTCAGACCTTTATAAAGAGGACTTGGCCCCTTCCCTTGGTCAAATAAAAATTTGGCTGAGGAGTAAATCTTTGCCAACCCTCACGGATGATAGCCGTGATATCTTAGATGCCCCTATCACCCCTGAAGAGATTAAAGATCAAATAAAGAAATGTAAAAATAAAAAGCCACAGGAATGGATGCACTCCCGAACGAAGTCTATAAACTCCTAGCAGAGGAATTGACTCCGGTACTGGGTACCATGTTTAATTCAGTATACTGCCCAACAGGTCAAGTTCCCAGGTCCTGGAAGGAGGCTACCATTGTATTAATTTTAAAACCAGGAAAGGACCCACTAAAAGCTGACTCCTATCGTCCAATCTCCCTCCTGAATGCCGATTATAAGATCTTTATGGGTATTTTGGCGGGGAGATTGGCCAAATTGGTCCCCAACCTGGTTCACATCGATCAGAAGGGCTTCGTTACTGGGAGGTACATCCAGGAGCAGACACAACTGCTAATAGGTAATATCGACTTGGCCGTGGAAAGATCTGATCCTTTGGCCATAGTCGCCTTGGATGCGGCCAAGGCCTTTGACAGGGTCTGCTGGGTGTACCTCTGGGAAGTACTAGAGGTAATGGGCTTTGGCCCTATTTTTATTCAAACTTTGAGGAAATGTTATCAAGGAGCCTCTGCTAGGATCCTACTGAATGGTATGCTGACCTCTAGCTTCAACATCCAGAGGGGAACTTGACAGGGTTGCCCTATTTCCCCCCTCCTGTTTAACATCTACATAGAGCCATTAGCGCAAGCTATCAGACTAGATGATTCAATCCATCCTTTTAAGTCTCAACTATATCGATGTAAGTTAGCCCTGTACACTGACTTAATGTTATACACTAGTAACCCGGAGGCGGTCATCCCACGGGTTGAAGCCCTTCTGGAAGAATTTGGTTCCATCTCAGGCTACTTAGCCAATACTTCAAAAACCGAGGTGATGTGCTGGAACATCGACCAATGGGAGGGCACAACCAGCAAAGAGCTAAGATATTTGGGTATATACATCGTTAAAGATCTGGATAAAATCCCCCTGATCAATTTGAATAAGATCATCAAGGAAATAGACCGCCTCTTTGCTAGATGGAGGAATCTTCCCCTGACAATCTATGGGAAGGTAAACCTGGTGAAGATGGTTATCCTCCCCAAGCTGACTTATCTGTTTAATGCAGTCCCCTTGGTGTTCCCCAGTAAGAGCATCCGTAAGGTTCAGAGTAAGATCGGGAGCTTTATTTGGGGAGACAAGGGAGTAAGGTTGTCTTGGAAGAAGTTGAGGCGTAGGCTTATTAAAGGGGGTTTGGCTCTTCCAGATATTGGCTGGTATTCGGTCGCATTCCAATTCAAAGGCGTCCGGATGTTACTCTCAAAACCAGAGGAGTCAGCGTGGGGAAGGCTGTTGGGTGAAATGGCTATGATGGAGGGTGGAGGAGGCGGAGAAGGCTTTTTATACAAGTTTAGGGCTCCGAGGTACTTTAAACGAGTACGCCTGAAGGTCCTTAGGGCTGCCCTGGAAACTTGGTACAAAGTGAGATGTAGATGGGGAATCGGATACTATTCAGATTTTGCACCTATTTGGGATTTCCCCGGTACACCTCTATGTCTTAGGGATAGCTTGGCTGTACCAATTAAGAGAGCAGGCATCACCATCTGGTCTGACTTGTTCGATGCAGAAGGGATTCATCCTTGGGAGTCATTAAGGGCCAAGATCGGTACAGGGTTGTCCAGGTTTAAGTACCTACAACTTGTTTCCTGGTTTGAAGCAGAAAAGGGGGATGTAAGAGGAGATTGGGAAACGGAGCACTCCCTTCAATCAGTGCATCCAAAAAAGAAAGAGATTTCTATTTGGTATAACAAGTTTTTAGAAGCAGAAGACCTGGAATTTCCACCACAGTCCTCAGACCTGGAATCAATCCCCCCTTGAGCCCAATATAGATGCCCTGTTTGAGCCCTCCCTGAAATTACTATACAAACTTATTAAACCAGCGAGCCTAAAGAAGAACCACTTTTTTGTTATCAACAGACTCTATTACACACCGGCCAAGATAGCCAAGTTCGCCCCACTACCTATCCCAAAATGCCCTAGGTGTATGACTCCCAAGGCCAACGACATCCACATTTTTTTTGAGTGTCCCGAATTAAGAACTTTCTGGAAGGGGTGGGAGACATCCTCTGTGGCATTTTTAAAGTAAACATCGAGGTCAACCTGTCATTAGTGTTTTTGGTGATGATGGTTTGTTTAGTCTGAATGCATCACAGATTCGTAGTGGGCTGTTGCTATACTTGGTGTTACTCGCCCGGAGAGAGATCTGCAAGAAGTGGAAAGACCCTTTGCCCCCGAAGAGTGAGGACTGGCTCAAGGCCACATTTGCTATGGCTCGTTTAGATCAGGATGGAGCTGGGGAAAGTTCGATAAACATCTGGCAGCCCCTTATGAGCTGGGGCCAAGACCTGAGATTAATACAACCGGTCCTATGATTACACCAAGCTCCTACCAAATGGGGCCGGTCTGGTCGACCTAAGCAAGTGTGGTAAGCTGTAGGGCGCACAGTTGGAAAACAACGGCTTTGTAATTCTGCAGAAGCTTATTGGTGAGATGAGGACTAAAAAAAACTTTAAAAAAAAAAACAATCCTATTGGACGAGTATTTAACAAATGCTTTACTGCATTGAGACCCACTGGATGATCTATGGTCGTATGGAGCAAAGTAATGTCAAGCGTCATCAAGATGTATTCATCACTCCATGTTATGTCCTGTAATTTCCTGATAAAGTTTCCCGTATCTTTGATGTATGATGGCAGTTTTTGAACAAATTCCTGCAAATAAAAATCCACATATTGCGATATGTTTTCATACACGCTGCTTCTTGCAGAAATGATTGGTAGTGTCTCTTTGTGGATTTTCGGTATAAGATATATGATTGGGAGTATTGAATGTTCTTCATGCAGGAAGCCAAATTCTATATATATATATAAACCACAGAAATGCTTGATGCGTATATTATGCAGCAAACATCATCTAAAAATATGGGAAAGCCTCCTTAAAATTCGAAACTAAATTGCTTTAACACGGGTAAGCCTTTCACCTAGTACATCAGATTATATCACTCCATTGAGAGGGATTTATTAGTGACAGTTTTTAAACATTAACTAGGAATCATTCCTGCCCCAACCCCCACGCCCTGACGACAATGCCATTAGTGATCTAAGAGGGAAGACAGTTGTCATGTACACCCTATAGGTGGCCTAGATTCTTATTATACATGGAGCAACATTATAGTCTATTAAAACAAGCACATTTTTTTACAGCACACCGTCTGAACTCATGTATTTTAAGGTGCTGTCATATGTGATAATGAAGAAAAAGAATACTTGGTGAAATAAAAACGTACATATGATTACACAACTTATGGGTGATAAGTTTATTGGTAGGTTACTTAAAACCATTACAATCTGTTGCAGAATGAACAATGTTAAAAAGATTTCAGATTAAATAATTGGCAAAACCTTTATACAACTGACGATAGACCAAAGCAAACAAATATCATAAGAGCAAGATTTAAAAATTCACATAGAATGACTTACAAGCATTTTACATTATGTCAGCACCACTGGAGCTGACAACTGCCACGAGAACTAATAAAAACAAAGTGCAAGTTACAGTGTAAAAAATAACAGCAGACTTTTATCGGGGGGAATTAAGCCTGACAGACTGGTAAGCCCACCAGGACCTAGCCCTTGTGTTACATTTTACTGCCATCAATTGAGTTGATGCAAACAGTTGTTTCAAAGACTAAAATAGCGAAGTGCGCAGTGTGATATGTAAAAGGCAGCAAGGCTTCATGTTCCCTAAGGGTGGCTTGGTCCTTGCTTACTCAAGCTACTTAAAACCAAGACAACCAAACAAACATTTAGGAGAACTTAACCCAGTTAGGCAAGCACAAGCAGTCTACAGCGGATGTTGCTGAACACAAGGTGCGAGGTGCTGTATAAAGGTAGAACAAAAGGTGCAGTGGTGGAACGCTTCCTTTAAGGACTAGCATATAAGTTGGAGCAACGTGACTTCAGTGATTATAGGAAAGGTAAAGTGCATTCACAGTGCTATATTCACAGTGCCAAAAGGTTTTTATGGGCGAGCTCGACTGTGAGAAAGGATCAAGAGCACCAAGACCTTAGCCCTGAGACAGCTAACTGGAGAGATTTGCCGTAACATGTTGCAGTAGCGGGAGGGCTGGTTAAGTGATTGAGCTGATGGCTTGGGGCCACGCCTAATGTTGTTATCCCCAGGCCTAACGTCATGACTGTTAAGGCTACGAACTTGACTAGCCGAATGTTCAGAATGGTATTGTTAGGGTTGAGAGAGTTAATAATTGCCTGGCGGCATGTACGCTTTCCTAGTTCGTTCCATTCTGGCTTTAGAACTGCTTTACGCTCCTCTAACATGGCAGGGCAGCTGCAAAAAAGGTGTTGAAGAGATTCTTCTTACATACCGCAGCCCCTGCACAATGTAGATTCCGAAGGTCTTCACCACCTAGCCAGGTGTTTCAAAAATGGCCACTGCCCATGCCTAAGAGCCATGAACTTCAGTTTTTTATATTTTGCATACGTACAGGCCAAATAAGGTTGGTGATTCCCAAGCTGATAGGAATTGATGACAGCCCAAGCATGACTGCACTTCGCTAGGATGTCCATGTTAGCCTGACAAGACAGGAAGCGCACTTGCCTATTGATGGTTGTCATAAAGACATTTTGACTCACATGACTCACAGCTCTCTGGCATTGATGAGACTACTGCGGGCTTCAAGGTGTGCCGAATGAGGTTCTGAGGCTGCCTAATTGAATTTCGTCCCACAGAAGAGCCTCCAAACTTCCTCTCCTAGCAAGCCTCAGTTTATGGCAAAGGTTTAAGAATGCTCCTGCCCTTGCTAGTTGCTGGTCAGGAAGGCCAAATTCCAATCAGACTTGAGCGGCGCTTAAAGATCTGGGCAGTTGGAGGGCAGCCTTGTAAATCTTAGTGACCAACTTGCTTAGAATCCTGCGGTCTTTCCCCAGCAGGATTTCACTGCCATAAACCAGAGATGAACACAACTTAGTAAGTTGGGGAAGGTGGGATTGATCACAGTTTTTCTGTTTTATTTGTGGAATTCAGCCACTAGATCTGTGTCCATCTCTCCTTTTTTGCATCAAAGGTTAATGCCATTTGAACATTGAGATATGCATCACAGATAGGTGCCTGGAGTCCTGCTCAGTCTCTAAGAAACTGAAGGAGCAGAGTTTCTGCATTCTAGATCCACTCTAGAACCTCGAGTCAATGGTATTTTTTCTCAGCATGAAAGCGTGGGGGGAGAAATCATTAGTGGGTCAATCATTTCAGTTCCAATTCACTGTGACTCATAAGAATCACAGACGACCATTTAAGGTTAGTTGGTTTATTACAAAGCCAAAAATAACTGAACATACAGACACCTCACAATGAGGGTGTAGACGTACATTGGGACTAATACAAAGCCAAATCTGAGGATGAAATTAAGGCGGTTCAACATGCACAGAATAATTAGTTCAAGAATCAGGATACAAAAGATTAGGGAACAAACATCCAAGTTCCCCTGCATCAAAGGTTTGTGGGAATAAGGCATTAGTCTGTCCCTACACTAGCACTAACGTGACATCCCTAAATAAGCATTTTGCAGGGCAGGATCAGTTAAGGTGTCAGCCTGTGAAGTCTTCCTAAGAAGTCTCCCCACATCAGTTGGGTCAAGCAGCATGAAGCTACTAAGACAGAGCTCGTTCTAAGATGCTCTCTCTTTCGAGGCAGAGAAGAAGTGCAGAGCTCTTTCCCTAGTTACGATACATCAATAGCACAGGTGACTACCCAGAGTCCTTCACAAATCACGCCATTTGGTCAGGCCACATCCTCGTAGGTACTTTTCCATTGGGCAGCGATGCTCCCATGCAGCGGTGAGATGACCTTGATTCCCAGGCTCTCTCCGATGAGAAAGTACAACAGTTCTCCACTATCAGTATCAGCGCTCAACTCATAACTGCCTAACTCCTAAAACAAAGACATTATTCTAGCTAACAAGGATGATTCTTCCTCCTGCACAAGAAACGTGAGGAAGAACAGAATCTAGCGTGCACATGAAATTCAACTATTAATTCTAATGCAAGAGTTTCCAGGGAAAATGTATTTCAGGCCTACAGAATTCGTCTAAGATAAGAAAAATAGAACATGAGCTTTACGAATTTACATAGAAAATAAGGCACATTTGATTAATATTCCTACCTACATATAAAATGTCACGATTAATAAACACATTCAGTAATAAATGGTTGACAGTTGCACAACACAAGTGATTCTGTTAGTGGTTCTGCTGGTTACATTTAATTATTTCACATTAATTCTTCATGTATTCTATATAGTGGACTAAACATATCCCGTTCATGTTACCACATTACAAGATTCTAACACTTAGGTTAACACAACATAGGATTATATGTGGAAGCAGTATACATGTGTGATTATAATGCACCCCTACAATGAAAAATGGATTTTGCACTACATCAGTTCCCCCTCTGATGACCTGTGTCATCACAAACATCACAATTTCCTGCAGAGAGGACCGATCTAAACAGATGTCGTAGCTAGTCTCCCCTGTCTAATCTCCTCCAGGCGCTTAAGATTCTCATAATGACTGTCTTGCAGTCTCTCCATTCTAATTTCTCTCTCTCTAATGGGATTCGCTACTTGTCTAGACTGGTGTCACTTGTAAGCCTTCACAATGCCCAACAAAACAATGACACAAACCACAATGATCACTATTGGTTTCAAGATATACCCAAGAATTCCTCTTCCAAGATTCGCAAACCAACTTCCAACCTTTCCAAAACCTTTCCCAACCTTATCCCACATTCCTTGAGATGCCAAATCATGTATCTCATGATGTATCTCAGTGATGTTTCTTATGTACTTCTTCAGATCCTTACTATGGTCCAGTATGTAGGTGCAACGCTGTTGGACCTTTAACATTTTACAGTCTCCGCCCTCTTTTGCTAGTAACACATCTAAAGCAAGACGGTTTTGCATCACCATAGCTCTTATTGAAACCATCTCTCTCCATCTACGAGCAACAACGACTCAGCTGTATTGACCAACAACTTATCTACTATAGTTGACAACCTCCTAAGCTTGACATCCTTCAATACCACTCCCAAACTAGATATCATGGCTCCAAATATGTCTCCCACAATTTCCTCTGCACTTGTTCCATGTTTCTCCCTATGTGATGACTTCCCTTCCAAAGTCTTCAATTCTCTAAGTGGTATATCTGTGGAAAAACAGCCACATAACAGGTACCATACCATTTGTTCGGCAGTCGAACATATGCGTTTCTCCCAAATACAAAGTACACACTCGGCACCACTTGTACAGCATCCTGCTAAAATTTCTTCGAAGAGGCATCAATCAAAAATGTCTGTTCACACGTACTCTGTCCCACAAAAATGGTGTCATAACGTGTCTGTACCTGTCGAATGCAAAGCTTGCCTCGTTGTTCCCAATCTAGAGCTATTGGACCATAACTTCCCTTAGCCTTGTGAGCTAATTCTTCCTTGGTCCATTGAAAAACCTTGTCCCTACTATCAAGTTTAACTGTTAGTCCCCTATGTCTATCTTCTACTTGGTCTACAAACTTTTTCTCTATATCTGTTAATGTACAGATTAAATTGTGTCTATGTGCATATGCTGTGTCTCTTATAACTGCAGGTGCAAAATACTTTCCCATTCTCTCTTCCTGCTTATAGTAAATGTATTTATTCAGATGTTTGTAAACTGGAACTTCTGAAAGCACCAGATCATAGTTCGAGAAATAGTACTCGTAATGACCCTTTCCATAAAACATACTAAGAAGCAGACTACAACTAATACGATATGTCAAGGGCAGATGATGGCACTTTATGCCCTCTTCAACAGAGGCAGGCAATTGCATACACACATAGCAGTCTCTCACATCCATAGAATCCACATACTCATACAGTAATTTCACATTAGTGTTCAGCGTATAATCACCATTAGACAAGTCTACTTGTAGCAAGCGACTAGTTTGCTCCATTAACCCACTATCAGATCCTAGTGTACCCTCATTTGTGCTAGAGGCAGTAGGTGTGGATGCCCCATGTACCCCCACTCCCTTAACCTCTGCTTCGTCTGAACTTATAATGGACATAATAATAACTACAGCTATCACTATAATGACTCCTACAATAAGTGTAACTATTATACATTTGTGCCTTTAGTTCGGATTTCCAGACTCAATTTTCAAATTGGCTCAGATTGTAACTGTGAGAGGATCAACACAATGTCTCTTTCTCTCGCCTCTTGCTTTTGTGCAACAAAGTCTTTGAACAGTTTCTTGAAGTCTTGGAAAACGTTTATCAGTCTCTGGCACACTATTTACACAGCTTGAAAGACTTCCCTGCCCTCTTTCGTCTCCTACGGAAAAGTCCCTATTTTTATTCTTCTTCCACTCTGGCCTAGGTTATCTCATAAATCAAAAGGATTTTTATTTACAGTTCAAAGTTCAATTTACATTCTTTAAGAGGTCACAGCCAACTTCGTTGATGACTCGCTGTAAGAGTTTGATTCGGAATGCTGCAATCTCCTGAGGCGATGGCTGGTTTACGAAGGTTGGAAATATGAGATCTTCCAAGATCAAACTCCGTAAGCCACTCAGTCTTGGTGGGTATGGTACAGTCAATGTCAAAACACCATTAGCCTCTACTCCGGGAAGTCTCAACTCGATCTCAATTATCAGTATCAACGTCCCCGACCTCACTCTCCCCGGCATTTGTAGCAAGGTATGTCCACTCCGGAGAGGTGTATCTCTGGCACGGCACTCATGCCCTCCTTGATCTCGCCACGCTCCCCTGAGCTTGTTCTGGCTCACGTTGGTCAGACTTAGATGATTCAGTTATGGAAGCACGCTCCTTCTTGGATGCAAGTCTCAAGTTTTGCCTTCTCTATCTCACCGGCCATGATTCCTTTGCGACCTCTCTCCTCCTTGGCTGCACACAGCCACTTTCCACACCAGTCTCTTCAGCTGAGTCAGACTCTATACCACTCGCAATGTTACTGTCTTCCTCAGAGTCGTTACCTAGGCCTTGTGTAGCTTGACCCCCCTCAGCTCGACTTGGTGGATATCCAGACCCTTCGGGAACCCCCACAGCTTGACTTGACCTCTCCTGTGATCTTGAGACCACGGCTGGAGTCACTACTAGGAGAGGAGCTGTTCCTTCCGAGGGTCCTGAGACTTTGAGTGTGTGAGGCACGTATCCAGTTCGGCAGACCTCCGTACTTCACAGCATTGTTCGTCACTAAGATCACCTGGTACAGACCACCCCAACGTGAGGCAAGACAGCTCTTCCTTACATGCTTTCAGACCAGGATCCAAGTCATGGCAGAGGTCTTTTGAGGTCGGCGCAGTTGCAGCTTCAACCTGGTGAGACACAGAACGAACCACATCAGCTAATCCTTTGCAGTAATCAAGGACCAAATCATTGGTGATCTTAATTAACGCTGTGGATGGCACTGCAGGTAAGCGCATCGCTCTCCCCAAAAAGATCTCATGTGGAGATTGCCCAGTCCTTCTGTCTGAAATGCTGTGCAAACTCATCAAGACCAAAGGCAATCCATAAGGCCATTTCAAAGATGTCGAGGCACACACCTTTGATATTCTCAGCTTTAGAGTCCCCTTAATCTGCTCCACCATTCCTGACGCTTTTGGCCTGTTACTACAGTGTAGTCTCTGATCAACGTTTAAGGCAGGACACAACAGCTTCATGATCTCATTATTGAAATGCGTCCCTCTATCCAACTCCAATGTAGTTGGAAACCGGAAGCTTGGGATAAGCTTTCTCATCATTAACTTTGCTACTGTGAGGCTATCACACCTTCTAGTCTGATAAGCTTCCACCCACCCTGAAAAGATGCACACAACAACCAGAATGTATCTCAATCCATTACACACAGGCATTTTGAGAAAGTCCAACTGTATTCGGTTGAAAGGACCTACTGACCTCTCGATGTGACTCAAAGCAACCACAGTTTTCTTTCCAGCATTCATTTGTTGGCACGTGACACATTGATGACACACTGCATCAGCAATCGCACAGAATCTCGAGTTGAACCAAGTTTGCCTAAACAACCTCACCATTCCATCTCTCCCTATGTGAGCTGCTCCATGAATCTGTCTCGCCATAGTACTCAGCAAACAATCCAGCAACACTGCTCTATCATCAGTTGAAACCCAAATATCGTCTTCTCTCTTTTCACATCCCGCTCTGATACAACCAGCTTGGTCCTGGTCTGACGCTTCCACTAGTAAACGCTTAACCTCGTCCCATGTATCTGCAATAGCTAGCATCATGCTGAGTTCGGTCTTCTCTGTGCTCTAACCAAATTATTCCCCATTAAAGATGCATGCATGGGTGGCGCAAAAGCGGGCGACTTCGTCTGCGTATCTGTTACCCACTGTCACGAAATCTTCCCCCTTCCCATGTGCAGCACATTTCACTACAGCCACTACTTTTGGTCAGTGCAATGATTCCAAAAGTTGTGTCACATATTCCCTGTTTCTTATAGGAGATCCTGATGACATTAGGAAACCCCTCTGTGACCATAGCTGTCCAAAATCATGAACTACACTGAAACCGTATTGGCTATCAGTATAGATGGTGACTCGGATCTGCTCAGAGACACGGCATGCACGGGTTAAAGCAATGATTTCGGCTGCTTGTGCGGAGTACACTCCCTGTAGACAAGCAACTTCCACAACTCCAGAGATGGTGCAGACAGCAAAAGCTGCTCTCAAGTAACCCTCATAGTCCCTTAAACATGAACCATCAACAAAAAGGACTTGGTCAGGTTCAGACAATGGTTCATCGACAATGTCGGGTCTCGGTTTGGTAAGGAGTTCAGTTACATCCAGACAGTCATGGTCCTCACAATCTTCCCCATCAGCATTTGGAACAGGTAACAAGGTAGCAAGGTTTAACACAGAACATTGTTTGAACGTGACATTCTCTGCTGCCAACAAGATTTGCTCATACCTTGTCAACCTTTTATTTGTCAAATGCTGGGTTTTAGTTCTCGTCATCAGAAGCTCAACTGAGTGTGGAACATATACAGTATTTGGATGACCCATCATGATGCTTTCACACCTTTCAATGCTGACACCTGTTGCAGCAATGGATTTGAGACATCCGGGCAACGCTGAAGCTACAGGATCTAATGTAGCTGAGAAATAGGCCACTGGTCTACGGACACCCCCATGTGTCTGGGTGAGTACAAAAAGCGCACAACCTTCCCTTTTGCAACAGAATAGCGAAAACCCTTTGTTGTAATCAGGCATTCCTAAAGCTGGACTGCGACAAAGGCACCAAGTAATCGTTATCCCGGGGTACCGGATCACTCACATCCTTGTGAGTCAGCTTCTGTAAGGGCTTAGCCTTCAAGGAGAAATTTGGGACCCACTGTCGACAGTAGCCAACCATTTCCCAATAATATCCTGACCTCCTTTTGTGTGGTAGCGGCATTCATTTTCATGATCGCCTTCATCCGGTCTGGTGACACTTTCCTCTTGCCTTTTTCAATGCGATGACCCAAGTACTGAACTTCAGTTAGGCAGTACTGAAGCTTGTTCGGCGACACCTTGTGTCCATTTTCAGCTAAGTGATTCAGTAGGGCAATGGTATCATCCCTGCAAGCCTCTTCTGTCTCTGATGCAATTAGGAGATCATCTATATACTGCACGAGCACTGAATTCTGGGGCAAAATTAAGCTTTCAAGGTTCTTTTTCAGGACTTGATTGAAGATAGATGGACTTTCAGAATACCTTGAATATAACCTTGAGGGATACGACACCACGTTAAGACACGGTTCTCCAGACGGAGAAATTGGCTTTCCTCATGCAGTGGGATGGAGAAAAATGCTTGGAATAAATCAATCACAGTAAACCAAACAGCTTCGTAAGGGATCTAAAGCAGGATAAGAGATGGATTCGGTACCACGGGACAACATGGAATCACAATGGCGTTTATTTTTCCAAGATCCTGAACAATGCAATATTTTCTGCTCGGTTTCTGGAATCCCATGATAGGTCAATTGCACGGACTTCCTATGATCTCCTTCAATATACCCTGCGTAATCATGGAATCAATCACAGGTGTAAACCCTGCCACCGTTTTCGGGGTCAGGTTGTATTGAGGCGTTCTCTGAAATTCTGCATTTGGCTTAATTTGTATACGGACTGGCTCAACTCCTTGAATCAGCCCTATTTCTTCTCTCGTGAAGTCCCACATCACTGGAGATCCAGCATCTCTAAAAACCAGTGGCATGTCTTCCACTGTCAATACGGCAAAACATTTCTGTGCAGTGAGTCTGATTTGCTAACTTGAACGCAATGTCATCATTGTTGGTCTGTAGCTCAATTCCCTTCGGCATGCAATAAATGGTACAGTTCAGTTTACATAAGAGATCACGTCCTAACAAACAGACAGGTCTCGAATCGCACAACACAAATTGGTGCCGATCCTGAAAGGTTTCTATCTTCACTGGTACCTCTTCTGTCAAAGGGGTCGTCATTCTCTTATTGACAACTCCTACGACTTGGATCGATTTTCCCGAGAGGGGTAGGTTTGGGACTACTGCAGATCTCACAGTAGAATGGGTTGCACCAGTATCAATCAAGAATGTAATGGGATGACCACCTACATCTGCCTCCACATACGGTCCACTCTGTTCTACCTCTAAGACTGCTCCAAGGGTTAATTCTCCCTCCCCCTCAGTCACCGTCATTGTGACATGTTCTGATCGAGTGACAGGTTCTGATCGAGTCCGTCTGATGCTTCCATAAAGGGCATTTGGTGGTACGCTTGATTACTCTGCGGAATTCGCGGAGGTTGCGGCACTTGCACTAATTGATTTTGACTGCCCCCATTGTAAGACCTTGGTCTCGTTACAGTGTTTACCACATGTGGCAGTTGAACTAGCTCTCCCTCTTGCATCTGATTTTCGGGATTTAATTGACTCTCACGCTTCCAATGCCCAATTTTGTGACACAAATGGCAAGCAGTCGTTTTCTTCAGCGTGGCAATGTCTATTTCTGTTTTAGGGTCTATAGGGCTACCTTTCGGGATATATTTGGGATGTTCTGGACCCCTCCCTGAGCATTCCCCTGATTTCGACCTATTGTACCTCCATTTGTTTGTGTCTGATCTGCTCTTTGGTCATTCTGCATTTGAACTAGAATCAACTTGTCCTTCATCCTCCTATGCTTAGAATCCACCTCATCACTGCAATACCTGGCATACCATAAGATTTCATCCACTGATTTATTCTGCCAGCAGATAAAATGTTGCTGGATCATGAGGCTAATCTCTGGTCTCAATCCCATCACAAATATGGAAACAAACAAACCTACAGCCTTCGGAGTCCATTCTCCCGGGTTGTAAGTGAGACAGCCATATAGCATATAGAGGGGCACCGCGTCATTATGCGATGACCATCACAAAACTGGCTGTAATGAACCCTGTCACGTTTGGTATCAAACTTGTTGGAATCATACCCCCACACCGTAAATGGTGTGGGAGGTATGATTCCAAGCACTGTAAAGGCCCTCCGTTAGGTTCTCAGTGCTCCCGGTACCAGTCTTCTAGACCTGGACAGCACAACATGGCCACTGCCGACCAGAGACACGATTCTGCCCTACTGCTGCTGAGCCAAGCTTGAGCAGGGGAAGGGAGAACAATAGGAATACTGTCACAGGGAGGTGTGACCACCTCCCAGACAGGGTATAGTGTATTGGGAGCGCCACTCAGTCTGCTTGAGGGGCACATTTGGTGCCCTACTCGCATAGTCCAGTTCAAACCAGCTCAGGGAGCCGTTGGCTCCCGCTCTGGAGTGAAACTGGACAAAGGACATGTGAGTAGCCTCCCCACTGTCCAACCCCTTCCCTGGGAGGAAACCATGAATCTTCCCAACCCTTTTCTTAGGGTACTTAAGGGCTTACCTGAGGGTGGGTCCCTAGATTCGTCGTGGGACATGATTCAGTTCAGACACCACTTCAACTTTGACTGTCTGGGCACTCTGGACTTAGCTGGACTTCGCTCTGGGCATCAAGGCTGCAACCAGGAAGACTCCTGCTGCTCCTGATCTCTTTGCCCTGCTCGCCTGCTGCAAAGTCTGTGCCTGTGCTCCATACAGGAAACCTTGCAAGGCCTGTGGGCATCCAAGACACCTGAAGGAATCTCCCTTGAAGTGAAGGAGTCACTTTCCTGCATCTGCAGGCACCACAACTAAGCTGACCCGTCTGCTGATCCTGGGCTCCCCCAGACTCCAAAAGACACAGCGACACAGGTGGTGATTCTCCACATCCCGCGAGGCCTGCCCTGTCCTCTCACCAAGTTTGAGGACAGTATCCCTTGTCGCAGCTGCAGGAACTGAACTCCTGTGCACCACATTGACTTGCCGTTGCAAAGGCTTGTTGGCTTCTTTCCATCAAGATCTTTGGGCTTAAAGTAGCCCCAACCTCAAGCATCTCCAGTGACCAGAATCTTTGACCACACCATATTGCTTGCACCGTGGGCCTGCTTCTTTGGTAAGCTGCTGGAGGTCCTCTTGCGACTCCAGTGCCTCCGCCTTTGGGTCCTGTCGAGGGTCACATTTTAATTCTTTGGGCTCCCCCGATTGATTGGGGCCTGCCCTGACTCCCCTGCTTGTGGTGAGTCTCCTGGACCTTGCTGGTTCCGACATTGCACTTTCTTCGCCATCCATGTTGGTTGCAGTTGCCAAGGCTTGTTGGTGCTCCCGCCGGACACCGACCTCTCAACTCTCGACATCCGACATGGGACAGCTCATGTACGGCCCCTGGTCTTCCACAGCATCGCCTGTTCTACACAGCTGCAGTTCCAAGGTCGCTGTCAGCTCTCCTGCAACACCCAATATCGGTGGGCATTCGTCTTCAGTGCCTCCTGGTCACTCCTGAGTGGCATAGACTCTGTCCCCTCTGCTTGCTGGTTCTTCACATCTTAAATCCACCTTTGGGTTCCAACGGACACTTTCACCTTCTCCAGCAGCGGCATCTTTCTGAAGTCCTCCATTGATTCGACGGCGGTTTCCGAAGCCACTTCATACCTATGCACCCGGCTTCCCTGGTGCAGGTATCCTGGTTCCTAAGGTATCCACGGGTGGGGTGGCTCTCCAACCCTTTGTCTTCCACAGGGTTTCTTCAGGGTCCACTGGGAAGGGTCCTCTTTCTTTAAAATTGCAACCGCGACTTACACGTAGATTTGTACGGAGAACGCGGTTGTGTTCCTACACTGCACACAACCTCCGTGGGGCTCCTAGATACTCACCTTGGGTGGTTCCTTGGGTCCCCAGCACTTCTATGTCCTCTGAGTATTGTCTTGGCTCAAGTCGTGGTTCGCATACCACTATTTTATTGTATGGTTTGGTCTCCCTCTGGGGACCACTGTGTAGTCTGTGCTACTTACCTGTTTCTATTGCAAAGTATTGTGTGCATTGTGTATATCTCTGTTTAGGAGATATCTGTACGTGTTAGTGAGTGTCTTATAATAAATACATATTTTTATAAATACACTGTGTGTTTTTTTTTACTTCATCTATACCTATAAGCTTATATTCTGGTAAAACAAGCTGCTTTACACTCCTTCTTGACTAACCCTGAAGGCTGCTCTCCACAGCTACCACTTAGAGAGCTTTCTAAGGGTGCCAAAGACCACTAAAATCACCATAAGGGTTGTCTGGATCAGTGCGAGGTGTCCACTTACATAAGTGTACATCATATACTGAGTCAGCCACTCACATGGACCATGTCACTAGGAACCACAATGTCAAACAACGTATTCAGATCTATCCACAACACCTTCAAGATCTTGACAAAGCGATCGACCTGCTTGTACCATTCGGCAGGCTTCTCCCTCAATCTAGGAAAATCATTCATGAATGCAGCAAAATCGCCTCTACTCCAAGGAACGTACACATACCCTCCACTAGGCACCTCTCGCAGTGGATAAGCCCCAACTCCTGATGTTCCCCCTCCTGGAGGTGGCGTTTCTCCTGTCACCTTCCTAATGCTCTTCTTCTTCGACCACCTTTCCTCCCATTTGTCAAGCATACTCCAAGCGCGTATCCCTATAATCAGCTCTTGAATGTTTGTTTTCAGGCCTGTTACTCTCTTCTCTTCCTGGTCACTATAGTTCAACCTATGGTTTCCCTGCAGCATTTTCATTCTAAACAGATCAACATCATATTTCTGAGCCAATTCCGACAATTTCTCATGTGCTCGTCTTGCCTTGCGGGTGACATCCTTTGCTATAAACAATAACTCGCCTGGCTCTTAGGTCTCTATCCTCTCCAATGGCAAGTTCCCACTAATGACTTCATCCACCTCAGCCTTCAACCTTATCACATCCAACAGGTTTGCCTTTACCACAGCCTTGATCGTGCCCTGACTCTACGTGCTATTCTGCCCTTCCCTGTCGTAATTTCAATTTCTCAGCCAATTCTCTAAATTTGTAGTATCTAAGACATGCTGGTTTCCATAGGTTCCCTGACCTGCACTTACTTCTGATGCTACGCCCATTGGTCCCCCCCCCACTGGAGCTTTCCACATCCTCAAATCTGAGTTCGAGTTCACTAAGGACACGGATTGTATGGTACTAGAACCAATATGTGTTCTCGAAGGATCCTAAGTGGCTGGCAAAGGGGTACTAGATTCCATAGACACCAAGGACGGTCTGTTTCTGTTTGTGGTCCCATTTCCTCCTAAACCGATTCTCTCCTCCAACCCTGACTGCTGCTGACTAGGGCTTCCCACTGAGTCCGGGTTATACACAGGGACCACAGGTCCAATGGTGACCGGTACCGTAAGGGCTTCCGGTAACTGTGAAGCAGCATTGACTCCGCTTGATTCTGCACCTTACAAAACAGATATTCCTGTTCCTCCTACTCCCGTTGAGATCCATCCCACTATCTCTGCACCACAGCCTGTCTGGGATGTTGACACTCTTTCCATATTACCTGCATTTGCCAATTCTCGCCTTCCTTCCTCTGAATGTGGGTTGTAAGGTGGAGGACGCTCCGACAATAGCCTATCTAACAAGCTGTTGTCCGTATCACTCCCATCATTTCCATTTTCTCTTCAATTCCTATCCTGAGAATTTCCCTCTCTCACCAGCATCAGATACAACCACTCTCCTTCAATGGTGTCTACCCTCCATCTTTTAAGTTGTGCATTCCATCATGCATCCTGATATGCCTTCATCGCCTTCCTCATCTTTCCTTGAAATCTCTCCCTGTTCTTTGCATGTGCTGCTCGCATCCATGCATGTAATGCCTCAAACTGTGTTGGTCTAGGTAAAGGCCACAACACAGACATCACTCCTCTCAACTGATACAACACCTCCAATCGAAATGAACCATAACGTGGAAATGCCAAATCCCCTTCCTTTTGAGTGATCTTATGCCAATTTTGAAGCCAAATTATAGTATGGAGTCGTACGTTTGTCGCCATATAATGTACTGGAGTATCCTTAGGTAGTGCTTCTTCACCCACTCTAGCAACAAGTCCCTGATCTGCCCTGAACAAATCCTGCAACACCCTAAAACATCGCATGATTAGATCAAAATTTCTCCTTAATAGACAAAATTTTCTCAATCACAACTCCCTGATGACTACCAACCAATACCAGCGTGGTGGCGTTACACCAACCAACCTATCACAGTGCGGCACGCTCTGACGTCACCTTTACTCCTTGCAGAGGTTCACCCTCGTTCATTATTTGTCTGTCCACTTTCACTCACACAATCCGTAATTATCTGCCTTCTACAAGATCGATAGAATTCAATCATCCAAGAACATTCAAAACCGCGACCCTCGACCTGCGCTGATCACCCAAATCGGTATAGTCCACCCCTGTACAAAAGGTTTACCACACGATTCCCACAAGTCCCATTCATACAAAGTTCCATGTCTTAGGTGGAACTGTCAATGACATCTCACAACAACTCCTCAAATCTGTGGACAGACAATCACAAAACTCAGTTTCCTCTACACCATTTAATATATCCCTGGATCTTAGGCCACTTCGGGACCTGAAACTCAAATCCCAATCCTGGGACCACGTCCAGCCCGAAACCACATTCACTCAACTTTCACGCAACTCCGCCAGACATCATACAATCAGATCACCCCCCACACAGCGCATCCCTATTGATTCTCCGTTCGCCGGTATTCTGGGCACACTGTCAAACTCCGTTGGTCGCCATCAAAGTCCGTCACTCTCCATTCTCGATTATTGGGCACTATTTTGGGGCTCTACGCTTCTAGGCCTCTTTTCTAGATTTTCTGGATTCTCCCCCGCTTCATGTGAGAACCATCCTCTGCTACCAACTGAAGGAGCTGAGTTTTCATGTTCTAGATCCACTGTAGAACCTCCAGTCGATGGTACTTTTTCTCAGCATGAAAGCGTTGGGGGAGAGAAATCAGTAGCATGTCAATCATTTCAGTTCCAATTCACTATGACTCGTAAGAATCACAGACTACCAACTAAGGTTAGTTGGTTTATTACAAAGCCAAAAATAACTGAACATACAAAGGTCTGAGAATGAGGGTGTAGAAGTACATTGGGACTAATACAAAGCCAAATCTGTGGATGAAATTAAGGCAGTGCAACATGCACAGAATAATTAGTTCGAGAATCAGGATACAAAAGATTAGGGAACAAACATCCAAGTTCCCCGTCATCGAACGTTTGTGGGAATAAAGCATTAGTCTGTCCCTACACTAACACTAACGTGACATCCCTAAATAAGCATTTTGCGGGGCACGATCAGATAAGGTGTCAGCGTGTGGAGTTTCAGCGCTCCATCCATCATCTCCTTGTGTTTGCTTTGTTCGCCCTAATTTGGCAGGGTATGCCCAGACGTGGGTCTCTTGCTCACTTTGCCACTGGATTCAAGTTAGCCTGGCTGATGAGGGGTGTTACCCCGAAACAGGTCTCAGGATGCTTTCTTCCAGTCCAGGGAAGACCTGGCTTGCCAGTTCGGGCTGGACTGTTCCCATGAGGCACAGGGTCAAGACTGATTTGCATATAGCTGGGTCTGAACTGGGGTGGCGGAGTGAGCTAAAGAACTATGATGGATTCAACCCAGATCTGTGACTGGGGGGTGAGTGTCTGAAAAGTTTCAGCGCTCTGTCCATCATCTCCTTGTGTTTGCTCTTCCTAAGAAGTCTCCCCACATGGGTCGGGTCAAGCAGCATGAAGCTACTAAGACAGAGCTCGTTCTAAGATGCTCTCTCTGTCGAGACAGAGAAGAAGTGCGGGGCTCTTTTCCTAGTTACAATACATCAATAGCACAGGTGACCACCCAGAGTCCTTCATGAATCATGTCATCTGGTCAGGCCACATTCTCATTGGTACTTTTCCATTGGGCAGCGATTCTTCCGTGCAGCGGTGAGATGACCTTGATTCCCAGGCTCTCTCCGTTGAGAAAGTACAACAGTTCTCTACTATCAGTATCAACAATTTGGTTAAAAAGGGTTTGCCTTTTTGGCTTCTACCCCTGGATTCTACCCCCCTAGGACCCTCTACGCCCGGGGATCTATGGACAGTGGTCCTCTGATTCCCCAATTCCCTCGATCTAACTTGAATGCCGACTTCAACAATTTTCTAATGGAACCGTGATAATCTTTCGACTGCGGACGGAGCCCTAGCAACATGGGCGATACCCGATGGAGCTACCGAAGTAGCTGTAGAGGACATTGGCTGTGGATCACCCCCTCGGCCGTCACCTACCCTCTGGACATGGGCACTGTTTCTCGCCTCCCCGCCTCGTCTCCTTCTTCCCTCGCCTTCCAATGAATCAACGAAAATCTGCCGATTGCGGATCCATTTCCAACATGGCCGATGCCCGGTTGAGCTGCCTAGGTAGCTGCTGAGGAGATGGGCTGGGGATCTCCCCTCCGGCCGTCCCCTGCCTTCCGGACTTGACCACAGTTGCCTGGTTTCCCGCTACGCCTTTCCGGGATGGCGGCTGGGACGCACAAAGTCTTGCTCCCCCGACTAAACAGCAACGAGTTTGTTGACTTGTTTACTCTGACTTTGTTGATGTTCCCCTGAAGTACTATCTCCATGGCCGGTCTGCCTGACCCGATCAACATTCCAACCCCTTACTATTCCCCCACTTCCTTCTATGCTCCATAGGACTGTTTCTATGTTAAGCTATGCTCTATTAACTGATGGAACTATGTAACACTGTTTTTTTGTCTAATGTAATGCTATGCTCTAGTAACTGATGTAAATGAAGTAACGCTAATCCTCATGTAAAGCGCTCTGATACCTCCGGGTCTAGCCAGCGCTATATAAACTCTTCAAATAAATAAATAAATAAAAATAAATAAAACAATTGATGTATCTCCTTCTCTCCTCGCCCAACTCCTAAAACAAAGACATTGTTCTAGCTAACAAGGATGATTCTTCCACCTGCAACAGAAATGCGAGAAAGAACAAAATCCAGCGTGCATATGAAATTCAACTATTAATTTAATGCGAGAGCTTCCAGGGAAAATGCATTTCAGGCCTACAGAATTCAGCTAACATAAGAGAAATGGAACATGAGCTTTACGAATTTACATAGAAAATAAGGCACATTCGATTAATATTTCTACTTGCATACAAAATGACACGATTAATAAACCCATTCAGCAATAAATGGTTGTCAGTTGTGCAACATGAGTGATTCTGTCAGTGGTTCTTCTGGTTACATTTATTTATTTCACATTAATTCTTCATGTATTCTATATAGTGGCCTAAACACCTCACGTTCATGTTACCACGTAACAAGATTCTAACACTTAGGTTAACACAACATAAGATTATATGCGGATGCAGTCTACACGTGTGATTTTAATGCACCCCTACAATGAAAAATTGATTTTGCGCTACATCAAAACAAACTGGACTCCTCGCTCTCACTCTCAATTACTGCACCAGTGTGGATGAGTAGGGGGAAAGTTGCCTCTCTGCTGTTGCCTGCCACACATTTTTGAGACTCGGAGATGGCGATTTATCTCGTCCTTGAGCAGCAAGTCAGCTTTTATCAGTGCAAATGTGTTTACTACAATGGGCATTGCATGCCTCCTAAAATTTAACGGAAAAATTGTGATTCACAAAATCATGAAAAGCTGGGGACTCTGTATTTGCAATAGATGATTGAGTTTCCTTATACTTTGCTCTTTGGTTGGTTTGTTTGATAATTTTGAACTGTTTATATCAAATAAAGCTAAGATTTCATCAGCTTCATGGCCTGTAAATGATAATGTTTATTCAAATGCATGCCTAACTTTATTAATATCTTCTATAGTTACCATAATTTTGCTGTGGTGCATAGTCTTGTTAAGTATGGATTTCCAAATTCACACAATGACTAAATAGTATGAGACCGCACACTATATATAAACTACATTTGAGCAGGAGCTTAACTTAAAATGTAGCAATTAAAGCAGGGTGAGAGATGCAGTGTGTTGAGGGTCACTTTTCTTGCAACCAGGAGTCACTGCAGTGTACATCTCGGGCCCCAAGCTGTTGTCCCAATTCATTGGCTCACAAAGGGTTTCATTATGTCTATCAGGGAGGGAGGAAAGCTAAGTTCCCTAGTTCACCAGTCTTCATGGATCATGCGTTCAGAAATCTACAGATGAGTATTTCTGTCTGGCGATTCATTTAAAATGGAATCTGTCAATCCAGTTGTGGATGGTGAAAAGGCAGGACCCTAGTCCAGATGTTCAAACACGGTTCCAATTTCTGGAGGATATGAGTGCTGTTGGAAATTTGCCCTTTCTGCAGGGTCACCCCAAATTTGTTTGCCTTTTTGCTAAACCCTATTTTGGTTGACTATGGAACTCTGTGCACTTCACCCCTGATAACCAGGTGTAATGTGCTTGTACTTCTCCTTTCAACATGGTAAAAGTGGCATACGTAACTTGCCTATAAGTCTTTAGTATAAGGAGCCCAAAGTCTATCCAGGGCTGGCAAGTTAAATGTCACCATTGAGCTGCAGCACTCATTGTGCCACCCACAGCAGTGACAATGCAAACAGGAGTGCAGGCCAGTCATCAGTAGCCTGGCTGAGCAGGTCTTACCTGCAAATTCACCCGTCAAAATAACCCCCTTTATCAGGTCTAAAATCCTCCTTTAAAATAGTTGTGAGTCACCCCCAAGTAAGTCTTACTGTCTATTAAGGCAGGGTGCACGGTATTTAAAAGTAGAACATGTAAAGCTTAATGTTAAACATGTCCATATACTGACTAGCACCTGAAAGTTGTTTTCATGATAGCAGGGATGGCTGTTCCATAGAAAAGCACTGGGATACAATATTAAGTGTAAAAAATGATATCTCCGCTTGGAAACTGGTACAAATTGATTTTTTTTTACTTTTAAACTGCTTTTAAAAAGTCTCCTCTGCCCTGTCTGATGTCCCTGGAACATAAATCTGCATTTTGCTCTCTCCTGTCTGCCAGCCAGTAATTAGAATTTCAGTTGGTGTGAATGAGATGTGAACTTGCTCCCAGGACAGGGACAAAAGGCCATGGGTGTGAAGAGATGTTGTGTGCCTTGACAGGATGGCATGTGGGCTGGGTCCAAGGACTTGATTAACTTCAAAGTGGTCAACCCTGTCACTAGCATTTTTAGCCCAGGCCTGCACTCAATTCAATTCAATTTACTTTATTATGATTTGGGACTCCGAAGAGTTCCGAAGAGTTTTTTGCAAAAGTTTTCCACTGTACAAGGTAAAATGTCACCCCTTAATACAACAGGGTTCAAGTCAAGGAGGGGCTGTCGCAAACAGATGTCTATGACAGACCCCATATGTTTATTGTGCATGGGAATGGAGCACTAGTCCAGGGCCTATGACGACTGTGCCCAGATGAATCCAGAAGCCTTACAGGACCACAAGGCAAAACTTTGTCACCAAGCATTGGAAGACTACATGCAGTGACCGGTCAAAGTCGAAAGGAAGGTCCCTTTTCCACTTCTGTAGTCATACCTGTGGCAAATCATCGTTGCATTAGAATTCTTTGGATAAGTACAAGATGAAGCATAAGAAATCACAGAGGGATCTTTCCCCTTACTGCCAGTGTCTAACTTCAGAAAGGGGGCAAGGGCATCAACTTGCTACTGGATCTTGCTCACGATCTCCTTTTGAGCTTATCCCGAGTCTAGTCCAAATACAGCCAGAATTTTTGAGTTGGATATTATTACTTCTGACACTAACTGGGGGAAGATCTTGGGTGAGATGGTTACGCTCGAAGGGGGTGGTCTGGGCTTTCTATATAAGTTCGGGGCTCCAAGATTTTTAAAAGGTCCGTCTAAAAGTCATAAAAACAGCTCTTAAGGTCTGGTACGAGATTAGAAGGAAACTTGGGATTGGTTATTATTCGGACTTCGCTCCTATCTGGGACTCCCCAGGGCTACCTACATGGTTGGAAGACAGTCTCGCGCTGCCTATCAAAAGCTGGTATAGCGATCTGGTCCGATCTTATTTCATCAGATGGAGTATACCCCTGGGAGGTTTTAAGATCTAAAATAGGAAGCTCTTTCTCTAAATTTAAATACCTACAATTGTCCTCCTGGTATATAGCTGAAAAAACAAATATAGGGGGAAACTGGGAAATTGAGCTTCGTCTTCAAAATCCAAAACCCATCAAGAAGGAGGTTGGGTACTGGTATAGAAATCTTGTAGACACAGATGTTGCAGATCTTCCTCCACATTATCATGTCTGGAATAAGTCAGTCCTGGACGATATTGCTGTTGATCTGTTTGGTCTTTCATTACAGATACTATATAAGTACGTTAAGCCTGCATCTCTCAAAAAGAACCATTTCTTTGTTATAAACAGGCTTTATTATACTCCCATGAAAATAGCAAAATTTGCTCCTTCCTCCTCCCCGATGTGCCCAAGATGTGATCTCATCGCGGCGGACGATATCCACATATTTTTTGAATGTGCTATTTTAAATGGTTTTTGGAAGAATGTTGAACGTGCTTTACAAGCAATTTTCAAAGTTAAGTTGAATGTGAATCTTCCATTAGTTATATTTGGCCTGGATAATGACTCTACTAATAGGTTGCCGGGAACGCAAAAAGGCCTGTTACTCCTTCTGATTCTTATAGCTCGGAGGGAGATTTGTAAACTCTGGAAAGATTCTAGGCCTCCCCTCTATGAGAACTGGTTGAATGCTGTATTCGGCATGGCTCGCCTGGACCAAGATAGTAACTCTAATATCTGGGCTCTGTTACTATTATGGGCTAGCGAAATGCGATTAGTCTAACGCCCCCTGGTCCAATGATTACACCAAGCTTCATACAAAGAAGCTGGCCTGGCCAGGCCTGAAGCCTATGCAGTAGCAGAAGACCGGGGTGCCCAGGTCGGATGGTGGTCTCTTCTGCTTTACTCTGCAGATGTTTCTGTGAGATGAGGACAAAAAAAAAAAAAAAAAAAAAAAAAGAATTTTTGAGTTGGCTGCCACATCTCAGCAAACAGAGGACTTTACAAACTCCATGCTGCACATTTTCAGTACTTTACCAGTTCCCTCTGGTGCACCTTTGGGCCTCAAGGATCCTCAGCAGCGGCAACCCCTCCATTAGGGTGGAGGTGCGCTGCCTCCCTGCCACCACCCTCAAATAAAATGGGTCTTAAACTGTTTTATTATCGTTTTATTTTAATCTCCCTGGACCCGTCCGCAGGACTCTGACGAGTCTTGGGGGCGGGTCCAGAGGGATGACACTGCTGGTGGGGGAGTTGTGGGCACTGTTATACTGCGCATGACGGTTTGGCAGGCCATCTCAGGCCGGCCAAACCGCCACGCGCACTGAAGCTCTCTCCAGCTACAGCATCGTTGATGGGTTGGAGGGAGCAGGCACAGGCTCCCAGTCTGCCTGGGAGCTCAAGTTGACAGTGCTCAGGCCAATACAGATGCTGCTTTCAAGCAGCGTCCGGATTGGCCGCAGTGCAGTCTGGGAGCCTGTGCCCAGAAGAAGACTGGAAGAGCGTAATGCGACGGGTGGCAGCATTCAGGTAAGTTGTTTACTTTTATTTTCATTTTTTTGTCCCCCCCTCCCCCCCCAACTTTTCTCCTCCAGCCGCTCCACCACTTTGGCAGGGGACATGCTGCTACTGATCTGCAGAGGCCTTCGGTCAGACTTCTGCTGGCCTGTGCCCCTCAAACCTGCTTCGGGTTCATCGCCGGCTTTAGTGCTGACTTCGATTTTGGTGATACCCATTGCACCAGTTGAAGCCAGTGCTGACGCTTGAGGAGGATCTGAAACCTTTCTGGCTATGAGTAGAATCTACATCGACTGAGGCTGTGCACTGTTCCTACTGCAGCGCAGTCTTCTAGCAACCCTTCTGATACTTACCATGCGGAAGGGTCCAGACGTTTTACAGTCTCTTCGACACGACTTGATCAATGTAAATTTTTATGAAGGGGCTGATTTTGTCACCGAATAGGATGAAAAAATCTGATATGACGAACTACAAGGTACCAGTAGCTCGACGCTTTTCCAGATACTGGCGTTGTTCCTCCTCCTTACCCGACCATTAAAGAACGCGCTTAATTCATTGTTGTTATGCAGAGAGCGCCAGAAGCACTAGGCCTACAACTCCCCATTAGGGAGGTGAAGACTAGTGTTCTGACAGAGGTGCTCCAGCCTGGTCAAATGCCAACAGACCCTCTATTACCACTTAATGAGGTCTTCACAGATACCCACTTGGGCACTAGGTCGAAACCAAGGTCAGGACCACTTTTTTGATGCCTACCCCCACCCCAAATCTCCTCCCCACCATGACATGAAAAAACATAGTATATCAAGTATCCTGAATAAAGGGCCTCATTTATGAGGTTTTTGGTGAAGGGCAGCGCTGCAATGAATCTTGCTGCGCTGCCCTATGTCAAAAGAAAAGGGCAGGAATGCGCTGTATCTATGAGATAGGGCGCATTCCTGTCCTTTTCCCTTGTGCTGTTGCGCAATGGGCTGCCATTTGCCTACGTGGGGTACCCTTTGCCATATTGTAAGGGTGCCTGCGTTGCAGGGATGATTGTTTTAGTGCAGGAAGGGACATCTTCCTGCACAAAAATAATTTCCTGCGCAAAAACAATCGAGAGGTGTTTTCCTCTTTCTATGTGTGCTGCAAAATGCAGCACACATAGAAAAAGGAAAAACAAGGAGAAATAAAGGTATTTCTCCTTGTTGTGCATCCCCTACGCCTCCCCTGGGGAGGCGTCGGAATCTGATGCATTCCCAGGTTTACGAAATCTTGTAAATCAGGGAATGCATCAGATTCCATGAGTGTTGCGTGGGAACACCCACAGCAACACCCATCAAAGGCCCCTTTCACGCAGAGTACTGGTGAAAGAGGACCATATTTACAAGGCCATAAAAAGTAAGCCTGGGTGGAGTTCGCGGAGTTACGCTACGCGGAACTCCGCTAAGTGCAAAAAAAAACTCCACCGCGCTACGCGGAGCACCGCAAGCGGCGGTGTGGGTTAGAAAAATGCCATTCGCGATAATTTTCAGTGCCGGTTGTTTGAAATTATTGCGAACTGCACCATGCACAACGCAAGCGGGCGCTGCTTCCTTTCTGCCGCTTGAGTAGATTTTCTACCTGAGCGGCAGCTTTCTCAACGCGAACAGAGGGTTTCTCAATACGAGCGGTCACGAGTATACACAGCCACTCGCATTGAGAAATCCGACCGCCTGCGTTAGGAAATCTCGCCTGGCAGTTGATTTCCCTCACTCGCGCTCGCCAACTTAACGTTGGCGAGCGCGAATTAGGAAACATCTCGCTGGGAGGTGGATTTTCCTCGCTCGCGCTCGCCAACTTGATGTTAGCGAGCGGAGCTGACGTCACCACCGAGACTGAATAAAAAGCCACGCAGAGTGGCTTGCATGGAATTGTAAATGTGGTCAGGACACTGCGCCACTGGAGCATAAAAAAAATGATGCTCCGGTGGCACAAGGGAGCTCGTAAATGAGGCCCAAAGTCTCTCACCATGGGACACCACATCTAGGCAAGTCCATTACATTGTCAGGAATTCCAACCCCTTTGTTATTTCCATGACCATGAGTTTTGTAGAGACTTCACCCATCCTGCGGTTACTCCCTCTTATTCCCCCACAGTCCATCCCCCCACACCGTCACAAATTTCCTCAGGCAACTTCACCCCTCGTAGACCAATTTTTCCCAGTTGCAGCACACATGCATCTCGTATGCACAATCTTGTAATCTTGCGCTAACCGCACTCCCCCATCTCCGTGCAATCTCCCGCTTTGCTAGGAGAAACCCCAAGTTCCCCATGGTCTTCTAATTTGAGTTGAGGTCTGAAAATCCCCACACCCCTAATATTGTCAACTGAGCTTGGAATGCGAGTGGTTTCCCAATCGCCGTCTCCAACCAAACTTTTATGTCCTCCCAAAACAAGCAGATCCTGGGGCACTCGCATAATGTATGCAGGAAGGACCCTCTCTGGCATGCCGGCATTCGTCACTACTGCCCTACCGATCTTGTGTAGGAGTGTCCTAGTGTATTACAATTTGAGAAGGATTTTAAATAGAATTAAGCAAAATCAGAGACTTTATTGCCTCCTGCCACTCATCATCCTCCAGACTGCTCATATCTGCCTGCCCATCTCATCCGTAATGTGTTAGTTCCCCCCTGTGTGTTATTCATGAGGGTCTTATAGATTCATGAGATTTCTTTAATCGTCATATGGTCATCTAGGAGTGGTCTCTCTAGTGGAGACACCTCCGTTGTTTTGTCATTTAGTGCAATCTGTCCCCTCACGCCGTGTCTCAATTGATAGTATTTAAGATATTGGGAGGGACCCATATCATATTCCACTCTAAGATGTGTGAACGAAACCATACCGTTTGCACCCAATACATACCCGAGCATGGAGAGGCTGATTAAGTCCCACCCTTTAAAGCCCTGCTGGGTCGATACCACCCCAAGTTTCGTGCCCACCCATAATGTTGTTTTGGGGTTAAGCCTCTTTTCCCAGCCCATGTCTTCAAAAGGGTGTTCCATAGCTTACACACGATCTTGGTTGTGTCTGGAGCGTTGTGGTAGATTTTGCCACAAGACAGAACATGAAGACATCCCTTCACTCCCAGGGCGTCTCGGTCATGTCGATAGGCTAGGTTCTCCAGTGCTGCAAAGGCCCACTCATTCACAGTGCTAACCTGAGTGGCCTTGTACTACTTGCATACATCTGGTAAGGCTATCCCGCCATCATATGTAGACCTTTAAAGGGTGCGAAGGACACTCGCAGTGTTTTTTCCAGCAACAACAGTTTCTTCACATAACCAATAATGTTACGAAAGAAAGCCTCCGATATCCGACAGGGGCTGTTTTGTAGGGCATAAGTTAGTTTAAGCAAAGTAATCCTTTTAAATAGCTCTGCTGTACCCAACAGGGAGAGCAGGAGTGACCTCCAGTGCATGGTATAAGTTTCAAGTCTGTGTAAAAGTGGGGCCAAACTTTTCTCATAGTGAGTGGGAAAAGACCAAGGAGTAGCTCTGTATTCGCGGAGCGTGGTGCTTATATGCAGCTTGGCTTGTTACTTCTGGAGTGGAACAATGTCAGCATGGGCCCACAAGTCCCACCTACTGGAGCAGAGAAGTACAGCTTCAAAATTTCCAGACCCAGTCTGATGCCTGGGGAATATTCACAAGGTGAGGGATCTGTGGTTAGACGTATCCCTCTGAAGCATGTGTTCCCTGCAGTGGTATTGGATCAGTCAGTGCAATGACTTCACGGTCAGAATAGTTTGATCGGATCAGAATCTGCACTATGTCATTAAGAGTGAGTGTGGTGAAGTCAGGGTCTGGATCAGATCTCACATGGTCAAAGTAGTCACAGTTCTGCAGCTCAGAGAGTCAGCGTAGTCCAATTAAGGTGAGCATCGTGGTTCAGTTTAGAGTGCTAATCAAAATCAAAGACGAATGAATCACATGTCCTGTTTTTTGGCAGGGTCTTAGGATCTCATGCTCTGAAGACCCTCATTCACATTAAGCCTGCGGTGCGGTATATGTTGATTCTCCGCTCTGTTGGATAAGTGAATAGCATCATCATTGGGTCTTTTATCACTTGAGTGCTCAGTTCTCCAAGTGATCTACGATCCTCCTCCTGGAGGGAGACCGTCTGTTTTTTTGACAGTTGTGATTAGAGAGTGAAGAGGTATCTAAAAAATGTGAGTGAGATTAAAATTGTCTCCATTTCTTAGTCTGGTCTTTAATTTACCATGGAAGGGGCAAAGTTTAAAGGGGGTAGGTGCTGCTATTGTGCAAGAGTCAATGTTCCGCCGCACCTGATGTGTGGTCGTGGTTGGTCGACATGTTTCGGCCCTTGGTAGCCCTGACTGGTCTTGCGGACCTTCCTCAGGACCAAAAGGAGAGGTTGGCTAACTATGAGGTAGCTTGTATTGAGTAAGTGACTCACTTACCCTTCTTCAACAGTGAGCCCAATCGCTCAGCTTCCTGTGTGGGTTATAGGTACATCTTTTGTCTATAACTTTTGGAGGAGACTGAGGTTGCTCCTTCGGGGAACGGAAGGACAAGGGTCTCGCTCTATTCGACGTCCTATCTGCATTTGTGCTGACTCTGTCCTTCGTGCCCTGGAAGGTCAAAGTAGTCTATCACAGTTCTGCGGCTCACAGAGTCAGCGTAGTCCAATTAAGGTGAGCATAGTGGTTCAGTTTAGAGTGCGAAAAAAACACATGTGCTGGGCAGACAACGCAGGGTCATCTGCTGCCTGGAGAGTGCCGCAGGTTATGCTGTCCCATGAGTCAGGACTCCCACCTCCTGCTCTGCCCTTATGATCCTGCAGTACTTCTCCTGCATAGTTGTTTTGATCGGCATCCTTTGACTTCACCATGTTGTGGACCCCTTGCAATGAATGAACACTTGGAATGTAAGCATTCTTTATGTTGACTAATACGGTTAATAATTGCAAAGCATCCTAAAGAAGAAATGGAAACATTCCATCTATCATGAATGAAACTTGCTACCACCAATGGCTGTCTTCTGGGCTGATTTAAAATGTGAAATACTCTTTCAACAAGCCTTGGCTAAAGAAAGCGACCCAAGGCTCCAGTATAAGCATATTGTTTACTGGTTTACAGTGATGGCATAAGTTCCGATATTCATCTTATGCTGGATGTACCAATTACGTTTATGAAGTGGATTACAAGATTCCCATACTCCATGTACACTGCTCGAAGACTCGTCAGCAGCAGACCTCTGGCTCGCAGCCAGAAAGCTTCATGGACATGACGAGGGAATCTTATCCACGAGACAATCTGCTAGTTAAAAATCTCTTTTTGAAAAGTCAAACACTGTTTATTTAGGCCTAACCCAGTTTGGCCTGCTATGTTTCTAAGTATGAGTCCCGGCGCCAGCTGCCTTCTTAAAAACTCAGTGGTGCAGAAGGTATTCGGCAGGAGCTCAGACGAAATCACATGGCATGTCACTGGCACTTGTATATTTTTACGTCCATCACAACGGCCTCTCATTCTGAAGGGTCAGTAACAGAAGTTACCCACCTCATCAGAAGTATGAAATCCACAGGAACACTCTCTACGGGTCTGTGAACTTTCATCTGGAAATTTCAGAGGCTAAAAGCAACCGAAATCTCCGTTCGAATGCCTAGCCCAAATGAGGAATTACCGGGGAAATTAGACCTGGAATGTCCAATACCCCATTCGTTCTTCATTTCTAACAGGACCCTCATGGCACAACTCCTAATGGGCTAGATAGTCTTTATTCCTGGAGTTTGATACCTTAACAGTGTGCATGTGCACTGGGCTTTTCAACATAAGCCCACGGGTTCAGGAGCCCTTAAAGGCAAGCATTTACATGGCCGGCGTCTGACTGCAGGCGCAAGTGCACTGAATTCAGGCCTCCCCAGCAGGAGTTCTGAGGAAACCTGAGCACAAAGGGTGCCGGAACATTCCACACAAGCTTCTCCTTCCTCAGCTGAGATGCTAATCGCAGCCTTATCGCTGAAAGCAACTTCCTACAACGGTGCCAGGCCAGACCAGTGACGTGCGCTTTATTATTTATTGTCCTAACTGGCTACATTTTAAAATCAAGACGCCGCGGTATCGCCCTTACAGAACGCATTTTTTCACATAACACAGAGGGCAGGAAATGCACAAAAATCCCACTGCTGGAGATTACAGTGCCAAATTTTATTGTGGAAAAGTCCAGATTCAGCTAAAATCTGTATCGAGCAACGTCATTTTCAACAAGCATTTGCAATGCAATAGGTCTCGCAATTGCGAGATTTTGAGCTATTGACATTGTAAATGACAATGCCTTTTATTTGTGTTTTAAAAACCTGCATTAATAAAAGGCATTGTTATTTACAATACCAATAGGTCAAACTTTCTAAAATGCGAGACCTATTGCATTCCAAATGCTTGTTGTTTACAAGCGCCCATGTTCTTACACTAGGGGGAGTGAGGCACAAGGGACTTAGCAAAGCCAGAAATGGCCCTTGTATTTTTCACCACATGGGATTGTGCCAGCCTAGACACAATGTGCAGAGGGTTGACGAAACTCCAAGGAGGCGGCATAGTCTCCTAACCACACAGACCGCACGAGTCCCTTAACTCTCCGTACCCCAACACACACACAAAGTGTATTGCCCAACAGAGGGCCCGAGCTACCATCTAAACCGCTCACCAAAGGGGCTGAAATATCTCAATCAGTGTACTTAAGACACCTCTCCGAGCCGTACAATAACATTTCCATCCTCGAGCACAGCACTTCCGTAGCACAGGCAGTGAGTGCACTGCCCACCAGAGGGACTCTCCTACCGATCTGGACTGGGAGCATTATATTGCTCAGGAGAGGGCTTTAACTACACACACTGGACTGCCTTTTAGCGTGCCGGACCCACACCAGTCACTGTACTCCCTAATACAGGGGTAGCCCTACTCTAGCTAGGGCAAACAAAAGTGCACTGCCCCCCAAGAGCACATTGTTACCCTACAATCACGTCTGTACTGCCCTGTATGGTCACGGAGCTCCTACAGGCATTGTATTGTGGACGTAACTATCCCAGAGAGGACACTTACATTTCCTCATGGGTAGGGGGCTACTCTTAATGGTCTCACAAACTTATTTCCAACTTTATACGGTCGTACACTGGCTGGGCCTGAAATCACTGTGAGATGTACGTCATAGACAATGAACACGAAAAGAAACCCTACTTTTCACAGCTGCTTTTGTCTATGCACGACCAAAAGTAACATGTAACAGATGTGACCGATAAATACACAACTTTTCTGAAGGGCTTCCTGTTCTGCATTTGACCGGTCTGGCCCTCATGTAATTAGTCTGAAGAACGCACCAACAGTCATTTTGGATATCTAATTACCACAGCATCATGCTTCCCTTGACACTCTCCTCAGGGAAATGCATCTGTGCTCTAGATGGACTGGTTTCTTCTGCTCGGTACTGCTCGGCCAGGACACTCACGCTGAGTAACTTTCTACCACTGAAGAGTATCGAGACAAGTTGGGCAGCAAAAGCTTTCCAGTTTCAGTCATTGGTGGGATTTGCTTCCCCATCAAGTAATTCATAAGGAAATTAATAGGAGTTTTTTTTTTTTTTTGCAAATGCTTGATGTTTGTGAAAAATTCATTACACCCTGTGTTTTTCTTATTTCATGTTTTCAGTTTCTTGTGGTTAAGTATGTCACGTGCATATTTTCCGGCGTATTTTACTGTATTCTGAGTGTCTGAAAATCATTGTATGCACTTTCTCCTCATGTACAGCTTCATTAATTTTGTAAATCTCTTTAGAAAAAAGCGCAATGGAATCTTTATTAAATGAATAAATAGCTAAAGCTACATCTCACAACGCCCTGCAGAAATGTTTTACATAATGTAGTGTGAAGTAATAAGAATTACGGGACATTCATTTGTGTTAACAATCTTTGAAAGGTATCCCCTACGGGCCATCAGAAATGCTTTGTTTGAGCACGATGTTTTACGTTTCATATATTTTTCTTAAAAATGAAGTAATGTAATTTAAGTGTAACATTGTACAACAATTGTATCCATATTTCTGTACATAATATGACGTCAAATCCACTGTGGACGTTTTTTGCTTCCAAAATGTGCTACTTTATGAGAGAAAATATAAAGTTTGTCAATTGAAGTCAGTGCCAGGTTAAATGAGACTGTCAATCAAATAAACACTGTCTTCGATAGTCACCGACCACTGGTGCATTTCTTCCCACCAGAGCAGTGCACGAGGGAGTTATGATACCGTGCAACCTCAAGGATATGGGCACAGAGAAAGGCTGAAAACCTATTGAACAAAAGCCCGTGGCACGTGACGTTAATGGTCGATTCCACCGGCTCCGCTCCAGCGAGCGCGCAAGCAGCTGGAAGCAGACCTGTCACTCCTGGCAGGTAAGTGCACACCCCCTGCCTGAGAGCTTTTGTTCCTTCCTCCCACGCGCACGTCTCCGCACAGAGCAGCATGAATGTAGCAGGCCAACAAAGCCGCTAACAGAGCACCCGCTACACCGCGGAGCCGATGACTTCATTCTGAAGCAAGTAGAAGCGCTCGTGAAATGGAGGCGCTCATTCCACAACCCGGGCGCCAATTACTCACTCAAGTGGATGCGTGGATTGTTTGAAGCCTCACATCGTCTACATCCATACCCACCCCATGAAATGGCTCCTTATGGCTCTCCACAACAAGCTGTCGCCATTGCGGCGGAAGCGCTGCTCCAGGGCATCGGCGGCTGACCTGCTGCACTGCCGGAGGACTTGGCTGCACACGACCGTGTTAGGAGACTGCCTGAAGGTCCTGTGTTGCGCTGATGCCGTGCGCAAGCAAAATCTCCAGTCAGGGTGGGCGGGGCCTAATGGACACAGGGCGGACACCAACTCTGCTTCCAGAGAAGCCGGACACAAAAGCGACCACAATAGTTCTCGCCAAGGCGAAGCAGCGCATGCGCGCTGCAACGCAGGCGAGACCTAAAAAGTCTGATGATCATGAATAAAAAGCAAAACCGCAATGTCTGGCAACAATACATGATAAAAAGTTGAATATAAACGCATTAAATAAAGATGGGCTAGAACTCGCCTTTGACTCGAAGAAATGTCGATTAACCAGCGTTCTTCATTTTGCGCTTCATTTGAAACAAAACGTAATGTATTCTTTCTTTTCGTGCACTAACGATGATGTCTATCTTATTTAGTCATGATAATTAAAAATCAGAGGCACCTTTTGAGGTTTGCATGGGGTGAGTGAAATATTCTATAGATTTCTTTTTCAGTTCAATAGAGAAAATTATAAACCGAAGTCTAATTGATGGCGGTCTCTGACCCGTTTGGTCGATGGCTTTCATACTTTTAGTAACAGGCAGCCATTTGCCTGGGCTTGTAGTTTTTAATTGGGCAAGATGACAACATATGAAGTTCATGTTCCTGATATCTGGGGTAGATTTGTAGGGGTCTTTTCAGGAGTCCTAGAACAAATCAGTGGATACTGGATCAGCTTGTGGCATTCAGAGCCTTTAACCATTAGTCAGTCCCCTGGTGCTTAACCTTACCATTGAACCCAAAACCACACACAGCGCTCGACATTGGCCATCAACCTCATCACTCCAGGCAGTGTGCGCTGTGCACGGCCCACCGATCAGAACTCACCTGTTTTTCTCACCTAACCATCTAATACTAATTGCAGAGGAACGCAGACAGCGCTAGTATTCATCAGTGGAGCGGAACTGTGGAGCTATCTATCACTCTGCTTGGAGGTCAGTGAATCCCGCTCCAGGGGTTATTCCACAGGTCCTGGCAGCTGCCCCTCACCCAGAGTGGTGCTGGAACAATTTTGAGAGTGTCAGTGCCGGTCATAGACATGAACACTCTAAAGATAGTGTTAGAAATGGGGGTCTCTAGTTGGCAGAGGTAGGTACCTGTTTCCAAATAGTTACCCTTGCTTCGAGTCAGGGTAAGGGGGATACACACTTTAGATAACACGTGCTCACCCCCTGGGTAGCTTGGCACGAGCAGACAGGCCTATCCCAAAGGCAATATGTAAAGTATTTGTACACAAACCACACAGTAATACAGTGATAACACCACAAATGGACACCACACCAGTTAAGACAAATAAAGTATCTTTATCTAAACTCAACAAGACCAAAATGACAAAAATTCACCATACATGTAATAAGAATATGTCTTTAAAAAGGTTTCAAACAACTTGGTCCATAGAAAACTATGGATGCGTGATTTCTCTCAAAGTACCTATAGTTGCGACAAAATTCACAGGGCCAAACAGCCGCAGAGATGGGAAGCGTTGAAAAACTAAGAGATGCGTCAGTTCTTGATACCCTGGGGAGGCGATGCAAAGGTTCTGCTGCACGCAGGAGAAGTGATGCGTCAAATCCGGTCTGTAGAGGGAAGTGATGCGTCGATTCCGAGATGGTTCTGGTCCGCGGGTGATGCGTCGGGAAAACTTGCTGCACAAGTACGATGCGTGAAAATCCGGGATGCGGCAGCGATCGATGCGGAGGCGTCAAGCGGCACGGCGTCGGTTTCTTCAGCTGCGATCCCTTGATGCGTCAGTTCTTGCAGCGGCGACAGGTCATGATTCGAATGAGCCCTGGCAGTGATACATGGATTTAGTATCAGAAAAATTCAAACAAGTCACAAATGAGGAATTTAGTGCTTTGACGGTGCCGGCTATAATTCATCTCTATTTAAGAAAGAATGGTACAAGTCATAAAAGGTCACAAAGATGATCGTTCTACTCTTTTGCTGTTTCTACAAATGAACCTTTAAATGACCCAAGCCTCGCAAACAAGAAATTTGGGTTCCACCTTGAGGCAAAAGGATTTTTACTCTTCCCAAACTAAAGAAGCAGTGAGATTTCCAACACAAAAATCTTTTCCTCGCTCTTCAAGAAATCACCCAGCACTTGTCCTGAGGAGAACCCGTAAAGGAATTAGGGTTTGAAACGCATAGACCACGACTAATGGGCTATCCTTGCACAACGTAGATGAATATGGAGGACAAAAAATTAATTTTCAGTGAAAAAGAAAAACAATCCCATTAAGTCCATTTTAGATAGCTTGGACCGCCATACTGTATGCTAAGAGCGTCTGTTGTCAATTTATCGCTCTGGTTCCCCAACTGTAGGACTGGTTAAACATTGAATTACACATGTTTTTTCTTGTTTTAATTGTTTATACTTTAAGATTTGTTTGTCACAATAAACACGTTTTTAAAAAAAATTGTACATTTCAGAATAGAAAGTTGATATTTCTCTCTTGCTTGAAAAGATATTGAGGTTTATAAAGTGATATGAGCATTTGTAAAAAATATCCAGAGGTCATATTTATTGAGTAAAAATGATCTTCACAAAGAAGTAAAATTGTTAAAATCATGCAGCCACCTATTGTTTCGTGTTTATATTTATAGAGGTCCAAGGTGGTTGTTGTAAAGGGCCTAAACCCCCTATGTTGACACAGCGTTGGTTTTGGCAGCGGCGCGGCGATGCATGGCGATTCTTCTCGCATCGCGGTGCTGCGTCGGAAAAACAGCTGCAAGAAGAGCGATGCATCGAGTTTCTTGTAGTTGCGTTGCTTTTCCAGCTCCCAACACCAGGAACAACCTCCAGAGGCACAACACAGTCACAGGCATCTCCTGGCAGGTCAGAACTTACAGCAAGGAAGTTCAGGGGAGCTGAGGGTGAAGTCTTTGTGTCCCTGAGACTTCAGAACAGGAGGCAAGCTCTACTCAAGCCCTTGGAGATCTTCCTCAAGCAGGGGGACACAGCACACAGCAAAGTCCTTCTCCTTTCCTTGGTAGAAACAGCTACTGCAGGCCAACCCCAGACAGCACACAGCAAAGGGGCAGTACTCCTCCTCCAGTTTCTCCAGCTCTTCTCCTTGGCAAAGATTCCTCTTGATGTAGTCTAAAGTTCTGGGGTTTTAGGTCTAATCCTTATACCCCAAAGTGTCTTTGTTCCATTTGTGCAAGGGTCTCTGAGCCCAGTCCAACCCAGTTCTGTCCTCACTGGTGCAGTATGACCACAGGGGGTGGAGACAGCATTGTGCAATGGAGGCAGGCCCTATTCAGGTGTAAGGAAATCTCCTCCCACTGCTCTAAATGCAGTCAAGCCACATTCAGCTCAGCTCTGAGTCATCCAGGAAGGGCCAGGCACACATTAACTCCCCCGCCGTGGCTGTCTACAGTGAATTCACATCCCCAGCCCCTGTCACTCCAAAACCAGACGGTCAACACACAAACAGGCAGAGGCACACATAATGGTTTAACAAGAGAATTCATACTTTCTAAAAGTGGCATTTTCAAACATACAATTTAAAAAACATCTTTACGAAAAGATGTGTTATTAAATTTTGAGTTCAGAGAGCCTAAACTTTATTTCTCTATCTTGTCCCAATGGGAAGTTATGCTTGTAAGATGTTACAAAGCATTTCCCATTCTCTCCTATGGGGCAAGGTAGCCTTTCAATAGTGAAAAACGAAATTGGCAGTATTTCACTATCAGGACATGTCACACACACCAGTACATGTCCTACCTTTCACATACACTGCACTCTGCCCAGGGGGGTACCTTGGGCCTACCATAGGGGTGCCTTACATGTAAGAAAAGGGAAGGTTTGGGCCTGGCAGGTGGATGCACTTTCCAAGTCGACATGGCAGTTCAAAACTGCACGCAGACACTGCAGTGGCAGTTCTGAGATAACTTTCAAGGGCTACTCATGTGGGTGGCACAATCAGTGCTGCAGGCCCACTAGTAGTATTTGATTTACAGGCCCTGGCACACTTCAGTGCACTGTACTAGGGACTTACCAGTAAATCAAATATGCTAATCAGGGAGAACCAATTGTAACAACAGTTTATACAGGGAGCACTTGCACTTTGACACTTATCAGAGGTGGAAAAGTGCCCAAAGCATCTAAGCCAGCAAAAACGAAATCCAGCACAGCATAAAAAATACAGGAGGTAGAGGCAAAAAGTCAGGGGAAACCATGCCAAAGATTCCAAGTCTAACAGATAGTGAATAATCCTGCTGCTATTTAAAGAGTGAGTGTTCCAAATAAGCCAAAGTCTGCCCGCTAGAGAGTCTGGGAAAATAGACGCGTCCAGTAGTGCATTTTCACAATATAGTGCAAAAACAGGGTAAGATATGGTGCTCGATATAGAGCATATTCTAATGTGAAATTACCTCTTTGTGCAACCAAATGACAGAAACAAGGACTAAATACCAACTCACAGGAATATCATGGTCCTAATCCTTCTTTCACATTTTGTGCTTGTATATATTAATGACAGCTCTAGAGAACAATTACAGGAACACAAATTGGCACTGTTCTGTGAAACTTCCATGTCCAAGTTTGTAATCTTTACGTCTTGGAGTTAGTTTGATTCTCTCTCTCTCTCTCTTTCTCTCTCTCTCTCTCTCTCTATTCCACTCTCTTCCTCTCTCGCTCTCTCTTTCTCTCCCTCTCTATTCCTCTGTGACTCCCACTCCTCTCTCTGCTTCACTCTCTTTCTACTAATGCCTTTAGGAATGTGGGAAAAAAAGTGAGATAATTCTTTTTGTGGTGGTGTTTTGCTTCGCAGTATAACTATCCAGTCTGCACACAAAATCCAACCAAACTTGAAAAAAGATAGATTTAATAGGGGTCTTATAAAACATTGGATTCTTTTCAAATATGTCTCCCTACATTGCCAAGACATTGGTCCTGTGCAGCTCCAAAAAGAGTTACATTACATACATTGGGATTCGCAGTGAAGAACAAAGTATTACAAAACACATAAGAGGGGGGACGGGGAGCTAAGAAGAAAACAGGTCCAGTTACAGTGCTCCCAAGGCTAACGTAATAATCACAAAGGGGTAACAGTTCCTAAAGAAAACACGACCTGGCCTATTTTGGTCGCTGTGGGAGACTGTGAGAAACTGACTCACAGGGTAGGTTGGAAATAGAGTAGTGTGGAGGTGGGGAAATTCCTCTTTTTTGTAGAAGTGCCCTCACACACCCATGTGGGTGTCATGCTTCATCATCAGGCGTTGCTCCTTGTGGGGGTGGCGCTGCAGTCCCCCACAGGCCCCACGAGAGGGCTCTTTGTCGTAGTTCTTTTCAGGAGTAACGCCGCATTGGTGAGTGCGGGTGTGTGGGAGGGAAAGGAAAGTGAGTGAGTAAAATTACCACAATGGTACCCTAAAGAACCTTTATTCAGGAGTCCACGTGGTAAAGTTAAAATTGGTGACAATGAAGGCCTCAAGAAGAATTATATCTGAGGGGTGAATATTTTCCTTCTGTTCTGTTGTCAGCAAGTGAAAAGTGGTAATGGTGAGTGAGTGCGTTAGGTCGACATGTTTCACGCATTCTGAGGGTCCCTAATGGATCCTGTGGCGTTTCTTCAGGACCGTGGTAAAGTGTAGAGTAGTTAAAAATAGGAATCTGAGACGGTGACACCCAGTATCCCTATAGTACCTATATTCAGGTTCTTAAGTAGGTGTCAATGCACCTTAAGGAACATCCTCTAGGCGTTCCTCGATCCAACCTATAAGGAGAGAGAGATAAAAATGGAAAGAGAAACAAAACATTTTTTTGAATTGCTGCAAGATTTAAAAGCGCCTCTACACATGTTGCCTCTGTCACACAGTTTCTATGTGTAGAGGCGCTTTTAAATCTCGCAACAAGCGAATGCCTTGGGCTTACAGGATGCGATGTGAATGAGCACTGCACTGCCGTTTTTCCGGCGTTTGAGGTATGAGTGGAATAGCCTGCCTCCTTGCCCATATGGATTATAACATATACACCATTGTACTACTATGAAAGTAAGTGCTATGCCCTTTTTAAAAAAAAAGTTGTTTTGTTTCTCTTTCCATTTTTATCTCTCTCTCTTTATAGGTTGGATCGAGGAACTCCTAGAGGATGTTCCTTAAGGTGCATTGACACCTACTTAAGAACCTGAATATAGGTACTATAGGGATACTGGGTGTCGCCGTCTCAGATTCCTATTTTTAACTACTCTACACTTTACCATGGTCCCGAAGAAACGCCACGGGATCCATTATGGACCCTCAGAAGGCGTGAAACATGTCGACCTAACGCACTCACTCACCGTTACCACTTTTCACTTGCTGACAACAGAACAGAAGGAAAATATTCACCCTCAGATATAATTCTTCTTGAGGCCTTTGTTGTCACCAATTTTAACTTTACCACATGGACTCCTGAATAAAGGTTCTTTAGGGTACCATTGTGGTAATTTTACTCACTCACCTTCCTTTCCCTCCCACACACCCGCACTCACCACTGCGGCGTTACTCCTGAAAAGAACTCCGACAAAGAGCCCTCTCGCGGGGCCCGTGGGGGACGGCAGCGCCATCCCCATGAGGAGCAACGCCCGATGATGAAGCATGACACCTGCATGGGTGTGTGAGGGCACTTCTTCAACAAGCATTGGCATAGCCAATAGGTCTCGCTTTTGGGACCTTATAAGTATTTAGTTATGCAGCACAATATCCTTGGTGCAACAACATCAACTGTTGCATGGCTAAACACTTATAAGGTCCCAAAGGCGAGACCTATTGGCTATGCCAATGCTTGTTTTTGGTTAGGCATGGGGAGATTAATTAAGCGAATAGCCCAGAATCACAGGATGTTGTGCCGAGATTAGAACCTAAGTCCCCAAGGCCAAAATCAGCGTTTCTGTCCGTTACGCCACATCCTCTCCCCTAATGATAATATTTTCGATATTGGTCTTTTGCAGGTATTTTGATGGGGACTCACAAATGACCCTCATTTAAAAAGATGAGGCCTCACATTACATTACACACGTTATGTAGAAAAAATCGCTAGCCACAATTTTATAAGCCCCTAAAATATTCACCGAGTCCAATGAATTTCAACATAAAATAAATCGGTTTTGGTCAAAATGACTCTCGACCTGTGTATTTTTTCCGACATCGAGGCGACATATTAAGTAGAGATAAAGCACACTGTTTGCGAACTATTTCGTCTCAAGGCACTACGACCAGGTGTAACTGAGACCTACATAAATTGTGTTTGTTTTCTCAGCCTCAGAAGGTTGTAAGGCTGCCTGGACCGACATAGGTAGCGAGATTCAGGTTACACCTGGATTTTGCTGAGGAAGTCTGCTCACCTTTCCTCTACGAAAAACACTGCCCCACCCTCTCCCTCCATTCATCAATTTAGTAAATTTGAGGAGTGTCTACGAACCTGAAGGCAATGCATCAGTATTCCCCGAAAAAACAGACTTCGTTTGAACTGTGAATGAAAAAAAATCGTGCACAGTCTGAAGCTGTTGCGGTTCTCACAGCCTCGCAAACTGCCAAAATACTTTGTAAATGTCCGTACCTTGCTGTCGGGGCTGTAATTGCACACCTAAATTCGCGCGTCACACTTGAGCGAAGTTAGCGTTTTTCCTTTTCTCGATCGATGTGAGATCTGCTAAGAGGTTTTCAGTAGAGACTTCCACAGCCACACCTAGTCATTTAGGGGCGGGGCGGATGTTAGGTGCCGCCTTCCTCCGGGACGAACTTCAGTGAGCACAATAGAGACAGCTGCAATAAAAACAAGAGAGGAGCGGGGGCGAGCGAGCGCGACAGCCTGCTGGACAGCTGACCAGACGCTCGTGCGTCATGGCCTTTTCTCCGCACGGCCAGCATGTGTTTCCAACTATCGCGCCCGCGTCTGGGCACGATAATTGGAAACACTTCTGCCGCGCGCGTAACCGCAGGTAAAAGGCCATGACGCACGAGCGTCTGGTCAGCTTTTCAAACTCCCTAACTATAAGTCTCGCAGAGCAGCGCTTGCGCGCTACTCGAGGCTCGACCTAAAAAGGAGGAATTTCCCCACCTCCACACTACTCTATTTCCAACCTACCCTGTGAGTCAGTTTCTCACAGTCTCCCACAGCGACCAAAATAGGCCAGCTCGTCTTTTCTTTAGGAACTGTTACCCCTTTGTGATTATTAAGAACAAAGTATTATCACTGCGCATTGCTGCTTCTCCGTTTACGCCGTGTTGACGTGACGTCAGCCGATGCCATGTTCGTGGCAGGGTATGTGTGCCAGCTCTGCTAGGGTCACGGAGAGGACCAGCAAACAGCAACTGGGCAAACAGCAAGCCAGTGATATTTGTAACTACTGCATGGGCAGACTACAGGTCATCAGGTGGAGGCGACAGTAGTGACTGCTGAAATTTGAAAGGGAGAAGGTAAATGCACACTGCTTTTGGAGTGGATGCTTCTAATTCAGACTCCCTTTTTGAAAAATCCACTTCTGAGTGCCTTGTGAGTTTCCTGTGGTTTATGGTTACTGTAATCTACAAACAATAAAATTAACAAGCATTTGCAATGCAATAGGTCTCACATTTGTGAGAGTTAGAGCTATTGGAGTTGTAAATGATGTCTTTTACCCACGTGTTTTTGATTGCAGTGTTGTGGATGTATGTGGTGTGGAATGGAATTATGTGGGTTGGATTGTAATTGTTAGTTGTGGAACTGTGTGAGGTGGTATTGTGTGGTGTGAAGTGAATTTGTGTAGTGGAATTATGTGGCATGGTGAATAGATAGGGGTGAGAGCTGCAGAGAATAGATAGAAAGGAAGATAGAAAGGGATAGGTTTGTGCACAAAATGGTGAATGAACTCCAGACAGAGGGGCAGAAACAGTGTGTGAGAAAGAGAGAAAGAAGTGGGCAGCAGGCCACAGATGTGTAAAGAGGGAGTGTCTTTGTATGCAGAAGACACCTGAAGATGAGGAGGAGAGTGTGGGCCTGAGGGACAGAAACCTTGAAAAGGCACAGGAAAGATATTGTGCTCAAAGACCTGAAGTGAACCACATGAGAGAGGTGGGAAGAGTGCGTGAGAGAGACAGGTGAGAGATGGTATGAGAAAGAGAGAGAGGGACAAGTGGGAGGGGCACCCGGGGGGGAGGTGAGAGGTGGATTAGTGCACAGCTCAAGGAGGTACAGGAAGGTAGCATGTGTGAGCAGGTACTATAGAGAGGAGATAGGGAGTGTGAGGGAGTGATGAGAGGGGACAGTGGGATAACGAGATGATAGGGGGTAGTCGAAGTGTGAGAGAAAGATGAGAGGGGATTTGTGTGGCGTGGAATTGTGTGGTGTGGAGTTGTGTAGTGGGAATATGTGGCAAGGTGTGCTGTAGAATTATGTTGATATTAATTAAATAGTATTAAGTGTAATGCAATTATGTAGAGTTGGATTGTGAGCTATGGAGTTAATTATGTGGAATTGTATTTTGTGTTGTGTATTGGCATGTTGTGGAGTTGAATTATGTGATGTGCTTTTACATTTTGAGGCATGATGTGGAAAATTGTGTTGTGGATTGGAGTTATGTGGTTTGTTGTGGAATTATGTGATATGTATTGGAAATGTGTGGAGCTGAATTGATTGGCATGTAACTGTGTGGTGTTGGGTGAAATTATGCTTATTGGAATTATGTGTTATGGTGTGGAGTGTATTTATGTGGATTGCTGCTATGTGGTATATAGTGCATTTATGTGGAGTGTATTTTTTGTTGTATTGAGAAGAGTGTAGTTATGTGGTGTGTAATTATCTGGTGCTGAGTAGTATTATGTGGAGTGCATTTATGTTGTGTGGTGCAGAATTGTGTGGTTTAGATTTGTGTGGAGTTATGTGGCATGGTTTGGAGTGGTATTATGTGGCATGGTGTGGAGTAGTATTATATGGTGGGTAATTATGTGGCATTTTGCAAAGCTGAATTTATTCTGTGGAGTGTACTTATATATTTTGGATTTGAGTGGATAACTGTGGAGTGTAAATATGTGGTGTGAAAAGTAGCTTGGAGTGTAATTATGTGTAGTGGATTTATCTGGAGTTGTATTGTGTTATATGGAGTGTAATTATATGGTGTGGAGTGGATTGGGATTACGTAGCAGAGTGTTATTATGTTAAGTGGATTTTGCGGCATGGAAGAGAGTTAAATTATGTGGATTTTATTTTATTGGTTTGCAATTACGTGGCATGTAGTGGAATGATGTGGAGCGGAAGTATGTGTAGTTGAATTGTGTGGCATGTTATTATGAGATGTGAAAATGTGTTTTGTGTAGTGGATGTATGCAGCCCGGATTTGTTTGTTGTGTAGAGAGCTAGAGGAAGCGAGAGAGTGAATTAGTGAATCTGAGAGTCTGTAACACTTGCCCTTTGCCCTGGATAGGCCCTCACCTGCAACTTTGCCTCGCCCGGGCACTTCTTCCCGGGCGGAATTATGATAAACATTGGAAAGGCTTGTGTGATGTCAGATGCATTTCTCAGACAATCTGAAACCCACATGAAAGCTTGTTATAACATTTTCCTGAGCCCATTTGACCTTAAGGATGTTAATAGATCTATACCACTAGAGCTCGGGAGCTACTGGTAGCTCGCCAGTACCTTCAAAGTGGCTCTCAGAGGTGAAGTCAAGCCCAGTATCAAATTCAGAGTAGGCTCCTATTAAAGAAGGCAGCGCTGCTCATCTCAAGACCCTTAGAATGATAGCCAGCCAAACCTCTGGCAGTAACTCATACTAAACACTCAAACACACACTGTATCGGCCTATACGGCCTGCCACTTGACATTCTGTATCCAATTTCAATATAACTAAGCCACAACAAGATTGACCATGTTGTAGTCCCCGCTTTATCAGCCACAACATGTGTAGGAACAGTGGACCATAAAGGAAGTATGGCAGCAGTAGCCTGAGCAGTAATGAGTGCTGACCCACCAAAGTGTGGGACTGCAGGAGTCAGAGTGAAAATGTGCCAGTTGGGTGTATGATCAGCTCAAGACCCGAGGAGAACAGGGCATGATCCAGACCAGAGAAAACTAAGAGACTCATCAGCATTTATGTGCATCCATAATAAACACTATTGCTTCTTGAAAGCTACGCCTGGTGTCAAGGACCACCAAATGTGTATGTAGCCCCCATTATAAGGGTGTTATCTCTGACATAATTGTGCCCATTCCTGGAATAATGGTGCCAATGGCATAATAATGGTTAGCCTTGACTATTTTGGGTATTTTTGGTCTAGTTGTGGTATACTGGCAGCCATCATTTACATACTGGGAGCATGACTGGCCTACATTTACCTATTCCTGGCATAATAATGCTCCTGACTGATATATGGTCTCTGCCCTGACCTTTATGGTTTCCAACCTTGGCACAACTGTGGCCCTAGTATAAGGGTGGGCATTACTGGCATAATACAGGAATCCATGGTGCTGGGGTGAGCATCCATGGCACAAGACTAATACCTGTGTACTCAAAGTAATCTGTCCATATGAGACATTTGTACATTAGAGTACTTGAGGAAAATGACAAGCTGATGTTTTGGAACTGAACATAAACACAATCCTCAGCACACGTCTTTTAAGTAATATGCAATTATCCAATTTGTTTTAGTCAAGCATAAATGATACAGAGAAATTTTCGTGCTTGGTTTCTTTTCTTTATTCTCTTTGTTCTTGCATCAGCCAACACGTATTTCGTCGCACAAAGGAATTTTGTCCCGCGACTTTCTCAAGGCTTACAAGAGTCCAAAAAGTTCCTTTATAAGTGGTGATAATTCCATCCCACTGGAAAATTAAAATCTATGTTCCGATGTCCACGTCGCATTTAACCGTGGATCTTCGTCATGAGCCAAACCTAGAGCACTTAAGAAGGACGTGTAGGTCCCCACATCAGCGCCGTGTTCTTGGAGCGCCATTTTACCTATAACCATACCACTGCACCGTCGTGGATGTTTTGGAACTGTGCATTTCCTAAAATCTGAAAACGGCAGTTTTTGTTTACAAAAATGGGTTTTCTTCTAGAAAATTGAGTTTGTTTGCCCACAGTGGAAAGTGGTATTTGATAGAAAAATGGGCATTTTCAGAAACTGATGAATGATAATTCTAGCTGAGCTGGGGAGACCTACTGCTGTTCTTATATACTTTGTGCTGTAGGGCATGTCAAGATTTGAATGTCACTTCATAAGTCAGGTGGAGGCATTTTATATTGATGAACGTTTTCCCAGCATTTCTGCTGGTAACTGCACCTGGAATACTTGGGTGGTAACTACTGATAATCCTGCTTGCGGTGGTCATAGTGTAGTCACTGTTTTACAGTTATAAAATTTTCTAGTAACTCGGGAAGACTTTCCTTGAGTAGAAGTAGCTCTCACTACAGGAAATGTTGGAGACCCCTGGTTTAGTCAATCACCTGTACAATAAATGTTCATTTAATACAGTTAAGGCACACAGTGTGTATGAAATCTCTAATCCTGCAGTAGATGCACTTCAGTAACAGTGTCAAGTACAACACTTTGCATTAACCCGTTGACCGTGGCGCGAATTCCACTGCGGTGCGGGTGATTTATTGAGTGGGCGTATTTAGGACGGCCCCCGGCCGTCCTCCGCACACGCCCACTGTGACGTCGGACAGCCGGGGGCCGTCCCGAGCACCGAAGGGGTTAATATCATTAAGGTACACAGGTGATAAGTGCAAGTTTATATTGCATATTTGTGATGTGTAAGGGTGGAGCCAAAATTACGCTGCTCCAGTATATTACACTCATTTGTAATATGCTAAATTTGAACTTATGTTTCGTGGTTACTTCATTCTTTCAATGAATTCCCTAATTTGAAGATATACATGTCCTGCAGATCATTCACAATTGCACATGCAAAACATACTACTGATCTGTCAGTTTGCTATCAAACCATAGGAACAGATGTTGCATATCAGTCTCCCATATATATATATAGCTCTAAGAAAGGGAAAGTCATTCCCTGCAGAGCCCCTTATGCTTCACACTGGGGCTTGCTTGGAAAACATAGCAAAAACAATGAGTTGTCTTAATTTATGCCATGATAACCTTCATATTTAGGTTTGCTATTTAGTATTTGCAACACAATAATGTTATTATAGAAAAGATCTTCCAAGTTCCACATAATCAGACATTTCTAAGTGTTACAAATGTAGATGTAACAAAGGCAAAGCTGTTCAAATGCTATCAAGGTACCGCTACCCAATGTATGTATGAACTTCTACCACAAACTTAGCTCAGAAGCAATAATGTACTGAACATGGGCGAGAGGCCATTAGCGAATCAATCATTCATTTATGGTAAGTTTCAAGAAAACAAGTAGGAATGGGTTCTGTTCCCTTAAAAGATTTATATCCAGCTTCTTCATGAATTAAAGAACGGTTTGGGGCAGTTATTATATCAATTAGATAGCTTTTCAGGAACCTTGGGGCAAGGGTTCTTAAGATTTGCATTTCTATTAGGTCCCAGTAACTGGTATAGAGTCAACCTGTAACAAATTTTGTGATTTAACCCTCATGACTAAAAGGATGCTACTCCCAAGCAAATTAATGGTGTGAACTATCAACTGCATTGACACTTTCATTTGGCAGCACAGCGCTATTGGGGAGATTCCTGTCATTCAATCCTGCTGGACTCTGATGGAGATCGCATTTTCTGGCATCCTGAAGTTCCTCTTGGCACAGGAGGGAGCCGATGTGGTTTGCAGCCGTGGGGGACTGCACATCCCATAAACCCTCTGGGACAATCACCTGTACCCCTGCACTCCTAATCAAGGCTACTTAGGTACCTCGCAGCTCCGCTGTGCGGGACGCACCCGGACCAAGGGCGCGCCCGTCCGTGCCCGTCAGAGATCTGAGAAGGCTGGGCCCACCCTTTTGGTTTACACACCTGGACTTGGACTTTGTGGTACTGGTGTAACATTCTACAAGCATTTTGATTTAACATTGGAGTTGCCTGGGGTTTCATCTTTGTAAAATTGGGGATCATAGTGATACTTCAGTCCACTACATGGCTTAGTGATGTTCCGCTAGCTCCTAAGGCCGTGACCACTTCCTAAGAAATGTCTTTGCTGTGACCCTAAATACATATTGTGCTTTCATGCCCTGATTCTGGGGCAATTGGTAATTGGCAGTAACGCACATTTGTAAAGGTTTTTTTTTCTCCAATTAGTACCACAAGCAGGGGAAAGCGTAAGGCCGGTGCCTTACGCTTTCCCCTGCTTGTGGTACCCAATTCAAGGCATGGCAAAGCACTCGAAGAGCTCCCGTAAGTCAGCAAATTGCACAATTAAAGAGATCGACCTCCTGATAGAAGAGTTCGAGTCTCTCATTAGCACAGACCCATCCACACAAGTGGAAGCAAGGGCTGATCCAAAAGACAAAGAGCCCACTAAGATTCCAGTAAACTCGGGAGCCACACCTAAGAAGAAATGTACCCAGGCTTCACAAGCGACAGCTAAAGTATTATTCAAAGACAAGAAAGACGCCCCATTAATTTCACACTTCTTTAAAGGCCAGTCAAAAAAAGACTTAGCAGTGAACCAACCTCAGCCCCTGACTCTCCTATTTTAGATCCAGTCTGTGATTTGTCCGCACAAAACATGCCTGCTCAATCCTATCCCATTCCTTGCAATAATCGTTTCTTTCCCTTGTTCGAGCAGGCACAGACCCTTATACTTTCCTAGACTAAGAAAGACCCTGATTCAGCAAGAACTCCTGCGCTCAGCTCCTCAGGTGTTACAGCTAGCCTTTTAAGCAAATAAAAATCCTTAGAAATGAGGTGGGGGACCTTAAGGCAACGGTGGCACACCTTTTTAATTTGTTAAATCAACCTAACACAAGTAAAGCCAATATGGTAGACAAAAGTTCTCTCATTACAAACGTCCAGGTCCAACACTCTCCGAACAACAAAATAAGATCCCACAAGCCCTGAAATTTGGCATTACCAAATGAGATCAAACCCATTGAAGTATGCGGGGATAGTAGGGGTTGGAGAATTGACAATATGCCTGGCCAGTGCGAACCGCATGCCCCAGGCATTTTGTTCCACGCTCTGGTGAGGAATTTGGTTCCAAGTGCTCATCTGTCTCTGCACAGAGTTTGAGTCTCTATTCGGGCACTTCGGTCATAAATCGTAGCTGTCCTATATTTTTAAGAAATGTCCCGAAAAGTAGGCAACTGAGGATCCATGAAGGGAAAGAGGCCCTAATAAATACATTATTATATTGGATCCAACAGGTGAGAGGTTGCTGCTCACATATAAGAGAGGATATTTTAGGAGCCACAAAACACTTGCAAGCTGGAACCAATTTTGATAGTATTGAATCAACCTCGTAAATAGTGTTAGTTGATAACCTAGTAGCCTTTGACATGTGCGCTTGATCATTGTTTAAAACGGATATCTGCTTTAAATATAGATGGCCCGAGCACAATCGCTGCATTGACCGGAGCAATGTTCCCCATGGTGAATAGCCTACTCAGATGGTAGATTGACAACCATTTTCTATCACTTCACACACGGGTACCAGCCCGCACCTGGACAATTGAGATCCGGGTATGTCTAATGTCCCTCTAAATATTCATAAGGATATTACAATTGACACTTTTTTGGATGAGTCAAATACACGACTAAATGTATCTATATCAGATGGATTCATATCTCCTTTAACCCCCTCCGGTGGTTGCTTTAACTTTAAAACCATGGACTCTGGTAGCTCACTATTTCTATCTTTTTCTGCCTCGACTGTAAAAAGGTTCTCCGTAATATCCTGGAAGATTGCAGGCCCTAAAACAAAATTTGTACTTCCTGATTGGAATAATTTTATAGAGTTATATGATATTTGCCTACTCCAGGAAACATGATGTATGGATCCTGTTTTTAAATCTAGGTACCAAAATTATACCATTCCTGCCATACGTGGTTCTGTCCGGACACCCTCAGAAGGATTAACAATATGGGTTAGATCAGATTTTCATTGTAAAATCAAAAGGCTACCAATTGACTGTCCCTACATCTTAGCTATTCGTTTAGTGACAGACAATGGGAGAACCACTGATATTTTTAACGTTTATGCTAGAGGGGTTCCAAGAGGATTGAGGTCTAAAACAATTACGAACTTTGAGGAGTATTTGGAGGCGCATCACAATAATGCACGTTTGATAACAGTGGGTGACTTTAACACCACGTACGAGCTTTTAGACAATGATAATACTATTCAGGCTGAAGAGGAGAACAAGGCTTGGGGTATACCGCAGCTTGATCTTTGCCCCATACGAAAGTGGACAGAGGCTGCTTTGCAGCTGAAGGCATTCTCGCTGGATATTGGTTTAAGATCCACAAATGGTACAACTAAATCTGACAGGCAGGCAGACAGGGGCTTATACCTATAGCAATTCCATCCACTCTAGTCGCATAAATTACATCTTAATGAACTTACAACTATGGCCATCTTCTTATAGAAATGATGGTCATAGAAAGGATGGAGAGTGACCGTAACCCGCTATGTCTCTTCATCGATTCTCTCTGCCCTAAGAAATAAGCAACACATATCAGCTTGCAGTGGGTATATTAACCAAAATAACATGCAACAAATGAAATGGTCTCAGGTTGTGGAGTCACCAGATATCCTCCTGAAAATAAATGAAGACCTGCAAGACTGTCTATTGGAATTGTCCAGAAGCTCCACTTCTGCACCAAGTAGTGAGACGATAATTTGCATTTATAATAAATTCTTTAAGAACATTTTGTCTCATTCTACCATTTCCACAAACAGCTCTAGAAGGCACCTACCTTGAGCCGATAGTTGGTTTAATCAGGAGTGTAGATGTTTACGTAGATATCTGGGCAAGGAATTGAGAATGAAGGGTACTCAGCAAATCCATATGGCTAGGAAGATGCATAAACTGGCTCAGATTGGGTCTAAAATAGAGTAGGACAATGAAAGGTCGCACAACCTGAAATTGGCCTGTGGCACCAAGAATTCCACTAGATTCTGAACCCTAGTGAAGTGGGGAAGGGATGCCCAAGCCCCATCCAACAAAACAATATCACTTCTTTGGCTTGGGTTAATCATTTTATGAATATCTACTTGGTAACTCCCACTCCTATTAAAACGGATGAAGTACCATGGGCTGTTTGCATAGATGACCTTTCTGCCTCATTCGATCTATCTTTTGATCAAGCTGATGTTTCCCTTGCTTTGGACACAGTTACCAGAGGCAGGGCGCCTAGACTAGATGGCATTCCGGCAGACATATTTCTGCAGGATGGAGCAAACTGGTCCTGTAATATCCTTACTCTGTCAAATGCTATCGTTTGTGGAGCCACAATACCTGACTCTTGGAAGGAAGCGGTGGTCATCCCAATATATAAGAAAAGTGATAGATGGCTTCCATGTAATTGCAGGCCGATCAGTTTGATCGACTGTATATAAAAAATCTTTGCTCGTCTCGTTTTGGGAAAAATACAGGAGTGGATTACCGATAATTACTTCATATCGGTATTCCATGCTGCATTTCGCTTTCTCCCTCTGTATTGGAGGACGGTGGAGATCGGCGGGGGCAGCATGTATGTTGCCTTCGTTGATCTCAAATTGGGTTTTGATTTGGTTCCATGCAAAAAGCTATGGCATGTGCTGGCTGACATGGGTATTTCTAAGAGCTTTCTGACTCTACTGATTCGTACACATGAAGAAAACTATGCCCAGGTTCGCTGAGGTAGCCAGGGTCAAGTAACCGACCGGTTCCCCATTAACACAGGAGTTCGCCAAGGCTGTGTCCTGGCACCCACCTTGTTTTCCCTATATCTTAACCATATTGTTCATTTTCTTCCTTGTATCCCGACTGACGCCCTTACTCTGGCTCATATAAGGACACCTATACTGCTATTTGTGGACAACATTTTATTAATCTCAAAGACACCAAGCAGGCTCCAGTATGCATTATCTCGTTTTGAGGATTTTTGCACTAAACGCGGATTAGAGATCAATTCTGCTAAAACAAAGTTTATGTCCTTTAAAAACATAAGCCGTTCAGAGTTAGATTAGAGTTCAGGTGTACACCTCTTGAGAGCGTAGATGTTTTCAATTGTTTAGGTGTCATTCTATCTTCTAACCTATCATGGAAAACCCAGGTGGAACTACTGACTCTTAAACATAGACAGATTACAGATGCTATAGCAAGAGAACATAGTAGCTCCTTTAGCAAACCCATCACACCAGTGCTTCAGATTATGATGCCAAAGCAGTAAACTCAGTTTTGCATGGATAGGAAATAGGTGGATTTTCAAACCTATCATCCTAACTAGATCCAAAAACAGGTTTTCGAAAAACGTAGGGGCATATTAACAATGAAGTGGCAGAGTGAGGATATGGTGCAGCCTTGCGTTTCCCCCTGCGCAGGCAAAACACTTAGCAGTGTAGCGCCAATGCAGGCACCCTTGCACCATAGTGCAAGGGTGTCTGCGTGCAGGGGAGAATTGTTTATGTGTAGGAAGGTGTCCCTTCCTGCACATAAACAATCCTGAAATGCCCTTTTGTCACTTCTATGTGTGCTGCTTAATGCAGCACACATGGAAGTTACAAAATGGCATTTTTTTTAAAGGATCCTTTATGTGCAGGAAGGGACACCTTCCTACACAAACAATGCAAGGCGTTTTGCTTTTTCCATGTGCGCTGCACAAGGCAGCGCACATGGAAAAAGCAAAAACAAGGAGAAATAAAGCATTTCTCCTCGTTTCGCCAACTTAAGACCAGGTATTTCCTGGTCTTAATGTTGGCGCTGCCACCTATTTATGCTGCCCTTGTAACTAGGTTGTAACTAGGTGGCAGCATAAAAAAATAATGGGTGTTGCGGTGGAACGCCCACCACAACACCCACTGCCCACCCGCTGCCCAACGTGGCAGCGTTAAGCCACGTTAAGTGGCTTAACGCTGCCTTGTAAATAAGGCGAGGCCCCTATCGCCCCACTGAAAGTGACGTTGTGGTGGCGACAGGGGCTTGTAAATATGCCCCTTAGTCCGGTTGCCACTGAGTACCACATTGAATTCTTTGATGATTGACAATTTACAAGACCCATCTGTTGAACGTGATGTATCACCAACCAGGGAGGAAGTGCTGGATGCTGCCTCGCAGTGCTTTGGCATGCGCAGCTGATGCCAAACTAAAACAGCTTGTTGGCACTTGTAGCAGAAATTGGAAGGCCGGTGTCCCTGCTGGCCCACACATTACATACTAGATCTTTGTTTGCAACCTCAAAAGGCAGGGAAGGTTTTCTCTGTCTATATGTCAACCTTCTGGGATAGCCCCCTCAATTTCTGGCCCTGGCGCTTTTATTGTTTGGTGGAGGGGTTAACATCCCCCAGGAATGTGCTGTACCTCTGCTTTCTTCAAAGCGGAGTCTCTCTAAAGAGGTGAGACACATTACAGGGCATATCCATTAGCAAAGCATGTACACTGCCTGAAAACCCAGTGGATCTTTTTCAGGCATGTCTATGAAGGACAACACTGGTACCAACTGCTCTGTCACAGCAATTCATAGATCCAGTTTGTCTACTCTGTTACTAAATGATTCTTCGAATATTTTACAGTCAAGCAGGGTATAAGGTGAACATGAATCAGTGAAAACCACGACCTGTTTATTATCCAGTGTTATTCTACATGAAGGGAAACTAGCTGCATTACTGTCATTTTTTAGTTGAAACACCAATTTAGTTTCTGTTGGAGTTGTGGGTTCAACCACTAGTACTGATCTGTCACACAAATTGTGGCAAACTTTAGCTAAATGTACTTTCCAACCACATTTGTGACATATCACATTTCTAGCCTGACAGGTTGGACTATTAGCCAGATGTGCAGAATTCCCACACCTGTAACACTTGAGCCTACTACTATTAGGGCCTTGGTGTTTGAGTTTCCCATCATTATCTTGTTTGTTAACTTCTTTACTATCGTGTTTGCTTATTACATTAACTTCAAGGGAAGTTTCTGCATTTGACTTCATCTCCTTTATACAATCCGCCATGTTTTCTACCCCAATGCAATTTCCATAGCTTGTTTGAGGTCTGGATTGACAGCTAACAATTTTTCTTGGATCTTCAGATTGTTAGTACAACTCACTAATTATTCCCTAGTAAGAGAATCAGTTAATTCTTCAAATTTGCATGTGTTAGGTAAACCCTTCAAAACAGCAATGTATGATCTGATCTTTTCATTTTTACCTTGAACTCTTGAGAAAAATATGTCTTTCTAAAACTACATTTATCATTTGCCCATAATGCTTCTCCAACTTGTTTATAGTGACCTGGTACACATTATCATCATCACACTCATCACCAGCTTGTGATGACTTATTGATGTTGTTAAATGTTTTTCACTCTTCAATCCCTAGATTATGTAACAATATGTGTTGTTTCCGAAAAGAAGAACATTTTTCTCCACCTATGGCTATGACATAAGATTCGAATAAATCTTTCCATTGTTTCCCAGAGATGTTAGGTTCACCTACTTTATTTAAAAACGAAGGTGGTTGTGACATATTACTTGCAGCCATAGTGATGTTTACTGTACTAGTACTAAAAAACTGGATTCCCATTGCAAATTTAAAGAAAATAGGGGAAGCAGGCAAAAGAAGGAACCAAGGCAGATAGGTAACAGAATTCAGAAATATCCACCAAAAATTCCCTGTGAGAGGCTCAAAGTACTACGGCATCAGGTAGAGAACTCAAACATGTGAAATAATAGGAACCATACAAATTGCTTACTAAGAAAATATAGGAAATACAATTATTCATCTCTTCCCTACATCCATAAAATTGAAAGAAAACAGGGATAGAAAGAATGAAAAGGTTCCTAGCTTTCCAGACATAGGCAGGAAACTGTGTTCAACAGTCCAAAATGACAGGAACAGCTGTGCCTGTCAGCGCAGCACAGAGAATTCTGACGAGGCTAGAGACCAACCAATATTTTAATATGCCACCATCAGGCGTATCTGACCTGACAGGTCGCTGTGCCTGTTAGCGTAGTGTAAGAAAATCCCCCAAAGCACAAAGTCCATACCGTCGTAGATTGTAGAACTCTCCCTTAATCCCAAGAGAAAACAGGCCAGCTGTGCCCATCAGCGCAAGGTAGAGGTGGAGCAACGGAGTAGAGAAGCCTGGGGTTGACAGGAAGGCTCCTGTCACTACAAAGTAGGGCGGAGACACGCAGCAGAGACGGCTCAGGAGTTGAAGGCCTGCTGTGTCTGTCAGTGTGAAGTAGAGGTGGAGACAAGGAGCAGGGATGGCCCCCAGGAACGCTCTCCAGGCTCTCCAAGATGGAAGTTAGACGCACCGCCATGTCAGTCAGGATGTGTAACAGGAACCGCAGACTTAAACACTCTCCAAATCCAGCACGGAGAGAAAACAGCCCGGCACAATAGTGCAGGGACGGCTGTTGCACTTGACAGAAATAAAACAATGACCTCCCGGAGAACTTGAGCTAGCAGAATAAAGCTCCTGGAGAGGCGTGCAACCGCCTAAGAAAACGCAAACTCTGAAACAACGAGAAATCAAAGAGGTGATAACACACCTCTAAAGGTCAGCACAAAATCAATGTTGTGGAAAAGGTAACGCTTTGACAACAGCGTTAAGTACCACTGTAGCTCGAATTCCTCCACAACAGGCTTGAGGGAGAACACATTCACCACAATTTAAGGCTGAGAAAAAACAGTCTCACTGCCAAAAATGCACAATTAAGTACCGCTCCCACTGGAGTACAGCTGTACAGACTTCTTGATGTACAGGTGGTGTTGTTGCCCTCGCACAGCAGGTTATCGCCAGTGTTAAAAAGATGTAACACTGAGTAGATGTAGAGTCGAATCTATTTTGTCTTACATCTCCATCAGGATCCAGTCAGGTGGAGTCAGCAGTAGAACCTTCAATTAACAATCACTAGGAACATTCCAAAGAAAGGGATAGGGAAGGGGAAGGCAGGGGGAATAACCCATTGGTAAATTACAACACCTTTATACCCATTTAAGTCAGCCTGTTGTTCGCTGCCCCAAAGCATTTCATACCTATTTAAATGATAAACCCTGGCTGGGAGACGTTTGATAGCAAATGCAAATTAGCCCCTCGGAAATTCAGGCAGGGAAAAGATAACTTTCTAAAAGTTATGTTTCCTTAATATTGATTAAATATCTGACTTTACCACTCAATTGGAATTTTAATACCCATTAAAAATTGTTGTTTAATAAAACATTTTATGTAGCCCCATTCCCAAGTACAGTGTTGGGGTTTTAATCTGAACTCTTGTTTTGTACATAGGACAGCCAGGTCTGTCACAGAGTAAAATAGCTTTTGGGTGGTAGTCACTGTAGGTATGTTATCATTAAATTTCTACATGTCCTGCTTTTTTTTATAAGGACATTTTTATTGATTTTCAATACAGCAAGTATTGCTCTCACAGAATAAGCACAATGTAAGCAAAATATCACACTGATACCCACCTCCCTGTTCAGTCTCACAGGTGCAAAATGCACAGCTTCCTCCACAAACCAGTTCAGCCATGCCCCTCCAGAGCGTAAAAAGCCCACTATTTGTCCCAGACCTTCCCAAACTTGTTAGGACACCCACGCGCAGTATATCTGGGGACAGATGTACAAAGCTTTTTTTCGTTCACAGAATTTGGCCGTTTGCAAATGAAAAAAGGAATTTTTCAATGTATAAAGGCCCAATTTGTGATTCGGTAACTATAACTGAATCACAAATTGGATTTGTGATTCACTATTTGGGACGGGCGTGTTTAGGGCATCCCTTCCCAATATCAAATCGCAGTGGTATATGTGAATGTTTTGCAACTGAAATGCGGTTGCAAAACATTTGCATTTTACCACCTTCAAGTGGGTTGTAACCTATTCACAAATGGGAAGAAGTCCCTAATGTTTGTCCTGCGGACCACTACCTACTCTTAAAAAATGAAAAGAAAACATTTGATTTTTCTTTTCAAAACACATCCCATTTTCCTTTAAGGAAAATGGGCTGCATTTTAAAAAACAAATTGTTTTATTGAAAAGCAATCACAGACATGGTGGTCTACACACCCCAATAGGCCACCATCCCTGTGATTTTTGCGATTCCCAATGGGTCGCAAACCAAGACTTCCCTCAGGATTATTAAAGAGGCAGGTCTATTTGCGACCCATTGGGAATCGCAAAATGTGTTAAACACACATTTGTAAATTGCTGTTTGCGATTACCAAATAGCAAATTGCAAACATTAGCTATTTGGAAAATGCAAATGCTTACCTTCATACATCTAGCCCATAGTCTCTTCCAGTTTCGCTCACCAGTCCATACCTTTATTTAATGTCGCAACGGAAGAAGTGCTGGAGGAGTTCCAGTGTTTGGCTATGTCCCTCTTGGCCAGTAGCACACTGTTAGAAATGGGGGCCTCTAGTTGGCAAGGGCTTGCACCTTTGTCCAAGTAGGGACCCTTCTTCCTAGTCAGGATAAGGGAGTTACACTCCTAAAATAACCCCTGCTCACCCCCTTGGTAGCTTGGCACGAGCAGTCAGGCTTATTCTAGAGGCAGTGTGTAAAGCATTTGCACAAAACCAACAGTAATACAATGTAAGCACTACAAACGGACACCACACCAGTTTAGAAAAATATCCAATATTTTTATATACTTTAAACAAGACCAAATACGATAAAAATCCACTATGCAGTACTTCAAAAATAGTTACTTCTCAAAATGTCTTTAAAAACAGTTCCTTGATGTCGATAGCTCCGTCCAGGGCTATCACGGCGTCGTGAACAAACAAATTCCAAACAGATCTGGCTGACCGCGGCGTCGCGGGTCAGCTACGGTGTCGGGAAGACCCGCAAACAGTACCTTTCAGAAATGCAGGGCGTCGATGACCTCGCAGTGAGCTTCCGAAAACACGGCGTCCGCAGGCGTCGGTTCCGGAGGTCGATGCAGGCGTCGTCGGGGCCCTCGAAGTCACACGCGTTGCAGATCGATCTCCTCTCTGTTGAAGTCAGGAGCGCTGGCGTCAGCCGGCGTCGGGTGCTGCGGTGTGAAGTGCAGCGGTGCGGCGTGCGGTGCCCTCAGGTCGCGGTGCGAGCATCGGCTCGGTGGCGGCATCGGATGGCGTCGTCGGTGAGACCAGGGTCGCGGTGTGAGATGAAGGCGGTGCTCGTCACGGTGCTGGCAGGTCACGGTGCAGCAGCGGCGTCGTCGTAGCTGCAGCGCTGTCGTCGGCTGACGAACTGGAGTCGATGGCACCGGCGTCGGTGGGCCAAGGCTGCGGTGCGGGATGAGGGCGGTGCGTCGTGTAACTTACGAGCGGTGCCCCCAAACCACGGTGCAAGCAGCGGCGTCAAGTCCGGCGTGGAGCGGCGTCGTCGGGAATGCCACGGCGTCGTCGTGAAGTGAGGCGGTGCGGAGTGCGGTGCCCACAGGTCGCGGTGCGAGCAGCGGCTCGGTGGCGGCATCAGCAGGCGTCGTCGGTGAGACCAGGGTCGTGGTGCGGCGTTGCGGCGGTGCCCTCTGCGGTGCCGTCAGGACACGGAGTAGGCAGCGGCGTCGTCGAGTTGCTTTTCTTCTGTTGCAGCACAAAACACACAGTCCCCAGTGCTGAGGGCAGAAGAACTTGAAGTCTTTGCTGTTCCTGAGACTTCTTGAACAGGGGGCAAGCTCTACCTCAAGCCCTTGGAGAAACTCACAAAGTAGATTGCAGAAAGTCCAGTTCCAGTCCTTTCACTGCCCAAGACAGAAGCAGCCACTGCAGGAACAACACAGCAAAGCACACAGCAAAGTGGTAGTTCCTCCTCACAGCTTCTCCAGCTCTTCTTCTTGGCAGTCTTCTTGATCCAAAAGAGTTCTAATTTTCTGGGGTTTGGGTCCCCCTTTTTATCCTCAATTTCTCTTTGTTCTCTGAAGGCAGAGAGGCCTTTGCCTAGTCCAAACCAGTTCTGGTCAGTCCTGGAGCACTTTGTTGACAAGTCTCCTTCTTTCCTTTCACAGTGCAGGCCAGGGACATCAGCCGCACCACAGGAGGTGGAGCCAGCATTGTGGAGGGAAGGCCCAGCCCTATTCAGGTCCCAGGTGCATCTCCTCCCACCCATCTACATGTAGATCTTGCTATTCAGCCCTGTGCTGACTCACCCTGTCTCCTGGCATCCCCCAGCCCCTGTCACTCACACTCCTGACAAGGAATACACAACCTAGCAGAGGCAGGCTTGGATGGTTAGACAAGAAAATACCCACTTTCTAAAAGTGGTATTTTCAAACACAGAATGTTAAAACCAACTTTACTAAAAGATGCATTTTATCATTCTGAGTCCAGGCATACTAATCTCGAATTTCTACCATGTTCCCTGGGTCAGTTAGGATTATAAGCTGTAATAATCAAAACTGCCCATTCTGGCCTATGGGGAACAGGTAGCCTTGCAATAGTGAAAAACGAAATAGGCTGTAATTCACTATCAGGACATGCCACACACACCAGGGCATGTCCTACCTTTCACATACAATGCACCCTGCCCACAGGGGTACCTTGGGCCTACCTTAGGGGTGACTAACATGTAGAAAAGGGAAGGTTTAGGGACTTGCAAGTGTGTGCACTTGCCAAGTCGACATGGCAGCCCCAGGCTGCACACAGGCTCTGCAATGGCAGGCCAGAGTTACACTTTACGGGCTGTTTGCGTGGGTGGCATAATCCAGTGCTGCAGCCCACCAACAGCATTTGATCTATAGGCCCTGGCACTCTCAGTGCACTTTACAAGGGACTGACACATAAATCAAATAGGCCAATCATGGAAACACCAATCCATAACACATTTTCTACAGGAGCACTTACACTTTCCCACTGGACAGCAGTGAGGAAAGTGCGCAGAATCATTACACCAGCAAAAACAGAGTCAAAAACCAGGAGGTCAGAAAGCAAAAAGTCAGGGGAAACACGCCAAAAGATGCCAAGTCTAACACATGTCCCCTCCAGCTGAAAGTAGGGAGAACTACCCAACCCCATTGGAGTTCTCTTCACTAAGGCGGAAGAACCTGGACAGACCATCTGCGTTGGCGTGTTCTGTACCAGGGTGGTGTTCCACCGTAAAGTCCATTCCCTGTAGGGAGATGGACCACCTCAGCAGTTTTGGATTCTCACCCCTCATTTGCATCAACCATCTGAGGGGCCTGTGGTCTGTCTGAACCCGGAAGTGAGTCCCAAACAGGTATGGTCTCAGCTTCTTCAGTGCCCAGACCACAGCAAAAGCTTCCCTTTCTATGGCACTCCACCTCTGTTCCCTGGGGAGTAGTCTCCTGCTAAGGAAGACTACAGGCTGATCCAGGCCCTCTTCGTTCAGTTGTGAGAGCACCGCTCCCACACCATGCTCTGAAGCGTCAGTCTGCACGACGAATTCCTTGGAGAAGTCAGGTGCCTTGAGCACGGGCGCCGTGCACATGGCGGCCTTCAGGGCATCAAAAGCTTTCTGGCAGGACTCAGTCCAGATCACCTTCCTGGGCTGCTTCTTCGAAGTCAGCTCTGTTAAGGGGGCAACGATGGTGCCATAGCCCTTAACAAATCTCCTATAGTAGCCGGTGAGACCTAAGAAGGCTCTCACCTCTGTCTGGGTCTTGGGGGCTCCCAAGCCAGAATGGTGTCAATCTTGGGTTGTAGGGGCGCCACCTGGCCGCTTCCTACCTGGTGTCCCAAGTACACCACAGAACCCTGCCCGATCTGGCACTTACTGGCCTTGATCGTGAGGCCTGCACCTTGCAGAGCCCTCAACACTTTCTCAAGGTGCTGTAAATGTTCTTCCCAGCTGGAACTGAACACAGCAATGTCATCCAGGTAGGCGGCACTGAAATCCTCCAGTCCAGCCAACACCTGATTGACCAACCTCTGAAAGGTGGCAGGGGCATTCTTCAACCCAAAGGGCATCACCCGAAATTGGTAAGGACCTTCTGGGGTTGAGAATGCTGACCTCTCCTTGGCCCCATCGGTTAAGGCAATCTGCCAGTACCCAGACGTTAAATCAAACGTGCTGAGGAACCGGGCAGCTCCCAACCGATCAGTGAGCTCATCAGCTCTGGGGATGGGGTGCGCGTCAGTCCTGGTGACGGCATTGAGCCCACGGTAGTCCACACAAAACCGGAGTTCTGGAGTGGCACCGGGTGCAGCAGCCTTTGGGACCAAGACCACTGGGCTGGCCCAAGGACTGTTGGAGGGCTCAATCACCCCTAACGCCAACATCTTAGAGACCTCCTCCTTGATGCTGGTCCTGACCCGGTCAGTCAACCTGTAAATCTTGTGCATCACAGGAGGGCTGTCACCAGTGTCCACGTCATGGGTACACCAGTGAGTAACACCGGGGGTCAGAGAGAACAGTGGGGCGAACTGTCCCAACAACTGGTGACAGTCCCCCTGCTGCTCCTGAGTCAGTGTAGGGGAGAGGATCACACCTTCCACTGACCCATCATGCTCCTTGGTAGACAGGAGGTCAGGGAGAGGCTCACTCTCCTCTTCCACCCCATCATCTGTCGCCAAGAGCATACTCACTTCGGACCTCTCGAAGTGGGGCTTGAGGCGGTTCACGTGAAGGACCCTTAAAGGGTTCCTTGGAGCCTGCAAATCCACCAGGTAGGTGACGTCAGTTTTGCGCTCCACCACCTCATATGGCCCAGTCCACTTGTCCTGCAAGGCACAAGGTTCCACTGGGGCCATGACCCACACTTTTTGCCCAGGTTGAAATTCGACCAGAGTGGCATTCTGGTCATACCACCTCTTCATTTCTTCCTGGCTTGCTTCTAGGTTCGCCTGAGCGAGTTTCCTGAAGCGGGCAGTTTGGTTTCTAAAGGCCAGCATGTAACTAAACACATCCTGGGGAGTTTTCCTGGGAGCTGCCTCCCAGCCTTCCTTTACCAAACTCAGAGGTCCTCTGACAGGGTGGCCATACAGGAGCTCAAAGGGGCTGTACACAAGAGACTTCTGAGGCACCTCCCTGTATGCAAAGAGTAGGCATGGCAAGAGGACGTCCCACTTACGCCTCATGGGTTCTGTTAGACCCTTGATCATGCCTTTCAAGGTCTGGTTGAATCTCTCCACCAGACCGTTTCCTTGTGGGTGGTAAGGAGTGGTGAACTTGTAGGTTACACCACACTCCTTTCACAGGGATGTCATATACTTGGATATGAAATTGGTCCCCCTGTCAGAAACCACCTCTCTGGGGAAGCCCACACGGGAAAAGAACCCCATTAACGCCCGGCCCACCACTGGCGCCGTCGTTGTCTTGAGAGGGATTGCCTCAGGGTACCGGGTGGCATGGTCCACCAAGACCAGGATGTACCTGTTGCCCATGGCTGTCTTGGGATCCAGTGGCCCCACAATATCCATCCCTACCCTTTCAAAGGGTGTTCCAACAACAGGAAAAGGTTGGAGAGGAGCTTTGACCTTCCTCCCACTCTTACCACTTGCCTGGCAAGTTTGGCAAGACCTACAGTGCGCATCTGACTGCCTTCGCATTTGGGGCCAAAAGAAGTGGGTGACAAGCCTGTCAAAGGTCTTGTCCTGCCCCAAATGTCCTGCCAAAGGCACGTCATGAGCCAGACCCAGTAGGAAGGTCCTGAAGCGCTGGGGTACCACCAGCACACGGGCTGACCCAGGCTCAGCAACCTTAGGCTCACTGTATAGGAGACCATTCTCCCAGTAGATCAGATGTGACCCGGACTGATTACCAGCTTCCTGGTCTGCAGCCTGCCACCGCAGACCCTCCAGAGTAGGGCACTCGTACTTCTCCCTGCAGAACTCCTCCCTGGTGGGACCCCCGTCTTGCTGCCAATGGGTCAGCTCAGAGATGTCTCCCAGTTCGGCTACCTGCTCCCCTGTAGGCACCGGGGCGTCCCCCTCGAGGTCCGCCTCCTCCCGGTTCGTGGGAACTTCGGGGGCCGGTTTCCCGCGCCCCCTGCCCTTCCTCTTGGCAGGGACTTGGGCCATTGTTCCAGGCTCCAAGTCCTCTTGATCACCCTTTCTGGCTGCCATTGACCGAGTAGACCCGCATGCCCACTCTGGCAACCCAAGCATCTCCAAGTGAGACCTGAGCTCAACATCCTTCCATAAGTACTGCTCCAGGTCGTTACCTAGCAGGCAATCTACAGGCATGGTAGGGCTCACAACCACCCTCAAGGGACCTGAGACCCCCCCCCCATTCAAAGGGAACCTGCGCCACCATACACTGGCGCTCAGAGTTGTCCACAGCAACTACTTGGTGGAATGCCCCTGGGACTACCTGCTTCTCAGAGACCAGGTGACACCGGACTGAGGTCACACTGGCTCCAGTATCTGAGAGCCTCTACCCTTTTCCCATTAATGGTCACCCAGGTGCTATATTTCTTTGTGTTAGGGGGCACCTGGTTTCCTGGGACCATCTCACTGTCCCCTAGTGAGACAAGGGTCATTTCTGCGGGATCCCCACCCTCCTGTGGGCACCCCTCCTCCCCAAGCGCTACACTGGCCAACACTTTGGACTGTCCACCGGTGGGTGGCTGTGTCCCCTTTGGGCACTTGGGGTCCCCCTTCATGTGACCCACCTGGTCACATGCATAACACTTGCGGGGGCCGGTCTCAGCAGGCTTTCCTGTAGAGACCCCTGTCTTCTTATCACCTGTGGGATGGGAACCTTTACCCTGGGTACTAGTTTGTGGCCCTTTAGAGAACTCCTGTGCTTTACCCTTGTCCCCCCCGCCTTTCTGCTGGGGACCCTGCCCACCTTTGGCTGAGTCTCCCCCAAACGCTTTCTTGTGGACCCTGGTACTCACCCAGCGGTCCGCATCCATAGCAAGCTTTCTGGGGTCAGTTAGCTTACTGTCAACTAGGTGCTGGTGCAGATCTGCAAAACATAGACTAGACAAGTGCTCACATGCAATCAAATTGTAGAGCCCCTGAAAATCTGTTACATTACTGCCCTTCACCCAACCATCCAGCGACCTACAGAACATATCCACACATTCCAACCAAGTGTTGGCCTCAGACTTTTTACTGGACCTAAACTGATCCCTGTACTTTTCAGGTGTGAGCCCATATCTAGTGAGGAGAGCGTCTTTCATGTCAGCATAGGTTAGGTCCTGCCCCTTACCCAAAGCTATCAGAGTATCTCTAGCTTCCTCTGGAAAGAGAGGCCACAACCCCGCTCCCCAGTTCCTCTCAGGGACCCCATTCATATGAATAGACGCCTCGTACCCTTGAAACCACCTTTGAATGTCATCACCCTTTTTGTACTCTTTACCTACATTCTTGGGGATGTGTACCACCCTGTCTGTGTGTGCTGAAGAATTGCTGCCACCATCTGAGCCGGTTCTAGTCTTTAGCTCCAGCTCCTTAATCACTTTCTCATGATCTAACATCATCTTCTTTTCCTCCATGGCTATTCTCTTGTCTTCCCTCTCACTTTCTATTCTGAGTTTCTCCAATTCAAACCTCCTTACTTCCCGCCTGTCCTCCAGCTCCTCTGGGGACAAGCTACTGCTGCCTGGTCTGGAGGGTCCACCCCTCCCAAAAGCACATCCACCCTATGAACAGGCTCCTCCACCTCTCCATTGAGATCACCAGATTGCCCACTGGCATGTCTGGCTGCTACCCAGGCCCTCAGCGCCTTTTGTAGCTCCTCCTTCCTGGTGAGGCCTCTGACCTGGACTTTCAGGTTCTTGCAAATCGATTTTAACTCCTTGACATTGTAGGCTTCCAATCGATCCTCCTCAAAGGCAATTTCTACTGATGCAACTGATGATACTACAGATTCAGGCATGTTGAAGTAGCAAGTTCAAACTGGCAAGATCAAAAAGAAAAAGAACCTGTAAGTGGTACGTAATGGTCTGCGATATGGTAGTAGTGCACACCAATCACTGTAAGTCAAGTGCAAACACAAGTCCTATCCTCACCGCTGACAACCAATGTTAGAAATGGGGGTCTCTAGTTGGCAAGGGCTTGCACCTTTGTCCAAGTAGGGACCCTTCTTTCTAGTCAGGATAAGGGAGTTACACTCCTAAAATAACCCCTGCTCATCCCCTTGGTAACTTGGCACGAGCAGTCAGGCTTATTCTAGAGGCAGTGTGTAAAGCATTTGCACAAAACCAACGGTAATACAATGTAAGCACTACAAACGGACACCACACCAGTTTAGAAAAATATACAATATTTTTATATACTTTAAACAAGACCAAATACGATAAAAATCCACAATGCAGTACTTCAAAAATAGTTACTTCTCAAAATGTCTTTAAAAACAGTTCCTTGATGTCGATAGCTCCGTCCAGGGCTATCACGGCGTTGTGAACAAACAAATCCAAACAGTTCTGGCTGACCGCGGCGTCGCGGGTCAGCTACGGTGTCGGGAAGACCCGCAAACAGTACCTTTCAGAAATGCAGGGCGTCGATGACCTCGCGGTGAGCTTCCGAAAACACGGCGTCCGCAGGCGTCGGTTCCGGAGGTCGATGCAGGCATCGTCGGGGCCCTCGAAGTCACACGCGTTGCAGATCGATCTCCTCTCTGTTGAAGTCAGGAGCGCTGGCGTCGGGTGCTGCGGTGTGAAGTGCAGCGGTGCGGCGTGCGGTGACCTCAGGTCGCGGTGCGAGCAGCGGCTCGGTGGCGGCATCGGATGGCGTCGTCGGTGAGACCAGGGTCGCGGCGTGAGATGAAGGCGGTGCTCGTCAGGGTGCTGGCAGGTCACGGTGCAGCAGCGGCGTCGTCGTAGCTGCAGCGCTGTCGTCGGCTGACGAACTGGAGTCGATGGCACCGGCATCGGTGGGCCAAGGCTGCGGTGCGGGATGAGGGCGGTGCGTCGTGTAACTTACGAGCGGTGCCCCCGAACCACGGTGCAAGCAGCGGCGTTGAGTCCGGCGTGGAGTGGCGTCGTCGGGAATGCCACGGCGTCGTCGTGAAGCGAGGCGGTGCGGAGTGCGGTACCCACAGGTCGCGGGGCGAGCAGCGGCTCGGTGGCGGCGTCAGCAGGCGTCGTCGGTGAGACCAGGGTCGTGGTGCGGCGGTGCCATCTGCGGTGCCGTCAGGACACGGAGTCGGCAGCGGCGTCGTCGACGTCGTCGAGTTGCTTTTCTTCTGTTGCAGCACAAAACACACAGTCCCCAGTGCTGAGGGCAGAAGAACTTGAAGTCTTTGCTGTTCCTGAGACTTCTTGAACAGGGGGCAAGCTCTACCTCAAGCCCTTGGAGAAACTCACAAAGTAGATTGCAGAAAGTCAAGTTCCAGTCCTTTCACTGCCCAAGACAGAAGCAGCCACTGCAGGCCAACACAGCAAAGCACACAGCAAAGTGGTAGTTCCTCCTCACAGCTTCTCCAGCTCTTCTTCTTGGCAGTCTTCTTGATCCAAAAGAGTTCTAATTTTCTGGGGTTTGGGTCCCCTTTTTATCCTCAATTTCTCTTTGTTCTCTGAAGGCAGAGAGGCCTTTGCCTAGTCCAAACCAGTTCTGGTCAGTCCTGGAGCACTTTGTTGACAAGTCTCCTTCTTTCCTTTCACAGTGCAGGCCAGGGACATCAGACGCACCACAGGAGGTGGAGCCAGCATTGTGGAGGGAAGGCCCAGCCCTATTCAGGTCCCAGGTGCATCTCCTCCCACCCATCTACATGTAGATCTTGCTATTCAGCCCTGTGCTGACTCACCCTGTCTCCTGGCATCCCCCAGCCCCTGTCACTCACACTCCTGACAAGGAATACACAACCTAGCAGAGGCAGGCTTGGATGGTTAGACAAAAAAATACCCACTTTCTAAAAGTGGTATTTTCAAACACAGAATGTTAAAACCAACTTTACTAAAAGATGCATTTTATCATTCTGAGTCCAGGCATACTAATCTCGAATTTCTACCATGTTCCCTGGGTCAGTTAGGATTATAAGCTGTAATAATCAAAACTGCCCATTCTGGCCTATGGGGAACAGGTAGCCTTGCAATAGTGAAAAACGAAATAGGCTGTAATTCACTATCAGGACATGCCACACACACCAGGGCATGTCCTACCTTTCACATACAATGCACCCTGCCCACAGGGGTACCTTGGGCCTACCTTAGGGGTGACTAACATGTAGAAAGGGGAAGGTTTAGGGACTTGCAAGTGTGTGCACTTGCCAAGTCGACATGGCAGCCCCAGGCTGCACACAGGCTCTGCAATGGCAGGCCAGAGTTACACTTTACGGGCTGTTTGCGTGGGTGGCACAATCCAGTGCTGCAGCCCACCAACAGCATTTGATCTATAGGCCCTGGCACTCTCAGTGCACTTTACAAGGGACTGACACATAAATCAAATAGGCCAATCATGGAAACACCAATCCATAACACATTTCCTACAGGAGCACTTGCACTTTCCCACTGGACAGCAGTGAGGAAAGTGCACAGAATCATTACACCAGCAAAAACAGAGTCAAAAACCAGGAGGTCAGAAAGCAAAAAGTCAGGGGAAACACGCCAAAAGATGCCAAGTCTAACACACACCCAACTGCATCAGTGTCCTATACCCTCGGGGTCACCCCATGTTCTTCAGAATACCCAACAGTGCAATCCCAACACTTTGGAGAGTATGGAGATTTTGTGTGACCAGTACGGCCATATAACAGGGCAGGCCCAAACCATGTGGAAGAAATCCCCTCTGGGCTCCAAGCAACGAAGGCATGCAGGTGAGGGAGACATCCAGGCCCTCCAAAGGTGGTACGGTGTAAGGTACGCTTGCTGGAGATATTTGAATTGAATGAGCCTAAGCCGCGCGGGGTGCCATACAGGCATTTTGCCAGTCCATCTCATCCAAAGGGCCTACCCACTTTTCTCAACATGCTCTCAAGGGAGTGCACAACCAGAGTTTTATAGATTTGTGAGATCCCCCTTTTCCCAAGTAACCCATAAGCACACATACCATAAGTAGGCTGTATTCCGGGACCTCCTCAAGGTCGTCACGATAGTTAGAGAGAGTGTGACAGAGCTGGAGGTACCAAAAGAATTGTGATTTATGCATATGGAATTCTGACTGTAGGTCTTGAACGAAGCAAAAATGACCCTTGTCCCATACGTCTCCCAGGTGTGAAATGGCAAGCTGGTCCCACCCTCCGAAACCCTCGAGGCTCGTCACATGCGCCAGCCAATGGCCCACTGACAGGGGAGTCTCCAGTGTAAGTTATTGGTCCCAATCTGTCCATCGCAGCACGGCTCTAGAGACCTGGAACACTTCTTTCGTCGGGTATGGGAGCAGGTCAAGGACCGGTGTCATATACAAAATATGAGTTATGTTCTTCAGGTCCCTCATCGCTATTTCTCCCTGACAAGCTGAGTCCTCCCATCCTCCATGTAACCAGTCATTTACTATCATGAAGTGTGCGGCCCAGTAATATAGACAGAGATCCACCATGGAGAGTCCTCTGCCATGTGTGGAACAGAAACATTTACCAAAGGCAACTCTGGAGGGGTTTGTTGACCCACAAGAACCGCCGTACCAGCCAGGCTAAGGCGTTAAACCAGCTCTGCGGAATATGAAGAGGGAAGTTTTGAAGGGAGTATATCAGCCGAGTGAGTATCATCATTTTGAACAAACTGACCCTACCAAAAGGGTCATGGGGCAGCTTATCCCACCTGGTCACATCCTCTCAGGCTCTACGCATCAGGGGATGGAGAGAGATTCAGACTCCATGTGAGTTACAGTTCCCATGATATGTGCACTCTCAGACAGAGGAAACTAAGACAACGTGTGGGGAGCCCAGGGTACCATGCCTCATCTTGACGGTCACTCCACAGGAGGACCAAGAGACTTGTCCCAGTTAACCCTCAGTCCAGAAGCTCAGCTAAAGGTGTGCAGGAGGTGTATTAATCTAGGCCCTGTCACGGTGGACTGGGAGAGGAATAGAAGGACATTGTCCGCATAGGATGCAATCCTTTCCTCCATCGCTAAACCCCAAGTGAAACCCCACACCTGCATGTCGAAGCGCACCCAGGCTGCCAGGGGCTCGATGAAAAGAAAGAATAAGGGAGACAAAGGACAGCCCTGCCTAGTGCCCTGTTTAATAGGAAATTTGGGGGTCTGTACACCATTTATCCTGACTTGGGCCTGTGGGGCTGTATAAAGGACCTTGATATAGGGCCTGATATTGTGGCCCAGAACCCATCTTAGGAAGAGTCTCCTCCAGGAATGACCAGTGCAGGGTATGAAAAGCTTTCTCGAAATAAAGAAGCATAAGCGCTGTCGAACCACCAGCTGAGCAGATACTAGCCAGTGTCAGGCGGACTCTCCTAATACAATGTCTGGTGCTGTGGTGTGGAATAACCCGCATTGGTCTGGGTGGACCAATTGGATCAATACCTTGGGGAGACGATTAGCCAACAACTTAGCATAAAGCTTGACCTCTATATTAATGAGTGGGGCGATATGAGGCGCAGCAGTCTGGAGCACAGACTGTCTTGGCCAAGACCACTAGTGTCGCTAGATCTACCTCCAATTAAAACTGTCCGTTAGAGACCGCTTCGGCGGACAAATTTAGGATGTCGGGAAGCCTCACCGGACGGAGCTTACAGTAATACTCTACCGAGAAGCTGTACAGCCCCGGGGTTTTACCCAGTTAATGTCAGAAAGTGCCTCGCCCACTCCCTCGAGTATGAGTGGCTGGTCTAAATCATCCCTGTAAGTCTTCGACAGTTGAGGCAATGTATGTCTGTGACTAGGGGAGCACTATCCTCACAAGGTAAGCAGGTATGTTCTGCGTACAGACTCCTGTAGAAGTGGCCTTCTCCATTATCACCTGAGTCCCGTCGGTCACTTTGGGAATTATTCTGATATCGGTGCCTTTAGTGGGTAGCCAGTAGAGAGGTTTACTGGATTTGTCCCTCAATCCATAGACATGCCTGATGGAGGCCATCCAACATCTGCAGGCCTCCTCCAGGCATAGTTGATGCAGGGAGGCCCTGTCCAAAGCCAGGCGATGCATCATTTGTTCTGTCAGGAGCCCCCATGACCTACGCTGCTTGGACAGTATGGATGTTTCGAGCTCTGTGATCATCACCAATCATTCGCAGTCCTTACCCCGAGCATAAGAGTGGGCAATTCATCACATGGGAGCCTTGCAGGCTCCTAACAGCATGCCAGAGGTGTCTACAATGTCCCTCTTGATATCAAGAAATGCCTTTAGTTCTACGGCCCAGTGGGAAGAAAAGCATTCCTCAACCAGGAACCAAGCATTCAGATGCCATACGGGCCTGTCCCCCTCAGGGGGGGGCACCGAAGTGCACCAACACCGAGGTATGATTGTATATTCCCTGTGGGAGTATAGTTGAACCAGTGGTGTGCGGAAGGTTGGGGTAGTTGATGCAGAACAACGACCCATATGCAACTTAAGTATTTTTGTAGCCCCAAAGTCCAGGATTCCATATCCTTCACATGTCACTAAGTCCCAATCCAGTAACCAAGTCAGTCAACTCTCTCCCCATTCTGTGCGATACCACTGTAGACCTGTGCCAGTCTAGTCAGTCATGATATCATTGAAGTCTCCCCCAATGATCGCCACCCTCAGGGACAGGGCCAGTATAAGCTCCCGAAGGCTCCCCATTGTGAGCAGGGCTACTGCGGGACAGACATACACACATATATTATAGGGGGTGCCTTTCAAGGAGCCTTCATGGATCACATACCACCCATATGTGTCTCGGTAGACCCTGGAAACCACCAAGGGCAGATTTTTATGGAGCACTATGGCCACCCCCTCGACCCTCTGGAGTAACTAGCGTGGAACACTCTGTCATAACCTTTGTGGGCCAGGAGTGGGCAATTAGTGCCTTTGAGATGAGTTTCCTGGAGCATTAGGATCATCGGGCAGTGTCAATGCACAAACTGCATCATCGCCCCCTCTTATTTTGGTCAGCAGCCCTTTGATATTTCACGTTATTACCATAAAGGCGTGCATATGGGGGCCTGGGAAGACACATACGGTCCTGCTGTGACAGGTGTTTTGTAATGGAGCCCACAATGGGTACACAGAGTGCGTTATGTGGGTGTGAGAAGAATTAGCACAGTAGTTAGAGTATGTGAACAACAAAAATAGGCAACCTGGCACAACAACCAAAACAATTCCCATCCCACTAATTCCCCCCACCCTGCACTTCCCCCCAGGAGAAGCGTCTGTCACCCAAACCCAAAACTAGATCAAACTCAGGAGTGATGTAATTGGGTGCCAAAGATTATAAACCCCTCTCAGTTCCACAGGAGGAGCGGTAGGGAATGGTAGATCAACAGTAGACAGTGGTGCTGGCATGCTATATGCAGAGGTATAGCCTGGCCACAGGCAGACTCTCTCAGTGATTTACAACTCGGGCCTGGTCACCAGTTGATGGTCGACAGTGGTAGTTCCTGGGGAAAGCCCCTGGGATTGCAACCCGCCGACATCACTCCTCTTCCGATGCTCACCGTCCGATTCTGTGGAGGCCTTAGTGTCCATCAAACCCTGTTTCTGTCATCTGGATTGATTACGGAGTCGTGCTCCATGCCTCCTCCGGGGTTTTAAAAAATTAGGAGTTTGAGTTGTAAAGCACCTACAATTGTGCAGGGTAAAGGAGTATATAGGAAAGGTTAAGGTTGCTAAGTTTCTGCTTCACTTGGTCATAGCATTTCCATCGCGATTGAACCTGGTGAATATAGACATGGAAAATCATAATGCGGCCAGAGTCATGCATTAGGTGTCCCTTTGCCCTTGCTCCATTTAGGATTGCATCTCTATCTTTGTAGGTCAAAAATCTAGGTATCATAGGGCGAGGCGGGGCATGGCCCCCAGAGAAGGCCTATGAGCCAGCGACCTATGGGCCCTCTCAATGATAAAGCAGGGGTACAAGAGAGCATCGTCCAGCCAAGACCGGATCAACTGTTCCAAAAATGTTTCTTGTAAGGTGCCCTCAGCCCCCTCCGAGAATCCGACAAACTGGAGATTATGGCGGCGGGTCCTTTTCTCAGCATCCTCTGCTTGATCGTGAAGAGTTTTCATGGATTGCGGCAAGGCGGGCCACCTCAGCAGAAAGTCCCAGAACTGTGTCCTCTAGTTCAGAGATCTTCCTCTCTCTGCAGGGTAATCTCCAAACTTTTTTGCCTTCCTCCTCCTACTTGTTTGCTGAATTAGATGTTTTGGGCCTGAGGACTCTCAAAAGCATGGCATAATTGGTTTACACTTGTTTGGCCTATTCAATTTACTTATATATCCCTTGTAGAGTGGCATACATATAACTAGGGCCTGTAAATTAAATACTACCAGTGGGCCTGCCATTGCAGCCTGAATGCAGTGTCACACTGCCATGTCGACTTGGCATTTAAAACCCCTTGACAAGCCTTAAACTTCCCTTTAATGACATATAAGTTACCCCTAAGGTAGGCCTTAGGTAGCATATAGCATGGTGCTGTGTAAATAAAAGGTAGGACATATACTTTTAAGTTTTACATGACCTGGAAGTAAAAACTCCAAAATTAGTTTTCACTACTGTGAGACCTACGCCTCCCATAGGAGAACTTTGGGGGTTCCTTATTACAGTTAATAAGCTGCATTTTCTAATTGATAGGAGGTAGACACATCAAGTTTGGTACCTATGGCACCGTAATGATAAACCCTCTTTAATGGTAAAGCCGGGTTTTTCATTACAACTTTGAAAATTCCACTTTTCAAAAGTTGCCCTTTTCCTGCCCCTAGTCCTTTGTGCCTGCAGCCTGTCCTGGGTCACATGGCTGGGTTTAGCTGAAAGTTAGACTTTGTGAATGTCTCCTAGACAGTCACACAATAGTGGGATTACCTGTGCCTCAATAGCCCATCACTGACAGGATGGGGACAGAGCTTAGCAGAGCCCCACTTGCACCTGAATAACCTGTGTTTTGTCTCCTCGCAATACACTTAATGACCCTGTTTTGTCACTGCAGCCAGCTTGGAGCCAGGGCAGGTGAGACTGGGAATTCCATGCACTTAAAAGAAATTTTCCAGAACCTTCTCCCACCTTCCAGAAGCAGCTCACCCGGGTATAAAAATAGGAACTTCATTCCCATTCTTCAGTTCACTACTGGACCTGAGGAAGAACCATCTTGAACCCGCACCTGGACCCAGCCTGGGTGAGTCCTGAACCCTCAAGAGGTTTCCCTCCACTTCTGGGCCCTTAGTTGTGGTGGTAAAGGTGCCCAGATGGCCATTTTCACAAACTGAGGACTTAAAATTTGGCCAAAAAGTGCTCTGAGAACCAGGAGGAGACTGGGACCAACCTGCTGGCCTAACTGCCCAAGGTGCATTGCCGGTCAAATTGACTTGGCGGTTTTCCCACTACGTTCTTCTCTGCAGCAGCAAATCCATTTCAGCAGTCCTTCGCCAAAGGGGTATCTTACCTCGTGCTACAGCCTTCTGCATCATTCCGCTTGAGATTTTCGACTTCCATCTCGGCAGCTAAGTCCGTAGGTAAAAAATCTCCACCATGCCTTTGCTCCACGGTCAACCGACGACGATGCTCCCTCCTCAGACACTCCTAAAACCTTGTCCTGCTGAACTTCTACCTTCTTAGACATTTTTCTTCCCAAATTTGTCTCAGTCTGAAAGTAAGCGTTGACCGGGCCCAATCCACTTCTTGCATGCGAACCATGCTCCATCGCGGTCGGCTTTAACTTCTGACTTTGACCCGGTCCCATGTGACCAGATGTCTGCGGTTGGTTCTTTGATCTTTTAGGCGCTAGATTTTAATTAAAACGATACAAAAACTCATAACTCCGGTTCCACTGATTGGATGTTTGCCATTTTGGTGTCAAATACTGTATTAAAATGTACTCTATTTCCCTAAATTGGTTTGGGATTTTTCTTGTGTTGTGTTTTCTCTTTGTTATTGTTTGTGTGCTGCATAAATACTTTAGTACAATAAAGGGAGTCACTGTTCCTTGTAAAGGGAAATCAAAGAATGAAGTTTTGTCCTGTGCTACTCTATGTGTGGGGATAGTGTGTCCTCATCATGATGCCCTCACACACCCCGAAGGATGTCATGCTTCATCATAGGGCTTGTTGCTCCTCGTCGGGCCGGCGCTGCAATGCCCTACGGGTCCCCCGAAAGGTCTTTTTATCGGAGATCTTTTGATGAAGAAGCCGTATGGGTGCGTGCGTGTGAGTGGCGGAGATAGAGAGAGGCAGGCAGGTGTACCGGCACAGCTAAATGGGAGAACCCTCCCGACTGCCCTCACCAATCTCATGAGGCAATAATTGTAAAAATAAGGGAGACGCTACTCCCTCTCACTAACCTAGCAGCACGGGTCAAATCCAGGCCGCTAGTGATACCTAAACTTACCTTGGTCCTGAAGAAACGCTTTGGATCTCCTCCTGAGGCCACAGAGAGCGTGAAACATGTCGACCACCTTATACGCCCATTAGACACGTATATCTAGCTACCTAGGGACACAATATCCCCCAGAGTAGCACCACACACCTTTTAACAATGACAGAGGGATCACCTTAATAAATAATATTCACTCCCCCTCCAGTCATTTTTAAAAAAACACTACTTGATACCTCACTACCACTCACACGCACGCACCCATACGGCTTCTTCATCAAAAGATCTCCGATAAAGAGACCCTTCGGGGGACCCGTAGGGCATTGCAGCGCCGGCCCGACGAGGAGCAACAAGCCCTATGATGAAGCATGACATCCTTCGGGGTGTGTGAGGGCATCATGATGAGGACACACTATCCCCACACATAGAGTAGCACAGGACAAAACTTCATTCTTTGATTTCCCTTTACAAGGAACAGTGACTCCCTTTATTGTACTAGTTATCAATCGGTAGCCAGGGTCACTGGACCTAACAATCAGCTCCTACCGTCCCCGTCCCCCTCTCTATAAATAGGAGCATAAATACTTTATACATTGACTCTAAGTTAAGACTGACTGCTTCTTATGTCAAGCTACCTAGGGTTAGGCACAGTTTGATTTAGTGACATTTTGTGGTTCACCCTGCTAGGGATTGTGACTGTTGCTTGACCAGGGCTCACACCCCAGTCAACCAGCAACCCAATTTCTTACAAGCCCGACCTTTCTGATCTTGGTCTCCAGCGCATACTTAAAGTCTTGAATGGCCTGCAGTATGATGGAGGTTTGAAGAGAGCCTGGATCCCTGGGATCTCCCCCAGGGGCACCCCTCGCACCCCCAATTGGGCAGTGTATTTGTCCATCTTAGCCTGGCCATAGGGCCCCTTGTTGTGACCCATGGTGTCTAGCGTCGCAACTATCAGTGAGTCCTTACTAATGCTAGTGGGTCTCTGCCCCACTGCCCACCTCTATATTGTGGGGCTCCAACTCCCAGGACAAATGACGGTTGGGGAATCTGACCCGCTTGCTTCTTTCCATCTGGCCGTCCGTCTGATGAAGGTGGCTAGAAGATAATTCTACTTCAATACCGAAGAGAGTTCACAGTGACTTCAAAGTCGGTAAACAAACAGTGTATATCTGTCTGACATTACTATTAAAGGAAAGACATGCAATCTATTTATATTTTACAAAAATTGTGAAGCCAACTCTTGTACAGTGGGAACTCTCTTCAAGGGAACATTAATCAACCACCAAAATGGTATCAAATCCTTTTGGCAACTCCACTATAAAATCCAACTCAAAGGTGTGCTAAGGCCCAAGGGTGCAACTAATCCTCTGAAAGTTGATGTGAACTTTTATCACCAGCACTAGTATCACACAACTTTTACTATATTTGGACTGAGTGGGACAACAAAATTGACTCTGAAAATAAAATATATTTATTTTATACAAGGCTGACCTGCAAAATCGGACGAGTGACACCAGTTCAAAACTCTATCTAACAACTCTGAGAGGCACATACAATTTTCCATCTAACATCCATTTTTTATTAACCAATTCTCTACCCTTGTGCTTTTTATCCAATCAGTATCCTCAGACTGATAAGCCCTCTGCAATTCTTGATAAAAATCCCAAGACAGATTTGCAATTATGTTTTCAGATAGAATCATTAATGGTGGTATAGAGGACATCTCCTCCACTAAATAACCACAGCAAGATAAAGCATCTGCTTTTCCATTTTTACTTCCTGGTCTGAGCTGGATTACAAAATCATAGTCAATAAAGAAATGGGCCTACGGTAACTGATACGCTGAAAGTGCTCTGTTAGATGTCACGAATTGTAAATTACGGTGATCTGTAATTATGGTTACTGTATGTCGTGAACCCAACAACTAGTGTCTCTACTCAACTATCTGCAACTGTGTAATTACTTTTTGCAGGTAATAGTTTTCTTAAAAAGAACACCACAGGATGCAACACTCCTGTTTCAACATTCCTTTGAGACAGATTTCTACCTACTTCTACTAGTCAATCATCTGCCTCAATCAAGAAAGGTGTCCTAGTGTCTGGATGTCATGAAATAGGCATAGTAGTAAAGCAAATCTTTAATCGAAGAAATGCTTCTTCAGTTTCTTTTAACCAGACAAATGGCACTCCCTTTTTAAGTAATTTAGTGATAAGTGTGACAATGGCTGAAAAATTATCAATAAAACATCTATAGAAATTTGTAAAACCCAACAAACTTTGGATTTCTTTAATAAAGTCTGGGGATTTCCATTCAGTTATGGCTTGTGTTCCAGTTCAAAGAGGACCTAGCATAGCACCTTGGGCTGAACTGTTCTTATTAGAGCAGGATCAAGACTGATTTGCATATGGCTGGGTTCAAAGGGAGGGGGCATGGTGTGCAAGATAATGATGGACTGAGATGAGGCCCTGAAAATTACCAGTGACTGAGAATAATTCAAGCATTTCATTCGTCACTTTTTGTATATTTCAGTGCAACACCCTAAGTGGGACAGGTATGCCCAAACCTGGGTCACTTGCACACTGTGCTGCTGGAACCAAGCTATACCTGACTGATTAGCCCTAATAAGTGCAAAAGTGGTCTTGGGTTGCTTGCATTCTGTTCCAGGAAGGACCTGGCATGGCAGTTCGGGCTGGACTGTTGCTATTCAAGCGTGGTCAAGATTGATTTGTATATTCGAAGTACAATCTGAGGTGCCATGGTGTGCAAAATAACGATGGATTGGGATGCAGCCTGAGTAATTACCAATGGGTGAGATTAATTCAAGCATTCCATCCATCACTTTTTTGTATACTTCAGTTTAGGTTTTTCTGGATCCATGTCAACCCCAGTTGTCGAAGACTCTGGCAAGGACTCGTGGCAGGGTAGAAAAAGTATGTAGAATATTGGGTAAAGAGCAGCCCAAGATAGCACAGAGAGTAAAAGAAGAAAAAAAAATAAAGTGGGGAAGCTTTAGACAAGAGAACATGAAAGTTAAGGCTCAGAAAGAACAGGCACTCAAGAGGCAGTTTGGCATTCAGACTAACTAAAACACAGGATAGACGTGCAAGACATATATACAATAAAATTAACAATAAAGGGAATGTGGGCTAAAATAATTGGGAACGCCACTCGGTAAGACTGAAGCTCAGTAAGTTACTCACCCAAAATTGCTGTTGCAAATACTGAATGCAAATACCCACATATAGGATATAAATGCAAAGGCAGGGTCTGTGGAGCTGATATTCTGTGATGTTATAAAAGTAACTGAAAGCCAATATTCACAGTGGACAACAAAACCACCTAGGTTGTCAGCTGGGCCCATGGATCCTGGCAGTAACAGCAATGGTGTACAACAGAGATACTCAAAGTACGCCCTGTGGGCTGCATGTGGCCCTCCTGACCTTTAGATGGGGACCTCGGTCAACGGCATCACTAGGCTGCTCTGCTGTTTACTTGAATCAGTGCTAATATTAAAAGATGTTAAATAAACAGCAAGCATTTTTTACATGTTGACTGAAGTTAAAGAAAGGCAGTAACTAGGGTGTCCTGCACCGCTTAACTGTAGGAAGACCTTCATTTTTAAAGAAATCTTGCAACAAATGTGTAAAAATATGATTGTCTCTTCAAAATTCAAAATGTGCCTTAAATTAACATGCAGCACCATTTCACCTTAGTACATCAGATTATATTAGTGCATTCAGACATATATATTTTTTTAAAGTGGTATTTTTCAAACATGAATTTAGAATCATTCATGCTCCCACCCAGTCAACAACCCCGGTGGTGAACTAAAAGGCAGGTCGGTTGGCATGTGTACCCTTTGGGTGGACTGGGTTGCTATTATAAATGGACAACTTTATAGTTTAATAAATCAAACACAGGAGAGGGCTTTGTGCAGCGCACATCCTGAAGTCTTGCATTTCAAGGCCCTCTTATATCTGATAACGAAAAAGGAGGGAAAGTGAAATAAAACAATTGCTTAGGATCACGCAATTTGGTCAAGTGGGGAAGCACGATTGATCCCAAATTTTCTGGTTTCACATTGGGCAATTCATTCACTAGCTGTACATGCTTTGCTTCCCCTACACCCACCTTACACACCACAACCCCCTCGACCAACACCCTGTAGGCATAATGCAGCCCTCAGTCACACCACAGACCAAACCTTTTGGCCCTTGGGAAAATGTCTGTGAGTACCCATGGTGTAGAACTGAATACACAGCCACGATAGACAAGGAGCTAGCAAGGAGGAGTGCATAACAAGAAAGAAGGGAAATCAAAGGGCACACTTGGCAGAATGCAAGTAACAACCAGGAAACTAGAAGCTACAACAGCAGGAACAGGAACGTAGCAAACTAAAAGCAGGAACAAAGGTAAAGGGGAAAGAAAGCAGGCACAAGGAAAAATGTAAATACAGAAGAAAAGAGAGTTCAAGAGTGCACTAAAATAGCTCGAAATTCATGGGAGCTCTGCAGGCAGTACTATTTCAGGAACCAGGATTAGCTGTAGCTCAGGGATCAAGGAACAAGGATAGAAAAACAAGGGCTATCAAATGCTCAGGAACTCAGGAAACAAATGTCGGTCTAACAGTGACACTGCTACATTGTTCAAGAGCTGGGCTGAAGGGAACTGGGGTTTAAAAGAGCGGACTGTGATCACATGCCTCAGGTGTAAGCGGGCTAGTACCCGTCATCCACAAGTGTGCTGAATTCCTCCTCCCAAACTTGGCCTGCAGGGGTGGAGACTAAACAGTGAACAATAAATTCAAGGTAATGGAGCCTGTAGCATGAGCAGACTGGCTTCCACAAAACTCGGTATGGATCGGAACTCGATGGGAATTTTCTAATAGTGTCCAAGAGCCAGGAAATCTGTATATGAAAACAGTGGAAGGTTCAAAAGCTTATTAGAACACTGGCGAGTGCTATAGGTACGCCCCCTGGTGGTGGGCACGAGAGCACAGGGAGCTGATCTTGACACCAGTGGGTATATTTACAAAACCCTGAAACTCAACAATGGTTATACGAAAAATATGTTTCTAATTTTGCCAACAAATGATGTTTCTTAGAAATTGCAGGATAGCAGTTAGATGCTTAACATGTTATTTCTCATTTTTTGAATGAATTGAAATATCATCAATATATATCACCGAGCATACTTCAACAAATTCTCAAAGGACCTGATTTATTAAAAACTGAAAGGCCGCTTGTGGCTAGGGCATTACACAACCCAGATGGCATAATCAAGTACTCAACTCAAATTAAGTTTGAAAACTGGGTTTCCATTCATCACCCTCCTTCCCTCTGGTTAAGTGATATGCAGCACACAAATCATATTTGGAAAAAAAAAGCAGTGTTCATATTTGGTTCAACAACTCTGAATCAGTAGCAAGGGATAACAATTTTTATTGTGATATTATTCAATGCTCAAATGTTGAGACAGGTTCTTAAATCCCCATTCTCCTCTGTAACTATAAAAAGCAGAGGAGAAGCCGGGGACTTAGAATGACGAATAAAACCTATGGCCAACAATTCATCCATGACCTGTTTTTGCACGATATAGAAAAATGGTCGACCTACATTTTGATATTATCCACTGCCATTGCTAGGGGCACTTCCATACCCCAGACATGGAAGGGAGCAGAGGTGATCCCGAACTATAAAAAATGAGACAGGTCATTGCCCAGCAACTACAGACCCATTAGCCTTATTGACTCAATCCAAAAATTAGTCTGTCGAGCACTGCTGGCTAAAATACAGGACTGGTCCAGTGAGAATAATATCCTAACTCCCTTCCAAGCCGGAATTAGGGGAAAGATGGGGACAGTGGACCAGGTGTTCCGCTTCCTCCTTCTATTTTAGAAGACTGTGGCTACCGGACGGGGAGTCTATATGTAGCTTTCATTGACCTAAAAACTGCCTTTGACCTCATCCCCAGACAAAAATTGTGGCAAGTTCTTTCAGAAATGGGAATTCCGTTGGATATCCTATCTCTAGCTATCCGTCTTCTTGAAGCCAACTTTGCCAAAGTTCGCTGGGGTGATCAGGGCCAGCTCACTGATGCCATTGATGTCAGTAGGGGCGTCCGCCAAGGGTGCATCTTGGCCCCTACACTTTTCTCCCTATATATCAACAACGTTGTGAAACATCCTCAAGAGGTGCCAGCTGATGCACCCATATTGGGAAGTGAAAGGGTCGTGACGCTCTTATTTGCAGACAATACTCTGCTTGTGTCAAAAACACCCGCGGGCCTCCAGATTCTGCTTAATCAATTTTATGACTTTTGTAAGATGTGTGGCCTTGAGATCAACACTGCAAAGGCAAAATTATTGACGATCAATCGCCACAAATCTTATAGGAGTTGCCCAACCTTGGGTGGCACTCCGCTTGAGAGAGTCAGCACATTTAATTACTTGAGTAACTTTATCTAAAAGTCTGTTTTGGACGCCCCAGGTGGTTAAATCCACTTAGAAGCTAACTCAAATAGTCGGGTTTTGAGAAGGATAGTACCTCCTACACCAAACAGTGGCAGCACCACTGCAGATATATGAATCCAAGAAAGTGAGCTCTGCCCTTTATGGGGTAGAGCTGTGAAGTTTCAAAAGACTGGCCGATCTTGTTAGTGCGGAGAACAAGTTTCTGAGTAGTTTGTTCCAGTTGCTAAAGAGTACCCCTCTCCACCCTCTAAGGTTAGACATGGCCAGGAAAGCAATTTTTGATAAGGCTAAGCTCCGTCCCCTGTTATTCCAGAGGAGTATTAGGACCACCCTGAGCTTGGCCCCCATGCCAAGGCGCTTGATGAAGTCATTTAATTAGACACACAACATAAAACTTGGTGGCTACAGAACGTAAAGCATCTACTAGCTGACTTAGTGTTGGAGGGTCTCTGGGGGAACAGGGATCTAGCCTTAGTTCCCACCAAAGCCCCTCTCAAAATGCAGTATCAGGTTGGGTAGCCAAAACAACAGCTGCCAATCTTAAAGAGGGCCGGTTAACTCTATATTTCACCGACCATAAATGTATCGCCTTTTTTTAACCATATCTAGAAATAATACAGATGCCTAACGACAGGAAATTATATATGCAGCTCAGCTTTGGCATGCTTCCTCACAATGCCATTACTAGCTCTTGGAGTTCCACTCGAGTTTTATTGTGGTTCTGTCCTCTTTGCAACACCAGTGTTGAATCCATAGCGCATGTCCTGATTGCCTGCCCAGCCAACCGATCATCCAAGAGTCAGGTGGGTTGCACCTATATGCAGGCAGATGGGAACACGTGACCATGCTGAAGTGCTGTGAATATTTAGAACAGATCCAAGTCCAGTGATAGCATGCGCTGTGGCAAAATTCTTGGGCCTTATGTGGAGCAACAGGAGAAAGCTCCTACAAGCAGACTGAGGTTGTTGAGGCTGAGGAGGTTGAGGAGAAACTCCCAGTAGGATACTGTTGCCACTGTTTTGAGCAGCGTAGACAGAGGGCTGTCTCGCTTGTTCATTGTGCTCCTGGTCTTAGTCTTAAATGGCCTGAACTGATGATGTATTTAAAAAAAAAAAAAAGATTTTATAGTTTCATGAATGAGGTGATTTTTATAATGTATTTAGAGAACTTTTAAGTAATATGTTGAGCTGTTTTTTTATCTAGAGGCTTTTTTTATGATTATCTGTCCCAAATGTTAACATTGTGTGTAAGAGTTGTACTGTACATGCACTTTTATGGTTGAATCGCCGAAATAAAGTAGAAATAGAATTCATCAAGGTACTGCCAGAGATTATCAGCTTCCTTTTCTGAAAGAGCATTTGTACAACTGCATGGAATTGTGGAGCCAGGTAACAAGTCAATCATACTCCGTACGTTGAGAAAGAACCATAGCTTCGTCTTTATTAAAAACATCCCTAAAATCCACGCATCATTCAGGCAAATCATTCCCCTTCTTAGGGTCAAGAGTCAAAATATCTTTGGAGGAAGGACTTTTTTCAACATGAGAATAATTTTCTCTACAAAAATCTGAATCAAAATAGACCAAAGGATTTTTTTCCCAGTCAATATTTAGATTGTGCCTTTTCAACCAAGGAAAACTGCAAATAATCTCAAATGTTGGTGCATTGATAAGATTGAAATAAATTGTCTCTGTATGCGCTGTTTGCAAAGTCATCATTACTTCAATTATCTTGCTTTTTATAGGTCCTGAAGTCAATTCTGAACTATCAATTGTCTTGATAATTTTTGGAACTTGCTTAGCCACAGTAGATACCTGCATGGACCTTGCAAAAGCTCTAAAGTCAATAAGTTGTGGGAGGTCTCTAATGACATTACACTTGGAGTGCGATCTTGCTCAGAACCAAGTGTTTCCTTTTTCCTACCATTTCTGATTGGACATCTTGAATTAAGTCAGTCAGTCATATATTCTTTATTCAGTTCATTTCACAACTATAAAAGAGAACATCAAATATAAGAAGACAGACAATATAACCACTTCATTATCAACAATATAATCTAAGTAATAAAACAAAAATATATTGCACCATGGGGCATCAAATCATGAATTACCAGATATAAAAATAGTAAAATTCCATGACATTAATCATATGCCAACATGCAGACATACAAGATACAAATACTAAAAAAGACTCACATGTCCCTCATGATACCATACAATTCAGACGTTAACTAATTAAGTGTCAAATAAAAGCCTTAAAACAATTGACCAATACATAATATAATAGATTCAATAGACACATTAAAAAGAACCGATGATGAATAAGTAAATCTCACATAAAATTCAGAAAGTCATGACAAAATCCATAAAAAGTCCTCATTTCTCAAATGATTTTCATAAGTGAACTGCTGTAGCGATGAATCTATACACCATTAGCCATGTATATTCATCATTCAAAAGCTGAAGATGATGCAAAGCCGGCCTACATTTTCTATAAAAACCTTAATAGGGGGATAATAAAATCCCTCCTCGGTTTGGTGTAAAGCCGACAGAAAACAGAAAATGCAACATGTTCTGAGCTGACTTAGAATCGCATGGACATAGTTCGAGTTTAGCATCACATTAAGCCTTACGGGGTAAGAAACCCACAAATGTGCGATGCTAAACCTGAATCTAATGAGGTAAAACCTTTTCGAGTGACAAAAGAAAAAGGAGAGATAGGGCTCTAGATGTTGAGAACAGACTAGAGGCAAATATTTCAAAACTATCTTCTTCCCAGTCTTCAAAAGTTCCCTGTTCTAATTTAAAACAGATAAAAGATCCCCTTTCAGCTGGGTTTTTGACATTTTGACAATGAGATCAGGGTTATAGAAACAGTCCGGCTTCCCCACTAGCTCCAGCTGCCTTTTTATGTAGCTAAGTCATGGTATTTTCTGCATATGATCAAGACTCATGCAGTCCAATATTATTGCACGATTAAGAGTCGGCTCTTCGTTTGCCCATACAGAGTGCCATAACAAGGTTGGTGCAATTTGTATGCGATGGGTCAGAGGAGTCAAACCTAATTCCATACAGCAAAGGATAATCGGGAGACTACTGGGGACTGTTAGTAATCATCAAAGAAAAGTGTTCTCTACCACCTGAAGGCGTGACGAGTTACAAAAGCCCCAAACTCCTGCCGCATACAAAGTTACAGAGCAAGAGCAGGCCTTATAGATGTTAAATATTGAATCAATTGGTCTAGGTCCTAGTTTCCGCACAAACTGAATAATGCCTCCAAGTTTTGGTTGAAGCTACTTACCCTAGTTTCGACCAAGTGATGCCAGGATCCTTTCTGATCAAAGGGGACACCTAAATAAGAAAAAGTTGGAACATAAAGCATCCCCTCATCATTAATAAAACAAGGCATTATGAGGGAAGGGGTTTTACCAGCCACCATAACACAAGACTTGGCCGTATTGGTCTTTAAGCCCAAATCAGACATAAAGTCATTAAATCTGGTTAAAAGCTTTGGCAAACCCACGCCAGTGCTGGACATCAGCACGCAGTCATCAGCGTAGAGCATTGCCGAACGTTTTCTAGTGCCTATCCTTGGAACATCAACATGCCCTCGATTAAGGGAGCTCTCCAAATCATTAACATAGAAACAGGATAAAAAAGGTGCTGGCACGCACCCTTGACGTACTCCACGATTCATTTTAATGCGAGAGGTGAGTTCCCCTTCCGAGCCATACCTAACTCTCCTAGTCACATCCTGATGCATCTGTGCTAGGAAATGAACTAAAGATATATTTTAATGCCCAGTTCTAGCATTTTTTCCACAGTTTCCCTCTCTCTACCCAGTCAAAAGCCGATGTTAGGTTCATGAATCCTAAGTAGAGGAAGCCGTTCTTTGCTAATGTGTACTTGCTTATGACCAGGTGGAGGTTAAGACACTGCTCGACAATACCCAAGCCCCTCGTGAAACCATACTGTATATTAGAAAACTTCCCTCTTTCAGTTACTCAGGTCTCCAGGCGATCCAGTATGATCCTGCCCATTAATTTACAAGTACAATCAATCAACAAGATTGGGCGATAACACCTAGGGTCAGACCTGTCTCCCTTTTTAAAAATGGGTACTATATTCACATTTGATCAAGATTTTGGCGTGCCCAGGGAAGCTATACAGCTTAAAATATTGGTTAACAGTGGTAACCAAAGATCAGGATTAGCCAGGAAGAGTTCAGCGGGAACATCATCCGGACCAGATGCCTTATTCTTTATTGTTTGGTTTAGGGCTTTTCTGACTTCTTCAATTGTGGGAGGTGCCAGCTCTAGAGGAGTCACACCTCTTTGACTTTCAATTAATTTTAAAGTGCAAGAGTGCTCCCCCTCATTACTTTACAGACTGGTAAAGTGCCGACCCCATTTCTCAGGAATAATAGTAGCATAAATGCTACTGTTATGGGAGCTTTGAAAAAAGATGACATTGAGAATTTTCCAGAAGAGTCTGGGGTATTTGTTAAGACTTGCTTCGTGAAGTTTTTCCCATGCCTCATGTCTAATAGTCATCTTACGTTTCAAAATTGGCTGTTTGTATTCATATCAAAATTGTCTAACACGTATTTGTAATCACAAGTCCATGGAATTACTGCTTAAATACTTTCTTAATATACATCGGACTAAGGGCAGCATGAATGAGTTTTTAAGGTGTGTTGAAAGTACAAGAGTGAACACATAGTGCTCGTGAGAGAAGTGATTAAACGGCGCAAGTGAAGCACATAAGGGAACAAAGAGAACCAGCATATAGATTGGAAGTTATTAGATGCAGAGATTATGTATGAACATTGATTTCATAAACAATAAGCAAATCATACCATAATTAGCAATTCCAATCGGAGAGGTAACGAGTCGACAGCGTTTCGACTTTCGTGACTCGAGGTCTTCTTCAGGACAAAGAAACACAATTACGATGATTGCTGCCTAATGGGGGGAGAAAATGCAGGCAGAAAAGAAAGGAATTTACCTCAAATTATGATTTTATAGCAATTAGTTTAGACCAGTTTACATGTTATTTTCAATACGTGAACTGGGAGAGGGTACCTGTGTGCATCCAATCCAGGGCACCTGAAATTAAAAAGAAAAAAGGGGGGGGGGGTTGGTTTGAGTAAGCTGAACTGATCTGTTTTTTAAATTGTTGTACTCAACCAGCAACATCCATTGGGTCAGGGAGCTAAAGATGATCATACACTTACAATTTAAGGACTTATGGGGGCAGAATCGTCCAGATTGTTTGGTAGGTGTAATTTTCTTCGGTGAAGCATTCTTGAATCCATGGTTGGTCTCACCATTAGGTCTGTAACAATTACTTTGTACATGGGTTCTTCTGATGAAAATATGTGTTCTCGGTGTAATTAATTTACTTATGTAATTTATACCCACCCTCCTTTTTTATTGGCTTCCAATTAGACATTGTTGCATGATTATACTCACCCAGGTATCAAAAGGAGAAATGGGTTTTTCTGCTGTTGTTTGTTAAGACGACAACGAGAGATACTTTAGATCTACTCCTGTGCAACTCTATCCCAAGGGTCTTTCTGTTGTGGGATATTTGACCACAACATGTCCTCTAGAGAAGCCCCTAGCTATTCAGACGATTACATTAACAAAATACTCATTGGCCCGTCCTTATTTTCCAACACTCTAACACCAGCCACACCTGTCACTAACACCTCACAGGTTAAATTATAAAAACTTGAAAGACTAAAGAAAAAGCAGATTTGGACCAATCTTCATGCACGCATGCTTACGGAATACCTTAAAGCCAGGGTTATTCCTCTTGGATTACAAATCAGAAACATACTGGCCATCTTCACTGATGACCCAAAATTTCGAACTGGTTTCAGTTATCTAACCACCACTTGTTCCCACCACTAGATGGTCTTTGGTATTGATACTGCATTAGAACACAATCAAAAAGAGTTGGTAGAGATTGCTGAATTGGAAAAACATATCCTGGAAAACGACACACTGACAGATGCTGATAAATTAAACAGTACGATTGCAGCATTTAACACATTTGAACAAAATAAGAAAATAAATTAAATACAAAAAGACATTAAATACAATAATAAAGAGGTGGTCTACCCCTATCTAAGTGACACACTTTTTACTGCTACACACCAAACACTGAGAGGTCGCCAGGGGGGCAGATTTAAAAAATGAAAAGCAGTCACCTTCTCAGACTCTTCTAACAGTTTAGCAGGCAAATCTGTTTCAGGCGAAGGTATCAGCACAACCCCAGTGACACATAGACAACCTCCTCAACCAGCACATTTTTTAGTTGGTGGCCGCGGGCGCGCCAGAGGGAGGAGAAGGGGGAAATACCAACACGAATATCCAAGAGAATGGCAAACAGGAAGAAAATTCTACCAACTGTGGTACCCGCAATAGACCACTCTACTCCAACACATACCTCAGAGATTAAGGCACACTGATTTTTTATCTTTCCAGTCACAATTTGTCCACTGATGAGATCAATCTATTGAGCAAAGGACTGCCCTTTGTCCACACAATACGTAGCAATTTCTTTGAATTACAGAGGACCTTTTGTAATTATTTTGAAAAATCAGACTACGTCAATTTTTTGCCAATAGACCTGAGAACCAAAATCTAAATAGGTCTCCTTTTCATCCTCCTTCTACATTTCATCCTCCTTCATCCACCATGCCACCTGAGATTCTAACTTTTGAGAAATTGGTACTACAAGAAATTGTACAATTGGAACAAGAATTTGAATTTTTCCCATATAACATGTCCTTCTCAGAGAAGCAAGACCTTGAGTCTCGAAAATCCAATAAAGATGTGGTCATCAAATCAGCGGACAAAAGGGGTGGCATTGTAATCATGGACTCTACTAAATATAGTACGGAAATTGAAAGACAACTTGCTAACACCAATTGCTATTGCTGATTACTAACTGATCCCCTTTGAGAAATACAGAACCTGATCTCAAAAGTCACAAGCCGAGCCCTGGAACAGGACATTGTCTCCAAAAAGGAATACCTATTCCTTAATAACAAAAGTCCTTGTACGCCGGTTATTTACGTCCTTCCAAAATACATAAGTATTCTGGTAACCCTCCAGGCAGACCAATTGTTTCTGACTGTGTCTCAGTACTGGAACCACTAGGTAAATACATTGACTACGTGATCAAGGAGTTTGTACCACTCACAAATACTTTTATTTGTGATATCATGGACTTAATCTGCCAAATCAAGAACTGGCAATTTGACTCTACTACAGATCTTCTAATTGGATTAGATATAGAATCGCTATACACTAACATCCCCCGGCTGGAGGGTATGCAGATCATAAAGGACCTCCTAAACACCAGGCCTCTACCACACGCATCCCCACGTACTTCATCATAGAATTACTACAAATTGCTTTACAATACAACTATTTTCTATACAAAGAAACCTTCTACCTTCAAAAGAAAGGTGTATCCATGGGGTCCTGCTTCGCCCCAGATTTTGCCATCTTGTATGCGGACCATTTGGAGAAAAACATTATCCTATGTCCACACAACCCATTCCATGATCAGGTTGCGCTTTGGCGATGCTATATTGATGATGTGCTACTCATTTGGAAGGGTGATGAAACATCATTAAAAATATTTATAAATTGGCTTAACACCAACCAACCCCACCTCAGATTTACTTGCGAAGCCAGAAAAAATAATCTCCCTTTCTTAGATTTGACTTTAAAAACTGAAGATGACAAGATAATGACCTCCTTTTACAGGAAACCCATGGAATGTAACATGGTGTTGTTATATACCAGCAATCACCCCAGGGGACTGAAACATGGCTACCCTATGGATAATTTCTACGCATCCATAGAAATTGTATGCGAAAAAAAGATTATTTCTAAGAGACAGCCATATTGAAAGAAAAGCTGATTACCCGAGGGTACCCAAAACGCCTAGTATCACGTTCTCTCAAACGGGCATGGTACTGTCCCCGGGAAACACTCCTCACTCCTACGACAAAAAACAGAAATACATGGATCCCCTTTGTATCCACATTCTGGCCAGCAACCAACAAAATCAGCAAAGTTATCAAAAAGAACTGGAATGTGTTGCTCACCCAATCTACATTTGTGGAGCCATCCCTATTTTCTTACAAGAGGGGCAACAACTTGGGGGACCATCTAACTCAGGCCATTACCTGGACACCAAAACATAAAAATAACACATCCATCACTGCTGGGCGGGGGCTCCCACCAGTGACTGGACACTACAAATGTCAAAATTGTGGAGCATGCACCCAAACCATTAACACCAAAACATTTAACTCTGGTACCCAGATATACAATGTTAAACAACTGAGTAACTGCAGATCTGCAAATGTGATCTATGCGATCCGCTGCCCATGCTTCCTAATCTTTATAGGGCAACAACCCAGCAGGTCAAAGATCGCATCCTAGAGCAAAAAAGCAGGATTAGATGTCTGGTGGAAAATGGCCTCTTTAGTATCACACTTCCAAATACACGAACACACAGAAAATGATTTATTTGGCAAGTAATAGATCAACCCATCCTGCCAATACGCATAGGCGATTTGGCTCAACTTCTGTTGCAATGCGAATGCCGCTGGATAACACGCTGTAACTCTGTTGATAATGGTCTGAACACCATTGATGAATGGAATAATATGGCGTCTACTTAGCATGCACATTATAACATTTGTATTATCAATCTAACTGGAAAATTGGTCCAATTTCTAACAACTATTGTGACCAACTGTATATATTTTTTTACATATATGTAAATTTAATTGTATAAATATTTGTATAGTGTAATGTTTAGACCAGTAGTCCTGTTAAAAACACGCAGATTGTACACCAAATTAGGGCATGCTTTTTACTCCTTCAGTGCCCCAGGGGCACCTTCAGGATCCCTTGAAATCACTCCTGTAGTCTAGCAGTTCAGCGCTCCTATTCCTAAATGACCTTTGCACTCCTCACAAGTGCAACTTGAGTTTCATTCTGAAATTGCCGACTGCCCGGCAACACTGATCGTATCCTGGTAAGTCATTTATTATCAGTAACAGGAAGAGTTTTTTCCACGCTTCTAACATTATTTACTATGCACTTGGCATCGGGTGTCCACATGGCGAGCCACTACGAGTCTAAATTCTAATCGTTGGGCTACACTTGATAGTATCGTGTTCAACATGCACAATTTCCTTTGGCATTTTGCTCTGGGTTACATCGCTACGAAGGACACTACGCTGATAATTTTACTTGCCTCGCTCAATGGATTTAGTTCCCTATGCAAGACATCCGCCCCTCGGTGTAAGTCGTTCAAAGGTCGGGCCGCACTTAAGGTATTTTCTTCTTCCTAATGTCGGCAAGATCGTCAAGGCACTGTGTGGGACCGCACTAACGCTCTAAGCTAAGCGTATTGCACCTACAAACCAGTGGCTGGTTTGCACTATATGCTTTGTACGATTCGGGATGGCTGACCACAGAATTCGACTCACCCTTTTTGGGGAAGTAAACATCCGGCCAATTTCACGTTCTAAAATAAATCTCAAGAAGGGAATAAGGCTTAACCCTCGGCTCCTATAAATCAGGTTTTAGTAGCATGGCCCATAGCATGGGGTCTCGTCCCCGATACACATTTGTTAGACCCACCTTGTATTTCCCATCACAACCCTGGACATTGTTCCATCGGGTCTCACACTTCTATTTATCCAGAAGGTATCTTCACCTCACCCCATATTGAAAATAAGCAGGCCTCGGTTACAAATTCCAGACAATCATCTGGTGGTCCCAAACAAGGGCTCTCCAGACGTACACAGAACAGACTATTTGGGTACTACTATGTTCTAGCTTATCAATGTTTCTGTATTACCCTTACGGATTAACTCTACCCAACGCTCTGAATTGTCTGCACAATGAGAGCTGAAACTGCAGTTCGCTCTCATGGGTAAGCTTCGTATTTTTGACACATACTTTGTTCCCCTTGACGCTTGTCCGTACAAAAGTGGCACAGGGCGTTTCTTTCACAGCCTGTGTACCAAGTAATTGTTATGGACCTAATGGTGAGACCGACCATGGATTCAAGAATGTTTCACTGATAAAAATGACACCAACCAAACAATCTGGACGATTCTTCCAACCATAAGTTCTTAAATTGTAAGTGTATCGTCATCTTTAGCACTCTGACCTAACGGATGTTGCGGGTCGAGTACACCAATTTTAAAAACAGCCAGGTTCAGCTTACTCAAACCAACCCTCCCATTTCTTTCTAATTTCAGGTGCCCTGGATTGCTCACAGGTACCCTCTTCCAGTACACGTATTGAAAAGAACATGTGAACTAGTCTAAAATAATTGTTATAAAATCATAATTTGGGGTATATTCCTTTCTTTTCTCCCTAAATTTCTCCGCCCATTAGGCAGCAATCATCATAATTGTGTTTCTTTGTCCTGAAGAAGAAAGCGAGTCACGAAGGTCAAAACACCATCGACTCTTTACTGCTCCAATTGGAATTGCTAATTATGTTATGATTTGCTTATTGTTTATGAAATCAATGTTCATACATAATCTCTGCATCAAATAACTTCCAATCTATATGCTGGTTCCCGTTGTTCCCTCATGTGTTTCACCTGCGCCGTTTAATCACTTCTCTCACGAGCACTATGTGTTCACTCTTACACTTTCAACACACCTTAAAAACTCATTGATGCTGCCATTAGTCCGATGTATATAAAGAAAGTATTGAAGCAGTAATTCTTTTTGATGAAACATGAACTTGTGATTACAAATATGTTTTCTTGGTGTAATAATTTACTGTTGTAATCTATACCCCCCCCCCCTTTTTCATTGACTCTTCTTGAGACCTTGTTGCATGATATTGGACAATACAACACAGCAGTGGGAGTTATAAGGCCAGTGACATGCAAAGTGAAACCACAACTTTTCTACTTTAGGCCACTGGTCTGAGTATGGCCAGATAAGTGGACTCACATGGGTCACACAAAATATCTTACGCTATGCAGAAATCTTTTGATACCCTTACCCCCTCCCCCCCCAGTTGTACACGTGGCAAAGAGACGCAATGAGCATTCTCCTTCCACACTTCCATCAAGCACAACATCATTAGGAAAATGGCCAGTGGCAAAGCCAAAAGGCAATTACATTTTACAGGAGTGGGCACTAAGTCAACCAGTGCTGAAGCCACGCCCGCAGAAGAAGACTCCTTGGAGCTTATTGTGGTGGTGGATGCACAGTTAGGATCCATGGATACAAAGACCTCAGACTTTACAACAGAAATGAAACATCTGCAAGCCGACATGGGATAATTTCACACTAAAGTAGGCAGCCTGGAAAAGCGTGCAACTCAAAAAAAAGAACACCTAGATAATGCAGACTTGTGTGGCCTAGATATCTGGCACCTCAAACAGTAGTGATTGACCTGGAACACAAGGTGAGACAAGATAATATCAGATCTATAGGATCCCGGAGAAGATGTAAACCAATAATGGTATGTGCAGACTGTCAATACACCTACTGCGACTATTAGTGGATTTGACCTTTGAACCACTGTTTGAACTACAGAGAGCCAACAGGATATGCACTAGAGCTCCATTCAGAGACAATACAGCTAGGCCAAGGCCAATCACAGCCTGCTACCTTAGGCATGATCAGGACTGTCACATTTGAACAGCAGCTCTGAAATGTGGCCCCTATACCCCTTGGGGGCAACAAAATTCAGACTGCAGAAGACTTCTCAGTGGAAACAAATGCTAAACGAAAAGCCTTCTGTTGATGAGACCTAAATTCCGTAAGTGGAATATCAAATATGGCCTCCTAGAGCCAGTCACAATGTGGGTGACGATAAGTTGAAAATCAAAAGACTATATGAAACCAGAGGCCCAGCCCTTTTCTTGGACAGCCTGAATGAGCAAATGATGGATCTGACACAGCCGCCACCACCACCTGACAAACAAACACAACGAGATGAAGCGACTTTTCATCTGAATGGAAGGGTGCATGACAGCGCCTTAAGGAAACAGAGAGAGAGAACACATCTAGATCACCCTTAAAAGCATCACCACTGACACAGGGACACCACTGTGAAATCTCACCGGAAGAGCTGACACAGGCAGATGAGTATACCCACAGACTGCTAATAAACAAATAGCACAAATGACACAATTGACTTTATGCCTCCGCACTGCTTCACTAATATACACATATACCACGAAACGCTCACAGGTTGTTTTGGCCCATCACTATTAATCTCTTCCTGTCCAGACATCCCATCTCCTTCCCTTCCCTTCCCTTCTTACCCCCCTCCTGCCTTGCACACATGAATCACACACACTTATGACTGGAATCCTTCTTCCCCAGACCAAGTAAGTTTGTGACCCCACACTATTGATATCCCCCACACTAACACAACCTTACCACCCCTCCGACCACTTCTTTCACACTTCTCTCACCCCTGCCACAAACCCTGGCTCCGGCTCATCTTGCAGTACTACCACTCAAAGAAGCAACCCCCTGCCCACCACCTGGGTTTTGGGACATCTACCTCATACCCTACAGCTGGAAGACCCCTTCTCACGGGGCCTGAAGATGTCCTAGGCTTATACACCCAGTGACTAAAGAAATATATTTCTTGCTTATTTATTTATTGTACAACTAAACATATGCACCTACCCAAGTAACATACACCACCCACTCAACATAGTACTCCTGACCGCACGCATATCTCTGACTATGCTGACCACAGAATAGGAAAGGGTTTCCCCCAACCCTTACCCCTACCTTCCTTTTCCCCCCTCCTCACCTCCCCTATTCTCTCGCCTTCACTGCCTCACACAACCCGGAACCCTAGCTACAAACACCACCTATACTATCAAGTTCACACCAACCTCCTACTGAGTCCTTATTTATGCCCACTGCTATTATGACCCCCCGACTTTCACAGAAAGCCTCCCTCAATGTAAACAGCCTGACCAATTACATAAAAAGGAAAAAGACCCTCTCCTGTTTGAAAATCCAAACAGACAGACATCACCCTCCTTCAGGAGACGGATCTGTTGCATCCAAGACTGCAAACCTCAAGAGGGACTGGGTTGGACAGGTCCTTTTCAACAGCAGGGACCCTCCACAAGCAGCAGGGATGACAACCACCCACATGAGCTCTACAAAATGTGAAATAGCCATATTGGTGATAAAAATCACTCCAGTGCAAGGTTCTGCAGTCATGGGCAGATGAGGAAGGACGATACGAGAGAATGAATAACTTTATTTCGGCATAAGCCATAAAAGTAGACACTAAATAAATACATTTCATGCATACAATACAATGATAATGTCAGGTAATTGCGTAGAGCAACTTATCCCTATCCACATCATGCAAAACTCAATTTTCCCTTAGATTAAAAGCCACTAAAAGGAGCATTCAAACTATAACATATAATTTAAAAATTATTATAAGAATATTCACTATCAATTAAAAGCGGTAAGAACCCTTAGTATTACTTAGCAGCAATAATAGCCCTCCTTTTCGCCCACATCAGGCCCAAGAATTTTGCAACACCGTATACATAGAGCGAAAATGGGTCAGTGCGTAGGATTCTTAATGCTACAAGGTAGCTAGCAATGCCCAACTGCCTACACACTAGTCAAATCCAAACAGAGCGAAGCTTAGAATATAATCTGTTTAAGTCTCATCCATAGGTGCCGTTTTGTCTTTAGCGCCGGGACACTCTTAGGAGTAGCTATGCACTGTATAAATCTTCATAATATAACATCATAACAAAGAGCATGCAAATAACAGGTGCGGGATGGCCTCTTTTTGACCTTCGCAAATGGGCAATCCTCACTAGATGCACCCTTCCATTTCGCAGTAAATGCCTTTACTGGAAGTGTGCCCACTCTAAACTGATGGTAAAGCTTTCTATCAGATGAAACAGTTACCAAGGCCCAATACTGCTCTGGCATGTAACCAGACTTCAAGTGTAAATATTCACCCGTCAGTGATGCGTCCCCAGCCATGCCCTCTTCCTTCTGCAGGATGTAAGCCCAATAATGTTTTCTCAGCACATACTTTGAGGGACGTTTTTCAATCTCAGGGTGGAGCCCTAGGGCACCGAGGCCAATCGCCTACAATAGCTGCTTTACTGAGATCAGCCAAGGAACTTTGTTGGCTTTATCCAGCTTAATCAATTCATCAAGGGTTGCTGCATAATGTGCTAACTCCGGAGTAACCCAGATCCTGCGCCAGTATAGAAGGGGACGCAAGTGAGCTTTAGAAGTTACCTTTTTCAAGCCTAAATCCATAAATAAATGGTACAGTAGTGTACTTATTGGGAGTGGAACCAGTTCTCTAACAAATTTATTTTATGATTTTGCCAAACCCGTAGTATCACAATACCCCCAGAGCTCAGCGCCATACAAGGCAGCCCCTAGGGTTTTGGCATCGTAGAATTTCAAGGCAGGTGCAACAGGCTTGGTGTAGGTGGCACGCTGTTCTTTTTAAATTACTCTGGCTCTATGTTTATGCTTTAATGTTGCGACGTCAATATGTTGGCCCCATGACAGATTGGCAGTAAGTTTGATACCCGAGTATGTAAATGAGTCTACCTGCTCCAAATACTCGCTTCCCAAAGGTAGCGTTGCCTTACATTTTTGTAATGGTTGAAAGTCATAAGTTTGTTTTTATCTACATTGATCTGTAGGCCATTTCCACACAGAAGCCACTAAAAGTGGCTAGGAGTTTTTGCAGACCACTAGGTGTTTTTCAAATTAACAAAGTGTTGTCCTCAAACAACAACAGTGGTATCTTACCATTTGCCAGATTGTGACATCAGCCTCAACTTTTAGGAGATAGTGTACCAGCCATTTACATATAAAGTAAATAAAGTGGGAGCCAATACACATCCCTGTAAGACACCCTTTAATACTGGAATTCTTTCAGTTATTTGTCCCTGTGGACTCCAACTTACCCGGGCAAAGTTGTTATCATTTAATCTGACCAGCAAGGATAGTATTTCAGAGGGCATCCCCATTTCTTGAAGGACCGCCCATAACCTAGCTCGTGGCACCAAATCAAAAGCATATTTGAGATCAAAGGCGACATATGTCACCTTTGCCAATCAGGGCCGTCTTCCAGTATACTATAGTAAATCTAAAGACCTGATCTATCTTTGATGTCTTAGGTTTAAAACCTGCCTGCAGTGGGCTTATAATATCATTACTTTCAGCCCAATGCTGGATCTTAATCAATACCATTCGACAAAAAACTTTCTGTAGGCAATCAATTAAACTAATAGGCCTATTATTAGCAGGAAGACTCTTATCCCCTTTTTTATACACAGAAACCACCTCCACTCCCTGCCAAGATGCCGGAATGGGAGCTCCCGCTCCCAGTGCTACCTCATTTGCAATGACCAATATGTAATTTGCCCACACATTTATATCATTAAGATAGACATTCGCTGGGATACTGTCTGGACCAGCCGCTCTCCCTCTAGAGAATGTTGCCAACGAGTTAGGGACATCCTCCCTAGAAAATGGTGGCAACATAAAGTTAGTTAGGGTGGCGTTCTGAGGTGTCTTGTCCAAATTTAAGGCTTCATCTTGATATAGGGCTGAGAAATTATTAAACCAATCCGAAGACGGGACATAGTTCTGAGGCTCCATCCCTGCGGTGTACTCTACTATAGCCACTAACCCCAGAACCGAAAATCATCCTTGGATGTACATGACTACAGTAAATCTCACCACCTTTTGTTGTCCCACTCTTTTTTGGCCCTAGCCAACGGCAGCCTATACAATTTCCTGGTGGAGGCTATCAGGAGAGATTTCTTTGCTTTTGTGGCCTCAGCTAAAAGTTGTTTTGACTTTCTGCATTCTCTATTGTACCAACTACCGCCTCCACTTTTGGCCAATTGTTTACTAGTATGTGGAGCTATAAAGTAGGCAGCAATATCCTCGAAAAACTTGGTGTGCATCTCAATAAACTTATATATATCTTAATTTGCCTCCCTACAATGCAGTAATTTGGGCAAGAAATCTAAAACGTCATTCTTCAAGATTGTTAAGAGTGCAGGTTTCCCACTAATTTGACTCCATTAAAGGCAGCATTTATCTGCTGTATGTTTAATAGTCCTAGTTCTAGTGGAAGTTGAAGATTCAACCTGTAACTTAATAAATAGATCCTCCATTAAAGTCATAAAGGGTTGTGATCACTCTCTTCCCTTTCTAATATAATCATATCATCGACTAACTGCCAATGCGGCTTTTGGATCTGTTGTTAGAGAAGGTACATGCCCCTTGCCAATAATATTTGGTCCTCCCATTAGTTTCTTGTATGCCAAATTCACTAGTGAGTGCCTTTAGATAAAGAGCGGCCCGTGTCCATATTTTGATTGGGGAAACCTCCAGCTGTGGATAGCCCATCTTTCGTCCTCCTCTGTTTAAATGTGGTATTGAAGTCACCAGCGAGAATCAAGTTAACCCCAGGTTGCTGTCTATCCAAGAAAGCTTCAAGGGATTCAATTGTTGGTGAAGCAGCCCCACCCGTTACCCCTCTCGCATAAATATTAAGCAGTAAAACGGTAGGCTTCCTGTCACAGCTTGCTTCAATACCTAGTATATTCTCATTGGCAATATTCAATTGTCGAATTTTACAATTCATAGAGGATTTGACCCATGTTATCAGCCCATCAGCAGGCCCCCTCCCCTTTACTTGCCTTTTCCAGGATGAAATACGTCAGAAAACCCGATCTATGTACAGGACCTGCACACCAGGTTTCTTGGAATAAGCATGTATCAAAGTTATCAATAGGATGACGCCAATGTGGAAGTAACAACTTAGCGATGAGTCCTGCAACATTCCAGGAAATTAATGAAGTTATTGATATTGAGTGGTTTGTTTGTACCCTGCTAAAAGGATGATTAATGCCCTCAAGAGTGTTTTCTAGAGCACTTGGTGTAATGGATCCTATCTGAACATTGACAGGGGGTGTTAGACCCCCCCCCCCCCATCATGGACCCTTCCTGGATGAGTGGAACTGGTGTTCACAGAGGAGATCTGCATATCACTAGGCCTTAAAATGTTACAAATCTCTGCGGATTCCTCTGTCCCATCAGCAGTTACCAACTCCAGTTGCTCCATATTTCTACCTATTTTAGGTCCCCTAATGGCTGTGCCTGGAACTTCACTAACCCTTGTTTTTCGGGGTTGCGAAATAATGCCTTGGCCACCCCCAAGTCAGTCATTATTATCAAGGCCAGACCTGACATCCCGTGACTGGGCAGATTCGCCTGATTGTGTCAGTCCCCTTCCTCCTGTGCCAACATATCTAAACTGTATGCTTGAATTTTTAGGAGGACAGGACAGCATATCTAGGGTAACAAGGCCATCTACAATGTGCCTATCCCTAAACACCAGTTCAATTTTATCAAGGGGTATAGAAGCATTAGAACATCTTCTAGCTCTTATGATGTCATCCCTAATAACTGAGTAGTATCCCCTGGTGTGTCTTATCCAATGGGCCACTTTGTTCATTAGAGACTCCTCATCTTTGAAATGCATTGGGTTTGTCAATTGTGGCACATTAACCATTGCCAGTTTAAAAACGGCCTTATGGTTGGATGACACATTATAGCCTAACTCAGAATATGGAGCAATGTCATCAGATTAGGTTCAATAGATGCACCAAAAGGGGACAAAAAACGTTTCTGACTCCAACGACACAGAATCGTAACTGAGATAGGGACCACACAGACGATCTTAGGGGGGACTGGTTCCTTGCACCAGATGCAATTATAGATAGGACCACTTCAATGAAAAGGTCAGTATACTGAAAGACATACACGAAAATCATCGCCTAACTTCTGAAAAGGCACATTTGAAATTGCATATTACCACATATCTCAAGCACAAAAAAAGGCTCAGTCAGATTTGCCAAAATCTTATGGGCAGCTGTGAAAGGCACCATTTAGGGACAAATAATGAGAGATTCTGCACTAACCAGCAGACAAACATGTGTCACTAGAAAGAAATATTGAAGCCATGATGCGAGCATATCCTGCTAAACTGACAGAGAACTCCAGGCATAACCTGGGGAATGCTAAGATGGTACTTTATACCCTGTTCATTACAAAAGCAGAATACATGCTCTATAGACTCGAACCCACCACAACGACCAGGGGGAAAAGGCAGGTCACCTCTAGCGGCACAGCAAAGGCAAAGAAAAGCAATGACCACCACCCTCATCCACAGACCTCAAGTGGGGTTTGTATCGGGCAGGCCCTCCTGCATTCGTCTGTGCACTCTGGCCCATATACTATGTCTATTCAAAGATTCACAGGCAGACAGAGTGGCAATATCTCTCGCAACTGAGAATCTGTTTCACTGGATTGAATGGAACTATATAATTCGCAACCCCCAATGGCTAGGGTTGGGAGACGACTTCATATGCAAGGTCAAGTGGCAATACAAGGTCCCTACAGTGCAGGTTAACTGCGGAGGTTTCCTATCAGAGCCCTTCAAGGTTCTGTGGGGGACAGTATAACAGAGATAGATCGAACAAGGTGTCAGAATTTAAACAAAGGCACACAAAAAAGTTGTACCGGCCAACTTTGTGGGTGGAAAAGACAAAATACATGGAGGGCCAATGGTTTCACCTACACACCCTGCTGGGCCATCACAATCAGGCAAAATACTGGCACTATGTCAACACTTTACATAAACCATACAACGAGAGAATGGTGTTACAGAATCTCAATGGGTTACCAACGTACACGGCCATTATGTAGGTGACACTAATTTAAACCAGACTATGTCTTATAAGGTCTGGACAGAAAAACCATACGATTATAAGCCTATTATCACCAAAGCCAAAGTTAAGAGAGCATTGCAACTTATCAGAGAAGATGGCGCCCCTGGGCCAAACGGCCTACCTGGTTCTCTATTCAAAGCGAATATAGGGCCTCATTTATGAGACTCCTTGCGCCTCCGGAACGTCACTTTTTGTGACGTTCCGTGGCGCAGAAGCCTGCGTGATATTTATCAGGCAGCACTAAGCCACTTTTTTTGGCTTAATTCTGCCTGATAAATATCAGTCCCTTTAACGCAGTGTTCTGCGTTAAAGGGGCGTGCAATGGGTGTTGCTGGGGGCAACATCCATGGCCTTTTGACACTGCCCCAGATTTACGAGAAATCGTAAATCTGAGGCAGTGCCAAAAGCTTACGCCTCCCCAGGGGAGGCGTAAGGGAGGCACAACGAGAAATATCTTTATTTCTCCTCGTTTTTCCTTTTTCTAAGCTTGCTGAATTTTGCAGGACACATACAAAGAGGAAAAAGCCTCTTGTGATTATTTTTGTACAGAAAGGTTTCCCTTTCTGTACAAAAATAATTATCCCCGCAATGCAGGCACCCTTGCACCATGGTGCAAAGGTGACTGCGTTGGCGCACGGCAGCCCATTGAATTTGAATTTCAATTTATTGTACAGTTAATTAAATCCTTTACAATCATGCATTTCATTTTTGACATTTGGTAACAAAAAGAGGTCGGGCGCCATTAACACACAATAAAATGTGGATAAAATATGACCCAAGGATAGATTTAAACAGCAAGAAACAAAGTGCAATGGCATGCGGAAAAGTACTATGTGCAAGACCACCATTTGACCTAAACAGGGATTGTGGTGTATTTCATGAGTATTCCGCAGGATTCATTGTAAGCAGGCAAACAGTTCCCTGTGGATATAATCTAAACATAACAGCAGAAAGTAGCATCATAAATCAGGTTCTTAGCAGCAGGTTAGCGGAGATTACATAAAGCAAGAATGCCTGCATCTGTAGAGAGAGTGCGAGGTGCAAAGGCAGCAATTTTTACATCTGCAGGATTCTAATAAGAGTCATAAATATTCTGCTTATCTTACAACAGAGAGAGGTGCTAAGTACAGGGCGTGTATTTGCAGAGATTTTTCTATATATTAAAACAATCCGTTCATAAAGAGCCGTTGGATACTGGGGGGAGCTAAGTTCGAGGCAACTATTTGCAGGAATCTTGCTAAAGAATAAAACAGTGCGTACATTAAAAATCATCATAGGATGCTTAGGCCGCGGCTTTGGCAAGATGGCCGCTGACTGAGTGCACGGAAGGCAGCACTGACCTTCCTCTCCCTCTCTGAGACCTCGTTGGAATGGATGGCTGAATGGAAACGATAATGCCTGACCGGGTTTTTGCTAGCCCTGCCCAGACTTCGCTGATTCCGTTTGCTGGCTCCGAGGGAAACTTGGGTGGTTCGGTCTCCCAACCTGCATATGGATATTGCCTGAAACATCAGTATAGCCCTCATTGCTCTTTGGGTGGCTTTTTCAGCGGTGTGCGGCTTTCCTGGCTTTCGCTGACTCTATGCAAGCTCATTGTACCTTTTAAGCAGTGGTGGTGTCGAAATATGGCCCCGAAGATAACTAAGGTGCTTAAAGATCAGAATACCGTGAAGGACATTGGTAAAGATGCCGTGAGTGAAGCCAGAGGTATTAAGGATGCTAAAGTGAAACCAAAAGACGCCACCAAGGAAAGGGGAGAGAGGAGAGAGGAGAGAGCAATCAGGGGCGCCCGATTCTGGGGGCAATCTCGGCCAGATACGGCGTGGAGGTTTGAAAAAGAAAGGTGAGGAGTCTAGAGTGCTCGAAATTGGTGTGGCTGGTGGGACGAGACTGCGTTTGGCTACTGCTGGGGAAAGTTCAATGCGACAACCTTCGGTATTAGAAGCATTCGGGGGGTTAAGCGTTACCTCAGCGGGATCTTCAGTGAATACCGCGGGCATATCTGCTGACCTTTCAGTTCTAACACTGCGCCCTGGAAATGAAGCTTCCCTTCAGACGAAGGATGCAAACAGCCGCATTCAGGAGATGGGTTTCCCTACTGCCGACCCGATGCATTCTGGGACATGTAGTTTCCGCTCCGAACTTCTGCCTCAGACCGGGGAAAATACTGTGGTGGATCTGGATATGAGTAGTATAAGGCAATCGGAGGGAAAAGAACCTAATGGGCAACTTGATGTTTTGGAGATGGATGGTGGGAGCTATGTGTCGGTGTCTGGCATGGCAGCCAGTCACATTGGCAGTTTGGTTGAGGGTGAGGAGGGAACTGTCGATGCTGGTGTGACAGCTCAGAAACAGTGTTGGTGAATGCAAACAATGGTGTAACAGCAATGGATCCTCAGCTACTACCAGGCCATATGATAATAACCACACAGGCTCATTTGGATATGGGAACTGCTGAGAGTCATGCCGGTAACCTGAGTAGTATCTCTTGTGAGCAGGGGGATCAAGGAACTATTTCGACTTGGGCAAGTGCTCCTGTGCTCTCCCCTGAAGGAGATAAGTTTTTTTCATTGAATGATGATTCGGATACATCTCAGATTAGCGAGCAGGAAACATCGCAAGACAGTGCCTCAGGAGAAGAGTCCCCAGCCACACAGAAGAGGCATCATAACCAATCTGTGATCTCTAGACGACGAGCTAGGACAAAAGATAGATCTGCGGACTCAGCCAGTAGGTGTCTGGAATGGGATTACTCTGCTTCTACATTGACTGCCTGCTCAAGTAATGCCCCCGAAGCAGTGGGTACAAGCGGAGCTGATAATCTAGATAGTATCCCTCCTACACCAACAATGGAGTTACTTTATTCGACGCTGAAACAAATGCAGGGGAGGCTAGGCAAAAGAGTAAGAGGTCACAACTTGCCACCATGAAGCTTCAGGGGGCGATTAGAAAAACAAATAAGCTATGCTCTGATATGGCTGATCGAATAACCCATGTAGAAGACCGAACAGCTGCGGTTGAGGAAGAGGTTGAGAAACTGCAGGTTTTTAAAGCTGCACAGGAGAAACAATCACGAGACATAGACTGGAAACTCGAAGATTTCGAGAACCGCCAGCGCCGCAATAACGTCCGCCTCCTTGGCCTGGAGGAAAAAGTGGAGGGGGAGGACATCCTGGCTTTTACAGTGAAGCTTCTGAAAGGAGCCTTTCCAGATCTGGCTCAATGGAACTGGGAGCTAGAAGTTCAACGAGCTCATCGCTTTCCAATGTTTAAAAGAATGCAGTCAAAAAATCAAGGGGAGCGACCTAGGGCTATTCTGATTTTTGTTGGTAATTTCCTGTTAAGGCAGGCAATTGTAGATCGAGCCAGACCCGATTCAAAAAGAACCTTTGAGGGACATTCCTTCTTCGCTCGCCCGGATTTTTGCCACACGACGGTCGAGCGGAGATGGAGGCTACGCCAGATGATCACCCCTTTTCAGGTTGCGGGCTGTGAAGCCTTTTTGCTTTTCCCTGCACGGCTTAAGGTTATCCATAGAGGGCGGGTCAGGATGTTTTTTCGGAGATAAAGTCTCAAAACCTTCTTACGGAAGTGACTGAAGCACAAGGGGGGAAGTTGGCGGATAAGGCAACAGAAAGGGGTGTCATAGGGAAGGACTGATACTTATTGTAAACTGGCAAAGTGGCATATGGCTAGTTCACTGAAGTCCCATTTGCTATTGTTGCAACAGGAGGCTATGGGTGTGGGGCACAGGGGCGAATAGAAGAAGCTGATTTATATTGATATGGTCATAGTGGTGGCATATCTTCGGGGTTTTTCCCCTTTTCTCTTTTTCTTTTTCTCTTGCTTTTTTTGTTTTAACTTGGGTAGAAAGGGCTTGGGACTATATTTGGAATAACCTAAGGACTTGTTTATTTGGGGTTAGGCACGGTATGGATTTTTTGGGGTTTCTTTGGGGGGAGGGGGTGGGTGCTGTCGGAGAGGGAGTCTCAGCGGTCATACCTAGGTCATGCCTGACCTAATTGCCTGTATAGGAGGTAGGGGGGGTGGCGGGTGGCGGGTGGCTGTGGGGGGGTGCTCGGGGTATGGTTAGGCAAGCGTTCAGCACAGCAGGAGGTACTTCAAGGTGCAAGGTTTGGGGAGGAAAAGTATAGTTGGATCCAAGTTGGCTCTAGCTGGTTATCCAATGTGAATCGATAGACAAGTTTGCATGAAAACATGGAATGTGAGAAATTTATTTTAAGTAGGGTTAATTGCAGGGAACTCAGAAATCTTAAAACATGAGTTTGCGGATTTTGACAGTAAATATCTGTGGGCTTAATGACCAGGCCAAAAGGAATAAGGCAGCAATTTGGTTGAAATCCGTATGTGTGGATTTCTTGTGGGTTCAAGAGACACATATAGAGGGCTGCAGAGCGCGTATATTGGAACAACTTGGCTTTACACTATTGGTATATACTACACAGGGCTCGCGAACCCGGGGGGTGGCAATCCTCACCCGGAGGAATGATGTGAGGGTACTTAGAAAATCAGCTGATCAATGGGGTCGGTGGGTGTTGATTGAATGTCTGTTGAATAATTTTAAATTCACACTTTGTTCGGTATACGGCTCAACATGTGATGATCCAGAGTTGCTAGAAAACTTAGACTCTGGCTTGGCAATCTGGCCTGCTCCGATAATTATTAGTGGGGATTTTAACATCAATGGCCTGGGGGTACGATGGGGCGACCCAGGTAGTAAGAACTTAGGGAGAAAAAGGAAGGTGGGTGTTGCCCTATCTAATTTAGTTTATAACAATGGTTTAGTAGATGCATGGGCGTACCTGAAACCCTTTGAAGCAGGTAGTACCTTTTTTTCTTCCCCACATAAGGCTGTTTCCCGTCTGGATTATTTTTTTGTTCCCAGCCAATGGATCACTAATTTTGGGATTGAGAGGTACCCTCGTATTATTTCAGATCACAACCCATTAGTTTTGACTGTCAACTTTACGATGATGGAAAAAAAGAATGTTGGATGGACCTTCGAACGGAGGTTACTATATGATCCTGATTATATTATATATATGAAGGGCTGGATTAAGGAATTTTGGGATTTTAACCGGGGGAGCACTAGGGTTGGAATTGTCTGGGATGCTTTTAAGGCGGGGTGAGAGGGGAGACAATAAGCTATAGCTTGCGTCGGCAAAAAAAGGAGCGACTAAGGGAATTGGAAGTAAGGCAGGATCTAAGTAAACTTGAGGAAGCCTTAGTAACGGCTATCAATAGGGGGGAAGTGCTAGATGGAATATTATTACAGCTGGCTATAAAAAAGGCTGCGGCAGGGGACCACTTTGCTAAAAAAGCAGCTGAGATCTACATGTCTAAAAAGAGCACTGTTACGAATTTAATGAGCGGGTGGGACATACCCTGGCCGTAAGAACTAGGCAAAAAGTGTCTGCCGGTCAGATCTCTGAAATCTATGATGCCGGGAGGAGGGTTATTACTGATGCAGCGGGTATTCGGGAGACTTTCAGGCTTTTTATCACCAGCTATACTCCTGTGGCTTAGCTGTGGCATCTGAGGATATTTCCGAATACTTAGATAAAGTACCTATTCAGAAGGTAGATCCCATAGACAGGGAGGAACTGGAGAGGGGATTTTCTCAAGATGAAATAATGGGTGCCCTGCAAGATCTGCCTTCTGGAAAAGCCGTCGGCCCTGATCAGATCCCGCTGGAGTTTTATAAGATTTTTAAAGATACTATTGGATCGGATTTAATAGAGGTCATGTTACTTGCACAAAAGGGGGGGCCGGCTCCTGAATCGTGGGCAGGGGTAGATGTTGTTGTGTTTTTGAAAAAAGGCAAACCAGCCAGGGAGCCGGGTTCATATCGGCCAATCACACTACTGAATAGTGATGTAAAAATATTTTCTAACATTTTGGCCAAGCGATTAAATGGCATTTTTTAAAAAACTATTCACCCGTGTCAGCACGGGTTTATTATGGGTCGTGGAACAACGCAACACATACGGCGGGTGATTACGCTTTTTGACGCGATGGAGATCTCAGGAGACCTCAGGAGACCCTATGGCCGTATTGTTATTAGATGCTGAAAAGGCATTTGATAGGGTCTCCTGGGACTTTCTCTGGGAGGCTATGAGATGGTTTGGGCTGGGGGAGGGGTTTATTAAATCTGTTCAAGTGTTATATAGGGCCCCCTCAGCTCGAATAAAGGTTAATGGCAATTATACTTCCTCTTTTAACATACAGAGGGGGACGCGGCAGGGCTGTCCATCATCCCCTCTGTTATTTGCTATTTATATGGACCCCCTAATACGATTATTTATGGTTAATAAAGGAATCGGTCCAGTTGTTAGTCAGGGGATCGAAACTTAAGTCCTCGCCTACGCCGATGATGTGGCCATAGTCACTGCAGAGCCACACTCGGCATTGAAAGCGGTTGAGTCACTAGCACTAGAGTTTGGTATATTCACTGGGTATGCACTTAATAGATCTAAGACCCAAGTAATAAAGAATCGGTTGGTTAATTTTGTAGATCCCCGTGTTACAGATTCGGCGTTATACCTTGGTATACGGGTTACGTCAGACCTAGGAACGCTAGTGGCTAAAAATATGGAACCAGTAACTAGGAAGGCGAGGTTGGATTTAGATAGATTGAATAATCTCCATCTCTCTCTCGTGGGACGTTGTAACATCATTAAGATGATTTTTTTACCCAAAATTTTATATTTATTTAGGGCAATCCCACTGGAATTTCAAAAATCCTGGTTTATTATTCTAGAAGGTTTAGTTAATCGATTCATTTGGGCACACGGCAAAACTAGGCGGGCACTCCGGTTTATGTCTTTATCACGGGAAAAGGGGGGGTTTTCGGTTCCTGATTTTAGAAGTTACTACTGGGCTGCTGTCTTGCAATATACGGGGATATTGGTAGGGGTATGTCCTGTGGACATTGAAGGGGAAAATGAGCTCCCGGATGTCTATAAATTGCTACTGGGCGAAAACGCTGAGAGGTGTTTTTTTAAATTCTCAGAGCCCAGTTATTACAAAAGAACCAAATTTAAGACGCTGATGGCTGTTTTTAAGATCTGGAGTGCGTTAAAAAAGAAGATTGGTTTGGGGAGACTCAACCACTATACGGTGTTATATAAAAACCCCACATTCCCTGGAATTTTCTCCGATGAGACTATGGCAGGATGGGATGCCAAGGGTGTTCGAAAGGCTGGGGACCTAATTGGGATAGAAGGGTTTCGCCAATTCAACGATATACAGATGGAGTTTGGGTTGGAGAAAGGTAATTTCTTCAAGTATTTACAACTTCGCAGCTTTTTTAGTAAAAAAATTGGGGGGGATAATGGGTTTGATAGTAATGTAATCATTGATATTATGCAAGGCAGGAATAAGGGGGTTATCAAGTTGATATATGCAGAATTGATAAGTTTAAAACAAGATGATTTAACTAAACACGAGGTTAAATGGGCTGAGCGTGTGGGGGCTGCTCCCGGTGCACTTTCGAGATCATTAGAGCTGGGTCAGTTGGTTTTATGTTCAGCTGGGCTTCAGGCACAACATTTTAGAACTATTTTTCTCTATACTACACACCGGCCAGAATAGCACAGTGGGGCGGGTTATCAGGGATTATATGTCCTAGGTGTGGGGGGTGGATGCTGATCTGGTGCATATGTTTGCATCCTGCCCTTGTCTACAGGGGCTGTTGGACTCAATTATGGAATACCTAGATTGCTCACTCGGGGTTAAAATTAAATTAACCCCTGAACTAATCTTACTAGGAATAAGTAGTACGACCCAAAATGAGTTAGCTTATTGATTTTTTTTTGTTGCTATGGCGGTATTGAGGATTAAAATTGCCTCGGCTTGGTTAGATCCTCTCCCCCCTACTTTCCAGCAATGGCTTGCTCGTTTACTTTCTTTATATACAATGGAGAGAGCAATCTATGAAAGAAGGGGAAAAAAGTCGAAGCTGCTGGGACAGCGCATCTGGGCTCCTTTAATAAAATGGAAGGAAAAGAATAATTAAAGCCAACCAGGGGGTAAATTTAATGTGATGTTGGTATAAATTGGTCAAAGCAAATCTCTCTATGAAATATGTTTCTGTTAATGGATTAGATTAGAGTCTTTGTAATCGAGTTGATGACTTTTTTTCTTATGTTATTTTAATTATTTGTCCGTTTATGTGATTTATTTCCTTCCTTCAAACCTTGCATCTTCTTTTGATTTTCTTTTTGATTGATATGTATTGTGCTGATACCCTTGCAAGAAAATGTAAATTTTTTTTTAATAAAGATATTTAAAAAAAAAAAAAAAGGATGCTTAGGCCGCATTGGTCTAGTACTTAGCAGCAGGTTTGAATGGAGAAGCAGAAAGCTAAAAAGAAAAGACTCATGTGAAGATAAGTGCAAAGTGCTAAAACAGCAGATGTTACATCTGCGCGATTCTGATGAGAAGCGTAGGTGTTCAGCCTAACTTGCGGCAGAGTAAAGTGCTGAGTGCAAAATGGCTGTTTGCAAGGGTCTTAATATAGAATAAGACAATGCATTCATTGAAGATCATTGAATACTAAGTACAGAGCAGCTATGTGCAGAATCTTGCGGTGGAGTAAAACAATGCATACATTATAAATCATTGCATGTCTGGAAAAGAAAGATTAGTCAGCATAAAGGATGTATATATGGAACAGTCTGCCTGGAGCGAGTCCTTTTAAAGTGCATGGTGTACCAGTCTTTAACGTTTCTGAAGTTCCCATTAAGGCAGCAGCGCGGACAGCGACTTGTGAGGATTGGGTCAAAGTACCATGGTCCGTTCGGCTGTAATACAGTCTGCAAACTGGTTAGCCTGTCTTTTTATGCTCAGTTCAGCAGCGGACAGATATTTTACCAGGCGACAGCTTAATTGGACATCCTCACCAGAGAAGCATGCTAACACTGCTTGTCTGCAGGTTCGAATGTGTTTCTTGTTAAAGAGTGGTTTTAGCAAGATCCGACGTTCCCATATTAAAGTCTTGCATATAGTTAGCAGATGCACTATGTCCTCCTCCCCCTCCCCGCAAAGTCGGCAAATTACTGGCTTCGGGGGGCGAAGTCAAGGCGGCATATGATAAGCAGATGGTAGTATGCCTAAGCGGAGTTTCAGGAGCTTCTCTTTTATAGTTCTAGAGAAGCTGGTATGAAGATAGTCTTGAGGTGACGCCTTGATATAGGACTGCAAGGTGAACCAGCCGTGCACACGCTCTGTCAGGACAGCTTTATTGTGTACGAGTGATTCTTTTTTAACCAAGTTATTAACTATTTTTTTGAAGCTAGCAAAGGTCCCTGGTAGCTCCCAAAGTTCCTGCAGTCCCAGTTGGTTAAGTGAGTTGTCCAAATAACATCTGGCAGGGCATGCCTCCTTAGTTTCCAGTTCTTTCCACAGGTAAGCATTTAGCGAATCAGGCGGCCCCCTTTTGATTTTGAACCAACTTTTGATGAATGCACCTTTACGGGCGAGCTCTTGCCTTTGTATCCCGAATTCCAGCCTTAGTTGTGCGGGGGATGTGTATCCTGGTAGCCCAAATATCATTCGGATTGCTCTTGCTATTGTAAGATCCAGAGTTTCAGCATCTCTCCCTCTCATGGCTTCGCTTCCGTAACTGATTGATGGTATAAGTTTCGCCTGAATCACTCTGTTTAAAGGGAGGAAGTTTGGGCCAGAGATGTTGTTCTTGAGGTTTCTTAGTGCCACAGCAGTCATTATTCCCCTTTTTTTTATGGCCTCACGTTGAACTTTGTAATTCCCTTTGTTATCGATGATAACTCCCAGGTACTTATAGCTTTGTACCGCTTCCAATTTACATGATGCCAAATGCCAATGGTGTTTTGACTTTTTTTTGCGCAGGTTCACGCTTAAGATTTTAGTTTTTTCTCTATTAATACTGAGTTTGTTCTCCTCCGAGTACCGAGATGTGATATCAAGCAGGCGCTGTAACCCTACCGGTGTCTGGCTTATGAGTACCAAATCGTCCGCATAAAATAGGTTAGACAATTGAAGGCCGCCTAACTTGGGAGCGTGCAAGTTGCTTCCATTGAGAGAGACCGAAAGCTCCGCCATAAAAAGATTAAAAAGTATTGGGGCAAGCACAGAGCCTTGCTTCAGTCCGATGGTAGTTGGGATCTTCTTTGTTAAGTGGTCTCCTTTGCCCAATTTTACTTGCACCCAGGTGTTGCTATGTAAGAGGACTAGCTGTTTTAGAAGTAGCGGTGAAATATTCAGCCTTTTTAATTTTTGCCACAGTAAGTTCCTGTTTATGTGGTCGAACGCTGAGCTATAGTTGATAAAACAAAGGTACAAGGGCTGTTTTATAACAAGTGCGGCGTCAATCAATAGTGAGAGGGTCAAGATGTTGGTGGTAGTGCCCATGTTCTTGCAGAAGCCTGTTTGATTTAATGGGATTGCTGAGATTTCCGCGGCCCAGGACGTTAGTTCTTGCAAGGGCAATTCTGCATAATATTTGGCTTTGTTATCAAGTAAAGCTACCAACCTGTAGCTTTTTGGGTTGTTCTTGCTGCATTTTTTGTAGATGGGGGAGATGATCAAACCCCTCCATGAAGATGGTATCGTTGATGTGCGCAGGATTGTTTCAAAGGTCGGTTTTAATACGGATGCCCAATATTCCGGGTCTTGTTTGAATAATATGGGCGGGATCCCTTTTGGTCTTGGAGCTCCCTCGCGCCTGCCTTTTGATATTTTTTTGCAGATTTGTGTGATCGTAATTGTAGGAGGCTGTTGCAATGTTGTATTAGAAGACATTTGGGATGTTAGTACTTCACTTTCGCACGAGAGGCTGTCGATGTAAAGTTAGGTTTCTTGGTCTTTGTTGAAGTGGGTTTGTAAGAAGATTGTCCAAGCCTCTTCGGTTACATGTGAGTCGATGCCTGCATTTGATGGGTTGGTGAGAATATTGATCTTTTGCCAAAATTGTGCACTATTATTATTTTTGATGTCATGCAGGAGTTTAGCCCAAAGTGCTTCATCAGCGTCTTTTTTGAGGCGCCAGATTAATTTCCTGTGCTTAGCTTTCAGTTGCCTCAGTTCTTGTAAGGTCGTTGGATCGAGATCGCCTTTCTTCAATCTCGGAAGTGCTCGATTTATCAGTGTTTTGAACTTTTTCAATTGTGGATTATTTCCAATGTTGGAGTAGGGACGTTTGATTTGTGGGAGTCCTGGTCTCTTGCTTTGATAGGTTCCCTTTTTTACTCCATGTTTGTTTCCTAGATTTTTTGTAAACATCTCCCAACTTCTCAGGCTGTCAGAATCTACGGCCTGCGCTTCTTCCATAAATTGTTTTGCAAGGAAGAGAAGGCCTTCCGGGTCATCTGTTTTACATTTTATTCTCTTCTCGTTGAGTGTGTATTCCGAATCATGTAAATTTGCTGGCAGAATTTGTGGTGTGGAGAATGATTCTATTGTAATTTCCTGTGGTAAATGATCGCTGTAATCAGAGGTTCCAATATGATAATCCGTTACTTTTGGGAACATACAGCGAGAGACAAATGTGTAGTCTATTGTGGTGCTTGCTACTGTGTTGTGAAATGTTGCTGTCTGAGGACGGTCTCCTGGAAATCTTCCGTTTAGTGCTCGGAAGCCCAACTGCTCCAGGATCGCTAGAAGCCTCTGAGCTGAATTCGAATGTCTTCCTCCTGAATTATTGTCTTGTATTGCTGCGTCCCATACGAATGGGTCCTCCTCCATGTCAATATCTTCAGATGTGCTCCTGAACATATTTGAGTTGAAATCCCCAGTAATAACCAGACTATTAGTTCGCTCTTCCGTTAAAATTTTCTCTAGCTCCTCCTTCAGCTGCTGGGTGCCTTTAGTTGTGTTGTGGGGATGTAAATAGAGGTTTATGAGGATTATCTGCTCATTTTTAGCCTCCCCCTGTAGGGTTATTCTAAGCACTTGCATGGCGTTTGGGGGTGCTAGGCTGTACATCATTGGCTCCATGGCATAAATACTCTTTATAGAGCTGTATGTAGCAAGACCTCCCTTACTGTGGCCGAATTTGGCACTCTTTGTGGCCGGTAGGGAGAGCAGGTTAAATCCATTTAGTGCTGGTGGGGATTCGCACCAAGTTTCCTGGAATGCGATTATATCAAAGCTTTGTAGATAAAATTGCAGTTCCGAGTCCGGGGTCTTATCTCCCATCCCGTTGATGTTCCAGGAGCAAAGTTTGAGGGAGTTTTTGATTTTGAGTGCAGGGAGCTTAGTGTGTCACAGGTTTTGGCTTTTGGTGTTTATAGTCCTAGATAACCAGCTCCACTCTTGTGGGGATGAGCTTTTTGTTGCATTAGTCCTATGGGACTACTGATCTCTAATTTCTTTGCTCTCGGAGCTTTTGCTACGAGCTCCACGTAGCACTGAATATGAATGGGTACTCAATTGGGTCTGCCCGGGATCTTTTTGATTTTCAATAGTGGCAATTAGAGGTTCCGGATACCGCGGTTTAGCGAAGGGCCGTAGCTTAATACCCCAGGCATTGAGTATAATGTGTTCTTTTAAAACTTTGTCTGCTACGCCTGGTGTGGCCCAGACTGTTTTAGTTGCTTCCACTCCCAGTTGTTCTGGCGACTCCACAAATTCTATTGACTCTAGGTCATTGGATCTTATGTTCTTCAAGCTGCTGATGGAATTTAGTAGACGTAGAATATTTCCTCTGTTTAATATGTCAATCCGTCCCTTTGACTTATACTCGGGATGGAACATGATTATTGTAGAGTTCAGGTATGCTGTTTGATCTGTTTAGCCGTCGGTGTGTCTGCTGGCTCAAGGGGTTCACTTGTTGTGGTTTTTTCTGCACCGTATATTTGACGTCCACGTGTCGGTGCTGCTACAAGACCGAAGCCTGTTATGGGTGAGCCCTCTTGTGTGCATCCTCTGCTTTTGCAGGGTTCCTTCTTAGGGCCAGCTCCGCTGCTTATGATTGTTTTGGGGGAATTGCTTCCTTTTGCTTCTGTCCCCGCTTTCTGAGTCAGGCATTCTGATGGCTCTTGGTCACGCTCTTTCTCATCGCCTGCCTGAGTTAAGATGTCTGGGGGTCTTCCTTTATGTCTATCCCCCAACCATGGCTCTTGCCCCCACAAGGTGATATTGTCTGAATTAGCTCTTGATTTCGCCCCTTTCTCTTCTGCTTCCTTCGTTGTTTGGATGTTTGCAAGCTGGTTGGAAGAAGAGTCGTTCCAGGGAGACTGCTATTGAGTGCTACGTTGCACTTTGGGGGTGTCGGCGAGGATGTCAGCAGTCCTTGCTTTGTTTGATTTTTTTCCTCTGTTCTTGTCGGGACCGAGCCCTCATCGGGCAAACTTGCCTCCGATGTCAATTCCGGAGTGTGCTGGGACAGATTCTCAGTTGTCAAATTTCTTAGTTGTTGCTCGGCCTTTCTCCTTGTGGCTGATTTATTTGGTGGTTTCCATGTCACAGCGTCTCTTATGTCAGAGAGGAGGTTGTCCATTGCCGTTGGGAGGGTTGCCAGCTTGTCTACAATAGTTGCGCAGGTACAGTTAGTCTGTACAATTTGTGTCTCCGATTGCGCTCTTCAGATCAGATTGTTGAGGTCTGTCAATTTGTCATCGATGTTTGCGACAAAGATCGAGAGGGAATTAAGAACTGACAGTTGGATGTCCATTTTGTCGAACTGGTATTGCATGGCGTTTACCGACATTTGCATTGTATGCAGCAATGTGGTCCAGATGTCTTCTTTTTCCTGCAATTTGGCTTGTTTTGCGTTGAGCTTTGGAGAGCTATTTCTTCGTTCGCTATTTCTTCGTTGGGGTTCAACTTGAGGCGCGAGAGAGTATGAGGCAACCAGTTCCTCCCAGTCCTCTGGTGTAAGGTAAGATGATTCTGGTTCCATTTCCTGAGTTGTTGAGATGTGTGGCCCTTGTGTTTTTGTTTTTGATTCATCTTGCACAATGTCTACAGGCAATTGGCCGTGGTGGCCATGCGGCTGTTCCTGAGTTGGTTGGACTTGCCTTTCAGGTGGTATTTGAGGAGTGGGTTGGGTTTTTCCCACCACTGTTTTAATTGTCGTGGGTGTGGGGTGATTGTTAACCGTCGTGTCCACCATGGGCTCAAGAGCTGACGAAGTAAGGGACTGAGTTGCTTTACCTTATTAAAATCTTTTTCTTGATTTTCTTGATTTTCCATTTCCTTTTGTTGTTGAAGGAATTCGAGGATGCCTGGTTCTTCCCTTAAGGTGATGTTTTTATTGGTGTTATTATAGGCGGGGTTTCCATGTTCTTGATGTTTCAGCTCCACTTCTCCCGGGTTGTGTAGTACCCAATTGACCAGAGTTTCTTCCTTGTTGTGGCTGAGGGGAATATGATTGTTGGTGTTTTCGTTTCCTTCCTCTTCTTTGGCCTCAGTGTAGCTGTTGGCCTGACCTTGACCATCTTTCTTCCTCCCATTGATTTTGTTGATGTTTTTTTGCGCTGTCAGCTCAGATTGATCCTGTTTGGCATTACTTGTTTGTTTGTACACCCTGTTCCCCAGTTCCTGTTCCCTGTTCCCTTTGAGCTTCTCATCTTCTGTACTTGTATCCCAAAGTCTTGTTACGCACAACATTTCCCTGATGGCCGCAGACTCTCCATAATCTACATTTGGCTGCTGTTGCACAATCTGGTGTGTTTTGATGGGTTGGAGAGGAGTGGGGAGATTGCCTTCTTTGTTGCTGGTCAGGCACAAGACCGGCCCGGTGCCTTTTATGAAAGAGAATTTAGTGTAGATTTTTGGTTGGTAACTTGTCTTGGTCGTAATGGTCCTGACGATTGCATCGTTTCCGTTGTTTCCATTAGCAGTTGACTGTGCCTGCGGGCTGGTGAGGAGTGGTGAGATCAGGGGGATTTCCTCTTCCTTCTTCTTCATCAGGTCCTCTTCGCTTTCTTTGCTAGGTATCTTCTTTGTTGTCCGACGCGTTTTCTTGTTTGGGTTCGGCACCGCCTGCTGTCTTGCCTTCCCTGATCTCATTATAGCTGTTAATATAGGTATTATAGTGTTGTATCCTCTCCTCTACCTTAGTTTGTGTTACAGCCTTATGCTGGAGTTCTATGCTCAGTGTTCTATTCCTGGTGTCACCTTGTAGAATGTTCAAGGGTTGCTTAGTTGCCTGGTCACTGAGTTTTTTGTATTTGAAAAGAGGGTTTTGAGAAGCTGTTGGAGACGGATGTGAAACTGCCTTGCTGTCTGGTCTGCTGTGTAGCTGTTCTACAATAAATCTTAACTGAACCCTCTTCAGTGTCACGACGTCTTCACTACATATAGGTATTGTTGGTGCCCTTACACAGTTTCTCTCCCGTTTTTTCTTGACTATCCTTGCCAAAGAACCCGATGGCTGCTGCCTTGTTGACGATTCCCTTTTTTGTGTTTTTCTCCTTTCCTTCTCCTTTCCCCCTTGTTACCCAAGTGAGTTGGTTGTAACGGTTGTAACGGGGATGGAGGGGTTGACAGGTCAATTGTGGGGCGCTGTATTGCGCTGTAGTGACCCCACCGTTTAGGCGTCGGTTGCTGTTAGGTTAGGTCAGTTCACGCCAGGCAGGCAGCTGATCTGTGTTCCTCGTGGCGCCTGTGGTCGATAGACTGCAGCTCAGGCCGCTGCCCCCCAGCACCTCGCCGGCACCCCAACAGCTCCTTCACGCCCTCAGGCACCTCACGGCACCTCTGGGCGTCTCGAGGTCCACGGCGAAAAGCAGACGAGCAGCTAGCAGATAGACAGGTGGGCAGGAAGGCAGTAAGGGAGTAGGGCAGAGTGGGCAGAGTGCGCCGAGGGACAACCATGGGGGACAGCGCGGGGCAGTAAGCCTCCCCCTGTTGCCTGCCTCCCTCACTCACGCTCAGCCTCTCAGCCTTGGTGAGGGCCGGAGACCTCCGCCCTCGAACTCTGCCCGCCCGCGCTGCTGCACCTGCCACAGCCACAACCGCAAGTCGCACCCGGTGTAAGTTACAATGACTTACCGGGCCGCTTCCGCGGAGGGGGGGAGTGGAGCAGCGATGCAGAGCAGGTTGCCGGATCAAGGCACGGGGCTAGCCGTGGCACTCCCACTCGGCGCCCCACTCAGCGTCAGCCTGGGCTTGCTCATCCGTGAAAATCCAAGCTCCGCACGCAAAGCGGCCGAGCAGCAGAGCAGCGGAAGTGCGGAACTCCAACAGCGGAAGTGCGAAAACAAGAAGAGAGAAGGGGATTTTGGAGTCGAGGTGAAAGAAAGATACATGCAGCCTTATTGTGTGCCGGCGCAGGGGAAAAGGACAGGAATGCGCCGTATCTTATAGATACGGTGCATTCCTGCCCTTTTCTTTTGCCGTAGGGCAGCACAGTAGGAAGGCCTGCTGCGCTGCCCTACGGCAAAACCTCATAAATGAGGCCCATAGTGTTTTGGATACTGTGGTTAACTTCGCTCTATTTTACATCATTTATGAATGCCTAAGTTCCAGAATCATGGCGTGGCTCTATTCTCCACCTGATACACAAAAAAGGTAATAACACTGATCCAGTCATTTACTGATTAATAGCATTACTGGAAGTAGATGCAAAAGCGTTTTGTTGGCTGAACTTGAAGAATGGGCAGAGTATACACAAATTAATCCTCTTCCATCGGACAGGGTTCAGGCAAAAATCATCTAAAATCGACAACACTGCAGCCCTGCCCTACACTGCATAGTACTCAGCATTGCCATCTCGACCTCCCTTGTTTGCATGTTTTTTGGATTAGTCCGCCGCTTTTGATAGAGTGGACTGGCAGTTGCTATGGTCTACGTTAACCGGATGGACTATCTCACAACCGTTAATTAACATAATAATCAACCTTTATCCAGATACCTGGGTATACGTTAAGGGTGAGGGTGACAAAGTGACAGCAAACACATGCAAACCAACCAAGGCTTGAAATTGGACTGTGTCCTAGCACAGCTTCTATTTAATCTTTACACAGCAGACCTGGGTAGCGCACTAACAAAAGCCTTTCCCCCGAGGCTGGGATCACGCTCAATTCAGATTATTCAGTACACAGATCATCTGGTCATTCAGTACAATACAAAAATTGGAATGCAACATGCTCTGGATAAATTACAAACGTACAATCTGTTGAACAAGCTGCAGGTCAACGTTCATAAAACTAAGGTGATGGCACTTGGAAAACTTAAGAACAAGCCAATCTAGTATTGATATTTGGGTCAACTTAAGATAGTATACACTCGAATGTATAATTATTTGGGGGGGTTGGCTGTGGTCACCAGAACATTTACCACTCACAGGAACCATATAAAGAAAAAAACAAGCAATCTAGTATTTGCTCTGTGTAGGCTCAACTCTAAGTTGTACAGGCCATAAACTAAATCAATAATTAGATTCATTAAAGGCAAGCTTATATGTACAGTCGCCTATGGACATCAAACTTTTCCCTATAAATTCTCTCAATTTTTGGGATGAACTACAGTACATATAGGCACATTTTTCGTCTGCCACATTACACTTTACAAGCACAGATTCGCGTAGAGTTCGGTCTTTCTAGATAAGACTTAGAGTTTAAGTCATCATTTATCAAGTACTATTATCTGATTATGAATGCAAAACCAGATATGCTCAAAGTCAGTTAAACAAGCAGGCTGTCAACAAGCGAATAATCTGTGGTGTATCTACCTAGCTGCTGTCATCAAAGATCGAAAGTTCACCATGGACTACCACACAAGTTCTCTTCTACTCTAGGCTCTAAAAGTTATATTAAAAAATACAAGTGTTGTTGCTATCAAGGGAAGCAGACTTGACTAAAATAAAAACAATTGCATGTTTCGCACCAATCTGTAAATCACACAAAATTAATCAAATGGAGTCTTATTTAAAAAAGGCGCTGAGCAGGTCTTTCAGAAACTGTATCCTGCATGCAAGGTTTATGGTCCTGCCTATTAATGAGTATAGAGTAACTTGGAGGAATCAAACCACGGACAATAGGTCATGCAGGTTCTGTAATTATGGAGGAGAATCAATTGCTCATTTACTCTGCTCTTGGCCTGAATTTTTAATAGCAGGTCGTATTTCACTTAAACCAATGTTATTAAAAAATCGTATTACAACTTGTAGAAAGGCGCTAGCATTGTTTTTTAATACTAGTGATATAACGGATCTTGCTCAATTTGGAAAATGTGTAAAGATAGTATTTAAAAAACGGAAATCTTTGTAAAACTAACTGGTTGAAATTTGCACATATTGTGATTAACAATCGTGATTATTTGAAATGATGACAATCAGGTATCATACTGAATATTTTGTACGCCTACCTTTAAGTGTGCTTTGTTGTCTCCTTGACTGTGTGTGCAAAAAATAACTCAACATATTTTACTATTTTAAATTGATAATAATTTGACAAGTAATAAATTTTTCCAATATTGGATGCAAATACCATAATAATTTTAATTAATCGAATCTATACAGATATATTAACGATTCATTTTTGACCCCTTTTGCTACAAGTTGACTACACACTAAATGGCAAAGGCTACTGCGGATAGAGTACACGGAGGATGAATAGACTGAGGTGATCAGCAACCTGTATAGAGGAGTCAGGTAATATAGAATGAAGTTCATCCTCTTGTTAAAAGCAAAACGACAATCGTGAACATTACCTGCGCCATCTTGTCTGGTGGAATTCTATGTGTAAATAAGTTGCAGTCATTTTAATCTATCACAGCCATTTTGTACTCTGTTGGTCACCTTTGTTTCACCCTGCCCTTACTAGCATCCCTCTGACCCTCTGACCGACCTGAGTACGTGTGCTGGGGGCTATAAACTCTATTTGCCGCAACAAACCTCAGCGCCACTTGCTGCCACAAACTGGTTTTTCCTCTCATCTCTGTTTTCAGGCAAACCTTTGGACACTCTACCCCTCACTGCACCTAGTTACACAAACAGGTTCCAAACACCAAAAAGACTCTTGCAACATGATTTATTGCACTGCAAACAGCAAGACTTGTTGTTACCAACAATGGGACCTGTTTTTATCAACAGAACGGACTCTTAGATCTGGCCGGTCTCACATGTTTTAGACCCTGAAGCAAGGTCCAGCTGCAAGATAAGATTGTCTGTTTGACCTGGGTGGGAAGAGAATTACTGTTGGGCTTGTGTGACAACCTGCCCGGGCGGGGACCCCAAGCTTGTGTAACCATGTTGATGAAACCAATGCATTGTGTCAAACCTGTATAAAAGGAAGAGCCAAAGGAGTTATCAGCAGAACACCTCCCTCAGACATCCCGGTGTCTGCAGTTGACGTGATCTCCTCATGAGAAATAAACCTTTTTCTTGTCTTCCAGTTTCCAGCGCTTGCCTCATTATTTTGATAGCGAACCCAAAGTGAATTAGAGGTGGAACCCTGCACCGGGCAGCATTGAGGGTCTTAGAAGACTCGCTGCCTTTCACAAATTGGCGCCCAACGTGGGACCCATCAGCGACGCGTGGGTCCGGTAGAGAGGTCCTAACGACGGAGTGAACGACTAAACGATTGGGGTATACCTGCCTGAGAAGACCCTTGTCTGGCTGCCGATCGACAGAACTTTACCGGTTCCGAACGGACCTCTCTCGAGTGACCTGCGGTCCTGACTGGGACTTTAGAGGAACGCCGCATTGATTGTTGGAGTGAGAGGACAACCATGCGCTGGAAGGGGAAGACGAAGAACCGTCCATACGGTCCGGGTAAGGTCGTGAAAAAACGACTTAAATTGATTGATTGATTGAATAGTTTGATTGAAATACTAGTATTCCTTTTTTGATATTGAGTTATTTGCGACATTTCCCTGCTTGCAAACAACGAAGAATAGGAATATTCTCTCTCTTTGCAGGCAGCAATGGACAGGTAGTGCAGACTTTTTGTCTAAATTGATTGATTGAGATATTCATTTTTGACCGATAAATACGTCATGCCTGTTTTCTCTAGATTGTTTGATTGCAATTGTTTTGGACCAGACCGTTCATTAGAGGTCAGTCAGCCGGCACCGCCGGAAGGCACCCCTAACAAGGACATGTACGTAAAGTATGGATTAGCCACAGTAGCTTATAGCAAACTATGGCATAAATACACTAGGAAGGACCGGGTAAATCAGTGGCCACTGACGGGATCTTTCGATCCCGCTAAAATAGAAACGTTAGAATTAGCTCTCCACAAAAGAAAACTAGACCAGCCATGTTTGACAGTTTTGGTTTATGGCGAAAAGAGGCAGCTCAAAGAAAGAAAAGGACGAAGCTAGACAAGATAAAGAAACGCGAAAATCAGCTTACCAAGCCTGTAAAAGATTAGAAGAAAAACTAAAAGAAAAGGAAATCGATAAAAAGGAACAGGAATCAAAAATATCAGGTCAATGCCCTGTTAGAACGCCCTCGACTCTTTACCCCAAGTTACCAGCAAAACAAAGGGTAGATGATGATTTATTGTTAGGTCCCCCAATCATATACATGCCACCCCTTACGCCCCTACTCATCCCGTAGTACAACGCCAGGACCACCAAAGTATAGCCGGAGATGGCACGATCGCCTCAGTCTCCACCGCCTCTGCTCCCACCGAGTCACCCACACCAAATGCCTCATCAAAGGCTACAGTAGTAGAGGTAGAATCAAAAGAAAAAGGAGCGCCCAGGGTCCCGCGATTAAGTAAAAATGAGCGAGCAGGCATTGATAAAATAGTTAAATCCCTCATAGATAGGAAGGAGACAGAAGAGTATGTAACTGACATATGCAACTCCTATGTTGAAAACCGCAAACGATACTTTATTGTACGTCTCTGTTACCACACTCTTACTGCATATGAAGAGAAGTACCAAGATGTAGGGCCCGAGCGGCTAGTGGATCTCTATAGGAAGGTAGACACCGAAGATGAAGGCGACAACGATGTTACAGAACTCTTTTCATCCACACTGGAGGTATTCCGTCACCTCGTGGAACAAGGACGGATAGATAAGGACAGGACATCTAAGATAGCAGGACCCCCGGTGGAAAAACAAGATAGCATGATGCCGATAAAAGAAGCTGCCCCTTATTGGGTACCTCCTAGAGGACAAGGGACTCATGACGATATGAACCATCAAGACGCTAGAGGAAGGGTGGTCTACAATTGGGTGTATCAACCATGGGACAGACAGGACATTTTGACGTTCCGTAAATCTTTACCGGATTTACGAAAGAACCCCACCGCCTTTTACACCGAGCTAGGTACCGCTCTGGGATCAACAATAATGACACTTGCCGACATAGACTTGTTCTTCGGGTTATCTTTGCCAGCAGATGTGTGGAAACAGATTAGGAAAATAGACCATACCGAACTGCTTGGTCATACCTGGGAACAACTCAACACACTAGATAAACAGCGGAACCCTGGTCAAAAACCGGTTAAAGCAATATTGGACCTCCCTGACAAAATAGTGCAAAATGTGAAAACGCTGATCCCAGAGAAAAAGATAGACTGGTCCATAGTAACCGCGTGCCGCCAGAAACCACAAGAGGATGTCTCAGAGTATTTCTCCAGATTTGAAACGGTGTTCTCCGACTACAGTGGACAAGACATGTCCACCGCAACCGGACACCACTTATTTGTGCAGAACTATGTCAAAGGACTACTGCCAGATGTATCCCAGAAATTACAAGCCAGTGAAAGTAGTTGGACAGCATCTAAACCGGCGGCCATTCTCCACATGGCCCAGTACTATGAGCATCAGAAAAACGAAAATGACAGGGCTACAGAAAGGAAAAAGAAGGACTTGAAGGAAAGGGTAATGGTAGCACAACTCCAGGGGGCGAATACAGGAAGGGAGCAATATAGGGTAGGATACCAGCAGAATACCCCTAGAGTACAGCCACCTAGAAACAATTCATCGACATCATATGTAGGACGCCAAGACCTAGGACAGGATCAATGTGCATTTTGCAAAGAATATGGACACTGGAAAACCCAATGCCCGGCTTTGTTAGGAGCTGGTAGGGGCAGAGGGCGAGGAAATAGCAAGTGGACAGAGAGGAAGAGGACGTGGGAGAGGGATGCGCGAGTGAAGCAAGCGAGGAAAGGCCAGGAAGAGTGAACACATTTGACCATCCCAAACAGAATCAGTACCAACAGACAGATTATGACAATACGTATGACTTTGCATAGGACAGCCAGGGGCAAGGGAGGGATGCAGTCGAGCTCTATGTTGATCAGCAAGGCCCTTATGTTACCGCTGAGGTCCTGGGCACAAAGTCGCCATTTCTGGTAGACACGGGAGCAACACGTAGTGCACTATCCAAACGACTGATTCCAAGGGCACCCTTGTCAGGCTCACATGTGACCTCAATAGGATTTGACGGTACGCCCTCCACCAACCCTTTGTCCCGACCGATCCCTTTTAACCTTGACAACAATAGCGTCGAAACGACATTCCTCCTCTCTTCCAACACCCCAGACGCCATTATGGGTCTCGACCTTTTGAAACACTTCCATGCGACTATCAGATGCTCACCAGACGGAGTGCGTGTCGTCCTGTAAGACAACCCCCAGCGCCATAGAGAGAACCCTTCTCAGCACATGTTTCCCAGCTCCGAGACTGACGCATCCCTACTGGACACTTTGCCATCACACTTATGGGCTAGGGCTGATTCAGACGTAGGACGAATGATGATTGACCCAGTACACGTAACAATACGACAGAGACGCAACCCTACCGAAAGTACCGCAGTACAAAATATCGCTCAGAGGGTGAGAAGGCACTGACAGAGATCATACACTCTTTGGTAGAGGCAGGGGTGGTAGAGGAAGTAGTGAGCAACGTTTGTAACAGTCCCATACTACCGATTGTAAAGAGACAGGGAGAGGGAGACGGAAAAGCCTACCGCTTCATCATTGACCTGCGGGAGATAAACAAAATCGTAGTGCCACAATACCCAGTAGTTTCCGACATCACGACAATTTTGACTTTAATCCCTCCACTGCCACCACCTTCACTGTAATTGACCTCAAAACGCATTCTTTTCCATACCTATACACAAGGACAGCCGCTATCTATTTGGATTCACCCTAAACTCCCGTTCGTACAGATTTTGCAGAGCACCTCAGGGGTACACTGAGAGCCCAAGCATCTATAGCCAGGCGCTTAAAAGACAGTTGGACGCCATACAATTGCCAGATGGAGTGGCACTAATACAATATGTAGACGACATCCTTCTAGCAGCGGACACCATACCAATAGCCGTCACAGCCACCATCAAACTACTCCATTTTCTTGCTGAGAATGGTCACAAGGTCTCCCGAAAGAAATTGCAGTTCTGTAAATCACAAGTGACCTATTTGGGTCACCTTTTATCCAAAGAAGGGAGGAAACTCACGCCTGACAGGATCCAGACAATTCTAGACACCCCTGTCCCCAAAGATCAGAAACAAGTCCGCTCTTTGATAGGTCTCACTTCATTTTGCCGACAGTGGTTACCGAACTTTAGCCTCATTGTCAAACCCCTTCTCTCCCTCCTAGCTAAAGACATCCCCTCACCTCTCCCTGTACCCCCGAATGCCAGTCAGCCTTTAAAGAACTACGCAATGCCCTTTGTTCAGCGCCTGTCCTAGGAACCCCGGATTACTCCAAACCATTCTTCCTCTACACGCACGAGAGGGAAGGATGTGCATTGTCTGTCCTAACACAATCAATTGGTCACAAACAACGCCCTTGTGCATATTTCTCTGCCACCCTCGATCCAGTAGCCAGAGCGCTGCCAGCGTGCCTGCGCGCTGTGGCAGCTGCAGCAGTATCGATACGCCAGAGCGAAGGAATAGTACTCTCCAATCCAGTCACTGTTTTAGTACCCCATGCAGTCGACACACTACTAAACCAGACCAAAACCCAACACTTGACTAGCGCCCGACTGACAGGATATGAGTTGACCCTGCTAGCACCGCACATTACCCTAAAGCGATGCACCACCCTCAATCCAGCCACACTGTTACCCCTACCCGAAAATGATCCTAGCGTGACTCCACTACACGACTGTGTGACACTAACCGATGAACAAACAGAGTAGAATAGATCTCAGAGACACCGCCTTTCTAGAACCAGATGGAGAACTATGGGTGGATGGTTCGTGCATCAAACTCCCCGACGGCACCACCTCAGCTGCATACGCTGTCACCACAGCCCGAACCGTTCTGGAAACAGCCCGTATTCCCCAACGTTCAGCCCAGGCTGCAGAACTCATTGCCCTCACACGAGCATGTATCTTAGCGACTGACACGACAGTTAACATATACACCGACAGCCAATATGCCTTCGGGGTGGTTCACCATTTTGGGATCTTATGGAAAGAAAGAGGGTTCCTGACTTCACACGGTACACCCATCCTGCATGGAGATTTAGTCTCCGCCTTGACGCAAGCAGTCCTCCTCCCAAGAAGTTAGCAGTGATAAAATGCCAAGCACATAGGAAAGTGACTGATCTCATTGGACAGGGAAATGCACTAGCAGACGTTACTGCCCGAGCCACGGCAGGAGACAGAACTACGACACGAATGTATGTGACCAGGTCACAAGCTGAACGATGGACTGACGATAGGACCACTGTAAGGGACATACAGACTACAGGCACACAAGACGAATTGACCGAGTGGGAAAAGGTGGGACTAAAAGACGAGGAAGATTGCTGGAGAACTAAAGACGGAAATAAATGGCTGTTACCCAATGCCTACCTCATCCCCATATTGACCATGGCACATTTACCAGCACACATAGGCTCCACCCCCATGATTGAACTAATCACCAGAGTATGGCATAACGTCAAGATAGCAGAATCTGCAAAACGCCTAGTACAACAATGTATAGTCTGCCTACAACACAACCCAGGGAAGGGGACAGTAGTACCACGGGGAGGGTTTGGAGTCCCTGACCACCCCGTTGAAATCCTTCAAATGGATTACATTCAACTAGAGAGATGCCTTGGTCTAAAATATGTCCTGGTGGTTGTGTGCGCTTTTAGCAAATGGGTGGAGGCATATCCCACCCGCGACAATACCGCCTTAGCCACTGCAAAAGTATTGCTGAAAGAATTCTTCCCCCGATACGGCCTTGCAGAAATTTATGGAGCGACAACGGCCCCCACTTCGTAGCCGAGGTGATACAGAACATACTGAGAGGGTTGGGGGTAAAACAAAAGTTCCATGCCGTCTTCCACCCCCAATCAGCGGGCCTGGTAGAGAGACACAATGCAACGTTGAAACTAAAACTAGCCAAAATAGTTGCCACGACCGGGTTGAAATGGCCCCACGCCCTCCCATTGGCATTGTTATCGATGCGCTCCACCCCAACCAAACACCGACTGACCCCGTATGAGGTGGTCTTCGGCAGGCACCAAGACCCACCTCCATTAACGATGTCCCGAACATATTAATGTCGGATTACTTGCATAAATTGACAAACGAGCTAACAATTATCCACCAACAGGTGCAGCAAGCCTTGCCTGACGTATCCAGGGGCCCGGGACATGAAATAAAGCCAGGCGACCATGTATTGATTCGCAACTTCCAAAGAACGAAGAATCTGGAGCCTAGGTGGACGGGCCCCTGGCAAGTCCTGATCACCACCCGAACTGCCCTCCGAGTGGAAGGAAAACGAAACTGGCTGCACGCTCATCATTGCAAGCGAGTCCCTCCAACCCTGGCAACCTGTGAAGGGGTGGAGGTGCAAGAGGAAGTACTCGCGAGAGACCGACCAGCTCTGAGTTGCTACCCACAAGAAGACACCCTCGAACTATCAGAATTTCCCGACCCCACGGTGCCATCCAGGAAAGGGTACAACCTAAGATCGACGAAAGGAGGGAGCTCCAACGACCAGGCCACTAACTAAGTCAAGGTCTCAGATCAGTAGCACAGTCAAACAACGCTACCAGGAAAGCGCCAGACAAAAGTCTGTGGTCCTTACAGTTGTTGAGCTCCTCGAAGATGATGGAAGAAACTGAACACCTGCAAAACCACCGCAAAGACACCAAGACTGCTAACCTGCACAGCACAAAGACAATTGCACTTGTAGCCGCATTTCTCACCTGTCTCCTGCTAATGGTCGCACTCTGGATCATTGAAGAGAATGCACCTGCATACAGAACATTGTCACCCACCATGCAACCAACCACCAAGAAAGAACACTACCTGGTATCACTACCGCCACATCTCCGAGAACGACGCAAAGAATTCTGGAATAATTCTTTCGTGCAGATGTTGCGCCAGCACAATCTTGCCACCAATGCTACCAACTGTTGGGTCTGTGGGCTATTACCACATGCCACTGAACATTCCATCCCTTTCATCCCTTCGCCTTTTCTATTCACGGATCTTGCCTTGCCTGGATGATGCTCCTACAAGAAAGTTACAAAGACAATGCCACTTCCGACTGAACAATCGCCCAGTTCTACAACGAGTTCTGGCGAAACAAAACAGGAAGGACAGCCGCCCCTTCTGCCCTCACACCTTCAATGCGACATTCCAGATTAATGTCCCCTCCAAAGAACGAGTGGAAATGCAAGTGTTCAATAATCCTAACAGAGCCACATTTTCCTACCTGAAGAAAAGAACTGCTGCAACACTGACTGTGGCCCTATCTGTGGTGAACGTCTCTGGCCTTGTAAGCATTGAAGGCCGTGGGACTAAGAATGTGGGTCACAGCACCTGTAGCATTGTAAGGACTTTGAACACTGCCAACCCCCAGCGCTTGTTGCATCACCCAATATGTACTTTGTTTGTGGAACCAAAGCCTACACCTGGCTCCCAAGAAACTGGGGGGCACGTGCTACATCGCCTTTGTTTTGCCACCAACCTACACAGCCCCTGCAGAGCATCATCGAGAAAAGCGTTCTAAAGACATTGATCAAGCGGACTCTGCCTTATCACAGTTCCTCGACGCAGCAAAAGGGCTCGTCCCGCTATGGGGTCCGATGGCAAACAGCCGAGCCATCAGACATCTGTCCCAAGCGGTAGAGACCGCCCTGAACGTCACTGCTGGCATCCTCACCAACAACACTGCTGAGCTCCAAGCGATCCGTCTGGTTACCCTGCAAAATCGCATGGTCCTGGACGTGGTACTAGCGGACCGTGGAGGAGCATGCCGCATCATCGGTGTCAGCTGCTGTGTATACATTCCTGATAATTCACCTTCTGTCTATGAAGCAATCGAACATCTCCATAGACTATCTTCAGAAATTCATCAAGGATCAGAGACTTGGACAATTGGAAGTTGGCTTTGGGGCATCTTGAAGGAGTGGGGTTGGAAAATATCAATGATTCTCTTGGTCCCAGTATTGACAATATGTGGTTGTTGTTTGGTTATACACTGTATACCACCTTTGTGTTCTCTTTGCATAACTACCTTGCACCCTAAGACTATGGACACTCAGCTATCAAAAACGAGAGTAATGTATGATCAAGAGATACAGGACATTATGGAGATCGAAATAGACTGACAAGCTGGCTAGTTATGTTCAAAGGGGCCACTGTTAAAAGCAAAACGACAATCGTGAACATTACCTGCGCCATCTTGTCTGGTGGAATTCTATGTGCACATAAGTTGCAGTCATTTTAATCTATCACAGCCATTTTGTACTCTGTTGGTCACCTTTGTTTCACCCTGCCCTTACTAGCATCCCTCTGACCCTCTGACCGACCTGGTACGTGTGCTGGGGGCTATAAACTCTATTTGCCGCAACAAACCTCAGCGCCACTTGCTGCCACAAACTGGTTTTTCCTCTCATCTCTGTTTTCAGGCAAACCTTTGGACACTCTACCCCTCACTGCACCTAGTTACACAAACAGGTTCCAAACACCAAAAGACTCTTGCAACATGACTTATTGCACTGCAAACAGCAAGACTTGTTGTTACCAACAATGGGACCTGTTTTTATCAACAGAACGGACTCTTAGATCTGGCCGGTCTCACATGTTTTAGACCCTGAAGCAAGGTCCAGCTGCAAGATAAGATTGTCTGTTTGACCTGGGTGGGAAGAGAATTACTGTTGGGCTTGTGTGACAACCTGCCCGGGGCGGGGACCCCAAGCTTGTGTAACCATGTTGATGAAACCAATGCATTGTGTCAAACCTGTATAAAAGGAAGAGCCAAAGGAGTTATCAGCAGAACACCTCCCTCAGACATCCCGGTGTCTGCAGTTGACGTGATCTCCTCATGAGAAATAAACCTTTTTCTTGTCTTCCAGTTTCCAGCGCTTGCCTCATTATTTTGATAGCGAACCCAAAGTGAATTAGAGGTGGAACCCTGCACCGGGCAGCATTGAGGGTCTTAGAAGACTCGCTGCCTTTCACACTCTTCAAAACGCTCCAAGACTGGTACTGGACACCCCCCCCCTCACCCCTCGGAAACTTAGGATAGCATCCTAATGACTGTTTGTGACCCACCCAAACAGGATGCGATATGCCCCATTTATACTATCATTGCCCAGACCTAAGATATAGTCCTCAGTGTACAATACCCTTAGCGGGACTCTTAATACATCCATCCATTTATCTTGTAAACTAGTCCTACAGCACAACACTAATGACCAACTGACCTTAACGTGTCACATGAGACGATTGCTGCCTTTACCGTCTGTACTATTGCGAAAATGTGTGTCCTGCAACACTGGCGGTCCCCACAGACACCAGCCCGGGATGAGTGGTTGACGGAAATGTATAAAGAGTGACTCATTACAGGCTAGGATCAGCTGATTCCGACTTCTGCTGCCACTGTCAAACAATGACGCCTTAATCTACATGCCATCTAACAGTGAAAACAAAACCATAATGGGATAGCTAAAATTGAATCAAAAAGTGTTTGTAGCCAGCAGAATGCTAATTGACCTGGTTGGACAGGCTTCGTTTTAAGATCTCTGATAACTCTAAAATAAATGAATGCACTCTTTCTCGATCTCCTGAATGCCTTCACCTTCACCTCCAACTTCATTATTCTTTTTGGTCCTTGGTATGTTATGGAGGTAACACAGCAGCTCAGTAAGGCCCTCTACAGAAATATAACTTTGAGCAAATACCTTGATAGTCTAGAACTATATCTCCAACAACTGAAGGCCCCTTCAAGTACTATCTTCTGGTATGGATGGCTACCTCTCTCCATTTGAAGTTGACTAAAATGAAATTCCTTAGAGGTCACTCAGTACATTCTTTAAATAACTCTATTAAGGGTGAAATAATTGCACACGTTCCCATGTATTTTTTCACTAGCAAAAGAGAAAGGCAGAGAAGGTAGAAGTAAGATAAAGATAGGAACAAGTGAAAGCAGGGAGAATATGAACCACGGAAGTGGGATAAAGAGAAAGGAAGTCGGTAGATAATTTGTGATGTGTGGCGGTGGACTGCGCCAGCAGTCATTTGAAGATATCAGGGCTGTTTGGGTTTCCTCCCCCTGGCAGAAGCCCTTCAAAACTATTTGCTCGACATTCCAGGTACGATTGTGTTTCATAAGCCAGGCTTTTATAAGGTGTAGCATCATGCCCCAGTCACGTCATCTTTGGAGCACATTTGCTACCCTTAAACGAACCCGCACTCTGCTTGCCTCAGCCCTTAGACAATAATTAACAGGTGTGCTTAATCAAACCTTTTAGATTTTCATTACCAAAAACATCAATTTTTTAATACAATAATTATTGATATTTAAAGTAACTAATAATTTTCATTAGAAATTATAATAGCTCCCGAGCAGGATGTTAGATACAGTGCTACCATTACATCTTGGGAAACACAGTCTTCTAGACTGATTTTTCTTTTCCTTGCACAATGACCAATATAGAAGACATCTATGTGCTATTTTGTTTGTACTTTTATGGCTGTTTTCGATAGCCGAATAAAGTTTTACGAAACAAACGACATCTTCATATTTTAAAGGAATAATATGCTTATATGTTGCACATAAAAATATTAAAAGTTAAAAATGTTTTTTTTGTATTCTTGACATATATCTATTATCAAGCAAGATATTATCAAATACCATATAATGTGTGCCCAAACAAAGCCACCTGACCAGAGAACCAAAGCACAGACAAATTAAGAGCCATCAGGGCTGATTTTTTTTTTTTGCTGTGCCTGAAACAGCAGCATAAGTACTCCAACTGCTAAAGACATTACGCAACAAAGAGACCCATTGTTGTTCATTCCCATGCATCCAATTTTACTTCCACTGTAACACTTAGGGGTCGATTCCGATGTCGGCCGGAAGCGCACCTAACAGTATTCGTCCGGAAAAAATACGAGCCGAACGCGTGTTTTCCGACCGACTCGAACACTCTACCGAATGAACAAGTACGATGCGTATAACAGCCCAGATTCCGAGCGAGCCGTACTTACCCATTCCAGCTCCTGTTCCCCGCCCGAGCCGGATCCGTAAACACCGAATCGAGTCGCACAGAACCAAATACACAGCACCTTCCGGCCGGACTAGTACGATGCGTCTCCCGTACGCGCCAAACTCGTCGCTACGTACGGCACGTTTGAGCATCCGGGAGAGCTGCACATAAGCTCCGATTCGCGCCACAAGACTATCCACGGCGACGAGACGAACAAGCCAGCGACGAGTACGAGTCGAAGACACGAGAAACCCGAACGAGACGAACCAACCATGAATCCCATCGCGCAGGTCCTACCAATACTCTACATCTATTACCGGGACGGACGCGTACGGCGCAGAAGGTAAGTCAAACACCCACAACACAAACAAACGACACGTACCCGAAATATGTCACACACACATAGGGATGCACAAATGACGTACACAAGCAACAGCAGAACCATAGGGGTGGGATGGCCAACACCAATGCCATACACACCCATAGGGGGATGGATGCCTACCACCAACACCACCCTACAACTACCCCTACTCATGGGTGGCTAGATGCCTGCCACCACCCCCCACTCATGGGGGGCTGGATGCCTACCACTACTGCCATCCCCACCCATAGGGGGCTGGATGCCTACCACTACTACCATCCCCACTCATGGGGGGCTGGATGCCTACCACTACTGCCATCCCCACCCATGGGGGCTGGATGCCTACCACTACTACCATCCCCACTCATGGGTGGCTAGATGCCTGCCACCACCCCCCCCCACTCATGGGGGGCTGGATGCCTGTCACTACTGCCATCCCCACTCATGGGGGGATGGATGGCTGCCACTACTACCATCCCCACTCATGGGGGGCTGGATGCCTACCACTACTGCCATCCCCACCCATAGGGGGCTGGATGCCTACCACTACTACCATCCCCACTCATGGGGGGCTGGATGCCTACCACAACTACCATACCCACTCATGGGGGGCTGGATGCCTACCACTACTACCATCCCCACTCATGGGGGGCTGGATGGCTGCCACTACTACCATCCCCACTCATGGGGGGCTGGATGCCTACCACTACTGCCATCCCCACCCATAGGGGGCTGGATGCCTACCACTACTACCATCCCCACTCATGAGGGGCTGGATGCCTACCACTACTACCACCCCCACTCATGGGGGGCTGGATGCCTGTCACTACTGCCATACCCACTCATGGGGGGATGGATGGCTGCCACTACTACCATCCCCACTCATGGGGGGCTGGATGCCTACCACTACTGCCATCCCCACCCATAGGGGGCTGGATGCCTACCACTACTACCATCCCCACTCATGGGTGGCTAGATGCCTGCCACCACCCCCCCACTCATGGGGGCTGGATGCCTGTCACTACTGCCATCCCCACTCATGGGGGGATGGATGGCTGCCACTACTACCATCCCCACTCAGGGGGGCTGGATGCCTACCACTACTGCCATCCCCACCCATAGGGGGCTGGATGCCTACCACTACTACCATCCCCACTCATGGGTGGCTAGATGCCTGCCACAACCCCCCCCCCACTCATGGGGGTTGGATGCCTGTCACTACTGCCATCCCCACTCATGGGGGGATGGATGGCTGCCACTACTACCATCCCCACTCCTGGGGGGCTGGATGCCTACCACTACTGCCATCCCCACCCATAGGGGGCTGGATGCCTGTCACTACTGCCATCCCCACTCATGGGGGGATGGATGGCTGCCACTACTACCATCCCCACTCAGGGGGGCTGGATGCCTACCACTACTGCCATCCCCACCCATAGGGGGATGGATGCCTACCACTAACACCACCCCCACTCATGGGGGGCTGGATGCCTGTCACTGCTGCCATCCCCACTCATGGGGGGATGGATGCCTGCTACTACTGCCATCCCCACCCATAGGGGCTGGATGCCTACCACTACTACCATCCCCACTCATGGGGGCTGGATGCCTGCCACTACTGCCATCCCCACCCATAGGGGGCTGGATCCCTACCACTACTGCCATCCCCACTCATGGGGGGATGGATGGCTACCACTACTACCATCCCCACTCATGGGGGGCTGGATGCCTACCACTACTGCCATCCCCACCCATAGGGGGATGGATGCCTACCACTAACACCACCCCACTCATGGGGGGCTGGATGCCTGTCACTACTGCCATGCCCACTCATGGGGGGATGGATGCCTGCCACTACTGCCATCCCCACCCATAGGGGGCTGGATGCCTACCACTACTACCATCCCCACTCATGGGGGGCAGGATGCCTGTCACTACAACCACCCCTACTCATAGGACGGGTAATGCATGACACAACTAGCATACTCCCACATAAGGACTGTCTGTAAATTACATCCCACCCCCAACACCATGACAAGCGTGTGTGGTCTGTGTCAAATGCATACAACACTGAACATGACATTGAACATACAATGTGACCCCCTAACACATGTGTCACGCATAATTGTGTGTGTGGCCTACACAATGCAAGCAGACCATGACCACTGTGGCAATGTGGCCCAAAGCCCCATCACCACAGTGCCCAAAAGGTAAGTGTGTGCTCCATAGCTGAAGCACATTTTGAACAGTGTGGCAATGGGGCCCAAAGCCCCATCACCACAGTGCCCAAAAGGCAAGTGTGTGCTCCATAGCTGAAGCACATTTTGAACAGTGTGGCAATGGGGCCCTAAGCCCCATCACCACAGTGCCCAAAAGGTAAGTGTGTGCTCCATAGCTGAAGCACATTTTGAACAGTGTGGCAATGGGGCCCTAAGCCCCATCACCACAGTGCCCAAAAGGTAAGTGTAGTCCTGGTAAAAGCTGCTAAACCAAAAATGCAGGGATTATTCCTGGCCACACAACACCAAACACTACAGTGGCATTGTAGTGCTTGTGTCCCATAGCAACATAGATTGTGTGAGGCAAGCAGTGCAGTGCCAATGACACATCGTTCTAGCCATGTGCACACAAACATCAGCCATGGGGGCCCACATTGTCTACATTCACAAATAACACAATGACAGAAGTGAGCATCATAATGCAGACCCACATATCTGCAGCAATGGACACACAAATGTAGATATCCTGTGGAGACTGTAGATGTCATGTGAACAAATACCATACCATGGCAGCAATGGGACATACTAACCATGATCAATGTGCTGACTGATGACCTAGCAGTCCCAGGGCCAGCAGGGGAAAGCCAACAAACAACATACAGCCAATGGCAAACTAAAGATATGCCAATGCAGTGGTGCAAATGCACAAACACAAACAGGCAGACTCACACTGCATATCATACACAACAGGTGAGGGGGATGTGTGCCGGTGTCCCCAGGCAAACACACAACACATGAGGAGGCCAGATTCACTAATACACAGATGTCAACACAGTCACATACAAAACTAACTCAGGGATTGGATTCCCCTATGTGGGCAAACAGGCATTGTGAGATGAGAGGGAGCCCAAATTACACATGTCACACAAGCTTGTAGGAACAGCAACAAACACAGCAAGAGACAGAACCACCACAGCACTCTCCCCAGGGACCCCACATTGTGGTGACACTAGCCTGCATGACAATCACAATGTGATGGCAAAGGTAGATGTCATCCACACTGTGAACCACAGCCATGTGTCCTGAGCAACAAACTACCATCACACCTATACAAGCACAAAGCACTCAGCATGGCCTGCCAGCCGAGGACAACATGGAGGTAGTGCCCCAGCCGTGCAACAACTCACATTTGCACACACTCAACGCCACACACCTTGAACTCCACCAATGTGCAGCAGTGAAGCTCACATGGACTGCTGACATTGCACATGCACCCATGAAAATCCCAGGGGTGGTGGGGGGAAATAAGGTGCAGAAACCCATCACACATGGCCAGTCAACAATACTTGTGAATGTCTGACACACTGCACAGTATGCCGTACATGGGCATGACGTGAAATCCACCCCAAACAATGGGATCCTGGCCATAGTCACACACCAATGAAGAAGCCAAGCTCACCCACAAAGGACACACATAGACAACTTCCAACATTGCAGCTCTGACCCTGAGGAGTGGCAGCAGTCACACACACAACGTGTCACAATCACTGAAAGCATACACAAACAGAAAATCACATTACTCGTGTAACCAACAAGTGCCAAGAGGAATCTTGACTGTGTCCCATCTGCGTTTGCCCATATCCCCAGCCCTGACAACAAAGACAACTAGGGATGACAACCTCATTAACATTAGTTTGCCATGCACCCACATCCCGGAGAAACCAGGTCCAAGATGCTGGATGAACACAGAACAACTCAGCAAGCATCACAAACAGGAACATCCGTAGGGACACAGCCTGTGTAGGAAAAGGAGAAGGGTACACGCACAGACATGCCTACACAACACACAACACGGGCACAGCCTATATCACGGAATCACGCACTGCCATGAGGGCACTATACTCCTGTGGAAGCTCAGCTGTGCCAAACCTTGTCTGTGCACGACTCAAACATGTCAGCAGAACACTCGGTCAGTGAGTCAACAACTACAACACACTGAAGGCTCTGCTCATATCAGCCTGGGCACGGGAGTGTCACGTCAGTCATCTGCATACACCCAAGACACGTGTCAAGCAACTTGCACTGTGTACACAGATGAGTCCTCCAAATTTGATGTGCTAAACTGCATGTCCATTGGAGACGGGCACACAGTCAGGGTACTAGGAACATTGGACAGTGGTAAGCCCACCAGATGTGCATCAGTGTAGGACAAAGATGGTAATCTACAAATGCTAAACGTACATCCCTGTGTCAAATGCTGAACATTACACCCTCAGACTGCAGCAAAGGATGCTATAGATCCAGACTAGATTAGGACACATATCCCATGGACCACATGGAGCCCATCACAGCAAAACTTCATTTACCTGATCTGAACACTATTACAACAGCAAATGCATGATTCCACACATCTACATCATGTACCTCCAAAGATTAACCACAAGTAAACAAAAAGAGGCTTTATTCAGCAAGTGTGCAACTCAAATCAAAAGTCCAAAATAAACTAAGGCCAATGGCCAGTCCAAATATACAGTCCCAACAGGGTGATGTGTGACAACTTGTCAACAATTGCTTGCCTGCACAGGTTCGGACAGGGGACATCCCCCTTGGAGGGGCATACGAGGGGCAGGCCAGGCACCGCAGGGACAGGATCAGGGGATGCCAGAAGGAGGCAGTGAAGGGGAGGTGGGTGCAGGAGTGTCACCGGCAACTGCAGTGGAGGTGTCTGACTCAGGGGGGCTGGCACCACCGCAGGGCTCAAGTCAGATGGTGTTGGTGCTGCAACCACTGCAGTGGGCTGGTCAGATGGAGTGGACTGGGTCCCCAATGCAGTGCCCGAGTCAGGCGGGGTGGTTGTGGACTCCACCGCAGTGCATGACTCCAAGGTAGTGGAAGGGGGGTCAGAAGAGCTGGGCAGGACAGAGGGGGGACACGGTCTCCACACCAGTGGCACAAACAGGCAGAGCGTCTGGTTTGGGGGTGGAAGAGCAAGTGGCAGGGGGGGAGGGCCTAAGCAGTTTGGGGATGCGGTATCGGTGTTTGGGGGAACCTGGGGCAGGGTGTGGCGGTGGAACCTGTGGAGTGGTGGCCTGGGGGATGGAGGTGAGAGACTGGGTGGTTGACTTGCAGGGCGGTGGCGGGGTCTTGCTCTTCCGGGACCGGGGGACTTGCGGGTGGGGGGCTCACTCTGCCTGCGCCTGGGGGAGGGTGTCCGGGGGCGAGGGGCACTCCCCTCTGTGTGGGTGGACTTCCTCTTCCCCCGGTATGCTGGATCAGCGGGATTGGAGGGGAAGAGGCCGAGGTCACTGAGGAAGAGCTGCTGATCAGGTGGGGTTGCAGGTGAGGCAAGGGAAGGGGTCTTGGAGGGAGAGGATCTTGAGGATTGCGGAGTGACTGTGGTTGCCTGTGTGTGTGTGTGTTCCCCATCCCCTGTGTCTGTGGTATCAGTCCCCTGAGGATGCTTGTGTGCATGTCTTGCCTTTCTCTTGGGTGTGTCTGTGCTGCTCGTGTCTGTGTGTTTGGGTGACTGTGCAGGTGTGCATGTGCTTTGGACAGGTAGGGGGGCAGGAAGTGTGGATGGGGCACAGGTGGGAGGGGTGAGGGACTGTTGGAGGAGGGACACTGCTGCCGTCAGGGAGGAGTCCATGGACTTATTGCTCCTCTGTAGGGCAGACATACCCGTCGAGATGCCCTCCATGAACGACACCAGCTGTGTCAACAGAGTGGTGTGTGCATGGAGGACACTCAGCATTGCTGTCTGCCCTACATGGAGCTGCCGAAGGAGGTACACAGACTCCTCACTCAGGGCAGCAGGGGACACAGGGGCAGGGGGTGCGGTGCCTGGCACGAAGGAGACACGCTCCCGAGTACGGGAGCCTCCACGGACCTCAGGAATGGGAGCCAATGGGAGGGCGGTGGTGGTGGGCGGGGCCAGACAGACTAGCTGGCCTTTGGTGGCTGCTGAGACCCGCCTCCACAAGGGAGTCATCCTCCGAGCTGCTGTGGTCCTCAGCTGAGGTGGATGGTGCTGAGGACTCCTCGGTGTGGCTCCCCTCGCCCTCCGTGCCACTGGGTCCCTCTGACCACTCGTCCGATGCTGACCCAGTCTGGCTCCGCTGCTCCTCCTGGTCCGTGGAGCTGTCCCCTCCTGTGGCCGTGGATGTATCTGCAAACAATTAGGGAAACAGACAAACATCAGTCACCTGCACTGACCGCACACACCACAGTAAGTACAGCACATTACAGAGCAAGCCCTGGCATCCTTAGTTGAACATTGCCTAAAGTCCCCACACAGATTCGGGGAAGCCAATTGTCAGTCTGATGGTCAACCATGGGACTCACACCCCTCCTGCCCTTGCACCCATCTGTCTGGTGCCTGTCTGATGGTAAGACCCCAGTGCGGACACATGCACCACCTACACAGTTGTTGGACATTGCAGGGAACACGGTGAAGTATGTGAACATGCACACATCACATCTCTTGCCACTGAGTCAGTGCAGGTGTCCGGATAAAGGGATGGCCAGAGTCTAAATAGAAATGCATGTGATGCATACCAGCACCAGACACCTTGATGCACCCATGTCCGGATAGTCAATGCCACAATGGGGTGCATGTTGCACATGTCACTCCCCTGCAGGATCAGTCTCAGGAAGTTTAATGCCATGACACAGGAATGCGTGCAAAGTCATACATTACTGTCTCAAGTCACATGGCCATGGCAGCCAGCCAACAACAGTCTGCACTGTGTCACAATCCGAGGGCATGGGGAATGCAAGTTATGTGACTGACAAGTGCACATGTCCATCCCCCAAATACCACATCATCTGTACTACTATTTGTCCACGTCATACCAACTGGACATATGGGGGACATGAAACACAACTCTCTGAACATGAGCACCTCACAGTGTGCTGTGAATGACAACACAGCTGCCTGAAAGTCACAGTCGCAAACACCTGTGTGCACAGTCAAGTGATCAGACACCTATAAGTCACAGAAGTATTGTCTATCATGGTGACATCTCAGATGGCATGCTGAGCCCTAACCCATAAACATACCAGTAGTCCTGACAACGAAGACACAGCACAATGAGACAGAGGCAGACACCTGAGGGTACATTTCACTGATCACAACATGCCAGATGATACACGGGAGTGGGAGTACAGAGTGTATTGCATGCCCTGGAGTAGGCATGACTGTCCAGCTCCACCTGTAAGAGGGATGAGTCCTGGACAGTAGGCAGGTGGCTAAGCATGTGTGACACACTGGATACACATACTCCTGAGGCCCAAACATTGTTCCCACCAGCAGCATGGGTGTGTGCCAAATTCCCCAGGGACATGTGGTGAGTCAGAGCAGCAAGCGGACCACATATCAAAGTTACACCCAGATCACATGTCAGAACTTAGGCATTGTGTAAGCAATTGAGCCACCCATTAATCGCACAACATAGTCACGGGAACAAATGCTGTCCCCCACCTTGAGCAAAGCAAAATGCAATGACACAGTCCCCAAATGACACAATTTCCCGACTATAAGGGCCACACATATGCGTATCAGAGGAGAAGTGGGCATGTCACAAATGAGGGACATGGGTCCTGGACCACATGACTGATGTACTGTGGAAGTTTAACCAGGCCAGAGGAGGGCACATAGCATGTCAGACAAAGTGCACAGTGCAGTCATGGACTCACCCCCTCCTTGCTGCTGTCTGTCCTTCAGCTGCCCATCCAGGTCAGGGAAGACCACCGCCAGGATCCGGAGCATGTGGGGTGTCAGGGTCCGGTGTCCGCCCCTCCTGCGAGGAGGCGACAGCTTCAGCTGGACCCTTGCGATCCTCCGGGTCCAGCCACGAAGGTCCTGCCACCTCTTCTGGCAGTTGCGGATCCTGCGCCTGTAGACCCCCACGGATCTTACTTTTCGGGCGATGGTCAGCCAAATTTCCTGCTTCTGGTGGGCATCAACCTGTGAGGATGACAAAGTGAAAAGGTCATTACTACACATGCAACATATACGTGCATCACACAGTTGGATATACATGTCTCAATCACAGGGGCATATGGGCATATGATGTACACAGGCAGTGCAACAATGGCTATGAACAGTTTGCCAGCAGTCACTACATGGTATCATTGCATGGGAAGTAAACCTAGTTGGAATGCACTGTTACTGCACTGTACCAGTTCAGTGCATGTAACTACACACTTTGGGGTGTGACAACTACTCAGTGGGCATGCTAGCCAGTGGTGTGCACACTGAAAGCCCTGCTAGTCAGACAACATGCACAATTAGTGAGGCAGTGGACAGCACACTCACCTGCTCCCCTGGTTTCCCATACAGCTTGCTGTACTGTGGAAAGAGGCTGTCCAGCAGGGCCTGGTTCTCCTCAAGGCTGAAGGCTGGGGCTCTCTCCACAGTACGTGCCATTGCAGGAGCCAGAGGATGCATAAACAGCAGCAGTGTTGGTGGCAGATGTCGTCCTGGAGCATGTAGTGCAGGCAAGTGAGCTCTCAGGGGAACAGCCAGCATTATATGTGTGCTGCAGAGGCAGATACTGTCCCATGTGTCCAAAGTGATAGGTCCAAGTCGTTTGCATCTTCTGAATTTGACCAATCCATGGAATAGCAGCACTAATACACGCCCACAGCATCCTTCAAATCTTCAACTTCATGACACCCATGATTTTGCAACATTGTTGTGGCTGGCCAACTGAATTGACTGCATCAGACATGGAGCTTCGAAAACGCGTCCGTTGCCATGCCAGGCCCCAGCCAATGTGTGCGCACCGTTCTGTCCATTGCTGTACAACGCGTACCAGGCATACAACGCATACCCGCTCACATACAATTAAATGGGCCGGCCGGGCACACCGATCGGTCCATTGCTCTACAACGCGTACCCGCTCACATACAATGCAATGGGCCAGCCGGGCACACCGATCGGTCCATTGCTGTACAACGCGTACCAGGCATACAACGCGTACCCGCTCACATACAATGCAATGGGCCGACCGGGCACACCGATTGGTCCATTGCTCTACAACGCGTACCCGCTCACATACAATGCAATGGGCCGGCCGGGCACACCGATCGGTCCATTGCTCTACAACGGGTACCAGGCATACAACGCGTACCCGCTCACATACAATGCAATGGGCCGACCGGGCTCACCGATCGGTCCATTGCTCTACAACGCGTACCAGGCATACAACGGGGACCCGCTCACATACAATGCAATGGGCCGGCCGGGCACACCGATCGGTCCATTGCTCTACAACGCGTACCAGGCATACAACGGGTACCCGCTCACATACAATGCAATGGGCTGGCCGGGCACACCGATCGGTCCATTGCTGTACAACGCGTACCAGGCATACAACACGTACCCGCTCACATACAATGCAATGGGCCGACCGGGCACACCGATCGGTCCTTTGCTCTACAACGCGTACCCGCTCACATACAATGCAATGGGCCGGCCGGGCACACCGATCGGTCCATTGCTCTACAACGCGTACCAGGCATACAACGCGTACCCGCTCACATACAATGCAATGGGCCGGCCGGGCACACCGATCGGTCCATTGCTCTACAACGCGTCCCTGGACAGGTCACACGCATATGTCACCATGCTGGTCACTGGTGAACCTATGCCAGCCACATTTACTTTCCAGGGACTCAGGGGCACACCTACAACACCACACCCAGTCCACACTGTATATAAGGCATGTGTGGCAGCATAACCTTATCTGTGTATGGGGGTGAACATGTGGATTTTGGGGTGGCACTTGGGGGCAGACACACCCAGGCTGTGCACGTGTTCATGGGGACAGGGTCCTTTGTGTGTTGTGCACCTGACCACTGTGGTGTGCAACTTTTCATTTCTGAGCATGTGTCATGGTCACATTTCCAGGTTGTGTATGCGTATGACATGTCACATACGCCCAGGCTCACATGTGGGAAGGCATGTACGTCACAGGGTGGCCCATTCCAACAATAGTGATGTCCCTCCACAATCTGTGTGCATGTTGTGTATCACGTGTCTCTGACTCCATGTGCACAATGGGAGACAGTCTCCACATCCACGTGGTTTGTGCATGAACTTTGATGGTGTGTGTGTGTGTGACACAGACGTCCATGTCTGTCCTGCAGAGGCTACAGGGGCCACTACCTGTGGGTGTCATGTTTGTTTTTCTGATGTGTACATGATACGCCATGTCATGCCAGTGTCCATGTGGCAAGACAGGGTCCCTGGGAATCTACCTGTCAATGAGCTGTGATGCCTGTGGAGCATCTGTCCAGACATGTCACTGTGGTATGTGTGTGGAACGTGAGAGCAGTTAATGGGTACTGTGACACAGCCTAATGTTGTCCCATAGCACACCCTGGAACCTGTTGTCAACACTTGTTGAACAGAGATGTTAGATGATGTCCATGTAGGTGCCATATATGTCCAAACGGAACGACACACACATCAAGTACTTGTGTTTGTTAATGATGAATCATGTGAAATTGAGTATGGTGAACGGCACATAGGTGGGGTGACTGACAATCTTGCTTTCTTCACCTATGCACTGCAGGGCTCCTGCTGTCCATCGACCATTCCCAGACCTGGCAACGATGGTGGAACGTGACAGCATCCGACAGTACCGCTTCACCAGGCAGCTGATTGAGGATTTGGCATTGCGGTTGGACCCACATTTGCAGCCTGGTCGGCCGTATCCTACAGCGCTGACCCCCAAGGTGAAGGTGATGGCAGCCCTACACTTCTTTGCCACCGGTACCTTTCAACACACTGTGGCAACTACTGGTGGGATGTCACAGACTATGTTCAGCCGTGTGCTACGCGAGGTTTTGGGGGCAATGTTGAGATACCTGAACCAGTACATCTATTTCCCAACACGTCAACGACTCACTGACGTCAAGAGTGACTTCTATGCCCTGGGGAGGATGCCACATGTAATTGGCTCCATTGATGGGACACATGTGGCTTTGATACCACCACAGGCACATGAGCAGGCATACCGGAACCGTAAACATTACCATTCGATCAATGCTCTGGTGGTATGTCTTGCAGATATGACCATCTCACATGTGTGTGCCCGTTTCCCCGGTTCGGCACACGATGCCTACGTGATGAGGAGTAGTCACATCCCGAGGATGATGTCACAGATGCAGAACCAGCGTGCCTGGCTTGTTGGTGTGTACTGACTTTGTACCATTGTGTGTGTTCTGCTATGTTGTTTTCCGCACACATTTTCAAATCGGCTAATGTGCAATTGTCTGTCTGTAGGTGACTCGGGATACCCCAACATGCCATGGTTGCTGACACCCCTCAGGAACCCTGTGACACCAGCCCAGATGCGCTACAATGAGGCACATGGTCGGACGAGGAGGGTGATTGAGCGGACCTTTGGTCTCCTGAAGAGCCGCTTCCGCTGCCTGGACAAGACAGGAGGGGCCCTCCCATATGCCCCAGCAAATGTGTGCAAGATTGTCATCGTCTGCTGCATGCTACACAACCTGGCAGTGCGGAAGGAGTTGCCTCTCATCCTGGATGACGATGACCAACGTCCCCCACCTGTGGAAGATCCTGGCCTGGGTCACGATGTCAGTGAAGATGATGATGATGATGGTGATGTCCGCACACAGCTCATCACCAACTTCTTCAGCTGAATGTGAGTCTCCAGAGGGTTGTAATGTCAATGATTTGAGTTTGCATGATATGTGTGTGTGGTGCTCTGGTGCTGTTTGAGTGTGGCCATGTGCTACTTGACTGGATGCGTGCAGCGATGTGTCCTTGCAGGTGGTCTGTACTGCCCAACAGTGTTGACATGCTAACTTGGTTTTGTGTAGTTATCTCGTGACATGTATTAGACATGAGTATTGCCGTTCTGTGCTGTTCTTCAGTGGTTTTGACTGTGTGTCATGTCTGTCCTTCACAGGGTGCTGCCGGAGTTGTCTGATCAACTTGGATCCCCGAATCCATGATTCAACTTCCAAGGTGGAAGCAGTCGTTTCCCTACAGGTGTTGTGCCACACACCCCTGGACTTTCTATCTTCTGCACTTTTTGACTTTGTGGCCACAGCCAGGTTGGATTAGCTTGCATTTGTAGTGGAAACAACATGTTGCAAATGTGTAATAAACCTGTGCTTCACTTTGGGATGTGCGTTGTCTGTAGTCACACATCTGACTGACATTTGCTTACTGCACCTGTAGTCTAGTTGACAGTGACTGTGAATAGGTGGCGTGTCTGTGCATTCCACTGTATTTCGTTGCAACATCAGTATAGGTGATGAGTCTGATGGCCCTGGTGTGTATGTGTTGTGTGGCCCTAGTGGTGTGTCTCCCTCATATGTGTCACGTCGCCATGACTGACATGACGGTGTTGGACTTGCTGTAGCAGTTAGCATGCACAGTGTCATTTAGCAGATCACCATCTACATGACAAAAACCACGTTGGAATCACAACAGAGGCAGATATGGTGTATTGGTGAGTTTATTTACATACAGGTGTGAGGATGGTGCACAGGATAGTGGGTGCTGTACATAGAAATTGGAATCCAAAGTTCCCATGTGAATTGGAAGTCTTGGTAGCTGAAATGTCCAGAGTATAGTCCACAGTCATCTGATAAATTTGGCCAACGAGAGCTCCCCATGTCATGTGGGAGAGTTGGGTTGGCTTCGACAGGGCGTGCAGTTTGCACACAGAGGAAAAGTTCCAGAACAGGTGTTGGCTTCCTGGGGGATGTAGATGGCCATCGGCCTCTCAGTTTGGCCTCCTCGGACGGCCCCTCTTCTTGGGGGGGAACCCTCAGGTGCAGGCTGCGGCGGTGCAGGGGACTCTCTGCCAGAGTCCTCCTCCCTCCCTGTGGCATTTGCAGTTGTTTCAGCAGCAGTTGTTGTGGGCACACAGGGAGGTGAGGCCATGTTGGTGCTGATCTGGCGGAGGCATGTCAGTATGTCCCTATGCACCGCTGTCAGTTGTTCCAATGTGTCCCACTTGGACTCCATGCCAGACATGTGTGTCTCGACACGTGACGTGTGTCTCGACATGTGACATGTGTGTCTCGACACGGGACATGTGGGAGTCCAAGCGGGCATGATGGGCAGCCTGCTGCTGTTGTATGTCCTTGAGGATCCCCACTACCTGGCTGACCTCTCCGGTGCTAGTCTGGTACGCATCCGCGATGCGTGCCAGTTGTGGGTCATCATGCAGTCCAGACCCCTCTGCAAAGAGCGACCTATGTCTACCACCCCTCCCACCACCCCTGGCGACACATGCAGGACCTGCGGTGGCACGCACAGGTGACCGTGGGCCCACTTGGTTGTTGTTCCTGGGCTCATTGTCACCAGCTCCAGTTTGGGCCTGTGTCCCTGCGCTGTTGTCATCTGTGGTCCTTGGTCTGTCCGTGTTGGCAGGGGTGGGCTGTGTGTTGGCAGTTGTTGGAGGGGTGGGTGCAGGGGGTGCAGATGTTGGTCCTGCTGGTGCTGCATGATGACTCACACCGGAGGGTCCAGATGGTTCTTCGCCATCCGAGGAGTGCAGAGGCTGATCCACACCAGTGAGCTCAGTGTTCCCCGGAGCCTGGGACAGGGACTCCTCCTCGTCTGCTGCTGTGTCCCCATCATCACCTGTTTTGGGGAGAGACACAGATTGTATGTTATGTTTCTACTGGCATCAATTGTTCAAACACCTGACAGTTGTGACTGTACCTCTGGATGTGGGCCAGGACATTGCATTCTCCTAAATTGTGACAGTCAGAGAGTGATATTGGTGTAGCACATTGTCCTGCCAACCTGTGGCATGTCAATGTGAATGTTGAGGTGTGTGCATGACCAGCATTGGTGGTATTTGGTTGCCATCCAGGCCTCCTTCTCCCCCAGCCCAGTTATCCCACCATGAAGCGTGCTTCCATTGCAGGGAGTGCAAGTTGTCTTTCAGGATGTCAGTCAGTGGTGTCCTGCTGTTGGTTGTTGCACAGTTCCCAGCAGGGCCTTGTGCTCCCCCCAGCAGTACCCAGTGTCAGCCATCTTGTCAGTTCTTTTCCACTCCCTGTGATGTGAGCATGGTTGAGAGTGGTGTTGATGGGCCAATTGTGAGGGTGAGCAATATCTGTGCCTACAACTCCCATCATGCTATTGCCTCCACCCTCCTTCCCAGCATGCCCATCCTTCCTTCCTTTTGACTCTGCTTCCCTGTGGGGTGGGGTGCCTGTGCTGACAGGATGGCTGGGAGTGTTGTCCTGGCAGTTGTTTGGCTACAAGTCCCAAGAGTGTCCCTGTGCTTCTCACAGCATAACCCAGGGTGGTGGTTCTTTGTGGGATCTTCAGTTAGGATGTGAGGCATTGCATTCTCTCAGGTGGGTTATGTGGAGTTAGTGTTGATGGGGTGTGTGAGGGGAGGTACTTGTAACTATGGTCAGTGGTGTGAGTCCTCCTTCCCACCCAGCCAGATATACCACCATGGAACGTGCTTCCATTGCAGGGTGTGCAAGTTGTCTTTCAGGATGTCAGTCAGTGGTGTCCTGCTGTTTGTTGTTGCACAGTTCCCAGCAGGGCCTTGTGCTCCCCCCAGCAGTACCCAGTGTCAACCATCTTGTGAGTCCTTTTCCACTCCCTGTGATGTGAGCATGGTTGAGAGTGGTGTTGATGGGCCAATTGTGAGGGTGAGCAATATCTGTGCCTACAACTCCCATCATGCTATTGCCTCCACCCCCTTCCCAGCATGCCCATCCTTCCTTCCTTTTGACTCTGCTTCCCTGTGGGGTGGGGTGCCTGTGCTGACAGGATGGCTGGGAGTGTTGTCCTGGCAGTTGTTTGGCTACAAGTCCCAAGAGTGTCCCTGTGCTTCACACAGCATAACCCAGGGTGGTGGTTCTTTGTGGGATCTTCAGTTAGGATGTGAGGCATTGCATTCTCCCAGGTGGGTTATGTGGAGTTAGTGTTGAGGGGGTATGTGAGGGGAGGTGCTTGTAACTATGGTCAGTGCTGTGAGTCCTCCTTCCCACCCAGCCAGATATCCCACCATGGAACGTGCTTCCATTGCAGGGAGTGCAAGTTGTCTTTCAGGATGTCAGTCAGTGGTGTCCTGCTGTTGGTTGGTGCACAGTTCCCAGCAGGGCCTTGTGCTCCCCACAGCAGTACCCAGTGTCAGCCATCTTGTCAGTTGTTTTCCACTCCCTGTGATGTGAGCATGGTTCAGAGTGGTGTTGATGGGCCAATTGTGGGTGTGACCAATATCTGAGCCTACAACTCCCATCCTGCTATTGCCTACACCCCCTTCCCAGCATGCCCATACTTCCTTCCTTTTGAGTGGACTTCACTGTGTGTGAGTGTGACAGCAATGGCAAGATGGCTGACAGTGTGGTCCTGTTGTTTGTTGGTGCCCAGTTCCCAGCAGGGCCTTGTGCTCCCCACAGCTGTGGCCAGTGTCAGACATCTTTGAAGTGGCTTTTGACTCCCTGTGAGGTGTGCATGCTTCAGTGCTAACTTGCTGGGCCATGTGGGTGTGAGATGTTGATCTGTGACTACCACTCCCATCATGCTATTGCCTACACCCCCTTCCCAGCATGCCCATCCTTCCTTCCTTTTGAGTGGACTTCAGTGTGTGTGTGTGTGACAGCAATGGCAAGATGGCTGACAGTGTGGTCCTGTTGTTTGTTGGTGCCCAGTTCCCAGCAGGGCCTTGTGCTCCCCACAGCAGTAGCCAGTGTCAGCCATCTTGTCAGTTGTTTTCCACTCCCTGTGATGTGAGCATGGTTCAGAGTGGTGTTGATGGGCCAATTGTGGGTGTGACCAATATCTGTGACTACCACTCCCATCATGCTATTGGCTACACTGACTTGACCAGCATACACAGAATTCCTTCCTTTGAGTGAGCTTCCCTGTGAGGTGGTGTTCTAGTGGTGGGTAAATATCTGGGAGTGTTTGTTGGTTCTATTTGTGCCACTGCCTTGCTGTATTTGTTGTTAGGTTTGTAGATGTCATGACACAGTTACATATCACTATGAGATGGCAGGTATTGTGTTTGTCTGACTAGCATTCACATCTTGGGATGGATATCTTTTGGTTGCTGTGTATTTGCTAAGTGTGCATGGTTTGCCTATCCCCTTGACTGTGATGTGTGTGTGTTGTCACACCATATTGTGTATATTAGTTGTGTACTCACCAGGCTCTGGGATGTCTGTTAGTCCGTATACGCTCACTGGTGGTAGGATGGCCCGCACCTTCTCCTCCCAGGGCCTGAGGTATACTGGTTTTGCAGGAGGGCCACTGCCGGTGTGCTGGCTGAGGAGGTAGTCCTTTTGAGTAGGTCCCTGACCCTCCTGCGCACATCTTACCACCTGTTCTGGATGTCTTCCTTTGTGCGCAAACATGGTGATTGTGCGTTGACCCTGTCGACAATCCTCGCCCACATCTTGGTTTTCTGCGACATGGGGGTCTGTTGTACCAATGTACCAAACAACTGTGGCTCTACCCTGAGGATCTCGTCTACCAGGACTTCCAATTCACAATCTAGGAACTTATGGTTCTTCTTTGGGGGCATGGTGATGGGTGGTGGTGGTGATTGATGTGTGTGTGTGTGTGTGTGTGCAAGTGGGGGGGGTGTGTAGGTTTAGCTGGGTGTGTGTGAGGGTGCTATTTGTAGGTGTGGTAATGGTGTGGGGCTTGTGTGATGTATGAGCTGTGAGTGTGTCTGTGGTTGCTGTGTGATGGTGTTCTGTCTGGCAGGTCAGTGGAATTTGCAAGGGATCATGGTAGGGATTTGTGGCCTTTATGTAGGTGGAGTTGGAGGTGTGTCCTTGTTCCATTTGTTTTTCGTCCCTGTATTTATTGGCTTAGTGGTTGCTTGTTTGGCCCTTTTTTTCTAATTTTTCCTTGGTGTTTTTGGTGCATGTAGGAGTCGTTCTTGTGTCAGAGTAGGACGCTGCAGTTGTCTGGTGCGATCTTGTCCGACTCGTTCCCGCTGTGTGTCAGCTAGGTTTCATATGCGGCGTACGAGTCGGTCGCGTAGTATTGGGTTGCTTCGGCTGGGTTTTGTATGCGTGTCGGTCGTATGGCTTGTGCTCCGGGCGAGTCGGTCGTGTTTTGCACGCACAGCATCGTACTACGCGGGTCGGAGTTCGGGGGTACGTTTCGTTCGGGTTCAATCCGAGTGCGTGTCGGTCGGTTCGTTTCGCGTGATTTCCCGGCCGGATGGCTTGTTTCCGTCCGGTTCGGTCGTCGTTTTGTATTCCGTCCGAGTCTGTCGGATTTCACATGCATTTCATCGTACTACCCGGGTCGTACGGCGCCGGTCCGAGTCGGTCGGACTAAATTCCCGTACCGAGTCGGTCGGTATGTTTTCCGGCCCGAATCGGAATCGGCCCCTAAGTGTTCTCATACAATCAAAACCACAAACTAATGTATACAGGTTAAAACAGCACTCTTTAGGCTGACAAGACAGGGCCTCCAGGGAGGTTGCTCATGATTTGTTAGGGGGCATGCTAATTGGCACTTCTCCGGCATCACAGTTTCATTCTTTAGAAAAATCTATGCTACTGATACAAGAAAAAGAGCACAGAACAACTTGTGAGCTCAGTACAAGAGTTGAGGAGGTTTCCATGTCTGAGTCAAATTCGATTTTAAGATGTTGTATGCCTTATATCACAGAAGCAGTGACAGATCAGTGCCAAGTTATTATTGCTGGCTCAGACTGAAACAAGCATAGATAAAGGCACTCAGAAATCTGTCAAGGAATATAGGCCTCTCTAGAGAAAGGCTGGAATGTTCAAATACTACAGTGTAGGGGAGCACCGCAAATATGCAAGTAGAGATGGTTCTTCACAGTGTTGCGGGGATTCTGCTCATACACAGAACTATGCACAAGAAAACAGGACCTCAGTAAATAGGGGTGTACCTCCTATCACCTTAGTACCCAAAATCCCAACCGACTAGCAATAGTGTCTCATTCGGTCTCCTACAAATATCAAGAAGCTACGAATGTTTAGACAACCCAGAACACGAGCACTCCCGACTCACCTCAGAGTCGCGGGAACAAGACAATCTTTCGCTCTCACGTACTTGTCCACAATAAGAATAATCAGTGTCACTAAATAAAATGTTTATTTTGACTATAGTGATTCATAAAACAGTATGCGAACCACAACCAGCAGCAAAATGCATAAAGCTAATACCATTAGCATTGTTACAATACCATAGAATACAAAAGGAGTCGTCATTTTATAAAGACTGTGAAAAAGGCAAAATAACTGGGCCTAATCACCCTCCCCTTGGCAGTAAGAAGTTATTTTATATAACAGAAGATCTCTAGGCATTATTAGCAGACCCCTACCTGAAAGCCTAAACGCAAAGGTTTACATCATAGGAACAGTAGAGCTCAGCTCCATGGAACGGCTTTCTTCGAGTGTGTTTCAAAAACATGCAACAATGCTATATCAAAGCTCGATTCTTCCACATTGCAGCTGTTGGTAACATGTTTTGTCTAGGTAATAGGGACTGACCAGAACAGAATAACAAGAGACATTGTTGACCGACCTTGCACATTATGTTCAGACAGAATTGAAGGGAAAGCTGAGAACGTGAAAAACAATCTGTTATCATGTACAGGGCAGAGGCAAAGTGTCGCGAAAACAAACTCTTAGCAGAGGCGTGCGCAAAAGCAGCAGCATAGGGCAAGCAAAACTCATGCTAACTTAGCAATGTCGACAATGTGTCTTAGGGCTACATAACCCCATATAACAACAGTGGCCATATAGGCAGAAGCCCTGAACAAATGACACATAGGCTTGAGGAAATGCAGACAGCTAAAAGGACAAATAATACATCAATAGAAAGTGAAGAAGCATCAACTAATATGTCTGTAACAGCAGAACCTGAACTACAGAGGCCACAGTGGGCAGTGTGAGGGTATTGTACCACCACATTAAGTAGAAAGAGCTGCTTAACATGCTGATATAATTAAAGGCCTTTTCAAAGTTTTTCATTAAAAAACGGTACTTGGCAAATTATTATTTAAACATATTTGTTAAAAAATTCTAAATGTGAAAAACGTTTGATACCATAAGAAAGATAACCTCTATATCAACTTCAAAATGATTGTGTCTTATGTACCTCAAAACCGATTGTAATATCAGTCCTGCATACAAGTTGTTGGAAAGTGGATTATTAGTAGTGGCAGATATGCATTTACTACTGGCAATAATACCACTAACACAATATAGGGCTCAGAATAGGTCTTAGAAAATTATTCCCAAGCTCAGCCCTTGGTAGCTTGGCTGCGAGCAGGCAGGCTTAACTTCAAATACAGGTATGGAAAGCATTTAAAAACACCACTTCAGCAAATAATTAAGACACAACACACAATAGAAATCCAACACCAATGTATAAAAATAAAAATATTTCCTATCTTTAAAATGACACCAAAATGAAAAAAATCCATTGTAGGGAACTAGAAATATGAATTTTGAAAGATTAAACACTTTCTCGTGCTTAGAAACCAATAGTGCCACTTTTGGTCATTTGGTTGCCTCTGACCGGGACAACGTCAAAGTTTGAGGCTGACCGCGATGGAGCCCTGGTCGGATACACTAAGCGGGAGGCCCTGGTCAAGATTTTACCTTCACACTTAAAAACTTTTCTGGAGGATTTCTCACCAGACGTCGTGCAGCCTTCTCCAGGGGGCCAGATTCAGTGAGGAACTCCTTCCTGAAGTTCCTCTTGCGGGTCCAAAGTGTCCAAAGCACAATACAAGGGTCTGGAATCTCCAAGATGGTCTTTAAAGTTTGGGGCTTCAGTTCCCACAATCCACTTGGACAAAACCCTTACAAATCCACTAGTAGTACTCCAGGCTTAGGATTCTTTGTGGTGATGGTCCAGGTGAGCTCTGTAAACCTGTAGCTTGCAGGAAGCAGGTTTGATCCACAGGGCTGTAGTTTCAGATTGTGCAGCAGGTGCAGTCAGTCAGAGTGCAGGGCCTGGTTGGTGCACAAATCAAACTTCCAGCATGGACCCTTCTTCTTTCTTAAGGTTCAAGCAGCAGATCTGAGAGGCACTGCCTCTCTCAGAATTAGTGTTGTCTGGGGTCAAGCAGGAGGGCACTCCTGTCCAATGAGGTGCAGGGCAATACCCCAGAGCATGACCACTTCCTCCAAAGTGTGGCACAATGATCTCCCAGAAAGCACTATTTCTCCAAAGTTCAATATGTCAGAATTTCAGCAAGGTGAGAAGAGCTGGCTAAATACACCTACAGGATGGCTAAACCCCATAGTCTCTCCCCCTTGCATCTGTTCATTCCTTCCTTAAGCCTAGCATCTGGCTGGGTTCAAAGAGGAGAGTTGTAAATGAAACTGGTGTCTTCTGCCTGTCTCCTCCTTCCATTGAAGGATATTGTTTACGACCCTTCCCCCTGCTCTGGCATTCCTGTGTAGCAGATCCCTGCCCTCCCGGAAGAGCTGACTAACCCTAGAGGCTCATCAAAGGAGCCTGGCTAATCCACTTAACTCTGACCAATCAGGACAGATCACTGGAAGGCTGAATTTTTGCTTACAGACAAGAAAGTCTCATAACTTCTTGCCTGTACATCTTAGGAGAAAATCAGCAATACCATAGTGTTGGATTTATCAATACCATTTTAGGCAGTCCTTAAATGCCATGTTTATGATTCTCCTAGCGGAAATTATTAGTTAATAACTTCTTGCCCTGTTAACCTATGTGGCAGGGAATTTGCAATGGGAAAAATGACAGGCCATTTTTCCAACACCAGGGCTTATAAACATCTTTTATAAGAACCCTGCCTATATCTACAGGACCCCCCCATCACTGGAACACTTAGGGGAGACTTTAGGTGTTCTGAATATGTACAAATATTGCAGATCCCCCCTCCACAGTGCTCCTAGCACAAAAGTCGATTTTGTGAAGCACTTTATCACAATGTGGGGAGTGAAATGTGCAACTTCACTTAACCCAGGGCACATAAAACTCATTTTATAAGGGTCCTCCTTATCAATATCTGACCCCTCACCCCTGGGACACCTAGGAGAGACCCTGGGGGTAACTAATATGCCCAAACATTGTAGTTTATTTATAAGTGCCCAAAACACCAAAGTCGAGTTTGGGCACAATTTGCATTTTAAAAGAAGTCCTGCAACACAGGGCTGCTTTAAAACTGACCTCAGGCTCCATCAGTGCACACATGCAAGTGAAGAAAAGGCTGCTGGCCTCTAAACTCCCCTGCCCTATTATATACTAGGGACTTAAAGGTAGTTTGAGTTACCCTGCCCTATTATGTACTCGGGCCTTATAGGGAGGTCATCGCAATCCTAGGGGTACCCTAAGCCATTGTGTACCCTAGTGTATGTAAGTGTTTTCACTATATTCTAAGTGTGTCTTCAGCATAGCACTGGCCCTGGGCCTGGTTAGGCAGAACCCAGGGTCAGTCAGAGTCAGTAAAATGTTGGGGGGTGCCCAGGGCACAGAATGACTTTGCAACGCAAGTCCATTAGCCTGTTCTTGCAGTATTCTGCCCTGGGGTGGAAGTTCAGATAGGTGTTATTCATTTTTAAATGCATGCCCTTTTAATTGCTTTACTGTACAGGATGGCAGTTGTGGCCAATATATTCCAACATGCAGCTGAATCATATCCCAGTGTGCCACCAATCCTGTGCCAACAGCAAAACCTGCCTTTCAACAAAGCAAATGTTCTTCCAGAATTGATCTGGTTTGCTTATGAGGAGACTTGTATCTCCTCTCTCTCACTATATGTGAATTTAATTACGGTGAGATAGGTAATACACACTGTCACCATAGACGTTGATTCACCAAAATGCCAGGGGTAGCGGAAGTCACATCACATATCCTTTTACCTCCAATGCCATCACAGGAAGTGACATCAGATGGCCTTAGATGTCTTCCCAAAAGTGATGTCAGGGGACCTTTGACCCTTGTGATATCACAGGAAATACACCACTAAAGGTATAAACTCTACAACTAGTGGAAAATTTATAGAATAGATATACAGTTTATACCTTTATCATATCATCACATTTCTCCTTCATTCACCATGACTACCTCTTAAACCTCTGCCTCAGGATCCCTCTCACTTCCATACCTGCTATCTATTTATCACCTTTGATCCAGCGCAATATTAGCAAACAGCATTCATACACTATATACTCACTTGGGCCCATACATTCATACTACACTAATACTTACGCTGGGTGTCAGATATACTCTTTTATCAAAATCCCTGCTACCAATTACCTTCTGATTGAAGAGTAATAACTTACCAATGGATCCTTTGCTAATTGGGAAGTTTAAAATGAGTGACATTCACTATAATACATAACCCTGAAATAACCACAGAGTCAAGAAGTTTTAAAAATGTTTATCTAAAGTTTTTAGCAGAGTAAATACAGAAAAAGACACGGTATTTGATCAGAATACTCGTGGAAAGCATAGAATGATTATTTCTAATAAATGACGGTGTTTAAGGAAAAGAGGAGATAGGAACAGCAGCGCAACTAAAGGTTGCATATATTTACCTAAATGCGAGAACCAAACCCTTAGCCAAGGAGTTTGAAAGGATTGGACCCTGGAAGGATGAAGAGCAAGGACCTTCTTCGGGATCAGGACCGGACTGGTGACCTCTCTAAAACGACGCCTGCGCCGTTCCCTCTCTGGTACTTGACTTCTCCTCGATTCTTCCCTCTAATGGACTCCGCCGCCCCCTCCTCAGGACCTCTTCTGGATAGGGATTCAGTCAGCAATCGATCAGCTGGGCAGCCTGGAGCTCTTCTGTATGTTCTAAAAAGTCTAAGCTAACTAACTACTAATGCTATATTCTATTATACCCTTCTACGCCCATGTACCTCCCCTTAATGTTGCTAAAATATGGGACCACTACTTCTGATTGGGCAGGGACAGGAAGTGGATTCTCGCACCATGACAAATTTGGCTTAATTTGTGAAGCCTATTGTATTAACGTTCCCTCCCCTTAAATTTAATACATTCACTTTATTTCCCACCCGTCTCACAACAAATTATATACAATTTCTACAGCAATTGTATCTTTTGTTACAAATTTGTACATTTAGAACATCCTCTTCGGCCGATAGGTCATGGCCTTGTGAGACGTCCAAGTTGACTTCATTTTGGCAGTCTTTCAGGGGACATGCGCAGAACCTTCTGCTTCTCTAGTTTCAAGTCACCAACCCAGGCCCAAGATTACGAATTACTAAAAGTGCAAGAAGGAAATATTAATATCAAAAATAAAACGTTTCACTGTATACCACTTATCTTATTTCTAATCCCTTTCAATTATATAAAACCTATCCCGCATTAATTGTGTTAAGAAATGACAATTTAGTAATGACACAGGAGCAAGCTTAAGCATGTGAGAACATTTAGCGGCCATTTTACTGCACACTGCGCAGAAGCAGAAATTCCCACCAAGCAAAGAAAGACGTCACACCATGTGATCAGGTTGTGACATGCGCAGTTAAATTCCCGCGCTTAAGCGGCCATTTTAGACTAGGAACAAGCGTTATTTGTTAGAAAAACAACATAGGCAAGCTTCCTAACTATTCATGTAGTGTGTGCAAATATTAATACAGACAATACAAGTTTTAATATTAATACAATGAGGAAGATTGCATACGAGCAAGTTTCATTTGCGAAACCTTGCTCCATCAATCCCCTCTCTGATGGCGTTTCTGAGCCATCAAAAAGTACCCTCAATCAGATGCCAACTTCTAGCAAATCACTTCGTTCTCATTTTCATTTTTAGCTTTTCTATTTTTACAATCTCCCTTCATCTTTTTGTATAATTCACTTTTCCATTCTTCCAGTTCAATTTCGTCTCTCTTTCTCTTCTTTCCTTTTTCAGTCACTTTACAAGTTCCACTCTTTCTACAACATTTACACCAAAATATTATTGTCAGAACTATTATTGCTATCCCTGCTAAGGGAACTAATATTTGACCTATAAGTCCTTTACCTATATTAGAGAACCAGGTTCCGATTGACGATATACTATTTGTCAATCTTTCCCATACATTATCAACTTCCAGTGGTTTGAGTTCCTGCTCAAGTTTAGTTATATTCTGAATATATGTCCCAATTTCTGCACTCTTATCAGGAATATACGTACAACAGTGTTTAGTTTTCAATACTTTACAGACTCCGCCCTCTTTTGCCAATATTATATCAAGAGCAAGTCGATTTTGCATTACCATGGAACTAATCGCAACCATTTCCGTATTAATCATTAGAAACCCTCCAGCAGTATTCGTTGATAAACGATCAACTACTGTAGACAATTTACATATCTTCCTTGAGTTCAGAATTACTCCCACTGAAGGTATCAATGCACCAAATATATCACCTATTATTTCTGAAAAACTAGCTCTTTTATTACGTGTTAATTCGCCATTGTTTTCATTGCTTCCAGTGTTTCTTTTTACGTGGTATATCTTTGGAAAGACTATTCCAAAGTAACAACTTCCATACCACCGTGCAGGAAGCCTAAAATAAGCCTTATTCCCGCAGACATAATAGATTCCAGGAAAAACTGAATCTGTTCCTCCTTTGAGTCCCCAACCTCCCAATATTAAAAAATTGTGTTCACAATCACTGGTACCAATAAAAACATTGTTATAGTCAGTCTTTAACCTATGAAGACAAATTTTTCCCTTCTTTTCGAAATCCAGAGCCATAGCAGCTTGAGCCTTGCCAGGGGTGTAACTTCCCTCTTTCTCTGCCCAAGGTGGTAAATGAGCCTTATGCTCTGTAGCTTTCTTTTGAAAATCCTGTCTTCTATCTTCTACTAAATTCAAAAATATTTTCTCTTCTTCTAATAAAGAACATGTTAGATTGTGTCTACGTGCATGTGTTAAGTCTATGGATTTCATTGTTAAGAAAAACTCTCCCATAAACTGTGCATCTAAGGCGCTAAGCACTGGGTTCATACTCTTGCGAATAGGAACTTCAGAAAATACAACATCTATATTGGAATAGTAATATTGTAGTCTACCTGTACTATAAAATAAACTTGTTAATACGCTACATGAAATACCATATGTCAGTGGTAAATGATGGTATGTTAATCCTTCTGCTACTGATTCAGGTAACTTCATACAAACATAACAATTACTAACTTCCATGGTGTCTACATACTGAAACAATAACTTCGTGAAAACATTTAAACTAGTGTCATTATCAGCTATCACATGATGAATTCCTTCATCTTCTTCTGCCATTAGTTCTACCCTATTTCCTTTCATGTTTGCTTTCCTCCCTATAGTTTCATTATTGTTCTTTTTATCTATTATCATCAGGTAAGGAATAGCTACAATCAGGACTAACCATGCTATAAGCACCAATACTAGACTACATATGCAAATTGCACAGCATCTCCTACAGCATTTTCTCTTTGGTCTCCCAGTATCCCTATCATCAGGCATTTTCCGACAAGCAAGATTGCTCTTCTTATCTCTGTTCCTTTTCTTCAATGGATTCTTTTGTTTAGTCAGGGTGGTCTTTTTTCTTCTTCGTAAGTTAGTTCTGCACTTGTTCCTTCACCACCACTGTCACTTGATTCTGAACTTTCAAAGTCTTCAAGAACAATATACGTCCAATCAGGACCCCTGAATTTGTTGTTCACAAGTCTTAATCTTTTACTTTTTCTTTTCCCAGACTTTTTCTCTTGGTCTGTTTGACTTGTTATTTCAGGTACTTGATCTGGATCTTCACTTCTTGTTTTTATGTGGCACTTTACTCTTTTGATGAAACTTGGCCACTGGTCTCCTTTTCTTGGCTTTTCTGTTTGTACTGTTTCTTTATTTTCGTCTTTAAGTGCCTTTTTAATTTCACTGGTCTGTACTGTTCTGTTCTTTGTTTTCTTTAACTTATCTAATTGTTCTTTCTCTGGTCTTATTGGTTTCTCATTTGCAGCTCCACTGTGAGTTTCCAACAATTCACTTTGTTCTGGGTTTACTTCTTTATGTTCACTTTTCTCAGTCTCTATTTCTTCTGTTTTTCCCTCTTGTCCTAACTGCTTCTGATCAGGGCTTATTGCACTGTGTACTTCTGCAGCCTGACCTGCTTCTTCTAAACCTGTCTCTCCCTGTTCAAATTCTATTAATTCTTCACTGCTTTCAGTCCAATTTTCTTTCCCTATCTGATTTGGTTCAGGGTCGTTTACTAGCTTGTCTTCTTGAGCCTGAACCCCTTCTTCTTCACCTATCTGATCTTCTACAATTGCTTTTAATTTTCTTTGGCTTCTTGTTCGGTGGAAAACCTCAGGAATTTCGACCACTGGTATCCAATCCTGACTTGTGCTCGGTTGTTCTCCGTCAGCCTCTCTTGAACCTCGAGCTTGAGATTCTTCAGCTTGGCAACCTTCAGCTTCTTCAGTGATTTGTGTCGTCTGAGTGTTTTCTTCTTCTGGGTCTGGTACTCTCTTGGTGTGACTTACGTGAATCCAATTCGGAAATCCGGCACACTTCACTGCTGTGTTTGCGGTCAATATGATTTGACAAGGTCTGCTCCACCTGGGTGATGGACACGTTTCTCTGGTGTGATTCTTCACCACCACCCAGTCACCAGGATTCAGATCATGTTCTAGTTCAGGCTGTCTGGAAACTGCGTCTTCTCCAACCTGGTGAGAGACAGAACGCACTAGGTCAGCCAATCCTTTACAGTAGTCCAACACCATATCATCAGAAATATTCACCAGTCTATTTGTGGGAACGTGTGTTTGTCTCATCGCTCTTCCCATCATAATTTCATGGGGGCTCAAACCTGTTGTTCGATCAGGTATACTTCTGAGTCCCATCAGAACGAGTGGCAATGCATCAGGCCACTCCAATGATGTTGATGCACACATTTTTCCCAATCTTGACTTTATGGTGCCATTCAATTGTTCCACCACTCCAGAAGCCTCTGGACGATATGCACAATGCAGTTTCTGTTTGATTTGAAATGCTTCACAAATGATCAGGATCACTTCGTTGTTAAAATGTTTTCCTCTATCTGATTCCAAAGATACTGTGAAACCAAACCTAGGTATGAGCTCTCTTAATAACAGCTTGGCAACTGTAATGCTGTCATTTCTCCTAGTTGGGTATGCCTCCACCCACTTTGAAAACAGACACACTATGACTAATACGTATTTCAGCCCTCTGCATGGTGGTAACTGTATGAAGTCAAACTGTAGTCTTATGAATGGACCTTCTGCTTTTCCGATCTTCCCAAACCCAATTATCGTTTTCCTGCCTGTGTTGTGCATTTGGCAAATTAGACATCTCTGGCAAAGACTCTCTGTAACAGCTCTGAATTTGGGATTGTACCAATTTTGTCTGAATAGTCTAATCATTGCATCTCTCCCTATGTGTGTGTCTCCATGATACATTCTAGCCATTTGTGAGAGTAAACAATCTGGCATGACTGGTCTGCCATCTGTACTGGTCTGCCATCTGCCATCTGTACTGACCCCTGACCTTGACTGGTAGGTCGCTCCCCCACCACACAGCTCCGTCTGTGTGCCCTGCTGCTGCCCCTGATTGTGCTCGTTTTTCCTTTCTGTGCCCCCTTGCTGCCCCTGATTGTGCTCGTTTTTCCTTTCTGTGCCCCCCTTGCTGCCCCTGATTGTGCTCTGTTTTTCCTTTCTGTGCCCCCTTGCTGCCCCTGATTGTGCTCGTTTTTCCTTTCTGTGCCCCCCTTGCTGCCCCTGATTGTGCTCGTTTTTCCTTTCTGTGCCCCCTTGCTGCCCCTGATTGTGCTCGTTTTTCCTTTCTGTGCCCCCTTGCTGCCCCTCATTGTGCTAGTTTTTTCCTTTCTGTGCCCCCTTGATGCCCTGATTGTGCTCGTTTTCCCTTCTGTGCCTGTTTCCCGCCGCTGCGCCCCTGCGGCCCCGCCCGCTCACTGCCCATTCGCTGCCCCATTCCCTGCTCCTCCCTCCCACCTCCCCATTTATGGCGGCCGCTGCGCGGGCGCGCCGCTGGCGCGCCGAAGGCGCGCCTAAGGCAAGCCCGTCTGCGCCCGTCTGCGCCGTGACCGCGCCCAGCGCCAGACCCCCTGGTCCGGGCATCCCCCGCGCCCGCCACATCAACAGACGCCGATACGACGCCAGCACCCTCCACGCACTCAACCCCGGAAAAGATCACGCCTGCTACCAGGCCACCCCGAAGCGCACCCAAGGGCCCTTCACCTGCCGGAACTGCAGCTTCGCCAGCACCCGCCCCGCCAAACCACCGCCCAGGAAAGAACCCAACTACCTCAGATGCATCCTCCTCAACACCCGCTCCGCCCGCAAACACGCCATCGAACTCTGGGACCTTCTCGACTCAACCTCCCCAGACGTCGCATTCCTGACGGAGACCTGGCTGAATCCCGCTTCAGCCCCCGACATCGCCATTGCCATCCCGGACGGATACAAGATCACCCGCAGGGACTGCACCAACGGAGTCGGAGGAGGCATCGCCATCGTCCACAGGAACACCCTCAAAGAGTCTCAACCAACACCGACGACACCCTCAGCACCGCCGAACACATGCACTTCCAGATCCACACCGATCCCAACACCACCCTCAGAGGAACCCTCATCTACAGACCCCCGGACCCCGACCACAGTTCAGCGATTCCATCGCTGACTTCGTCAGCACACACGCCATCGCCTCCACGGACTACATCCTCCTCGGGGACCTGAACTTCCACCTCGAGAACAACGACACCAACTCCACCACCCTGATCGACAACCTCGCCACCCTCGGACTCAGACAGCTCGTGACTACACCCACCCACGCCGCCGGCCACACGCTAGACTCCATCTTTTCCGCAAGCCCACACGTCTCCTTCAACCACACCTCCGAACCCCCCTGGACTGACCACCACTGCATCCACTTCACCTACAGGAAGCCCACCACGCACCACCGCACCGAACAAATGCCTCACCGCTGCTGGAGCAGAGTCACGGAAGACCAGCTAACCACAACCCTCGCCCTGAGCCCACCCGCCGAACCCTCCGACCCCGACACCGCCGCCCGCAACCTCAGACAGTGGATCGACGACTGCGCCAACACCCTCGCCCCGCTCAAGAATACGCCCAACAGCCACACCAGCAAGAAAGCCACCTGGTTCACCGAAGACCTCCAGGCCTCCAAACGAACATGCCGAAAACTGGAGAAGATCTGGCTCCACGAACGGACAGCGGACAGCTACGCCGCCCACAAGAGCGCCACCCGCAGTCACCATCACCTCATCAGATCCGCCAAAAGGGCCTCACTCAAAGACCGCCTAGACAACAAAGCACACAACAGCAAAGAGCTCTTCAACATCGTAAAGGAACTCTCCAACCCCAGCTCCAACACCAACGACATCCAGCCGTCGCGAGACCTGTGCGACTCACTGGCCACCTTCTTCCACCGCAAAATCGCCGACATCCACGACAGCTTCAACACCACGACCGCCCCGGCAACCACCGAGACCACTGCCCCCACAACCACCAACCGCCTGCTCTCCTGGACCAACATCAACGACGAGGACACCAGCGAGATCATGAACACCATCCACTCCGGTTCACCGCTAGACCCGTGCCCTCACCACATCTTCAACAAAGCCAGTACAGCCATCGCGCCCCATCTGCGGAAAATAATCAACATCTCCTTCGAGACAGCAACCTTCCCGGAAAGCTGGAAGCACGCCGAGATCACCGCCTTACTCAAGAAACCCAAGGCAGACCCCAAGAACTTCCGACCCATCTCTCTGCTCCCGTTCCCCGCGAAGGTCACCGAGAAAATCGTCAACAAACAACTGACCCGCTACCTCGAGGAGAACAACATCCTGGACCCTTCCCAGTCCGGCTTCCGCAGCAACCACAGCACCGAAACCGCCCTCATCGCCGCCACCGATGACATCAGGACCCTGCTAGACAACGGAGAAACAGCAGCCCTCATCCTCCTGGACCTATCAGCCGCCTTCGACACAGTCTGCCACCACACACTACGAACACGCCTTCACGACGCCGGGATCCAAAAGAAGGCCCTGGACTGGAGCACATCCTTCCTTTCCGGCAGAACACAAAGCGTCCGCCTCGCCCCTTCCGATCCAAGGCCACCAAGATCATCTGCGGCGTACCCCAAGGCTCCTCCCTCAGCCCAACGCTGTTCAACATCTACATGGCACCCTCGCCCACGTCGCCCGACAGCACAACCTCAACATCATCTCCTACGCCGACGACACCCAGCTGATCCTCTCCTCACCAAAGACCCTCACACCGCCAAAGCCCACCTCCACGAAGGAATGAAGGCCGTCGCCGAATGGATGAGGACCAGCCGCCTGAAGCTGAACTCGGACAAGACGGAGGTCCTCATCCTTGGTTCCAACCCTTCAGCCTGGGACGACTCCTGGTGGCCAACATCACTGGGAACAGCCCCGCCACCCACCGACCACGTACGCAACCTAGGGGTCATCCTCGACCCCACCCTCTCCATGACTAAGCAGGTCAATGCCGTTTCCTCATCCTGCTTCAACATCCTCCGAATGCTCCGCAGGATCTTCAAGTGGATCCCCACCGAAACAAGAAAAACAGTCACCTAGGCCCTCGTCACCAGCAGGCTGGACTACGGAAACGCCCTCTACGCAGGAACGACGGCTAAGCTCCTGAGACGGCTGCAACGCATCCAGAACGCCTCTGCACGTCTTATCCTCGACATCCCCCGACGCAGCCACATCACGCCCCACCTGAGAGACCTGCACTGGCTCCCTGTCAACAAGAGGATAACCTTCAAGCTCCTCACCCACGCACACAAAGCACTCCACAACTCCGGACCAGCCTACCTCAACAGACGACTCAGCTTCTACACCCCCACCCGCCAGCTCCGCTCGACCAGCCTCGCCCTCGCCACAGTCCCCCGCATCCGGAAAACGACCGCCGGCGGCAGATCCTTCTCCCACCTCGCCGCCAAGACCTGGAACACCCTCCCCACCAACCTCCGACAGACCCAAGACCTACTGGCCTTCAGAAGACTCCTCAAGACCTGGCTCTTCGATCAGTAGCAGCACCACCCCCCTCTTCCCCCAGCGCCTTGAGACCCTCGCGGGTATGTAGTGCGCTTTATAAGTGACATGATTGATTGATTGATTGACCCATACTTCATCCTCTCTTCTTTGAGAACAACCCGTTTTGATCCACATTTTTCTTTCAACCTCATCCACTTCATCTTGTAATCTTTTCACTTCGTTCCAAGTTTCAGGTGGCATAAATAGCATAAGTTGGCAGCTGATTCCCATTCTTTCCACCCTCTTATTCACTGATGTTCTGGTTTTGGCACAATATTGAGCCACCAGATCTGCATATCTGTTGCCAACTACCACCCAGTCATTTCCTGACTGATGTGCGGCACATTTCACCACAGCCAATTCTTTTGGTGATTGTATTGCTTCTAGCAATTCTTTTACAAATTGTCCATTTTTAATGGGGGATCCTGAAGAAGTCATGAAATCCCTCTGCATCCACAGTTGGCCAAAATCGTGCACAACCCCATAACCATATTGACTATCAGTGAATATGGTTATTTTCTGATTCCTCCCAATTTTGCACGCTTTTATCAGTGCAATCAATTCAGCTACTTGTGCAGATTTTACCCCTGGTAAATAGGATGCTTCGACTATTCCAGTTAATTCACATACTGCATAAGCAGCTGTTAGCTTGCCATCCTCATGTCTCTGGCAAGAGCCATCAACAAACAGTTCTTTATCTGGGTTTTTAAGAGGCTGTTCCTCTATATCTGGGCGAGGTTTTGTGCATAGTTCTGTAATCTGTATACAATCATGTTCATCTTCTTCGTCATCTTTATTTGTTTCATGATATGGATCTGGTAATAAGCTTGCTGGATTTATTATCGTACACCTCACCATGGTTACATTTTCTGCACCCATTATTATCCTCTCATACTTAGTCAGCCGACTAGGAGTGAGATGTTGAGTTCTTGTTCGGGTCAACAGAATCACCACTGCATGTGGAACATATACTTTTACAGGATGTCCCATCACAATTGATTCACTTTGTTCGATGCTTAAACATGTTGCTGCTACTGCTTTCAAACATCCTGGCAACGCAGATGCTACAGGGTCTAGTGTAGCAGAAAAGTATGCTATAGGACGTCTGTCCAGACCATGTCTTTGAGTTAAAACTGAAAGTGCACAATTTTCTCTTTCATGACAGAATAATGCAAATTCTCTTTTATAATCCGGCATGCCTAAGGCAGGTGCTGAACAAAGGGAGTTTCTCAATTTTACAAAGGCTTCTACACTTTCATCTTCCCACTCAACAGGATCTTTTGCTTTCTTTTTGGTCATGTTAATCAAGGGTTTAGCCAACATGGAAAATCCTGGTATCCATTGTCGACAGTAACCCACTATTCCTAAGAACATTCTTACTTGTCTTTGCGTTACTGGCATTTGCATTCTTTTTATTAATGATACTCTTTCAGAGGTTACTCTTCTTTTTCCCCTCTCAATTTGATGTCCCAGATATTTAACAGTTGTTGTACAAAACTGTAATTTCTCAGGTGAGACTTTATGTCCCTCTTCTGCCAAGAGATTCAATAAGGCTATGGAATCAACAACACAGTCTTCTCTGGTGGTCGATGCCACCAATAAATCGTCGATATATTGAACTAAAACTGAGCTTCCTGGCATCACTAGTTTTTCAAGGCACTTTTTCAGTATCTGGTTGAAGATGGAAGGACTTTCTGTGTACCCCTGAGGAACACGATTCCATACATAGACTTTGTTTTCAAATTTAAATGAGAAAAGATACTGACTGTCTGGGTGTAACGGAATTGAAAAGAAGGCTTGACACAGATCTGACTGTAAACCATCCAGCATTCCAAGGAATCTGGTACAGAATTACTGCAGGGTTTGGCACTATAGGACAACATGGCTCTACAATTTTGTTGATTTTCCTCAGATCTTGAACGATTCTATATTTACCACTAGGTTTCTTTAGTCCCATGATTGGTGAATTACATGGACTACTCATTACTTCTCTCAGTATATTTTGTTTGACCATCCGATTGATTTCTTCAATGACACCTGCTTTTACTTCTGCACTCATTTTGTACTGTTTTGTATTTGGGAAAATTGCACCTTCTTTTACAGTTACTTGAACTGGGTCTATTTTAGCCATGAATCCTACTTCTTTTCCCGTGAGATCCCATACTATGGGATTTACTGTATCTTTTAATTCTTCTGGCAATTCATCTTTTGTTATTAATGAAAACATTTCATTTACTTCTGTTCCTTGTTTTGCGACCATAATTTTATATACATGATCTTCATCTGGTGTTTGTACTGCCACACCATCCGGTGTGCAGAAAATAGTGCAATTCATTTTGCACAACAAATCCCTACCTAGTAAGTTTACTGGACTAGAATCGCATACTACAAATTGATGCATTTCTTTGAAATTTCCAATTTTAACCTCCATTGGTTCGGTAAGTGGTGTTTTAATTCTTTGGTTAGCAACCCCTACAACTTGAATATCTTCACCAGAGAGAGGAAGGTTTGGGACGTCTACTGTTCTCACAGTAGACCTGGTAGCACCAGTATCCAAAAGAAAAGTAATATCATTACCTCTCACTTTTCCTTCAACATATGGACCTGATTGATCTACCTGCAGGGATGCGCCAAGTACGCATTCCTTCTCCCCCTCTCCTAGGCACCGTCATGCGTTGAACCCGCAAAAATCATCCTGCAAAAGAAATTGTGAGGTCATATAATCATTCTTACCACTTCCCCCCCGAGTAACTGATGTCTGTACCGTGTTTTGCTCTGCTTACATTACCCTGAACAGGTGGAGGTGGCAACTGACTCTGAGGATTTACCCCTTGCTGTGAGTCATTCTGTGTCTGTGAATTTAAATTTTGATTTGGGCCATTATTGTTTCTAATCTTTTTACACTCGTCCTTCCAATGCCCCAATTTTCTGCATCCATGACAAGGAAATTTCTTTTTGGCTTCTTCTCTACTCATTCGTCCTTTCATTCTCCCACCATTTCCCGAATCACCATTCGTTCCAGAGTCTTTTCCTTGCGTTTCATTTGAATTGTCTAAATTAATTCCCTGTTTCTCAGCCATTTTCACCTGTGCCCACATTACTTTCTCCTGCAATTTCTTGTGTCTATCCTCAATGTCATCCCCACAGTACTTTGCATATTTCAAAATTTCGTCAATTGGTTTTCCTTGCCAACAGAGCATATGTTGCTTAATCATCTGGCAAATCTCGGGCTTCAAACCATACACAAATCGGTATACAAACTGACTCTTATTTTTGTCTCCAATGTCCTCAAATCCACTGTACTGTTTGAACACCTGTAAGAGGCGCTCATAATACGAATGCACTGTTTCACTGGCTTCTTGGGTAATTCGATCTATTTTTACCCAGTCTGTTTCTTTCGGTGGTATTTTCCCTTTCAGGTATGTTATCACCTGCTGGTACTTTTTCATCACATCATTTGACGGGGCACATGTTTTTGGATCTCTGGGATATTCATCATTCGGCCAATCGATTGTGATCTTACAATCTGTCCATAAATCTGCAGGTACCACTATGTCAAACAGACCATCCAAGTCCTTCAACAATACTTTTGATACTTTCACAAACCTTTCAACCTGCTTGTACCATTCAATTGGCTTTTCTCTCAGCTTTGGGAAATCATTCGTAAATGATAAAATATCCTGTCTACTCCATGGGACATGTACATAACCTCCTCCTGCAACTTCTCGCATCGGGTACATTTTGTCAACCTTTTCTGTTTCCTTCATTACATATTCAGAAGCTGTTCGACTTGAGCGAGCTTCTTCCTTTTTCTTTGCCCACCTAGTTCTCCATTTATCTAGGTCTCCCCATTTTTGTAAAACTAACATTAATTCTCTTATTTGCAGTCTTCTTCCAGAAGCATTCATATTTTCTAAATCTTTGTCTGAAAATTCTGCTCTATAGGGTTTCTGTAGTACTTTTGATTTCCCTATTTCAATTCCCATTTGTAGGGCTAGATTGGACAATTTTTCATGAAATAACCTTACATTTCTAGTGATACTCCTGCATAAGAACAGTAATTCTTCTTCATCATAAGTGTTTAAGCGTTCTACTCCTATGTTTCCTGCTATCATTTCTTCTAACTCGGCTTTTAATTTTTGAATGTCTAGTAATTTTGGAGGAGTGCACAATTTATCTGATCCTTGTACCCACCTTTCTAAATCTTCCGGTGTTACTATGGTAGCACTCTTTGCCCCTGATGAAGTTATTAAACTTACATCTTTTGAACGTTCCGGTATTTCTTTTCTGGGAGTACCTTTTACTGGACCTCTGACAGGTAAATCCATGAGAGATATTGTGGAATCACAATCACTAAAGTGATCTTCAATTATAACTGGAGCTTCAAGTTTTTGAAAATTTTCGGGAGTATTCATAGGAGAAGATACGGGTATCAGAGGAGGACAATTTCCTTGTATACCATATAATGGCACTACTGGACCAATTGTTACAGGAATAGTCAATGAATCAGGATGTGTTTTTATCTGGGATATTTTCCGTACTAATTCTGCTCTGGTCTTTTCTAATGCTTCTTTTTCTTTTTCATGAAGTATTCTATTCGGGGTGAATTCATGTAGTACCTGAGGTACCATTGGTGTTTGTGGTGGGGCACTAGGAGGAATTCCACTTGACCCTTCCTGATACGGTGGAGGATTCCTCAATATTTCTTCCATAAACTCATCTTCTGAGTCTTCATGTCTCATTAAGTGTTTTGTCTTTTCTGTACACTTGCCTCCTGATTTCTCTCCTTCTGTGAGTAGTGGATATAATCCCTCAACAAGCATTGTCCTTCTCCACTGCTTCATTTGTCCTTCCCTATTCTCACGTAAATATCTAGGGAAAAATCCTTGATACCTCCCATTACTTCGAGATCGATCACGCTCAAATGCTTCAGTTTCCCACTCCTCTAAAGCTTCGTATTGAGTTAATCTGGGTCTAGGTTCTAAATCATTCATCCTTTGTCTCAAATTTTGAAGAATTCGCCCATTGAATGTGCCATTCTCGGGAAATTCTAGTATCCCGTCATTTTTAGTATATTCTCTCCAATTCTCTATCCATACACAAGTATGATAACCTCTCTCCATCATCACATGTGATGCGGTGCGTTTTGGTTGGGGGAATAATAATTCCCTCTCTAGTTTTGATTGGTTTATCCTTTTGAAAAAATTCTTAATTTTTTTAAAACTGACATCTTCTTCTTTTCTCCGTACATCTTAGGCAAATACCAATGTATAAAATTATATTCTGCAAACCCTAGAAATCTCCTATCGGGACGATTCCCTGTTAAAGTCGGATCGCGTTTTAACATGCAACCCTTATCCACTTAAAATTTTGCTTCCAAATTCTCAACCAATCAAACTTTTGCTAACTTTTAATTCTAAGCCAATCCTTGCGCGGCCTTTTTGGTGACGTCTTCTCTGTCAACCCCTCCTTTATAATCTGCTCTTTTCTGTTCTCACGCTGATGCAGCCAATCCCAGCGCGGCACCTGTGATGTCAGTACTACTCCTGACTACTGACCCCTCCTTTACAAGGGTTTTCCCACGCCCGCGGATCCAACCAATCCCAGCGCGGCGCTTTGTGACGTCAGCTCCCTCTCCGGCAACTGACCCTCCCTTTACAAAATTTTACGCAAACTTTATTTTCTCTATAGTTCCTAATTAAAATTCAGTGACAACATAAAACATTCGCTATCGTGCCAGTTTCTCTAATTCAGAAAGATAGGTTCTCTTACATACTTAGTAAAACTTTTCCGTTTACTAAAAACATACACTACGAGTAAAACCCTTCCTTTTACTCTTCACGCAAGCTTCTGAAATACCTGTTACTTCTTCAATATTACCCTTTCTAGGTGATATAACATCAAATTTTCACTAGCGTACCCTTTGGCTATACTTACACGCATAGAATCCCTAACAAGTGCTGATAGTTCTGCTTAACTATTCAGTACTATTTCTGCCTGACAGATAACCTCACTGCAGTATGGCTTCTACTTGCCACCCACTATTCTTTTTCCCCGGGGTATTCTGGACAACATAAAACAATACTCAAAATTAACGGGTATTAGTTCATAAAAATGCAAAATAAAATTCTCATTACCCAATTAACAAAGAGTAACACAAACCGTCCTCTGCTTACCAGAAAACTGATCCAGCGCGATATTAGCAAACAGCATTCATACACTATATACTCACTTGGGCCCATACATTCATACTACACTAATACTTACGCTGGGTGTCAGATATACTCTTTATCAAAATCCCTGCTACCAATTACCTTCTGATTGAAGAGTAATAACTTACCAATGGATCCTTTGCTAATTGGGAAGTTTAAAATGAGTGACATTCACTATAATACATAACCCTGAAATAACCACAGAGTCAAGAAGTTTTAAAAATGTTTATCTAAAGTTTTTAGCAGAGTAAATACAGAAAAAGACACGGTATTTGATCAGAATACTCGTGGAAAGCATAGAATGATTATTTCTAATAAATGACGGTGTTTAAGGAAAAGAGGAGATAGGAACAGCAGCGCAACTAAAGGTTGCATATATTTACCTAAATGCGAGAACCAAACCCTTAGCCAAGGAGTTTGAAAGGATTGGACCCTGGAAGGATGAAGAGCAAGGACCTTCTTCGGGATCAGGACCGGACTGGTGACCTCTCTAAAACTACGCCTGCGCCGTTCCCCTCTCTGGTACTTGACTTCTCCTCGATTCTTCCCTCTAATGGACTCCGCCGCCCCCTCCTCAGGACCTCTTCTGGATAGGGATTCAGTCAGCAATCGATCAGCTGGGCAGCCTGGAGCTCTTCTGTATGTTCTAAAAAGTCTAAGCTAACTAACTACTAATGCTATATTCTATTATACCCTTCTACGCCCATGTACCTCCCCTTAATGTTGCTAAAATATGGGACCACTACTTCTGATTGGGCAGGGACAGGAAGTGGATTCTCGCACCATGACAAATTTGGCTTAATTTGTGAAGCCTATTGTATTAACGTTCCCTCCCCTTCAATTTAATACATTCACTTTATTTCCCACCCGTCTCACAACAAATTATATACAATTTCTACAGCAATTGTATCTTTTGTTACAAATTTGTACATTTAGAACATCCTCTTCGGCCGATAGGTCATGGCCTTGTGAGACGTCCAAGTTGACTTCATTTTGGCAGTCTTTCAGGGGACATGCGCAGAACCTTCTGCTTCTCTAATTTCAAGTCACCAACCCAGGCCCAAGATTACGAATTACTAAAAGTGCAAGAAGGAAATATTAATATCAAAAATAAAACGTTTCACTGTATACCACTTATCTTATTTATAATCCCTTTCAATTATATAAAACCTATCCCGCATTAATTGTGTTAAGAAATGACAATTTAGTAATGACACAGGAGCAAGCTTAAGCATGTGAGAACATTTAGCGGCCATTTTACTGCACACTGCGCAGAAGCAGAAATTCCCACCAAGCAAAGAAAGACGTCACACCATGTGATCAGGTTGTGACATGCGCAGTTAAATTCCCGCGCTTAAGCGGCCATTTTAGACTAGGAACAAGCGTTATTTGTTAGAAAAACAACATAGGCAAGCTTCCTAACTATTCATGTAGTGTGTGCAAATATTAATACAGACAATACAAGTTTTAATATTAATACAATGAGGAAGATTGCATACGAGCAAGTTTCATTTGCGAAACCTTGCTCCATCACCTTCCTTCCCCATCTTCCTTAAACCACCACATTTTCATGTCATACTCATCACTTTAACAGTTTTTCTACATCGTCCCATGATGCTTTCTCCTCTCTCCCAGTTTACCTTTCAATAACACCTCTGTTATAGACAAATCATAGCTCTATCACCTGTTCCCGCCTATCATTACCATTTCTCACATATTCTCTATCACATCTACCTCTCATTCTCTCAGCTCTGTATCTGACATGCTCTCTCTCCTGGGTTCCTCTGCATGCCTTTAACTCTCATTTGGGATCAGAATGTGCCTCTCGCCTCCAGCTTCATCCCTCTTAATTCACTCACATCTCTCCCTCCTTGTCTCACATTCACCCCCATCTGTCCCAGTTTCCCCCTATTAATTCTACCTCTTTCATTATCGCCCTCATCCCCGTTTTCCTTAGACCAGCAGGTCTTGAGTATGCTCAGCTCAATCTCATACAATGTTCACCCCTGTCTTTAAAAACTAATTGTCAATATCTATAAGTAACCTGGTCTCTAATTTTCTAACTGCTATATATCCCCTACCATCCCACCTACCTCACATCTATCTCAAACATTCTCTGACATAAATCTTCCACATTCCATCTTACTCTATTAGGCTGCTTCTTCAATAACTCCCCTTACCTCCACATTTCCTAGTATTCATCTCAGCTCACTCTAGCTCCTGTTTCCTTCCTCAGTACACTTCCTTTGTATTTAGATGATTCACACATGTCCCTGCATCACTAGGACACTCCCTTTGTCATCCCACTTCTCCACTGAGCCTACTGCATCTTGTTCAAATTAGTACTTCCTAGTCCATCGTGAACTAAATAGCTTCATATCACTACATTCTGCTGCCATCTGTATCCAGAATAATTTCTTGTCCTTACACTCATGGTCTTCCTCTAATGCTGTTTCTCCCATGTTTCCGCCTGGATCTCAATCAGTCTATTCCATCTGCTCTTCTTTTCATACCCTTTGTATTGGCTCTTGCTCAAACATGATATTGAACTGCTTGATGTATGCAAAAGGAACTGTGACCTGGGGAGAGAGGTCATCCAGGATTCCTCACCATCTCTGCGGGATCGGGTTTTTTTGCACTTCATTCGCCCCCCCACCCATCAGAGGCAAGCCACAGATGCAAAGCATTATGACGATGTCTCCTCCCACTTCATAATTAACGATATTCAGGGCAGGGGTAACTCTATGGGGGTGGGTGGCAGAATTACTGGGCATTACGAGGTGTGCATTTCAAGGTGTACACGGAGGATACGTTCAGAAATGATGAATTTCCCCGTATTGCACCCGATTCTCCATTTCTCCACATAATGTCACCCTGATCATTTTCAGTGGCCGAAATTTCTGGATATAGTGCATCTGCTCTGTGGAGTAACCACGGATTTTGTAACCATGACTAAGCTGTAAACTGCTGTTATTGTCCCCATCAGGATTACCATGGGGCTTGTAAGGGGTCCGCTGAGACTTGTCTTGCTGGAATTTCTTTTCTTCCATAAGCAGCAGAGAACGTGAAACTGACTGTGCTGTTGGCTTAGTCCTGAAACGCGCTGCCCATGCAGATGGATTATTGGAATGACTCTGCATCTTCCATGTAAAGACATGCACAGATTGGGTTCTATCCAGTCCTCTCTGCCTCCTTCAGTAAACTAGGCCAAAGCAGCTAAGTCCTGCTTCTATTGATTTTTTTTCTTTTGCAGCAATAAGAGCACGGATAAACAGCAGAACCTGGCACCTTGAGCAGATGTGAAAATGTTAGTTACCCCTGTGCATGAAAGTTACATTTTAATTTATTAGTTTGTGCTTTGCATTTCAAAATGTCCATTATGCAAAATAATAATTTTAGGAGTGTGTTGCACAGTGTAATGAATTCAAATGTGCCAGTTTGGGTGGAGCAGCAGAAAATAAACAGGGCTCATTAGAGCCTTGTTTTATTTCTGTTCCAGAGACTTCTTTTGCATCATAGGGGTCACAAGGTCATTGCCAGTGGTCGCAAGGGGCAAGCTGTGGGTAGAATCTGTGACCACTGGAGGCCCTTAATGAAATTCAGAAAAAGTCTTCCAGACCTCATGATAGTCTCCCTATTGGTTTGGCATCCCTGATTTGGACTCTCAATTAAGTGCTAAAAATTAAATAAAGTCTTACAAAGTGTAAAAGAAATCCTTATCAGGAATAGCTCACTGGTTATTCCCGGTCACTCGAAGTCCTGCCTCTTAGGGTGGAATTTCCAGCTGCAGGAAACCAGGAGCATTTTTTTGCATCATGAAGCCTTGGGGAGCATGTTTTGGGCTATATAGATATATTTTACTAAAGAATAAGTGTGTGGCGGCTGAGAACTGCTGGCTCCTACAGAGGCCACAAGAACATCTCCAATTGTTACAGAGGTTCTATTTTCTTTCCCCTTTAATTTTTCTAAACATTTTTTTTACCTTCTTTTCAATTTGTGAAGCTGCTGCAGGTTGCAAAAACAATTCCATGAGGTTCTTAGCCTCACACTCACCTGAGTGATAGAGTGTCACTCAAAGGCACTGATTATGGGTTAATTCCAATGTGGAATTTGAATTTGGAACATGCGTAGGCTGTTGTACCTGCATCCGGATTTACCATGCGCTGAAATAACAGACCACGTTTTGCCAGATGGATATCCTGACAGTAAAATAGCATTAGGAAAGGGCTGAATTGCAGACTCACCCTCAAGCAAGGGATGGAGGAAGCACGTAATGTTCTACGCGCCAGCCAACATTTTCCTTTTTCCGTCCTACTCTTACCACCACCTCCCACTTCAACGGCCCACACTGAAGCCCCTGCACACATTTACCAGCTGCTCAGAGCAGTTGTTAAATGTGTGTGTTAAACCCCTCTGAATAGGAAATACTGTGCAAACTCGTTAATTGTTACTCCTTATTCCAAGGGGTTTAACTCATAATTGCACGGTACTAGTGGTGTGTTACCACAGGCTGCTGGAAATTACAGGTGCAGGGTTTGTGCTCTGCCAGCATAGTGCAATTCACAGTTGAGGTTAAAGGGTCTAATCTTGAATGGAGGGATTTTTTTAAGTTTCTTCAAGTCAGGGATTTTCTTTTACGGAAAAGAGGTGGACAAGCTAAGTTTGAGAAGTGGAAACCATTGAGAGAATAATAAAAGATAAAGCAGTTTCTATTGGGGATATTTATGGTTATCTTAATTTAGTTATGCCCAATGATTTGGATAAATGCTCTCAAAAATGGCAGATGAAATTGGGGGGGGGGTTACAGATAATACATTTATGTATGCGGATGAGCTGTCACAATCCATTTTAATGTCAGCTAGGCTACAAGCTCAGTTCTACAAGGCTTGCCTTTTTTATATTACACTCCCGACAAGATAGCAAAATGGGGGGTCGGAAAGGGAACATTCTGCTCACGTTGTGCTCTCTATAATGCAGATATCATTCACATTTTTGCGTCTTGTAATGTTTTGCAAAATCTAATTAAGGATATATCAAATTTTGTATCTGAGGTTTTAAAAACAGAATTAATATTATCTAATGATGTAATTTTGTTAGGGATATCGGAGTCAGATTTGATGGGGGAAGGGACATGAACTGATTTTCATCTCAATGGCGGTCTTAAGGCTGTGTATCGCTCTTGCCTGGCTGGACTCTAGATCGCCAGCATTTCAGCAATGACTGGCCAGGCTTCTAGCAATGTATAGCTTGGAAATAGCCATATATAAGCGGAAAGGGAGCCGCTCACGCCGGAAAGGCATGAGAATATGGGGGCCCCTGATTGAGTGGATTCAAGGCCTTGGCGGACCAAGATAGATTTTGCGTTATTATCTCCCTTGTTGTTTCTGGGTGAAGTATGGCCTTTATATAGGAGTGAGGAATTTTGCACGTGTCACTTTAGGATTCTGATAGAGCCACATAGGATTTGTCCTAGTTGAGTTGTACTGTATTGACACTTTCTTGGGATATTTATTTATATAATCATGAAATGATGTATTGTAATGTATTTGATTATTTATGTTTGATGAATTGAAGTTTTTACCTGTCTGAGGGGGTGGGTGGAAGGGGTGGGGGCTGGGGTGGATTGTTATGGAATTAAAATGAATAAAGATTATTAAAAAAAGAAAAAGAAAATGAGGCTAAAGGGTCTTACATAAGGTATTGAAATGTCACACATACAAATAATCTAACAGAACACTTGGCAGCTATGTAATGCTGCAGGAGCAATATATGCACACATTGGTTTAAATGCACAACATAGAATGAAACCTCTTTCTGGGACTTCAATGCTGTGATGCATGTTGCAAAAAGGCTTCATTTTGAAAAAGTACAGGCCATCTACTACAAAAAAGCTGGGATCAGCAACATACAGGACCAAGCATGCCAACCCTCCTGATTCAGGCGAGAGACGACTGATTTCATGGCTTGTCTCCTGCCTCCCAATTCCTGCATGCAAAAACTGGATTCCTCTGCGGGCTTCAGCTGACAGGGACTGGTCTTGTGTGACTGGGAGTATGCACTGCCAGTAACCTGCTCCTGTAGGCCAGGGCACAACATTTTATCACACTCTCTCTTCCTGCCATAGCCTTTCTCTGTGCTCCTGAAAGGTAAGGAGAAAAACCCTTATATTTGCCTTTCTAATATCCGATCATGCAGCAGCATGCTTGCAAGTCACATACATGACAATAACCTGATTCAGGCCTCAGTAAAAGTCAATGGGGGGAATACATTCTCCTGATTCATTCCGGCCACCTGATATACCTCTGTGAAAAAATTGCTGTCCAGAGATTTTCATTTTTGATTTGTGTTTTTGGATCATTAGAGAAGTAATTTAGCATGGGTAGACATTGCTAATCAGGACCAAATTTTTCTGGATGACATTTTTTAAAATGGCAGATGTGTTGTAGTGATGATGTAATATTTCAGGAACCATGGGACCTATATACTTAATTTTGGTGTCAAAACATAAGTTTTGGGAGTTAAGTAGTCTTATGGAGACAGAAAATAACTCCTCAGAGCAACCCTACCGCTATTTTCCAAAATGGCGGCTATAATAGAGGAAGAAGAAACATATATAGAAATGAAACAAATAATATTTGTTAATTTTTTTATGTATACACCAAACAATATTTGTGATCTGAATATGAAAAAACAATGTTTATCACTCTTGTTTTAGACACATTTTCAAAGTTCACTTTATTTATTTGTTTCGGCAATCGCTCGTGGTACATTTGAAGAATGTTGAACATTTGAGAAGAGCATATCGACGGACATCTTTTGCAGCACAGATTTTGCAAGTACATGTAAGTTCTGTGAGTAGAGGCTTTAGAAATTTTGTAGGTTTTAGCACCCCATCAATTTCTTCCCAACCAAATTCAGACGGATCTTTCTCGAAATATGCATGATCCAAAACATTTGCACATCTTCTGATCAAGTTGAACGCTCTTTTAATGTGTCCACGCACAGGAAAGGACATCGGTGCAAGGTAACTTAGCGGAACTGATCTCTTGAACTCACTGTACCGAAGATCGGCAAATGTGTGACAGTCAGAACTTGTTTTCCACACATGCACAAGTTAATTTTCTATGTCTTTAAAGTCATATTCGCAAGATGGCGGCGAGGTAGGACGTGCCTTGCTACCTCTCCGCCGACCGTCGCATCGAAGCACCGGCTTTTCAGCCTTTCTCAGCACCGACGTTGGGAGCGGCAGCCTCCCGGCACTGAGCGTCATCCCGGAGGGTGAACTGCGGCTTTCCCGAGCCTAGCGGGCAGTGCGATCCAGCGATCGGAGCCGGTGCTTCTTTGGCGGCGGCGTGGCCTCTACCTATCGGCCGCCACGCCGCGCTGGCTCGCTGGGCCTCCCCACCTTAAGCGTTCACCCCACAGCCGTCCGGGACTCGGCGGAGTGCCCTCTGAGCCGGGGGCAGCCCGCTGTCTGGGATTACTTCCCCGGGCCCACCACTTAGTTCGGCGGCGCCTGGCCTGTTGTTGCTGGTGCTCGGCAGAGCGGGGCTGCAGTGGAGACCGCCGGGCTGCCGCGGGGGGCCCCGGCGGCGAGGAAAGCGAGCCTTTGGATCCGGTTCTAGCGTTGGGCCGGCCACATCAATGGAGGGAAGCACTGTGAAGCACCATCCATACCCGGAGCGGACCTTAGGTGGGACCCGGGCGCCCCAGGCCTTCCTTACAACTTCTGCGGCCTGGTCCCTAGTCCCTGGGGCACGGCAGCTCTGTGCGGCGCGGCCGGACGGGCTCGGCTGCAAGCACCCCGCCTGCCCTGAGACCTGCCACGTGTGGCGGCCTTGCGGCGCGGCCGCGCCGGCTCGCCCCCACCAGCGGCCTGCGCCAAGCGGGGTCTGCCAACAGACTGGAGCCAGAGGAGTGGGCCGTAGAGGGCGGACGCGGCTCCTACCCGCGACTCTCACCAAGCGGGGCCTGAAATTTGCCGGAGTTGCAGGAGTGAGTGGTGAGGGGCGGGACGCCCGCGACGCCCCCATTCTCAACCACGTCGGACATCACCCGGAACGACCTGCATGGTGGCCCAGGTGAGCCCGGGAGGGATGAGTGCTGCGAGGGCCCTCCTTTGATCGCAGTGCGTGACCCTCTGGGAGTGAGAGCCTGCTTCGCCGCACTTTGGGTCTGGTCTCGCCCTGGTCCGGCGCGGCTACCTCCCGGCGCTCAGTGGGGGTGGGCCTGCCTCCTGTGACCCCCCACATCACCAGTCTGGGCTATGACCTCTGCTCGGGCCAGGAGGGACAAGAACTTGAAGGTCTCCAAACCAGACGCGACTGAAGGACCTCTTCTCTCGAACCCCCTCAGCCGCACAGGGTTCTCTCAAGATGGCCCTTTCACCTCAGGGTGCCGCTGCCAAACCACAGACAGAAGGGGCACGAAACGAACCAGTGACCCGCGCCTTTCTTGAGTCCCTATTTACGACGCTCCGGGAGGACCTACAGACGGTGAAGCGGGACCTTACCTCCGAGATTAAGGACATTCGTAGAGACGTTGACGGTATCGGGGAACGGGTGGCTGCCCTCGAAGACAAGGGGGATGATAGAGACTCGGAACTCTCTGCGCTCCAACAAGAGGTCATCCGCATCCACGAGCAGCAGGTCGACCTCCAAACACACCTCGAGGACCTTGAGAATCGTTCTCGGAGGCACAACATCAGAGTCCGTGGGGTCCGCACCGACGCGGAGGCAGGAGACATCTTCGCATACGTGAGGGGTCTGTTCAATCACATTCTGGGGAACCCACCGGAATTTGACATCAAGATCGACAGAGCGCATCGGGTGGGGCCTCCTAGGGCGGACAAGGCTGCCCTGGCTGATATCCTGGCCTGTGTCCAAGACTTTCGCACCAAGGAGGAGATCCTCCGTAGAGCCAGAGCTATGCACCCAATCACCTATCTGGATCAAACTCCCACTCTATACCAGGATCTAGCGGCGATCACGTTGCAGAAGCGCAGGCACTTTCGCCCCATCACGTCCCACCTTCGCCAGCGCGATATTTCTTACTCCTGGGGCCACCCGTTTCGATTGATTTTCCGTCTGGATGGGAAACAATATCAGCTTCGCTCTGTGTCGGAAGCTAGCAAACTTCTTGGAGTCACCATTCCGTAGGAAGAGGTGGAGACCCATGGCTCGAGCCCCGCCACAGGTGTGTCGCCATAGGGATGGCAGCGACAGCAACACCGACGACGCCCCAAACGGCCGGATCCCACAGAAATAGCATCGGGGCAGAGGGCCGTCCTGGAGTCCCTTCCGGGGACGCTAGCAAAGACTTGACTTCTGGGGGGGCTGCCTGCTCATCATCTTACTGAGGCGGGAGGCGGGGAGGGTTCGAACTTGGTCACTCTATGGACACCATGACAATTTTTTCCTGCTCATCCTGGGATGAAGGACTATTTTGTTCTTGCTGTTGGTTATTTGTTGTTCATAGCTTCCCTTTTGCGGGAGCTTCCTTTTTACCACCTGCGAAGGACACATTTGATCCTGACTGTACAACCTCTGCAGTGGTTTTTGTCTTTTTGGGGTTTTGTTTTTCTTTTTTTTTTTCGTTTTGGGGGCCCTCATCCACTGTTGCTCGCTACTGGCTCTGATGGGCCACTTCCGCCGTCTGTTCACCACTCCTCTGTTGGCCTCGGTACTCAGCTGCGCTTGTGATTTCTCTTCCCCTAGATGGCCCCCTCCGAGCTCTGTATTCTTACCCTGAATGTCCGGGGGCTCAATAACCCAGTCAAGCGCAGAGCAGTCCTCTCCTACTTGGAACACTCTAAAGCAGACATCTGTCTCCTCCAGGAGACACATCTACTGGCCCGGGACTGCTACTGCCTCAAGTCCTGCTTGTTCCCCACACAACTCTTCTCCTCTAGCACCACTAAAACGGCAGGGGTGGCCATCCTGGTCTCCCGCACTGTTAGAATTGGGGGTCTCTAGTTGGCACAGGTAGGTACTTGTGACAAATAGGGACCCTCGCCTCTAGTCAGGGTAAAGGGGTACACTCCTAAAATAACCCCTGCTCACCCCCTTGGTAGCTTGGCACGAGCAGACAGGCTTATCTCAGAGGCAGTGTGTAAAGCATTTGTGAACACATACAGTAATCTAGTGACAACACTACAGATGGACACCACACAAGGTTCATATCAAAAATAAGTATTCTTTATATAGTTTTAACACAAGACCATAAACGACAAAAATCCACAATACTGTACTTAAAATGGTAGTTTTAGCTTAGTTCAGTTCTTAAGATGCGACACGTTAAGTCAATGTACCTTACGATGCGGGACGCTTCCACAACAAGCAATGTTGCAGCGATGGAAATGCGACAAAGTTCTGGTGCAAAGAAATAAAGACGTCAAGTTCTTCCTGATGCGGCACGCTTCTCCGATGTTGCGAGAAGTCTCGATTCGATGCGTCAACTGCAGCGGCGACACCCTTGTTCAGCGATGCGACGGCAACAGCTTCGGCTGCGACACTCTTCTCCAACGTTGCGAGACGCTTCCGCTCGATGCGACAACTGCAGCGGCGACACCCTTGTTTCGTGATGCGACGGCAGCAGCTCCGACGGCGGCACGCTTCTCCGTGGATGCGAGGCGCTTCTCTTGATGCGGTGCAATGCGACAGCTACAGCGGCGACACCCTCCTTCGAGTTGCGACGGCAGCGGCGGCGACACGCTTCTTCCTCGATGCGAGACTCTTCTCTTGATGCGGTGCAATGCGACAGCTACAGCGGCGACACCCTCCTTCGGAGTTGCGACGGCAGCAGCAGCGACGGCGACACGCTTCCTCTTCGTTGCGGGACGCTTCTCTCGATGCGGTGCAATACGACAGCTACAGCGGCGGCACCCTCCTTCGGAGTTGCGACGGCAGCAGCAGCGACGGCGACACGCTTCTTCCTCTTGAGTCGCGCTTCCAGCTCCTTGCGACACGCAGTCCCTTCAGAAGGCCCAAAACAGCAGCAGGCACTTCCAAAGGATTCTTGGGGAGCTGGTGGTTGAAGTCTGTTGTCCCTGAGACTTCAGCAGGAGGCAAGCTCTTTTCTGAAGCCCTTGGAGATACTTTACAAGTTGAATAAAAGTGCACACAAAGTCCTTTCTCCTTCCTTTGGCAGTCAGGCAACCACTGCAGGCAGATCCCTCTAGCTTAGGGATAGTCTTCTCCTCAGTTTCTTCTTGGTTCCGCTCCTCAGCAAAGGTTTCTTCTTGTTTTCCCAAAGTGATCTAATTCCCTAGGGGTCTGGGTCCCCTTTTTATACACAGTTTCCCTTTGTTCTCTGAAGGCAGAGAGGCCTCTGCCTAGTCAAAACCAGTTCTGGTCAGTCCTGGAGCACTTTGTTTTTCTGACTCCTTCTTTCCTTTCAGAATGTGGGGCAGGGTGCTCAGCCGCCCAGCAGGAGGTGGAGCCAGCATTGTGGAAGGCAGGCACAGCCCTATTCAGATCCAGGTGCAACTCCTCCCTCCACTCTGGATGCAGATCTTTCTATTCAGCCCTGTGCTGACTCACCCTGTCTCCTGTAGCCACCCCCAGCCCCTGTCACTCAATCTCCAGACAAGGAATACACAACCTAGCAGAGGCAGGCTTGGAAGTTTAGGCAAGAAAATACCCACTTTCTAAAAGTGGTATTTTCAAACACAGAATGTTAAAACCAACTTCACTAAAAGATGTATTTTATCATTCTGAGTTCAGGCATACTAAATTCGTTTTTCTACCATGTTCCTTGGGTCAGTTCTGACTATAAGGTGTAATAGTCAGTCTGCCCATTCTGGCCTATGGGGAGCAGGTAGCCTTGCAATAGTGAAAAACGAAAATGGCTGTAATTCACTATTAGGACATGCCACACACACCAGGGCATGTCCTACCTTGTCCTTACAATGCACCCTGCCCTAGGGCCTACTTTAGGGGTGACCAACATGCAGTAAAGGGAAGGTTTAGGTAAGTGGGTGTACTCACCAAGTCGACATGGCAGCCCTAGGCTGCACACAGGCTCTGCAATGGCAGGCCTTAGACACACTTTTACAAGCCGCTTCTGTGGGTGGCACAACCAGTGCTGCAAGCCCACCAGCGGCATTGGATTTACAAGCCCTGGGCACACAGTGCACTGTACTAGGGACTGACAAGTAAACCAATCATCCAATCATGGAGTCACTAATCCATAACACAATTTACAATGGGGAGAGCATATGCACTTTAGCACTGATCAGCAGTGGTAAAGTGCCCAGAGTCATAAAACAGCCAACAACAGGTCAGAAAAAATATAGGAGGAAGGCAAAAAGTTTAGGGATGACCCTGCAAAAAGGGCCAAGTCCAACACGCACCTTCCGGGGTAGGGTCCTTCAGAAGGAGGCCGAGATCAGAGGACGATTTCTTACGTACCAATTTACCGTTGGGGGGCAGACGTTTGTCATTGGGTCCATTTATGCCCCCAATGAGGGGCAAGAAAAGTTTCTACATGAGGCCCTGACCGAAGCTACAGCGACAGCAGAGCGTAGGATCCTGCTGGGGGGCGACCTAAACATAGTGTTTGACAACTTAATGGACAGATCGGCTCAGCGCTCGGGCCAATAAGGCGCGCTTTCCCCGGGGGGCCTGGAGAGACTACGGGACTTAGGTATGGTCGACCTGTGGCGCTCCTTCCACCCACACAGTCATGAATACTCGTTTTATTCGAGTGTACACAAAACTTACGCTTGCCTTGACTACATGCTGGGCTCTGGGGCTCTCCGGGCCCTGACGGTGGGGACTGAGATATTGACTACCTCCCTCTCCGATCACGCACCAGTGGTGGCTACACTTACACTCCCCCCGGCGCAGCGACCCTCCCGCCAATGGCGTCTGCGCGACACTCTACTCCATCGCGCTGACGTGGTCAAACAGGTGCAGCGTGCTCTGGACGACTACCTGACACATAATGATAATCACGACACCCCACTCTCTACACAATGGGCAGCACTTAAGGCAGTGCTCAGGGGGGAACTCATCGCGATCTCGACGGCGGACAACGCCGAGCACAGGCGCAAAAGGGACGACCTCACGTAACGCACCAAAGAGCTGGAGCAGATGCACCAGCGTATGGGGGCACCCAGGATCTGGCGACAATTGCGCGTAGTGAGGGCTCAGCTGGCTGTCATTGATAACGATCGGGCCGAATATGCGGCCCTGCGCGTACGTCAGGCTTTTTACACGGGGGAGACCGTTGCGGTCGGCTACTGGCACACAAATTGCGTGAGACCCGACAGCAACAGGGGGTGCAAGAGCTGCGCGACAACACAGGCCGAACGGTGACGGAGGACGCGGACATTGCTGAGGCCTTCCGTGATTTTTATGCCCACCTCTACACGGAACAGGCGTTGGACCATGCGCACGGCGAAGCGTATATCGCGGCGGCACAGCTCCCCTCTCTCACGCAGGCTCAGGCAGACCATTTGGAGAGAGAGATACGAGTAGAGGAGGTCATAGTGGCTATCTCTCGCCTAAACTTGCCAAATCCCCGGGGCCCGACGGCTTTACGGCCGCCTGTTACAAAACATTCTGCTCAACAATAGCGCCTCTCTTATCCCGACTTTTCAATTCTTTCGCTTCGTCTGGAGCAATCCCTGAGGACATGCTCGAGGCGGCGATAGTGGTTATCCCGAAGCCCGGGAAGGAAAAGGCTAGCTGCGGGGCTTATCGCCCTATCTCCCTCCTCAACATAGACCTCAAACTCTTCACAGGGATCCTTGCCTCCCGATTGGCGCCCTATACGTCGGGACTCATTGACTCCGACCAGGCGGGGTTTATCCCCCAGCGCCAGACCAGCGATAATATTAAGCGGGTACTCCACCTCATCGAGAAGGCCTCCCGAACGTCAGGGAAATATATGCTTCTCACCATTGACGCGGAGAAGGCCTTCGATAGGGTCTATTGGCCATATCTAGAGCAGGTTCTGACGCAGGTGGGGATAGGTGAGAAGTTGAGGACCCTCATTTTCAATTGCTATCAGCGCCCCACAGCCTCGGTCCGAGTTAACGGACACACTTCGACCCGCTTCCCTATTAGTAGGGGCACAAGGCAGGGGTGTCCTCTTTCACCCCTGCTCTTTGCGCTATACATGGAACCCTTTGCCCAGAATGTTCGGCGCAACACCCTTATTACAGGGATTAAATTTGGGGGCGATGTCCACACCATCAGCCTCTATGCTGATGATGTCCTGGTGTCTCTCTCTGACCCCGGGAGCCTTCCTGACGGAATTGGATTGCTTTGCGCGGGCGTCGGGCTTTAAGGTCAATGTTGAAAAGTCGGTAGCTCTCAATCTCTCGCTGTCACCCTCAACTCTGGTGCACCTTCAGTCCACGCACCCTCTCCAATGGCCAGATGAGACTGTCCCCTATCTGGGCGTTCGGCTGGCACCCACACTGCCAGCGGTAGTATCTACCAATTACTCCAAGCTGCTGACACAGATCCAGATGGAACTGCAGCGGTGGAAATTCTTTCCGATCTCTTGGCTGGGGAGAGTGGCTGCCACCAAAATGACGATTCTTCCCCAAATACTATATATATTCTAGACTCTACCCTTGCGTCCCCCTACGGGGTGGATTAAGCAGGTCCAATCGGAGCTGTCACAGTTCATCTGGCGGGGCCGCAGACCCCGGTTGAAGGGATCCGTTGCAATATTGCCCCCAGATCAGGGGGGATTGGGGGTTCCTGACCTCCAGCTGTATTTCCAGGGGGCACAGCTTCGTCACTTGGTCGAGTGCAGTCGAGCTGAGTCCGAGAAGCACAGGTTTTTTCAGGATCAAGCGGTGGCGGCCACGCCACTACAGAAGATCCCCTTCCTACGTAAGACCCATAGGCCTCCCAATCTTTATGCCTCTCATATCACCAGGACGATCTTGGAAGCCTGGGACCAGACTTGCCAGAAGCACAATTTCACCACCTTCCCGTCTCCTCTCACCCCGCTCTTCGACAATACCGATTTCCAACCGGGGATGGGGGAGGTTGCTTTTGCGAATTGGCGTTCCACCGACTGCCGATCCTTGGGGCACCTGTTTGACCTAGGCGGGATTCTCCCTTTTTCACAGATCCGCGCTATTTATGGGATCCCTGAATCCGAGAGGTTTCATTACCTGCAGCTACCCCACTGGGCCCTCCATCCACTCGTAAAACCACAAGCACACCGTTATCTCACGCCCTACGAAAAATGGCTACTAACTCGCACATCAGATAAAAAACTTACTTCAGATTTGTATAAGGTGCTGCTTGCAAGGCACACACATACACAATGCCGGCCGAGCGCGCTGGGAGCAGGATCTGGGGCGGGCCCTCAGCCATAAAGAATGGGAGGGGGTGTACTATAGAGCCCGTCACTCAGCACGAAACATGGGGCTGACTGAGACTTTGACAAACGTGACCACATACTGGTACTATACGCCCGACCGTATACACAAGATGGATCCACGACAGAGTGCGGACCGTTGGCGGGGTTGTGGGAGGCGTGGCACGCTGGTGCATCTACTGTGGGACTGTGAACAGCTACACACCTATTGGACACAGGTCCTGGACGAAATAGATAAACACCTCGATACCTAACTTCCAAGATTCCCCAGATATGTTCTCCTGGGCCTCCCAAACCCCCTCACATACCCGCTCAGATCAAGACGGGGTCACCAGATTGCGATAGCTCTGGGCTCTGCCATGCAAAACATCCTACTCCACTGGTGGACCACTCACATTCCCACATTCACGGGTTGGTTGCAGCGCTTGTGGCAGGTCTTAGGTATGGAGAGGATGACCCTCACGCTTGCGGGGAAGGGCTCCACTTTTGTCGACCTTTGGCAACCATTCCTCACTCTGTTGACTTCTGAGTTCCTGGAGCTCACGTGCCCAAGATATCTTCGCTTGCTGCGCCTTTCAGTTCCCCCAGCAGTGGACTCTCAGGCAGCCCAGCCGCAAGGGGCGGCATAGACCCGTTTAACATTGACACTTTGGTCGGTGGACGAGGGCAGGGGTGGGGGGTGGGACGGGAGGGTAGAATAAGTTTCCTTTTCTGGGTATTTGGAATTGTGGCACTGTTGTTTCTCTCTGCTATTAGTACGTCCCTATTGGGTGGACAGACTCGCTCTAGAGAACACGTATGTACCCCATTGTTGGTTTTTGCTCACTATATGCAAATAAAAAGATTTAAACCTAAAGTCATATTCTTCTTCTGTCTCAGCAAATCCTTTAAAAAACTTTACATGTTCAGCAGTTAAAGCTCCAAGCTTTGTCCCAGTTTTGCTCATAGTGTAATCACCTGTAAGAATATGTGCCTTGATAAGAACAATGGGCATTTCTGGGTCTAGCATACAGAATATGAAGCAGGATTACATGTCTTTTCTCTCCTGTTCCATAATATATCTAACTCTGACAATGCTTGATTTATGAACATTGCAACAAATCTAAGTAGCACAATAATAACATCTGTGTCATTTGACAGTACGACTCGATTGAAACCATTTTGAACTGCCCATTCATTATGTGGTGCAACACATAGGTTAACTTCCTCCAATTTGCTGTTAAGCTCTTGAACAATATGGCCTATACCTTTTGAATATATCTCTGAATGCACCAACTTCTCATTGACAATCATTGCACGTGCAAAAATTGGAAGTTCAGTGTTCACTGAAGCATCAGCAATGTTTTAGCGAGCTAACATTTCCAAGTTCATCTTGTTCGATGTTGATGACCAGAATTTATCAAGTTGCACAGGTATAGGTGTCGGTTGTTTGATGCAGGTAAGTTCGATTGTTCCACTTGTAGACATTTGTCTGATTCTCTCACATTCTTTGACAGATAGTTCAAGATAACTGTCAAAGACAATGTGCAGTTCTTGCAAGGTGCACAGCGACTTTGATATCTGTAGAACAGTCTGAACGACCTCTACGAAGTTTTGCATGGATGAAATCTTGACCATTTGCAATTGTGAAATATAGTTCACAACAACAGCAGTTTTCAATGAGGACACCTTTTTGAATTGAAATTCTTCAGGTAAAAGTTTTTTTCGAGCTCTTGTATGAGTTTGTGCTAAACTGGTTTGGTTGCAGCATCTCCATAAAATAATGCATTTGTTGGAAGAAGATCATGCAACAGAATGTCCTTGATAAATTCACCCCTTTCTTTTGCAACATCCATCTCTCTCTATGTGCTTGGGAAAGTAGTTTTTTTGTAACCTGTTTTGTAGTGACTGGTTGGACAAAACTCTTACTATGGCAATTAAAGCGTGGATGTTTTTCTCTTTCAATACAAATCTCTCCCGCTTCGGTTCTGCGTATAGTTTCTATCAATGTTCCAGGACATCTAGTAGATGTGTCTTTGTATCATTATCCATATATTGTTTGGTCACGAAGTTGTGTAGTCACACAAGCTCAGTAATTTCAAAGGTGTTTCCTTGCTGCTGCATTTAATGAAGAAGGTGGTCAACATGTTTATTAAAACGTTCCCCTCTCTTTCCCACAAGTTCGTGGTGAGGAACAGTTTCTCAATGGTCCATTTATTTTGAATGAGTCATCTCTCTGAAAACATTGCGAATAGAAAGGACTTCATGGTAAACTAGCTGCCATTGAGCAACATATTCACTTTTACATGTCTGACCAACCATTCTTTTGGAGCTTTTCTGTGATCTTTGGATTGTCTGTTCCAGTTTCATATCTGGAGCCAGAGCATTGAGCCTTCCCTCTCTGTCTTTCACCACAAAATGTCTTTAGATGAATTTTCTCTAGAGGTATGGTTTTTCCACCTCTAGCTTATTTACTCTTCCCAAATACCAGGGCCCGTATCTCAGGTAGTTTATGCAATCGAATTTGCGAAACAGAGTAATCAGTACTGCCACAGTCTTCACATGCAGCTCCCAATCACCTTCCCGATAAACATGTAACAAGTTTTTTACTAGAGCTATCATGTGAAAAACATTTCAACAGTACTTGCAAAGTTCTGATTTTTCTTCACATTCTTTGACAAACTATACAAAATTGGTTTTCAGGTTTTCTGATTTTGAACTGAGTGCATTGAACATTGCCTGGCTATGCATTATGTCTTTAGAATGAAGTGCACCCTATGCTTTGTTCACTTCTCAGATAAGATATGCAAAACCTAATTTGTCATTCTTGTTCCAGAAAGCATCTCAATGCAAGTTTCTATAGCCTCAGGTATGATAAGCCTACCATGTAACGAACGAACATAATGATTTCCGCTCAATACTGACTGGACAGTTTTGCTTCCAAAGATTTCAACCTCAATATATGCATCATCTATGCCAAATCCACTGAGATTACTTCCTGCACATCGCAACACAACTTTTGTCATGTGGACAACGCCCATCATAGGATAAAGATCATCAAATTCTACTAGATTGCTCATAAAAATGTCAGCTACAATACAAAAAACACCTTCATTGCAAAACGTTGGCAGGATAGGCTGATCTTCAAGCTGAGCATGCACATTTTGGATTTTTTTTAGAGCTGTGTTTACTGGTGCACAGTTTATGACTGGAGATGGTATTACTGGTAAAAACCCAACCTTCTTCAGTGGGACGGTATTGTGGGAGATCAGAGCATGAATTCCAGCCCTCAGAGGAACTGGCTTTTCTTCATCCTTCAGTCCGCACCGAATAAACAATATGATAAATTCAGTTAGATCAACTTTGCAGAACACAGCATTAGGTAGAAGAAGATCCATGTCCTCAACCACTTTGAAACTTTCTGGTAGACTGGGACGAGTTGTCAGCTTGTAGTGATTTTGCGCACGTTGGCAAGGCAGTTGGGTTATAAATTTGCAGCTTCATTTGTTTACGGCTACAGATGACACAGCTTCTTTTCCAGCAGCAACTGCATTGGAACAGTCTTGAGAAAAGCACCATGGCAGTATCATGTGTGCTGTATGTTCCAGGCAAAGAAGAGCTGTCTTTAAAATTATCAAGAGCAGCAATTGTAAATCCTTTCCTGGTATATGGACTTGGAAGTGGTGTGGTGTTGGATTCACAAGATATTACAGCATGAGCTGCTAACATGTTCCTGCTCTGTACTATGTCATTATAACTTGTTGATAGACCAATCCTGTTCATTGAAGTGATTAGCTCTCTACTTTTGTACTTGTCATAGATTGCGTGGCAATAATCAAGTGTTACAGAGTTTTCTTTTTGCAGTGATATAATTAATAAAACATGATTTGGAAAAGACAGTACATTTGCATAGCATAAGCCTGTCGGTTCATGGGATTGTCTTCCACTTCTTCGCTTATATCTTCAAAGCCACTATCATGTTGTCAGCTTCTGTTCTGAACTCAAGAACTTTAGTTTGTAGCAGTTTTGCTTTGCTGATATTAAACAATGATGTAAAAAATGTTACGACAACCCCAGGCATTCTTGTTGACTCCCATAATTTGCGGAGCTCTGGGGAATCACAAAATTTGTCATCAAGTCCAAAATCTTTATCTTTCAGGATGTTTCTTAAAATGGTTCCTGCTGATTTTACTGCATCCTGTGATCTTATTTTGGCAGCAAGAACTTCAGGAGTCAAATCTGCTCAGTACATCGTAAGTGGCTCATTCTTTTTGTTAGACTGACAACAGTGAATTCTGTCATTATACATTTTCACCAGAAAAATCTTAATTTCATTATTATGAATTGATACAGTTTCATCAATGTTGACCATTATTTCTCTGAGTGTGAACCTGTAGCTAGCACTCAAGAGTGGCTTTAAAACTTAATTTGTCTTTTCAAAGAGTGCAAACTTAACTGAAGGCTGGCATTTACGTTGCTGCTGGGAGCTCATTGTACATTCATATTTTTGAATGTTTGCACGCATGCAGTTCGGGTGGGCATACAAATCCACTGCAAATACATTCACCGTGCTGTTTAGATCAGCTAATCGGCTGAAAACTTCATCTTAGAAGAAACTAGCTGCAGATAAAAACATGTTTGCCCTTTGAGACTCACATATTCTGTACTTTGTTCTTTCGTCAATCCCTTTGGCCCTTGTTCTGGCTAAACCACAGATAACACATTGAAGATCCTCTGCTTTCTGATCAGTTGTTGGAGGTGGACGAGGGATAGCCATCGATCTTCTAAGTGGATGGGCATTGGGTTTGGTTGTCGTCGCTTTCTCAGAAGCCTTGGATTCTTGTTGTGATTTACTGATTTCTGCAAATTTTTGACAATTTTTTTGTTGTTACAATGATAAAATATTTGATCCTCTTCACCCATCAGTTTCAATCTTTTGTGAACTTTGTCTTATCGTATTTCTGCAGCACATCGAGCTCTCTTCTGTCCAGCCGCAGATGATGTTAGCTTTTCTTTCAGATTAATTTGGCGTATGACGCATTTTTCTTTGTTGAAGGAGTCAGTCCTCTGACTTTGTAGTTAGCAGCACTCTGTCAAGAGGTTAAGCTCTTCTGCTACCACCTGCTCCGCTCATGTTTACAAATTTGTATCAATGGAAAACCTGAAACAAAAACAATATTAAAATAAATTGCAAATATGATGGCTTAAACACATCATTATAAAGCTGCCATTTTGAAAATGGCGGAAGGGCTGCTCATAAGGGTTGCTCTAAAGAGTTATTTTCTGTCTCTATAAGACTACTTGACCCCCAAAACCTATGTTTTGACACCAAAACGAAGTATATAGGTCTCATGGTTCCAGAAATATTACATCATCACTGCAACACATCAGCCATTTTTAAAAATGTCTTCCAGAAAATTTTGGCCTGGATTAGCAATGTCTACCCAAGCTAAATTACTTCTCTAATGATATAAAAACACAAATCAAAAATGAAAAGTTCTGGACAACAACTTTTTCACGAAGGTACATCAAGGGGCCAGGACTAGATTCTTTTTTTAACTCTCTCACTTTTCTCTTCTATAATGTTGACATGCAGGACAGGTCAGTCGAGAAACACTCAAAAATTCAGAGACTGCAGGTAAATCATACTCGTGCTTGGTGGAGACTGGGGCCTGGAAAGGGGTTGTAAGGCAACTTGGCTTTTTTTAAAGTTTCAAACCGTGCTCTGTGGCCAGCAGCTGACAAGAGCTGCTATTGAGAGAGGACGAAATAGAAAATGCCTGTTTATATATTTCTGTTGATTCCTTAGTAACCTCTGAGGCCAGGGTTCGCAGAGGAAGTGCCATGGGTCCTAGCTGCGACCCCTGATTACCCCTAAATGACTCAATGATTGTCACCTGTAATACTGAGTATGTATTTAGATATTTGTGCATATTAAATACCAACTTTTCACTATGAGAATGATTTTAAACATCAATCCTTACTAAGCAATCAGCCATCTCCAAACTCTTCATATGCTAGATGGTTATTTAATGGACAGTGACTAAAATGTAGGGGTTGTGTGCTATCTGGAAAACGTGATGCTATGTCAGTGATGAGGTATTACACACCACCTATATATTAAATACAAAGCATGTTGACTTTTTACGATTTCAAAAAATGGACTTACTTTCTGAGGGGGTGGGCAAATGAGAGCATGGGCTCCATCCACGCATCCAAGAATATTTGGGTATTATGCAATAGAATAAAATTGTACATTTGTAGAATGCAAATCAGAAGAGGTATTTAAAAAAAATTATATTTACCCTTTCCAGCATGACATTAGGAAAGTTCCAGAAAATCCTTTGACAGAGCTTTTCCCAGTAACTACTACTTGTGCTAGTAACTATCAGATGCTAGGAGATGTATGCCACACAATAACTGAATGTCTCTAGGGATAGCCTTGATGCATTGGGTGTATCAGCCTCATACAGACTAACTCCTCAATCAGTTTAAGAATCACCTGCTTACTAAATGCAGATCTTCCATAAGTCTCCTACTCAGTTTGATCAATCAAGACCCCCATCTGCCTACAATTTCTCTCTTTTTTCCTACTCCTCTTTCATGCTCCTACAATGTGTATCCTCCTAGCAATAGTGTAGAGTTTTGCCATTGTAAAAACTTAAAGTTGCATTTTGGGTAAGCTTTTATACTTTGCACCTGCTTCCACCTGATGGTAAATTGCATAGGCCATGTGCTGTTTTGTGACTATTCACAATTTGTGAATGCTTAGTACATATGGATAGAAAATTGGTAATTGAAATTGCAATTTTGTCAATGCAAATTTAAATTGCAAAATACACTACACTATGCAATTTAAAGGAACCAAAGTTTAGCAACGCTTGGTACTTCATACAAGCTAGTTTTAGTGGTTGCAAACAATTTTGGAAATTGTGACTCGCAAAACATTTGTATGGAAGGTGCAGTAATATGTTTATTGCTCTTCCAGTGCAAGTCTGATAATGCATCTCGCTCCTCAGCTGCAGCACTCCAGACTATGGCAAACACAACAAGATGATGGACGGAGTGCTGAAACTTTTCAACCACTCACCCCTTGTCACAGATCTGGGTTAAATCCATCATTTCTTTTGCTCACTATGCCATCCTACTTTGGACCCAGCCATTTGCAAGTCAGTCTTGACCCTGTTCCTTATGGGAACAGTCGAGCCCGAACTGCTAGGCCAGGTCCTCCATGGACTGGAAACAAGCATCCTGGGACTGGTTTCTGGTATGCAGACTATAACATCACCAGGAAGGACCCACTTACAGCTTTGCCATTGCAATTTGTGACCTGTAGAACCCTTGCAATAGAAGTACTGGGACTTAAACTCAGCTGTAGGAATCCACCTCAGTAGCAGATGTGCCCTCCTATTCCAGCACTGACATCTTCACTCACCTCTTCGAATCAAACTCCAAACTCATCTGCAATACCAAATGCTGCTCCATCTCTGGATCCATACATAGCACTGCCAATAGACCGTACTCCCAAGTACACTCTGATATTCCAGTACTGAAACTTCCAGATATAATGAAGCTCAATCCTGACCTACAGTATTCAATTCTATTCCATTACTGAGACCCCCACAAAGCCATGGCATTGCATCTAACTCTACCCTAGCACTTAATGATATTGCAGTAGAGAGAGGTGAACCAGTACACCTCAGACATGAATTAAAAAAACAAAGTCACTACCTCGATCTTGACCTTCACTGCTTCGAACCCAAACTTGAACTGATTGCCAAATCACTTGCATTCACTCTGGACACCAACCTCTCCCTCAAGGCTCACATTGGCAAGAATCAAAGACTGGTATCAGCTCTCTCTTCTAAAGAAAGGCAAACCTTTTCTTCCAGAAAGCGACTTAAGAACTGCTGTTCAAATCCTTGTACTTCAGGGCCTGAAGAAATATGATAATATAACCCCCACCCTGACGGAATTCCATTTTTGTCCTTCACAACCCACACCATCTGCAAAACCAGCAACGTCAATTACAAAGCCATCGCAACCAGCACCTCGCTTATCTTGCAGACAAGCTCACTATTTCTGGTGATACCCTGCGTACTCACAGCCAGGACATTATCAGACTGCAGACTAAGAAACGCAAAAAAGAAAACATAAGACAACAGTCCTTTTACATTTATGCATCCGGCCTCTGGAACAACATCCCCATATCTATCAGGACCACCCCTACGCTGCTCCCATTTATGAAAGAGTGTAGACTCACCTTTCTAAAGAACACTACATGACAATGCATTAACCGTCCACAGTTCAGCTTCCTCGCCTATTAGTCCCCAATTTAAGATTGCTTTTGACCATGTACAGAGCTCCGCAGCCTTTTGCCTAGGTTTGCACCATAGAAATCCCATATACATACATGTGAACACAAGTGAAAGCACACCAATAAAAATCAATGAGATTAAAATTTTTCCATGTTTAATGGATGGCTTTATTATGCTTAATCCAAAATGAGGTACTTAGAAAGTCTGATAATACGACATTGTGCTTTTTCTTTTCTGTGCTACGACATCACTAAATCACTAATATTCCCTGGAGAAAGCTTGTTTTTTAAAGAGTTCGAGCAAAAAACATACCTCTTTTAATGTTTGTAAGCATACAGACTACCTAACTTTTCAGTACAAGGTTGAGGATTAAGCACAAACAATACATTGATTGAACACAAAAAACGTCAATCCTAACTGTTTGAATTAGTGTGGTTCAACTCCTCATGACTAGTCTGGCTGCCAGCAAGCCCTGCTATCTCAGCCCCAGGTTCAGTCCCAGGTCCTCTCCGGCCCAACCTTGTGTACAATAATACACCTCAAGAAAGTAAGATACTCAGCATCTCAGGAATGCACAAAGTGGTGCTGCTCAAAGAGATGAGAGTTCCATCTCTTCTTCAAAAGACATGACGTCTCATCACAGAGGTGAGCGATCTGCCCTTCTTTAGGAAGTAGAAGGCCCTCAACCATTACAAATGCCAAGATTCACAGATCTGTGCATGCCTAGCTACCCCAATCTAGGTTTTGTATTCCAAGATCTACTGACTTTGCCACTGTGTTTTAGCCATGTTGTACACCAGCATAGCTGCTGTTCAGCATAGCTAAATGTTGCATAGAGGAGAGTGGTGTGGAGTGTCAGAGTGGAATGGTGAGAGTGGAGTAGAGTGTTGTGGCATTGTGTATTGGAGTAGTGTAGCAGAGTGGAGTTGCGTAAAGTGGCGTACAGTGGAGTGGCATAGAGTAGAGCGGACTGGTGTAGAGTGCATTGGCGTAGAGTGTTGCAGAGTTTAGTGGCGCAGAATGCAGCAACATAAAATTCAGTGGCGTACAATGCAGCATCGTAGAATGCAGTGGCATAGAATAGAGTGTTGCATAGTAGAGTGCAGTGGCGTAGAGTGCATTGTGCAGGGTGGAGTGGTGCAGAGTAGTGTGGTGTAGAATACAGTGGCATAGACTGCATTTGTGCACAGTAGAGTGGCACAGAGTGCAGTGTCAGAGTGGTGCAGAGTAGACTGGTGTAGAGTCGTGCAGAGTAGAATATTGTGCTGTAGAGTGCAGTGGCACAGAGAGCAGTGGCATAGAGTAGAGTACTGCAGAGTACATTGGAGTGATGCAGAGTAGAGTGGCTAGAGTAGAGTGGTGTAAAGTGCACTGGCATAGAATGCAGTAGTGTAGATTAGAGTGGCATATAGTGCAGTGTTGCAGACCAGAGTGTCCTAGAGTGCAGTGGCATAAGTGCATTGGCATTAGAGTGCAGTAGTGCAGAGTAGAGCGGTGTAGAGCTCAGTGGCAAAGAGTGCTGTGTTGCAGAGTAGAGTGTCGTACTGTGCAGCGGTGCAAAGTGGCAGAGTGCATTGGTGTAGAGTGCAGTGGCATAGATTAGAGTGGTGCAGAATACAGTGGTTTAGAGTAGAGTACAGTGATTAGAATGCAGTTGTGTAGAGTACATTGGCATACAGTGCAATGGCAGAAAGTGCAGTGGTGTGGGGTATAGTGGTGGAGAGTGTAGTAGCATAGTGGATTGTTTCAGAGTAGAGTGACGTGGCGTAGAGTGGAGTGGTGCAGGGTAGAGTTATGTGGCGTAGAGTGTAATGGTGTAGAGTGCAGTGGCATAGAGTGCAGTGGTGCAAAGTAGATTATAGTAGCATACAGTGGATTGGTGTAGCGTGTAGGGGCATAGAGTTGAATGTTACAGAGTTAAGTACATTGGCGTATAGTGTATTGGCATAGAGTGCAGCGGCATAGAGTGCCGTGTTGCGGAGTGTTGTGGAGTGGAATTGTGCAGAGTAGATTGGAGTGGCCTAGACTGGAGTGATGTAGAGTGCAGTGGCAAAGAGTGCAGTGGTGAAGAGTAGAGTGGCATATAGTGCACAGGCATTAGTAGAGTGGTGCAGAGTAAAGTAGAGAGGCATAGAATTAAGTGGCTTTAGTGGAGTGGTGCAGAGTTGAGTAGAGCGCAATGGTGTGGAGTGGTGCAGAGCAGATTTGAGAGGCGTAGAGTGGAGTATGCATGGTGTGGTAGCACACTGCCATTGCAGACAATACATGTTTAATTTAATGACCATTACATTGGCACAGACAGTTTTACTAATAAAAATATACCACGCTTAAACGATAATGTGTGAAAATGGCATCACCTAGTGTATGATCCTATTAAAGTATTTGTTTCAAACACACTTCAAAATTAACAAAAATGTTCTTCATGTGTGCGTTCCTAATTCTGATATATTCTGAAATACTTGCACAGTTAATTTAAATGTTGTTGTGAGATAGAAAAAATCCCATTCCTACCTCCGATTCTGACAAGATTGTCACATAAATCCCTGCACTTTGAAGTCAGAGAAGGAAATGTAAACATCAAGCTCCTTCGGAAGACAGAGCTTGACATTTGACTTCTGTCTCTGATTGCACAACTGTGAAAAGATAAGAACAAGATTTAAGGGCCTGTTTACGGAAAGGAGCACTACTGGAAGAATACAAGGGGAGTTGGTGTGAAAAAGATTTGCCCCTTGAGGGGGATGAAAGAGCCGGGCCCATAAGCTCTGGACCTGTTCTAGAGACACAATCCAACGGTTCTTTTTAGTAGCATGAAAGCGTAGAGGGGAGAAAATTAGTTATCAAGCCAATCAATTTAACAAGAATTCTCTTGGACACATGGTAACCACAAACAACTACATAAAGTTAGTTTGATTTATTGCAAAGCTAAAAATAATTGAACATAAAGGCACCTCAAGACGAGAGTGTAAAAATACATCAGAATTAGCATGAAGCCAATTCTGCGTACCCAATTAAGATGATGCAACATAAATAATACAATTAATTCAAGAAGCAGAATGCAGAGGATCAGAAAGCAGGAGTCCAAGTTTTCCTGCATTGAGGATTGATGAGTAAAAGCATTAATCTATCCCTAAACTAATACTAAAATGACATCCATTCTCAAGCATCTTTAGGAAGGAGGATAAAAAGGTGTCAGCATGTGGAGTCTTCCTAAGAAGTCTCTCCACCATTGATGGGTCAGTAGCGTTAAGCTATCGAGACAGCTTGTTCTCAGATGCTCTCTCTCTAAAGGCAGAAGAGGAAGAAGTGGGCACTTTCCCTATTCCCATCACCACATTATTCGTAGATAACATTCACAAGATTCATTGCGGATCACGCCATCTGCTCTGGGCAAATCCTAAAGCTGTTTTTCCATAGGACAACAGTGTTCTTTTCTTGCAACATTTTGTCCTTGGATCCAAGGCCTTCTCCTATGTGAAGCACAACGACCTTCCTTTATCGACTCGAGCCACACGATTGTGACTTCTTCTCTCCTTGCCTGACCATTAAAACAAAGACATTATTCTAGCTAACAAGAAGGTTTCTTTCACCTGCAACGCAAACGTGAGAAAGAACAAATTCTACAGCACGCGTGAAATTCAGCTGTTGATTCTAAAGCGAGAGTTTCCAGGGAACTGCATTTTAGGCCTACAAATTCAGCTAACATAAGAAAGCACTATGGAAACTTTACGAAATTGCATAGGAAATAAGAGACCTTCAAATAATGCATTTACCTACATATAAATGACACTTAATAAACACATTTAATACACGAATAATTGTCAGTTTCACAACACAGGTTTTTCACGTTAATGTTTCCTACTTATTACATTCACCTTCTACATTAATTCTCCATGTTACTTTTCCAATGGCCTAGAATACATCACGTTTTAGGTTAATACATTTCAAATTCTAACACTTCATGTTAATATGTCAAAGGATTACATGTAGTTGCGCTCTACACGTGTAATTATAATACACCCCTACAAATAAAATGCAATTTCCGCTACATCAGTTCCCCTCTCTAATGACGCTGAGTCATCAAAAACACTCCAAAATCCCTGTAGAGTAGACTGATCTAAACAGATGTCATAGCTAGTCTCCGCTGTCTGCAATCCTCCAATCACTTCAAATTCTCATAATGACTGTCCTACAGTCCTTCTACCCTTCTCTCTCTTTCCCTTAAGGAGTTCTCCACTTACCTCTCCTTGTGCCATTTGTATGCTCTTACCATACCTACGAAGATGATAACACAGACTACAACAAATATGTTTGGCTTCAAGATATATCTAAGAATTCCCTTTCCTAGGTTAGCTAACCAACTCCCAACTGCACCAAATCCCTTTCCAATCTTATCCCAAAGTCCCTCAGCTGCAAGGGCATGTATCTCAGGATATATCTCAGTGATGTTACTTATATATCCCCTCAGATCTTTACTTTTATCAGGGATATAAGTACAACACTGTTGGACCTTCATCATCCGACAGACTCCGTCTTCTTTTGCTAGTAACACATCTAACGCAGACAGTTTTGCATCCTTATCAAAACCATTTCTCCATCTATGAGTAGCAATGACCGAGCTGTGGTAATAGACAACTTACCCACAATGGTGGACAACTTCCTGATCTTCATGTTGTTCAGTATTATTCCCAAACTAGGCATCGTCACTCCAAATATGTCTCCCATGACCTCGTCAGCACTCAGTCCATGTTTATCACTATGGTTCAAGTTTCCCTCCAAACCTTCCAGATCTTCCACATGATATATCTTTGGAAACACAACTGCCACATAACAAGTACCATACCAATTGTTCGGAAGCTGAACATACGCATTCTTCCCACACACAAAATATACTTCTTGCACCACTTGTACAGCTTCTTACAGAAACGACTTCCAAGGACCATTGATTGGAAAGATATGGTCACGCACACTCTGGCTCACAAACCCAGTGTCATAACAACTGTGAACTTGAAGAAGGCAAAGCTTGCCTCGTGGTTCCCAATCTAAAGCTATAGGACCATAGCTTCCCTTAGCCTTGTGGGCTAACTCCTCTGTGGTCTATTCAACCTTACTATCTTGACTGTTAAACTTAACAACTAGTCACCTATATCTATCTTCTACTTGATCTACAAATGTCTTCTATGTCTGTTAATATGCAGGTTAGGTTACATTTATGCACAAAAGCAGTGTCTAATGTTACTGAGGGTGCAAAATACATTCGCTCCTCATGCTTATAATAGTAGTATTTGTTCAAATTTTTATAGGCTGGTATTTCTAAGAGTACCACATCATAATTTGAGAAATAGTACTCATAGTGACCTTTTCCATAAAACATGCTAAGGTTCAAACTACAACTAATACCATATATCAAGGGTAAGTGATGGTATCTAATCCCCTCCTCAACCGAAGCAGGTAATTGCATGCACCCAAAGCAATCTCTCACATCCATAGTATTGACATATTCATAAAGCAACTTAGCATAAGCGTTCAGCGTATAATCACCTTTAGACAAATCTACATGAAGAAAGCGACTAGTTTGCTCTATTAAGCCATTATCAGATCCTAGTGTACCATCCTTTGAAGCCGCAGTGGTAGATGTAGATGTCCCATGTACCCCCACTCCCTGTTCCTCAACCTTGAGTGCACTTAAAATGAACTCGGTGATGGCTACAGCTATTACTATAATTACTCCTACAATGAGTGTACCTGTAATACATTTGTGCCTACGATTCGAATTTCCAGACTCCATTTTCAAAGTGGCTCGGATTGTAGCTGTAAGAGGATCAATCGCAAAAAGTCTAATTTCTCTGCCTCTTATTCATGTGCAACAAAGTCTTTGGGCAACTTTTCCTTGGCTCTTGGAAAGTTCTCTTAGCAGTCCTTTGCACAATATTTACATAGCTTGAAAGAATTCCCTAGCCTTCTTTCTTTTTCTAAATGAAGAGTCCCTATTTTTATTCTTCTCCCACTCGGGCCTGGGTTATCTTCTGTCAAGCAACTTATTTACAGTTCAAAAGTTAAACTTACATCCCTTATGAGATCAGAGCCAATCTCCTCAATGACTTGTTGCAACAGTTCAGCTCTCAAAGCTGCAATCTCTTGAGGAGACTGTGGCGCTCCGAAGGTTGGAAATTTGATGTCTTCCAGAATCAGAGTCCGTAAGCCACTCAACCGTGGTGGAAAAGGCACAGTCAATGACAGAAGTGCATTAGCCTCAATTCCAGGAACCCTCAACAAGCTCTTGACAAGAAGTATTGAAATCTCGGACCTTGCTCTCCCCGGCATTTTAACCAGATAAGTCCACTCGGGAAAGGAATATCTCAGATACGGCACTCTTGTTCTCCTGGATCTCCTAGCACTTCCTGCGGCTTTCTCAGTGTCACTCAGATTAGACTCCAAAGATCCACTTATTGGTGCAAGTTCTCTTTTGGATGCAAGCCTCAAGTTCCTTCTCTTCTGTCTCACAGGCCACGTTTCACCTGCGGAGTCATGCCTCCTCAACTGCACACAATCAATTTCCACACCAGTCTCCCCTGCTGAGTCAGACTCAATACCACTCGCAACGTTACCATCTCCCTCAGTGTCTATACCAGGGTCTTGTGTAGCTTGACCCCCCTCAGCCCGATCTGGTAGGTATCCAGCCTCTTCAGGATCCTCCACAGCTTGGCTTACCCTCTCCAGTGACCTCTCGGTCACTGCTGGAACTACTTCTGGGAGAGGAGTTGTCTCATCGGAGGGACCAGTGACTAGTCGGGTATGGGAAGTGTGGATCAAGTTCGGTACTCCTTCACACTTCACAGCAGTATTTGTCACCAATATCACCCGATATGGTCCAGACCACTGAGAATTAAGACCGTTTTTCCTTACGTGCTTTCAGACAAGCACCCAATCACCTGAGCTCAGGTCATGGCAGAGGTCTCTCAAAGTCTGTGCAGTTGCCGCTTCAACTTGATGAGACACAGAACGAACCACATCAGGCAATCCTCTACAATAGTCAAGGATCAAGTCATCTGTGATATTGGTTAATGCAGTGGCAGGTACAGCAGGCAAGCGCATCGCTCTTCCCATTAAGATTTCATGTGGCGATAACCCAGTTCTCCTGTCAGGAATGCTACGCAAGCTCATCAGAAATAAAGGCAACACACCGGGCCATTTCAAAGATGTTGAGGCACACGCTTTAGCCAGTCTTGCCTTTAAGGTCTCATTTATTTGTTTCACTATGCCAGATGCTTCCGGCCTGTAACTACAATGCAGTCTCTGATCCACACTCAGGGCGGTACACAACAATTTCATGACTTTGTTGTGAAAGTGCGTTCCCCTATCTGACTCGAAAGTAGTTGGAAATCCGAATCTAGGAATGAGCTCCCTCAGCAATATTTTTGCTACTGTGAGACTATCACACCTTCTAGTTGGATAAGCTTCCACTTATCGAGAAAAGATGCACAAAACAACCAAGATGCATCTCAATCCATTACACATAGGCATCTCAACAAAATCCAATTGGATCAGATTGAAGCGACCCCCTGATCTGCCAATGTGGCTCAAGGCAACAACTGTCCTTTTCCCAGCATTCACTTGTTGGCACGTGACACACCAATGACACACTGGTTCTGCAACCACTCGAAACCTCAGATTGCACCAAGTCTGCCTGAACAATCTCACCATTGCATCCCTTCCTATGTGAGCTGCTCCATGAATTTGCCTTGCCATTGGGTGTAACTGACAGTCAGGTAGCACTGCCCTACCATCAGCTGAAACCCATATGTCATTTTCTCCTTTCTCACAACCTGCTCTGATCCAACCTGCTTGTTCCTGGTCTGTGGCTTCCAATTGCAAACGCCTGACTTCATCCCACATGTCTGCAACAGCTAGCATCATGCTCAGTTCGGTTTTCTCTGTACTCTCGCCAATGTATTCCCCGTTGAAGATACATGCATGTGTAGCATGAAAGTGAGCAACTTCGTCAGCATATCGGTTCCCTCTGATAACAAAGTCGTCTCCTTTTCCATGGGCTGCACACTTAATGACAGCCTCTTCACTTGGCAATTGCAATGCTTCCAGCAGTTGTCTCACATATTCTCCGTTCCTAATGGGGGACCCTGATGACATTAGGAACCCTCTCTGCGACCATAGCTGTCCAAAGTCATCAACCACACTGAAACCGTACTGGCTATCGGTATAGATTGTGGCTCGGATCTGTTCAGAAGCTCGACATGTACGAGTCAAGGCAATGATTTCAGCTACCTGTGCGGAGTGTTCTCCATGTGAGCAAGTAGCTTCCGCCACTCCAGAAATGGTACAGACAGCAAACGCTGCTCTCAAATTCCTTCATTGTCTCTTAGGCATGAACCATCAACAAAAAGGACTTGATCGGGATCAGACAATGGTTCATCGACAATGTCAGGTCTCGGCTTGGCGCAAAGCTCAGTAACATCCAGACAGTCATGGTCTTCACAATCTTCCCTATCACCATTTCGAACAGGTAACAAGGTAGCAGGATTTAACACAGAACAACATATCAGAGTCATATACTCGGCAGCGAGCAAAACCTGCTCATATCTTGTCAACCTGTTATTCGTCAAATGCTGTGTTTTGGTTCTCGTCATCAGGAGCTCAACTGAATGTAGTACATGTACAGTAAGTGGATGACCCATCACGATGCTTTCACATCGTTCAATACTGGCACCTGTTGCAGCAACGGATTTGAGACATCTGGGCAACGCTGAAGCTACAGGATCTAGTGTAGCTGAGAAAAAGGCCACTGGTCTATGGGCACCTTCATGTGTCTGGGTGAGTACAGAAAGAGCACAACCTTTTCGCTCATGACAGAATAATGAGAATGCTTTGTGGTAATTTGGCATTCCTAAAGCTGGAGTGCGACATACACACTCTCTTATCTCCAGGAAAACAAGCAAACAGTTGTTATCCCATGGTACCGGACCACACACATCCTTATGAGTCAGCATCAGCAAAGGCTTCGCCATCATATAGAAATTGGGAATCCATTGTCGGCAGTAGCCAACCATTCCCAAAAACATCCTGACCTCTTTCTGGGTAGTAGGCAAATTAATTTTCATGATCACCTCCACTCGTTCTGGGGAAACCTTCCTCTTGCCTTTTTCAATTCAATGACCCAAATACTGTACTTCGTTCAAACAGTACTGACGTTTGCTCAAAGAAACCTTATGCCCATTGTCAGCCAGATGGTTCAGTAAGACGATAGTATCGTCCTTACAAGCCTACCGTGTTTCAGATGCAATGACGAGGTCATTTATGTACTGGACTAGCACTGAGTTTCAGGGCAGAATCAAACTCTCAAGATTCTTTTTCAGTACCTGGTTGAATATGGGTGGACTTTCAGTATACCCTTGAGGGATACAACACCATGTTAAGACATGATTCTCCAAACAGAAAGCAAATAAAAATTGCTTTCCTCATGCAACAGAATGGAGAAAAATGCCTGACAGAGGTCAATCACTGTGAACCATTCAGCCTCGCAAGGAATTTGAAACGGGATCACAGATGGATTCGGTACCACAGGACAACATGGAACACGGATGGATTCGGTACCACAGGACAACATGGAATCACAATGCTATTGACATTTATAAGGTCCTGAACAATGGATATCTCCCGCTCGGTTTCTGCAATCCCATGATGGGCGAATTGCACGGACTTCCCATGATTTCTTTCAGAATGCCCTGCGTAATCATTGACTCAATTACAAGTGTAATTCCTTTCACCGTTTCTGGGGTCAGGTTGTACTGAAGTGTTCTCGGAAACTCTGCAGTAGGCTTAATCTGAATGCGGACTGGCTCGACTCCCTGAATCAGTCAGATTTTCTTCCCGGAGAAGTCCCATACCACTGGAGAGACAGTGTATCTCAGATCCAGCTGCATGTCCTCCACTGTCAGTCAATCAATCAATCAATCAGGGGCTTCTAAAGCGCGCTACTAACCCGTGAGGGTCTCAAGGCGCTGGGGGGGAGGGGGTGCAGCTCCGGGTCAGCCCAAAAGCCAGGTCTTGAGGCTCTTCCTGAAGGTGTGCAGTGTAGGGGAACATCTGATGTGGACTGAGAGCTCGTTCCAGGCCTTGGCTGCGACGTAGGAGAAGGCTCTTCCACCTGCTCTGGTTCTGCGGATGTGCATGGTCTCTGCTAGGGCGAGGTCGGCAGAGCGGAGGTTTCTTTTGGGAACGTGGAAAAAGACTCTTTCGTTGAGGTACTTGGGTCCGATGTTGTGGAGGGATTTGTAGGCGTGGGTGAGTAGCTTGAAAGTTACTCTCTTATCGAAGGGGAGCCAGTGGAGGGCACGCAGGTGTTGGGTCATGTGTTCATGTCGTGGGATGCCAAGGACGAGTTTGGCTGCGGTGTTCTGGATGGTCTGGAGTTTGTGTAGTAGGGATTTGTTGATTCCAGCATAGAGGGCATTTCCGCAGTCCAGTATGCTCATTATGAGTGCGTGGGTGGTGGTCTTTCTGGCTTCGGGGGGGATCCACCTGAAGGTCTTGCAGAGGATGCGGGGGAGTTGAAACAGGTGGAGGCAACGGCGTTGATCTGGAGAGTCATGGTGAGGGAGGAGTCTAGAATTATGCAGAGGTTCTGGGCGTGGTCCACCGGGGTGGGTGGGTTTCCGAGGGCGGAGGGCCACCAGGTGTTGTCCCAAGCGTCGAGGGAGGGTCCAAAGACGAGGACCTCTGTCTTCTCCGAGTTAAGCTTTAGGCAGCTGTTGCTCATCCATGCTGTGACGTCTTTCATTCCTTCCTGGAAGCTGAGTCTGGTGTCTTCGGGGTTCTTCGTGAGGGAGAGGATGAGCTGGGTGTTCTGGTCTGTAAAAGAAACATAGACGTATAATGGTTCTGATCAGCCAACTTGAAAGCAATGTCTTCATCATTAGTCTGCGATTCAATTCCTTTCGGCATACAATGGATGGTACAGTTCAATTTGCACAAGAGGTCACGCCCTAACAGACTGGACTTGAATCACACACCATGAACTGGTGGTGATCCTGAAAGATTCCGATTTTCACAGGTACCTCTTCTGTCTATGAGTTTGTCATTCTTTTGTTAGAGACTCATACAACTTGGATCGATTTTACAAAGAGGGGCAGGTATAGGACTACTGCAGATCTCACATTAGAATGGGTAGCACCAGTACCAATCAAGAATGTAATAGGATGACCATCTACGTATGGTCCACTCTGGTCTACCTATAAGACTGCACCAAGTGTACAGTCTTCCTCCCCCCTCAGGCACCGTCATAAGGAGGGGTCCTGATCAAATCCATCCAGCACTTCCATTAAGGGCATCTGATGGTAGGTTTGATTGTCCTGCGAGATTCTCTGAGGTTGGGGCACTTGCACTAACTGGTTCTGATTCCCTCCCGCATTAAAAGAACTCAGCCTAGTCACTGTCAGAAACTGATTTACCCCACCTGCACGAGTTACCCTTCCTGCACCTGATTCGCAGGATTTAGATGACGCTCGAGCTTCCAATGCCCAATCTTATGGAAAAAATGACAAGCAGTGGTCTTTTTTAGGGTCGCAACATCTATCCCGGTCTTAGGATGTATAGGGATACCGCTTCCTCTTTCCTGACCCTTCATTCCTGCAACAGATGTACATGGGACACCTCATGGAACATTCCATTGACTGCGAACCACTGTTCCCCCTGTTGCCTGTACCTGCTGTCTCTTCTGTGCATTTCGCATTTGAACCAGCATCAACTTCTCCTTTATTCTCCTATGCTTGGAATCCATCTCATCACTGCAGTACCTGGCATACTGTAGAATCTCGCCCACAGACTTGTTTTGCCAGCAGATTAAGTGTTGCTGGATCATGAGGCTGATTTCCGGCCTCAATCCTGTCACAAATTTTGATACAAATTGTCCCATATCTTTAGGGTTTAGTGTGTCCATCCCGCTGTACTACTTAAAGGCTTGCAATAGCCTTTTGTAATAAGCATGCACTAACTATTTAGGTTCCTGGGTCGTTCGATCTATCTTAAACCAATCAATGTCTTGAGGGGCTATTTTGGAATGCAACCATGTGATCACCTGATCGTACTTTTTCATGACTAAAGATGAAGGACCGTGAGTTAATGAATCTCTCCCTGGCTCAGCACTAGGCCAGTCAATCGCTATTTTACAAGCAGACCATAGATCACTAGGTACCACAATTTCAAACAGAGTAATTAAGTCAATCCACAACACCTTCGAGATCTTAACAAAGTGGTCGACTTGCTTGTACCACTCAGCAGGTTTCTCCCTCAGCCTGGGGAAATCATTTGGTAATGCAGGTAGGTCACCTCTTCTCCAAGGGACATGAACATACACTCCACTAGGCACCTCCCATAAGGGATATGCCTCAACTCCTTGTGTCCCCCCTCATGGAGGTTGTGTTTCCCTGTCACCTTCCTCACACTCTTCTTCTTCAACCATCTTGCTTTCCACTTATCCAGCATACTCCAAGCCCTTATTCCCATTACCAGCTCTCGGATATGCATCTTGAACCTTGTCACTCTCTTTTCCACCAGCTCCTTGTCACTGTAGTTAAGCCTATGATTTCCCTGTAACATTTTCATTCGAGACAAGTCTACTCCACACCTCTGAGTTAACTCTGATAACTTCTCATGCGCTCGTCTTGCTCTGCCGGTGACATCCTTCGCTACAAACAACAGGTCATCTGACTCATAGGTCTCTATCCTATCCAAAGGTAAATTCCCACTGATGATCTTGTCTACTTCAGCCTTCAACCTCCCCACGTCCAATAGCTTCGCCTTCACTACAGCCTTGATGGTACCGTGACTCGATGTACTACTTTGACTCTCCTTGCTCCTATTATGGTCTGTCAACCAGGATTCCAAGTCTGAAACATCTAAGACATGCTGATTTCCAGCGGCTCCTTTACTTGTACTTGCTTCCGAGACTGCACCTATTGGTCCTCTCACTGGTGTTACCCACATCCGTAGGTATGAACTAGTGCTTGCCATATGTATAGACCGTATAGTACTGGAACCAAAGTGTACTCCCGAAGCATCAGCAGTAGATGCTAAAGAGGTACTAGATTCCCTAGGCACTAAAGATGGACGATTCCCATTTGTGCTCCCTGTTCTTCCCAATCCAGTCCTTTCAACCAGTACAAGCTGACTCTGACTAAGGCTTCCCACTGAGCTCGGGTCATACACAGGAACAACAGGGTCAATGGTAACCAGAACTGTAAGAGCTTCAGGCAACTGTGAAGCAGCATTAACTCCATTCTGTTCTATGCCTCCCAATGTAGACACTCCTGTCCCTCCTACTACTGCGGATATCCTTCCCACAAACCATGTACCAGGACCCACTTGAGCTACTGCGCTTCCCACGTTTTCTGCACTTGCCAAGTCTCACCCCGTCCCCTAATTGTGGACTGTAAGGTGGAGGATGCTCAGATAACAACCAATCCAACAAGCTGTATTCATTGTCACTACTGTCATTTCCATTTGCCTTTTTACTTCTGTCCTGGAGACCTCCCTATTCTACCAGTACCGGATAAAACCTTTCTCCTTCTATGGTACGCACTCTCCATTTCTTAAGCTGTGTACCCCACTGTGTGTTCTGGTATGACTTCACAGTTTTCTTCATCCTCCCTTCATATTTCTCCCTCTGTTTAGCATGTCCTGCACGCATCCAAGCATTTAACGCTTCAAACGGTGTTGGTCTAGGCAAAGGTCGCAGCGCAAACATTGCTCCCTAAACTGATGCAGTACATCCAGCCGAAATTAACCGAAGCGTGGAAATGACAATTCACCCTCCTTCTCAGTGATCTGATACCAATATTTGAAGCAAGATTATAGTGTGGAGCCCAACTTTTGTCACCATATAATGTGCTGGAGTATCCTCAGGTGGCGCCTCTTTGCCCACTCGAGTGACAACCCCTTCATCATCCCTGAACAGGTCTCGCTACACCCTAAAACATTGCATGATTTCAATTGCAATTTGTTGTTCAATAGATTACATGGAACAATTCTCTTCCAACCACACTTCCAGATAACTACCAACCAATACCAGCACGGCGTTACACCAACCGCCTTCTGTTCTCAGTCATTGGGCTCTATTTTGGGGCTTTCGGGGTTCTAGTTTCCACGTTTCTAGACTAATTCTAGATTCAACCCTCGCTTTGTCTGCTTACCATACTACACTGCTACCAACTGAACGGGTCTGGCCCATAAGCTCTGGACCTGTTCTAGAGACACAATCCGATGGTTCGTTTTAGCAGCATGAAAGTGTAGAAGGGAGAAAATTAGTTATCCAGCCACTCAATTTAACAAGAATTCTCTTGGACACATAGTAACTACAAACAACTACGTAAAGTTAGTTTGATGTATTACAAAGCCAAAAATAATAGAATACAAAGGCACCTCAAGATGAGAGAGTAAAAATACATCAGAATTAGCCTGAAGCCAAATCTGCGTTTCCAATTAAGACGATGCAACATGAATAATACAATTAATTCAAGAAGCAGAATGCAGAGGATCAGAAAGCACGAGTCCAAGTTTCCCTGCATCGAGGGTTGATGAGTAAAAGCATTAATCTATCCCTACTTTAACACTAAAATGGCATCCCTACTCAAGCTTCTTCAGGAAGGAGGCTAAAAAGGTGTCAGCATGTGGGGTTTTACTAAGAAGCCTCTCTACCATTGATGGGTCGGTAGCGTAAAGCTCTCAAGACAGAGCTTGTTCTCAGATGCTCTCTATCTGAAGGCAGAAGAAGAAGAAGTGGGCACTTTCCCTATTCCCATCGCCACATTATTCATAGATAACTTTACCAAGATTCATTGCAAATCATGCCATCTGCTCTGGGTACAATCCTAAAGGTGTTTTTAAATGGGACATGGGTGTTCTTTTCTTGCAACATTTTGTCCTTGGTTCCCAGACCTTCTCCTGTGTGAAGCACAACAACCTTCCTTTATCAACTCGAGCCACATGATTGTAACTTCTTCTCTCCTTGCCTGTCTAGTAAAACAAGCACATTATTCTAGCTAACAAGAACGTTTCTTTCACCTGCAACACAAATGTGAGAAAGAAAATTCTACAGCACGCGCGAAATTCAAGTGTTACTTCTAAAGCGAGAGTTTCCAGGGAACTGCATTTTAGGGCTACGAATTCAGGTAACATAAGAAAGCATTATAGGAACATTATGAAATTGCATAAGAAATAAGACACCTTAAATTAATTATTTACATATAAATGACACGCTTATTAAACACATTTAGCACACAAATAATTGTCAGTTTCACAACACAAGTTCTTCACGTTAATGTTTCCTAGTAGTTACATTCACCTTCTACTATAATTCTCTATGTCACTTTTCCAATGGCCTAGAATACATCACGTCTCAGGTTAATACATTTCAAATTCTAACACTTCATGTTAATATGACAAAGAATTACATGCGGGTGCACTCTATATGTGTAATTATAATGCACCCCTACAAATAAAATTACATTTCCGCTACATCAGGGACGAACTCACCACCTGGACAGCCTAAAACAAATTAAGCCAGCAAATTGAGAGCCATAAAATGTGAGTTACAAACCACAAAGCCAATGTTAAGCAACTGGCAGAATGCATTCCAAAGGCAGCTTTCTGCATGTCCCCAAGATGTCTCTATAAAACCAGAGAGCTGCGCTGTCTGGTAGGCTTCAAGCTAAAAAATGTGAAACACCCAGCCACCACACAGCAAAGAAGTGCCTGCCGCAAATATTTCCTCCCCTCTTTATGTTCTCTTACAATAATTGATCATTTGTAATTTTGTGAACTATTTTTTCAATATAAGCTGCATTTTAAGACTTTTATACGTAATGGATTCATTTTAGTTCAAACATTGTTGCCCGAGGCTGAATTAGTGGCACGAGGAACTATGATATTTAAAATCATTAAAATGCAAACAGTTTAAGACTAGTTTTTCTCTAAAGCAAAGTCAGGTGGTAAATTAGTCTGAGTCCTTCTTGTGTGCCCTCTAATTAAAATGAAGGTCGCTGGCTTCAGTTTCCTCCTTTGAAAACGATGGGCGATTAAGATAAGCCGGAATGCTGTTTCACCAGTTACTGCAGCTCACCTGGTCAGATCCGTGCCTCTTAAATACTTGCACACGAGCACATGGCCGGATTAAAAAACATTTTGACTGCCTCTATTGCAGGTCCTTGGTGCAAACACCTTTCACCACCGTATTATAAAAGCAGAAATGTGGAGGTGGTTGTCATTGCAAGAGTATTTGTGCGTGTGTTGTGTTGTATTTTGTTGTACTAGTGAGGCTTTTGGCATTGTGTTGGTACCGTGCATTCTCTTTTGTCTGTTTTGCTGCCATTTAGGTTTTGTTTTATTTTGCTGTGCGTCATGTGATTGTGTGTTTTTTCTGTTGAGCTATGTAACTACTTTAAAGATGTCAACCATGCTGCTTCATTTGCAGCCCAAAGCAACACATTTCTTTACTTATCTAGTGGCAAGTAACCGTTTACCCCTATCTAGTGTAGTAAAATATCATTTCTCTAGCTCTTCAACTATTTAAGACCCCAGTTAGCCCACAACTGTGGCAGAGACCTGTCTCAAATTAGCACTTGCAGTGCTCACGTTATGTGATATGGCCACATTTGCTTTACAGTTCAGCACAAGGGTATTCTTGCTGTTCCATGTGACTAGGCTGTGGCCGCATGAGACCGCTTACCTGTCTCCAACAAAGGAGGGCAGGACTTCAGGAGGATAATGTTTTATAGATATTTGTAAAGACATCTCACATGATCTCCCCTCACGCCTAATAAGAATAGCACAACTCAAAGACTCAAAAGGATGTGTCATGGTCACCTGCACAGTACTTCACACCACCGTAGATAGCTTTTCAAATAACTTCTCAGTTATATTCATTTAAAAGCGACCAGAGTTTTTACTAAGACTCCCAGTGTCAGAGTGAATGTCAGTTGGAGAGCAAACGCTGTCACAAACAAGCATTGGCAATGCCAATCGGTCTTGCCATATTGATGAGTTTAGTGTTGCAGAAAAACACAGGGAAGTCAGAATATTGTAAACAGTCAAATAGGTGCACATTTTCGTCTCTGGGTCAATAATTCTGATTTGCCATTAAAAGTTATTTCAAAATATGGAAACGTAATTCTGCAGATAAAGCATACTGTTGTCTACATAAGCAAACTATACTGCTTACAGTCAAAATGCACGAACACGTTAGTAAAAAATACTTTCGTGCAGCTAACAACTCAGGGGTACCCTCTAGGAGTACCTCTTTCGTAATCCTGAGTAAGGAAGGAGGTACAGTGTGTACTGCTCTCTGACCACACCCCGTGGCTGAGCACTTCACGCTTCTCTTCCCTAGCCTTTTTAGGTCTCGGCTGGCGATAGCAGCGCGCATGCGCTGCTCTCGGCATTCGAGAGCTTCTGGAATCAATACAGATTCCGAAGCCTCGGAGGCGGAGTTGAAGCCCCGCCCATCTTTTTAATTGGGTAGCGTCATCTTCCATGCAAAACGCTGGCTTCTGATTGTAAAGGAGGCTTCTTAGTCCCTCCTTGTTGCCGCCTTGTCTCCTTTGGCCCCGCCCACCGGGATTGGATCGTTTACTGGCGGCGTGACACTCTCTCCTTCATTAGTCGGTACGCACTTTTTCTTCACATTCGGCTTTGGCAATCATCGTCGCGTGTTTATTTTTCAGCATCGCGCTTTCACTTAAAGTGAAAGCGTGATTTGAAAATAAACACGCGGCTGCCTTTGCGGTACCGCGCTTGTTTTACTTGCTAAATAATGGCGGCCGCAAGTCTTATCCCACGCGACTCGGCCAACTCGTTGTTTTTTTATTTACATAATAAATATTGACGCCGCACATCTTGTTTTCTTATGTATTTATTTTCTCGCCTTTTGTCTATAATGTCAGGGCCGCGCTGCTTTGGTTTAATGTTTCGCTTTACATGTTCACACTTTTTTCTTTATTATTGTAACATAAGTATCGGCTTTGATTCATTGCCTCCGTCACAGGACCACCCGAACAAAATGATAATGTATCCCTCTGGGACAGGCACAGAGCTTGAGAACCCCAGCACGCAATGACGTGCTGCCCAATGGCACGTCCGGTCACTGAATGTTAAACCCGCCTCTCCCACGGGATTAACAGTTCAAGTGCTTTGGCTACTGAGCATCAAAATTGCTGAAATTCTTCTCAAGCCTTTTCATTGCATGGTTAACTTGAGTGGGAAGTGGAGGCTACGATGATCATACATTCCTTACTAATAAGTTACATATTTTACATTAACATGGAAGTATACATTAAAATGGGAGTTGGAAATGGATAGGCCTCATCATGCATTCATTTACAATGTGTATATAAAAAGCAGTGCTGCACTGGCTATAAAAGTTAAAACATAGTTTCTGAACTCCCAAACACGCGGAAGCCGAGGCCTCAATCGCATCTCCGTGATTGAGCTACAGATGGGCGTGCTACTGAAAGCTCGAGCCAGGCTCGGAGTCCTGAGAGAACCTCCAGCCCATAACGAGCCGAGCTCTCAAGTGGATTCTGCCTGTCACCTTCGCTCCACTCAGGATGTTTAGTTTCGGCCACAGCTCCCAACTCTGAGCCTGTTGCTGCATGAGTTTACAATCTGCAGCCTGCGAGAGCCAGCTACATTCACTGGCCTGTGTTCACCGGCGTATGCTTGGTCATTGGTTCCCAGAGTTTGGGATTCTCCCTAGTAAACTGATGTTCTGCCATGCCCAAGCTCCTGTTGAGCAGTCTGCTGCATTTCATTTTATCTTTTAAGATTTGTGTCGGCTCTCAGTCGGAAAATGCTCTGCCGGCCCCCTAGAGGTGGATGGATTCTGCCTGGCACCTTCCCTCTACCCAGGGTGTAGCGTTCCAGGCAGAGCTGCTGACTTTGACCCTGTAGCTACTTGTGTTTGTAATTAGCAGCCTGGGGGAGCCAGGTTCGAGGGTCGGCGTGGGATCACCATCCTGTGATTCTTGGTAAATCACTTAATCTACCCTGCCTCAGATTATGAATGTGACCTACTCAGGGCTTTAAGTGGGATGAAAAACCTGGGGTGTCACTCAAAGGGGCGTGGCCAATGTAATTAAGGGCGTGTCTTAAAAACAGTAAGCTAAAAATCTGTGCTTAGCATAGTGTGTCCCCCGACTTCTATTTTGCTGTTTCTGTCATTGCACCCAGATATATGATACAAGTAACATCATACCTACAACAAGTCAGGACTATTGGTTTTGTCAATAGTTGTCAGTTGCATAAGATAAATAAGCAGCAACTATGGCTTGTATATAATATTGAAAACGCTTCCACTTAAAGCCCTGGTGACACCACGACAATGTTGCTGCTCCTGAGTTTCAAAAATAGAAGGGAAATCCAGAGAGAAAATGACTCTCTTTAAATGATTTCCCTTTCCCTACAACGCTCACCTGCCATGACGTCATGCCGTAACTTCTCCACTAGTGAGAAGTGAGCAGTCTGAGCAGCGCACATGATGTGCCTGCTGTCACAGCAGTCCGGAAAAAAACGGACCGCCTGTGCCAGGGCACAAAACAGAGCCCGATAGAGACCCAGTTTCGAGGCCTCCTTTAACAAGCATTAAAAATGCAATCGGTATCGCCTCTTATTAAGTTAAAGCCATTTGGCTTTGCTAATGGTATTGTATAGCAAAGCAAATGGCTTTAACTTAATCAAAGGCGAGACCTATTGCATTTTCAATGCTTGTTTTGCAAGGGCATTAAATGGAGGTGGACGGGGAGACAATTCCCTAATTCATGAATTTGTGGCTATGTTAAGCATTCCACATTGATCTGTGCCTGCCATAAAGATTTGTGACGTTCCACAGGGCGGTGTGAGACAGGCCTGGCTTGCTTTGAAGTCGGATCACTAACCCGGGAAAAAAGCGCATCTAATCTTGAACACTAAAAATAACTGATAACAAGCAAAGGCCACTTTAGTTTTTTTTTTAATGGCACAACAAACACAAGTATTTATTTACCTTGCAGTTCACTCCCAAAAGGGGGCTGTTCCCCGGTAAAGACTGGGCACTGCTCTTCTAGTTACTGATTGTAACCTTTGCTCTGGTTTATGAAGAGTTAAACAGTTAGCATCCTGTGAACCTCCCATGAGTGCACGTGGTCACTGTGGGTAGACTGTCCATGTCCCCAAAAGTGTAGCGCTGGTGACACATAGCAACAGGAATGGGGGCGGGTAGGCAATTAAATACAGGTAAAAGCTGAGGGAGCGAGCGTTCTCATATGTGAGGATCAACTGTTCAAAATAAAAAACAAGCAGTGGGGAGTGGAGCGCTCTCTTATAAGAGGTACATGGGGAGTGCAGTAATAATGTGCACAAGGAACGTCCAGCGCTTTCTTGTGAGAGGTACTTGGGGAGTGCACTAGTAATGCTCACAAGGGGCGTCCAGCGCTCTCTTGTGAGAGGTACATGGGGAGTGCACTTGTAATGCGCACAAGGGGCGTCCAGCGCTCTCTTGTGAGAGGTACATCGAGGAGTGCACTATTAATGTGCTCTCATGACAAGCACATCTCGGGAGGGGCAAGATCAAGAATGACAGCTGGGGTCGGAGTGGAGGTGCCGAAGCACAGCTGGGGATGGGTGGAGGTACTCCTGTGGGGGACACAGCTGAAGGGGGCGGTGCTGGTGATACGCTCAGCTGGATATGGGTGGAGGTACTCCCTACTCCGATGAGCAGTACATCAGAGGATGGAGGTGGGCAAGAAACAAGCTGGGATTGACAGGCATAGCAGGTGAGAGGTGGTGATGCTCCAGCGAGGAGTGCCTTAGTGGAGCCCTCCGCTACCTACAAAAACCACTTCATGCGCTGTGACGCCATAACAATGGCAGTAAGTGCTAAACAAATGCTAATTACTAACTCTAGAAAGTAGAAAGAGGGGGGGACTCCAGTGCGAAGCCCAGCTGCATTACCCCGAGATGTGTTTGCAACCTCTGGGGTCAGTGGGAAAGAAAGCACTATAGCCTGGCAAAAGCTCTGTCCTGGAGGTGTGGCGGCAGAGCAGCAACCCCAAGTACTGGCACCGAGGATACAATACGGTTGGGACGGGTAGAGCAGAGAGGATAGTGTACTGTTAGGGTGGGTAAGCTAGGAGCCAGGTGTCCAGAGGGAGGAAACAAGCTATGATTGGACGCAGTGGCAGAGCCCTGGGTGCGAAGGAAGGTAAGAGGCTGGAACTAGAGGCAGCAAAGGCGAGTGGGTGGAGGGAGTAAGTGGTTCAAACTATGGGCGCAAAGCCTAGCGTGTGTGTGTAAGGATTTAGGACTGCAAACAGCAGAGTCGATTATGGACAATGGATAAGGGGGTTCAGGGCTACAGGCATCAGAGTCGAGTATGCACAGATATACAGTGCAAGACTAGAGAGTGCGGAGCCAGGTGTGCACAGGCAGGGGAGGGGTCAAGGCTACAGAGTGCAGAGCCGAAAGCGCACGGGGGGGGAATCAAAGGCTACAGACTGCAGAGCCAAGAGTTTTATTTATTCAGCGTATAATGAATTTTGGAAACTGTCGCAGATGGAAGCGGCGGTGTGTTTGCACCAAATTGACCAAGCTAATTTAGAGAAAGTTCTTGCAGTAGTCAATAACAGCATTAATACACTTTCGTCCCGTATATATACTTTGGATAATATTGTATCATCCGTCATTGACATTGTTCAACATGAAGTGTCTGTTTTGTATCAAAATCAGTAACGTTCTGTAATGCAGTTTGCGTGGATTTGCAAACTCTCAAAAGTGGAAAAGTGCCATGGGATTATCTGACTGCTTCTGCACTGTTTTTTTGCCATTTAATTTGACTGATAAACAGAAATTAATATCCATGAAAGACTCAACATACACATTGTTACATATTGAACAATTAGAACAGTTACCATTTTCTGTAGCAGAGACTGGTTCAGCTGTATGTTTAATACATGGGGTTATCTCACTTTTTCACTTCAAGGCATGCACGAAACATCATCCCGTTGGCAGATATGAGCCCCTGGGCAATAACTATATTCATGAATTATGGTCGTTACCTTTCACCTACAGATGTCAGTGCACGGATAAGGAAGTTTTCCTTACAAGGGAGGATTGCGATTCTACAGTAGGACATTCCCTAGTCTGTAAACAAGTTAAGCTTCACGGAGCCTGTAAGGTTTTGGCTCCTAATCTGGCTTGTTTTTTAAAAGGTACCCCTGTCCAAGTTATTATTCCCGCATTAACTTTGCTTTCTAACGTTAGTTATCTTATTCTAAATAACCACGACTGCTGCGGCTTATGGGCAGGCATCCCGTATATAGTAACAGTTTCTCAACGTGTTACATGTTGCAGCAATGTCCTGTTTCCACCCCCGCATGGGATTGTAGATAGTTCGCTTTAGCCTTTCATTCCAACTTTGAAAACAGATTTCAATAAGCTAAGCACACTCAAAGCGCTATTGTTTCAACAGGAAGTGGCTCTCACGTCAGCTCGAGAGACTTTCGAATTGCAGGTGGCGAGAACCGCAAGTGAGATTCACTCACTGCTAAACACGAATCTCCCACTCCATTTTGGAGAATTAATACACCAAATATTTAATGCGTCTGATATGGAGGGCCTTGCCCATTCTTTTAAACTCGTGGGATCCGGACTTGTTTCCTCCTTTCAGACTATTTTTGGAGTAATATCAGCCTTTATCCATTCAGTTTTTTCCAGCGCCTTTGGAGGGTTTCCCCTTGTGCTCCTGTTGATTTGCGGCGTGCTTGTTCTCCTATTATTGCTTCGCAATGGATGCTCGATCTGTGGAGCTGCCAAACCCGGTCCAGCTGCACCTGTACAGTGATCGAATGCGGCAGCTGTTTGGTTCTATGCCAGGGAAGTCTTTTGCCATCGACTATTGGCTGACCTTCCGTTATGCCTACTTCACCTGCATGCAACCTGTGATTCACTGCCTCCGGTGCCCTTTTCAATGGGCCCTGGATGTCTGCCTCTCCAATACCACTCACGCTGCCCTAGATTACGATCTGTTATTGGGTTCGTTGAAGGTCCATGACGACGAATATGCCATGGGTTGGCGTTTGGTGTGTGATCCTCTCCTTGGACCAACGGCAGACTTGAATACCTGTGCTCATGCGCAGTACCTTATAGATCGGAGTTTCATCGAAGTTAACGCAGGTTGCCCTGGCATGCTCCTAACTGCTTCAGAATATAAGGAGCATGTGTGCCCATTCGATCTTACTATGGAAGGTACAGACAACATTCTGGAGTTCATGGCATTCCGCTTTTCCCGCCACATTTCTGTCTCCGAAGTTTAATTATGAATGGATGGGTTTTTGAGTACCCAATTGCAAACATTTTATTTTAAAAATATCACCTTGCAATTTAAAAAAAAATTGGCTTCATGACTATCCTCATTGGAAAAACACTGTGAGGCTTTGCCTCTGCTTACCTCTGATTTTTGTTTTAGCATAGTGCTACCGACTTGGCCAAGGGGAGGGTGTCACGTAGCCTATAGGGACATTGTTGTCCTCACTAAGTTAGCATGAGCACGCTGCAGCTTGCCTGCTGCTTTGCGCATGTTACCTCACGTCTTTATTTTTTGCAATAATTTCTATGGCTGCTTTCACGTGAGAACTCATCACTGTGTTCTCTCTGAATGTTCCTGGGATTTTGACTGAACATTATGTGCAAGGTCGAACAACAAAACCCCTTGTTATTTTGTTCTGGCCAGGCCTTAGACAAAACATACTGATGCAGCTGTTGTTTGGACAACGTACTTTGGTTTTTAGTGGGACACACGAATAGGTGAGACACAATTGGAGAGCGACCTTTCCAGGGAGAAAAGCGAGACAGCACCTATGATGTAGATCTACCATCTATTGGCTAAGGTATGGGGTCTGCTGACAAAACCCATAGATCTTCTAATATATAATAATACTACTTCTTAGCAAGGGGAGGGAGGTTAGGCTCTATTGTCTTTCCATGATGACATCTCCCATCATGAATTATGGACTAGCTGCTATGCTGACTGTATTTGTATTATGCATTTTCCTGCTTGTTGTGGCACTTATACTGCACGTTAGTTAACAAACATTTTAACCTGTTTCATGTCTCCGTCAGATCTTATTGTGGACAAGAGCAGGAGTGCGAGAGAAAGGGTGCGTCTTGTTACCACAATTCCTGAGAGATCTGGGAGTGTTGTGTTCTGGGGTGTCTAATCATCTGTTTCTCTGTGAGTAAGTAGGAGAGCAAGTGAGACACTATAGCTAGTCGGTCCTGGGCTCATGGGTACTAAGGTGGTAGGATGACACCAAGGCCCTATAAGCCTGCGCATAGTTCTGTTCTTGGGAAGAATCCCTGGAACAAACGTACTCCTTCACCCACAAGAAAGTCACCTGTATGGGAAGGATCCATCAGCCAATCCCACGCAGGCAATACTTTCCAGTGTATTATGCTGCCATATTCTGGACGAGACCTGCTCCTGCGCGCTCTGGGCCACAGTGGAGGAGTACATTCCTAAGGGCTTAACAACTTTGGAGGCTGTAACCCCGAAGGCCCCAGACATGTCCCTTTATGAAATTATGTGCCTATGAAGAATTTGAAGCCTTTCAAGACACTGTACCCCTGGTCGGTCAGAGCTCCCTTGGGTGCCAAAACAAATTCTAGCCACTTGGCAGACTATGTCACTGCTCTTGAAGCCGTCGACATTAAAGGACATTTTTTATATGGCACGGAAAACAGTTAAGGTGAGAGTTAACAACATTGGCATGGCAGAGAACCTCTCTAGGCCACAAAGATTTGCGTGGATGAAGGAGAGTTTTGGCTTCATCTCTGAAGGGCTTGCAATGACTGATAAAGACTATGGCGATGCAGAGGATGATGACTGTGAGGCTTAAAATCTTCTTCCCTGTTTGATGATGATGCTGGCATATAGCTCTAATTTCTATTGCTAGAGGACTTGACACTTCACCAGAAGGAGTATATCTGTTACCCCTCTGGCCCTGAGGGGTAAAGGGTGTTTATAAATGTACAATTGTAGTACAAGAAGCTGTTGAAGCCTTGGAGTTGACCTTGCCCACTGAGGTGGAGTCTAACATTTTGAATGGGAACTTGTGCTGAAGCCCCTGCTATTCAATGAAACCTTATTGGATTCTCTCAGGAATGCTTGTGAAAATCAATTTTCAAACCAGTCTGTCCCCGGAACAAAAGTTAAACATCATAGTTCGCCTCTGAGAGAACCCTTCTTTTTGTCATCTCACACGTTGTCAGAAATTCTAGTTGTTCAAACGTCTTCCTTAAAGCTGAATCCAAATGCCTTCCCTGCGGCACCAACTGATAGAAAGTTGACTCTGTGAGCAGAAATGTATTTGACAGCCTAGCCTTCTGCTCTGCTGATGCAACCTTCCTCCTGGGCTGATGGTTCATGCCTTGTGGGAAATGGCAAAACTTACAATGATTAGCTTGCCAGACCACATGGAAAAGTTGTTTAAAGACCAGGTCAATAATGAACTGGCTGCATCCAAATACATCCTCAAGTGAAACATGGACTCTGTGTACACTGCTGCTTGATTCTTGGGCACAGCTGCCATGCTGCATCAGTATGCTTGGATTCATTCTACTGGATCCTGCAGCAATGTCCAAGCCACACATAGACATGCCCTTCAGTGGTGAGTGGCTGTTTGGTAGGTATTGGTCAACCCTTCCAATAATCTGTACACTGCCAGAGGGAGCTGATTAACATCACTGCCCACTTAGGAGCTTTGCAGTACAGAAGATAGACGGCCCCTGTGGTACAGTTGGAAAGAACACAAATATTTATGCAGCAGCATCCATTAAATCGGGGGGGGGTTCGTGCGCCATATAAGGGGGGTGGGGTTCGTGCGCCATATAAGGGGGGTGGGGTTCGCGCGCCATATAAGGGGGGTGGGGTTCGCGCGCCATATAAGGGGGGTCGCGCGCCATAGTAGGGGGGTCGCGCGCCATATGAGGGGGTCGCGCGCCATATAGGGGGGAGGGGGTCGCGCGCCATATAAGGGGGGTCGCGCGCCATTTGGGGGGTCGCGCGCCATGGGGGGGGTCGCGCGCCATTTGGGGGTCGCGCCATGGGGGGGTCGCGCGCCATGGGGGGGTCGCGCGCCATATGGGGGGGGTCGCGCGCCATGGGGGGGGGTCGCGCGCCATGGGGGGTCCCGCGCCATGGGGGGGGTCGCGCGCCATGGGGGGGTCGCGCGCCATGGGGGTCGCGCGCCATGGGGGGGTCGCGCGCCATGGGGGGGTCGCGCGCCATGGGGGGGTCGCGCGCCATGGGGGGTCGCGCGCCATGGGGGGGTCGCGCGCCATGGGGGGGGTCGCGCGCCATGGGGGGGGGCAGGGGGGGTCGCGCGCCATGGGGGGGTCGCGCGCCATGGGGGGGGCGGGGGGTCGCGCGCTACGGGGGGTCGGGGGGGGTCGCGCGCCATGGGGGGGGGTCGCGCGCCACGGGGGGTCGCGCGCCACGGGGGGTCGCGCGCCACGGGGGGGGGTCGCGCGCCACGGGGGGGGGTCGCGCGCCACGGGGGGGGTCGCGCGCCACGGGGGGGGGGGTCGCGCGCCACGGGGGGGGGTCGCGCGCCACAGGGGGGGTCGCGCGCCACATGGGGGGGTCGCGCGCCACGGGGGGGGGGGTCGCGCGCCACAGGGGGGGTCGCGCGCCACGGGGGGGGTCGCGCGCCACGGGGGGGGGTCGCGCGCCACTGGGGGGGGGTCGCGCGCCACGGGGGGTCGCGCGCCACATGGGGGGGTCGCGCGCCATATGGGGGGGTCGCGCGCCACATGGGGGGTCGCGCGCCATATGGGGGGGTCGCGCGCCATATGGGGTCGCGCGCCATATGGGGGTCGCGCGCCATACGGGTGGGGGGGTCGCGCGCCATAGGTGGGGGGGTCGCGCGCCATGCGGCGGGGGGGGGTCGCGCGCCATATGGGGGTCGCGCGCCATATGGGGGGGGGTCGCGCGCCATATGGGGGGTCGCGCGCCATATGGGGGGGTCGCGCGCCATATGGGGGGTCGCGCGCCATGATGGGGGGGGTCGCGCGCCATGTGGGGGTCGCGCGCCATAGTCGGGGGGTCGCGCGCCATATGGGGGGGTCGCGCGCCATATGGGGGGGTCGCGCGCCATATTGGGGGTCGCGCGCCATATTGGGGGGTCGCGCGCCATATTGGGGGTCGCGCGCCATATTGGGGGTCGCGCGCCATAGGCGGGAGGGGGTCGCGCGCCATATGGGGGGTCGCGCGCCATATGGGTCGGCGATGGGGGTCGCGCGCCATATGGGGGGTCGCGCGCCATATGGGGGGTCGCGCGCCATGATGGGGGGGTCGCGCGCCATATGGGGGGGTCGCGCGCCATATGGGGGGGTCGCGCGCCACATGGGGGGGTCGCGCGCCACATGGGGGGTCGCGCGCCACATGGCGGGGGGGGTCGCGCGCCACGCGCGGGGGGGTCGCGCGCCATAGCGGGTGGGGGGGTCGCGCGCCACGCGGATGGGGGGGTCGCGCGCCATATGGGGGGTCGCGCGCACATAGGGGGGGTCGCGCGCCATATGGGGGTCGCGCGCCATATGGGGGGGTCGCGCGCCACGTGGGGGTCGCGCGCCATATGGGGGTCGCGCGCCACATGGGGGGGGTCGCGCGCCATATGGGGGTCGCGCCATATGGGGGGGTCGCGCGCCATATGGGGGGTCGCGAGGGGGTCGCGCGCCATAGTGGGGGGTCGCGCGCCATGTGGGGGGGTCGCGCGCATATGGGGGGGGTCGCGCGCCATGTGGGGGGTCGCGCGCCATATGGGGGAGGGGTCGCGCGCCATACGGTGGGGGGGGTCGCGCGCCATGGGGTCGCGCCATGGGGGGTCGCGCGCCGCCGATGGGGGGGTCGCGCGCCCGCGGGGGGTCGCGCCATATGGGGGTCGCGCGCCATATGGGGGGGGGGGGGTCGCGCGCCATATGGGGGGGGTCGCGCGCCATATGCGCGGGGGGGTCGCGCGCCATATGGGGGGGGTCGCGCGCCATATGGGGGTCGCGCGCCATGGGGGGTCGCGCGCCATATGGGGGGGTCGCGCGCCATATGGGGGGGTCGCGCGCCATATTGGGGGGTCGCGCGCCATATGGGGGGGGTCGCGCGCCATATTGGGGGGTCGCGCGCCATGGTGGGGGGGTCGCGCGCCATATGGGGTCGCGGGGGGGGGTCGCGCGCCATATGGGGCGCGCGGGGGGGGTCGCGCGCCATATGGGGGGGGGGGGTCGCGCGCCATATGGGGGGGTCGCGCGCCAGGTATGGGGGGTCGCGCGCCATATGGGGGGGGTCGCGCGCCATAGGGGGGGGTCGCGCGCCATATGGGGGGGGTCGCGCGCCACGGAGGGGGGGTCGCGCGCCACGGGGGGGGGTCGCGCGCCACGGGTGGGGGGGGTCGCGCGCCACGGTGGGGGTCGCGCGCCACGGGGGGGGTCGCGCGCCACGGGGGGTCGCGCGCCATATGGGGGGGGTCGCGCGCCATGTATGGGGGGGTCGCGCGCCATATATGGGGGGTCGCGCGCCATATATGGGGGGGTCGCGCGCCATATGGGGGGGGTCGCGCGCCATATGGGGGGGTCGCGCGCCATATGGGGGGGTCGCGCGCCATATGGGGGGGTCGCGCGCCATATGGGGGGTCGCACGCCATATGGGGGGTCGCGTACCACTCTTCAATGAAGTACAGCAGCGTAGTCCAAGTTACCACCCCTCAAAATAGCACAGTAGCGAATTCGCAGTTACAAACTGTCAATGAAGCACAGCAGTGTATTCCCTGTTACCAACGCTCAATAAAGCACAGCAGCGTATTCTGTTACCACACCTCAGTGAAACAAGGCAGAGTACTTCAGTTATTATCCCTCAATGTAGCACAGTTACATTTATGTAGTTACCAATCAATGAAGCACAGTAGAGTATTCCGTTACCAACGCTCAAAAAAGCACAGCAGCGTATTCTGTTATCACACCTCAATGAAGCAGAGCAGCATACTCCCAGTTACCACCCCTCAATATAGCACAGTAGCGAAATTGCAAATTGTCAATGAAGCACAGCAGCGTATTCACAGTCACGAACGCTCAATTGAGCACAGCAGCGTATTCTGCCACCACACCGCAGTGAAGAACAATATAGCTGAGCAGTGAATTTGCAGATACAAATCGTCAATAAAGCACAGCAGCGTATTCCGTTACCACACCTCAAAGAAGGACAGCAGCGTACTCCATGTTACCCCACGCATAGTCCGTACCACTCTTCAATGAAGTATAGCAGTGTAGTCCCAGTTAACACCCCTCAATATAGCACAGTAGCGAATTTGCAGTTACAAATTGTCAATGAAGCACAGCAGCGTATTCCCTACTACCAAAGCTCGATAAAGCACAGCAGCGTATTCTGTTACCACAACTCACTGAAGCAAAGCAGTGTACTCCCAGTTACTACTCCTCAATGTAGCCCAATGGCGAATTTGTTACCAATCATCAATAAAGCACAGCAGCGTATTCCCCGTTACCAATGCTCAATAAAGCACACAGCGTAGTCTGTTACCACACCTCAGTGAAACACAGTAGAGTACTCCCAGTTACCACCCCTCAATATAGCACAGTAGCGAATTCTCAGTTGCAAATTGTCAATGAAGCACAGAGGCGTATTACCTGTTACCAACGCTCAATAAAGCACAGCACTGTATTCGGTTACCTCCCCTCATGAAGAGACCAGTTCACCAAAGCACCTAGAAGTCAATTACGCAGCGCAATTCAGAGGTATGCAAGATCGCCCCATGAAGAGGAGCATGCATCAAAGCACTGAGAAGTCAATCATGCAGAGCAGGTCAGATTTATGGAAGGTTACCCCATGAAGAGGCCCGTGTGCAAAAGCACTAAGATATAAATCACGTAGAGCAACTCCGAGGTATGCAAGGTCGCCCCATGAACAGGCCTGTGAATCAAAGCACTGAGAAAACAATCGGGCACAGCAGGTCCGTGGTAGGCAAGCTCGCCCCATGAAGAGGCCCGTGCATCAAAGCACCGAGATGTGAATCACGCAGAGCAAGTCAGAGGTATGCAAAGTCGCCACATGAAGAGGAAAGTGCGTCAAAGCACTGAGAAGTCAATTACAGACACTACGTCAGAGGTAAGCAAGATCGCCTCATGAACAGGCCAGTGCATCAAAGCACTGACAAGTCAAATACAAGAGCAAGTTAGAAGTATGCAAGGCCGCCCCAAGAAGAGGCCCGTGCATCACAGCACCAAGACGTCAATTAAGCACAGCAAGTCAGAGGTATGCAAGATCGATTCATGATGAGACGTCAATGACAGAGCAGGGAGTGCGAGGGTAATTTGACTCTCACCCCAACAACTACACAACACAAATGAAGAAAGAGGTTACGAATGGCCTATTAGAGTGGCACACTGACACAGTTTTTTCATTAGAAACACAGCAATCTGGGGCATAGTAGATCCTCCTCTTGGCTAGGGGCATTTAGGACCCCCGGAAGACCTCTGCTGTAAGGAATGCATAAAACAAGTCATGCTGAGCACCAGCAGACAGACATAGTCTGCACATACTCACTCGCCAAAGGTTCACACAGTCTTTGGCCTACTTCTTCATCCACTTCCAGAGAGGGTGGGCTCCGTCGCCTTTGACATACAGTTTGCTAAATATGCGACGGACTGCACCCGGCAAAGGCTTGAATCTGCACCTGATCCCCAGGTTCCTGAGGGAGAAAAGCATCAGTCAATGTGCATAGAATCTGTTATGTGGTAGGTGCAGCACTACCTGCCTCTGGTGCCCTCATCGCTGTGTAATGCCCCTCTTAAGTTAATTAAAGCCTCAAGTATGAGCTGAAATCCTATACGCTCCTCAAAGACCACCCCTCACCCCTGCCCATTACAGGCCTGTTTAACAAACTGGTTGGAAGGGAAACCTGGGATCCGTAAACCCTTCTCAGCATAAGTTGCTTAAAGTTAAACAAGCGGAGTGTAGTTTACAGGGTCTTTCCTCATTTGGAGGGTAAGTTGACAATGATGCAAACAAGCCCACTAGAATGAAGCGGGAAAAAAAAAATGATCAGAGAAAGCCTTTCTTTACCCATTTATTCAGTGCATGTCTCCAACTTCAAGTCTCTTCTAAGCACTCTATGAAACATATGTTGGCTGCTGAGACAAGCGAGCCCGGAACCATCAGCATTAGTCTGGCAACTTCAGGTAGACGCAAGATGTAAATCCCAAGAGTGGAAGATGTACAAGTCCAACTCACCTGTATTTTTCCAGGGACACCTTGTTTTTAGGTCTCGCCTGAGCCAGCGCATGCGCTGCTCTGGTGAGAGATTTAGTGTGTGGGCTTTTAAAAGTGCTACCACAGCTTTTTGGCTGGCATACAGCGTGCGGTTACGCGCACAATGACTAGCAGAGGCGCCATCTGGCTTTCCTCTCTCGTCATGGTGCGCGCACATCGCACACCACTCGCCAGCCTGCTTTCACTTTTGCCGTCGTGCGCGCCACCTCTCTCCCACCACAGAGCGCGTCCCGCTCCTCCCGCTGGCTGCTGCTGCTCCCGGCGCCATCTGGCTTTTCTCACCTTCTGACTTTATTTTTCTGGGTGCAGTTTGGCCTCTTCCACTGGTATAGGGCGCTGATACTGTTCTTGTGCACTGTACAGTGAAGCGCTTCTCCGTGACAGCAGCAGCTTGTTTTATTTTTAACATCGATCCTCTCGGACACGTGCAAACGCGCACCATGCCTCCTCCGTAAAAGTGAAAGTTTCACTTTCACGGCCGCGCGGCCAATGTTTGTTTCCCTTATCTGCAAGCCCTCATCTCTGTGCTATAGCCATGCGGCACTAACTGGCCCGACAATCACTCCAAAAGAGAAGCTTTGCTCTTTCCCTCCACCATTTCACCCTCTTGTCTTCTCATTTCCCTCTGACTGACTGCATTTTGCTTCCTTAGCTGTAAGCCTTGGTGCTCTCTCCAGGTCATGTAGGAAGATGGAGGCTTTCTTCTCCACTTCAGGCCCCGCCACTTTCAATTGCTTAAGATGCCCAAGATCTGCAACACTTACTGTTCAACGACACAACTGCTCGTGACATCACTGGCCTTCATTTGACTTGACTACTGCAGCAGTCTTCTGGTGGGCTGTACCAAGTATACCTAGGCGCCTCTAGACAAGGCTACTACCTGCACTCTGTTTAACATACCTCGGACCTCCTCCCCTCCCGACACCAATCCACCGGGATCATTGCCAAGAAAACGGCCATAACTGCAAATGACTGGTAATAACCTTCAAATCCGTAAATAGTGTTGCTCTTAGCGGTCTGTCCCACCATATCCTGCTACACAACAGCTCGAAACCTCCAATCTGCTGATCAGTCTTTCAGTTACACTCAAGCCACCCTGTGCAGGGTCCCGGGTCCGAGCCATTTCCATCACTTGTGCCGTCAAATCACTCCGAGTTCGGAACTGCAATGACAATATTATTTGCAGCAACAAAAAGCTGAAGATGGCGAAGCACCCACCATTGTAGTAGTAGATAACAGGCGTCTGATATACGTTGTGTGTTCCCTTAGCCAGGGGTCTGACAATTTCTTGTTGTTCGTCTTGTCCCTCCCAGTTCAGCCAGTGGTGCTGCATAACATAAACAAACATAGCCTAACATAACAGCATAACATAACAAAACATAGCCTAGCCTAACACAACACAACATAACAAAACATAGCCTAGCCTAACACAACATAACAAAACATAGCCTAGCCTAACACAACACAACACAACAAAACATAGCCTAGCCTAACACAACACAACACAACAAAACATAGCCTAGCCTAACACAACACAACACAACACAACAAAACACAACAAAACATAGCCTAGCCTAACACAACACAACACAACACAACACAACACAACAAAACAAAACCTAGCACAACACAACACAACACAACACAGCCTAGCCTAACACAACACAACACAACACAACACAACACAACAACAAAACATAGCCTAGCCTAACACAACATAACAAAACATAGCCTAGCCTAACACAACACAACATAACAAAACATAGCCTAGCCTAACACAACACAACATAAAAAATCATAACAAGGCATAACATAGCAAAACATAGTATAGCAAAACATAGTTTAGCAAAACATAGTATAGCAAAACATAGTATAGCAAAACATAGTATAGCAAAACATAGTATAGCAAAACATAGTATAGCAAAACATAGTATAGCAAAACATAGTATAGCAAAACATAGTATAGCAAAACATAGTATAGCAAAACATAGTATAGCAAAACATAGTATAGCAAAACATAGTATAGCAAAACATAGTATAGCAAAACATAGTATAGCAAAACATAGCATAGCAAAACATAGCATAGCAAAACATAGCATAGCAAAACATAGCATAGCAAAACATAGCATAGCAAAACATAGCATAGCAAAACATAGCATAGCAAAACATAGCATAGCAAAACATAGCATAGCAAAACATAGCATAGCAAAACAGCATAGCAAAACATAGAATGACAAAACATAGTATGACAAAACATAGTATGACAAAACAAAAAACATAAAACAAAAAACATAAAACAAAAACATAACAAAACAAAAACATAAAACAAAAACATAAAACAAAAACACAACATAACACAGCCTAGCCTAACACAACACAGCCTAGCCTAACACAACACAGCCTAGCCTAACACAACACAGCCTAGCCTAACACAACACAGCCTAACACAACACAGCCTAACACAACACAGCCTAACACAACACAGCCTAACACAACACAGCCTAACACAGCCTAGCCTAACACAGCCTAGCCTAACACAGCCTAGCCTAACACAGCCTAGCCTAACACAACATAGCCTAACACAACATAGCCTAACACAACATAGCCTAACACAACATAGCCTAACACAACATAACATAGCACAACATATCATAGCACAACAAAACATAGCACAACAAAACATAGCACAACAAAACATAGCACAACAAAGCATAGCACAACAAAGCATAGCACAACAAAGCATAGCACAACAAAGCATAGCACAACAAAGCATAGCACAACAAAGCATAGCACAACAAAGCATAGCACAACAAAACATAGCACAACAAAACATAGCACAACAAAACACAACATAGCATAACAAAACACAACATAGCATAACAAAACACAACATAGCATAACAAAACACAACATAGCATAACAAAACACAACATAGCATAACACAACATAGCATAACACAACATAGCATAACACAACATAGCATAACACAACATAGCATAACACAACATAGCATAACACAACATAGCATAACACAACATAGCATAACACAACATAGCATAACACAACATAGCATAACACAACATAGCATAGCAAAACAAAGCATAGCAAAACAAAGCATAGCAAAACAAAGCAAAACAAAACATAACACAACAAAGCATAGCATAACAAAACACAACAAAGCATAGCATAACAAAACACAACAAAGCATAGCATAACAAAACACAACAAAGCATAACACAACATAGCATAACACAACATAGCATAACACAACATAGCATAACACAACATAGCATAACACAACATAGCATAACACAACATAGCATAACACAACATAGCATAACACAACATAGCACAACACAACATAGCACAACACAACATAGCATAACACAACATAGCACAACACAACATAGCACAACACAACATAGCACAACACAACATAGCACAACACAACATAGCACAACACAACATAGCACAACAAAACATAGCACAACAAAACAGCACAACAAAACATAGCACAACAAAACATACCACAACAAAACTAAACATAGCATAACAAAACTAAACATAGCATAACAAAACAAAACATAGCATAGCATAGCAAAACATAGCATAGCAAAACATAGCATAGCATAACATAACATAGCCTAGCATAACATAACATAGCCTAGCCTAACATAATAATCATAGCCTAACAACATAACAAATCATAGCATAACACAACAAAACATAGCATAACACAACACAACAAAACATAGCATAGCACAACAAAATATAGCAAAACAAAACACAACAAAACAGCATAGCATAACAAAACATAGCATAGCAAAACATAGCATATCACAACAAAACATAGCATATCACAACAAAACATAGCATATCACAACAAAACATAGCATATCACAACAAAACATAGCATATCACAACAAAACATAGCATATCACAACAAAACATAGCATATCACAACAAAACATAGCATATCAAAAAATAGCATAACAAAACATAGCATAACAAAACATAGCATAACAAAACATAGCATAACAAAACATAGCATAACAAAACATAGCATAACAAAACATAGCATAACAAAACAAAGCATAACAAAACAAAGCATAACAAAACAAAACATAGCATAACAAAACAAAGCATAGCATAGCATAACAAAACAAAGCATAGCATAACAAAACACACCAAAACATAGCATAGCAAAACACAACAAAACACAGCATAGCATAACAAAACACAACATAGCATAACAAAACAACAAAACAGCATAGCATAACAAAACACAACATAGCATAACACAACAAAACAAAACACAACAAAACATAGCATAAAACATAGCATAAAACATAGCATAACAAAAGCATAGCAAAGCATAGCATAACAAAACATAGCATAACAAAACATAGCATAGCAGAACAAAACATAGCAGAACAAAACATAGCAGAACAAAACATAGCAGAACAAAACACACCAAAATATAACATAAAAACAAAACAGAGCATAGCACAACACAACATAGCATAACAAAACAACAAAGCATAGAACAAAACATAGCATAACAAAGCATAGCATAGCCTAACAAAACATAGCATAGCATAACAAAACACAGCACAGCAACACACCAAAACATAACATAGCCTAGCCTAACACAACATAACAAACCATAGCACAAGCACAACAAAACAAACCATAGCACAACAAACCATAGCACAACAAACCATAGCACAACAAACCATAGCACAACAAACCATAGCACAACAAACCATAGCACAACAAACCATAGCACAACAAACCATAGCACAACAAACCATAGCACAACAAAGCATAGCACAACAAAGCATAGCACAACATAGCATAGCACAACAAAACATAGCATAGCACAACAAAACATAGCATAGCACAACAAAACATAGCATAGCACAACAAAACATAGCATAGCACAACAAAACATAGCATAGCACAACAAAACATAGCACAGCACAACAAAACATAGCATAACAAAGCATAGCATAACATAGCATAACAAATCATAGCCTAACACAACATAACAAATCATAGCCTAACACAACATAACAAATCATAACACAACAAAACATAGCATAGCAAAGCACAACAAAATATAGCATAACAAAACACAACAAAACATAGCATAACAAAACAAAACAAAACAAAACAGCATAGCATAACAAAACATAACAAAACATAGCATAGCATAACAAAACAAAACATAGCATAACACAACAAAACATAGCATAACACAACAAAACATAGCATAACACAACAAAACATAGCATAACACAACACAACAAAACATAGCATAACACAACAAAACATAGCATAACACAACAAAACATAGCATAACACAACAAAACATAGCATAACACAACAAAACATAGCATAACACAACAAAACATAGCATAACACAACATAGCATAGCATAACAAAACATAGCATAGCATAACAAAACATAGCATAGCCTAACAAAACATAGCATAGCATAGCCTAACAAAACATAGCATAGCCTAACAAAACATAGCATAGCCTAACAAAACATAGCATAGCCTAACAAAACATAGCATAGCCTAACAAAACATAGCATAGCCTAACAAAACATAGCATAGCCTAACATAGCAATAGCCTAACAAAACATAGCATAGCCTAACAAAACATAGCATAGCCTAACAAAGCATAGCATAGCCTAACAAAGCATAGCATAGCATAACAAAGCATAGCGTAACAAAGCATAGCATAGCAAAACATAGCATAACAAAACAAAGCATAACAAAACAAAGCATAACAAAACAAAGCATAACAAAACACAGCATAGCATAACAAAACACAACATAGCATAACAAAACACAACATAGCATAGCATAACAAAACATAGCATAGCATAACAAAACATAGCATAGCATAACAAAGCATAGCATAACAACAAAGCATAGCATAACAAAGCATAGCATAACAAAGCATAGCATAACAAAGCATAGCATAACAAAGCATAACAAAGCATAGCATAACAAAGCATAGCAAAACAAAGCATAGCAAAACAAAGCATAGCATAACAAAGCATAGCATAACAAAGCATAGCATAACAAAACATAGCATAGCATAACAAAACACACCAACATATAACATAGAACAACAAAACAAAGCACAACATAGCATAGCCTAACAAAGCATAGAACAAAACATAGCATAACAAAGCATAGCCTAACAAAACATAGCATAACAAAACACAGCATAGCACAACAACACACCAAAACATAACATAGCCTAGCCTAACACAACATAAATCATAGCATAACAAAACACAACAAAACAAACCATAGCATAACACAACAAAACATAGCACAGCATAACAAAACACAACAAAACATAGCATAACAAAACACAACAAAACATAGCATAACAAAACAAAACATAGCAAAACAAAACATAACAAAACAAAACATAGCAAAACAAAACATAGCAAAACAAAACATAGCAAAACAAAACATAGCAAAACAAAACATAGCAAAACAAAGCATAGCAAAACAAAGCATAGCAAAACAAAGCATAGCATAGCAAAACAAAACATAGCATAACAAAACAAAGCATAACAAAACATAGCATAACAAAACATAGCATAACAAAACATAGCATAACAAAACATAGCATAACAAAACATAGCATAACAAAACATAGCATAACAAAACATAGCATAACACAACATAGCATAACACAACATAGCATAACACAACATAGCATAACACAACATAGCATAACACAACATAGCATAACACAACATAGCATAACACAACATAGCATAACACAACATAGCATAACACAACATAGCATAACACAACATAGCATAACACAACATAGCATAACACAACATAGCATAACACAACATAGCATAACACAACATAGCATAACACAACATAGCATAACACAACAAAACAAAAAATAGCATAGCAAAGCACAACAAAACATAGCATAACAAAACACAACAAAGCATAACATAACAAAACATAGCATAGCAAAATACAACATAGCATAGCAAAATACAACATAGCATAGCAAAATACAACAAAGCATAGCAAAGCACAACAAAACATAGCATAACAAAACACAACAAAACATAGCATAAAACATAGCATAGCATAACAAAACATAGCATAACATAAAACATAGCATAACAAAACACAACAAAACATAGCATAAAGCATAGCATAACAAAACATAGCATAACATAAAACATAGCATAGCAAAACACAACAAAAAACATAGCATAACAAAGCATAACATAGCATAGCAAATCATAACATAGCATAGCAAAACACACCAAAACATAGCATAACAAAACATAGTATAGCATAACAAAACAAAACATAGTATAGCATAACAAAACAAAACAAAACATAGTATAGCATAACAAAGCATAACAAAACATAGCATAGCAAAACATAGCATAACAAAACAAAACATAGCATAGCAAAGCACAACAAAACATAGCATAACAAAACACACCAAAACATAGCATAACATAGCATAACATAACATAGCATAGCAAAGCACAACAAAACATAGCATAACAAAACACAACAAAACATAGCATAACAAAACATAGCATAACAAAACATAGCAAAACATAGCATAACAAAATATAGCAAAACATAGCATAGCAAAGCAAAACACACCAAAACATAGCATAGCAAAACACAACAAAGCATAGCATAACAAAACACAAAACATAGCATAACAAAACACAACATAGCATAACAAAACACAACAAAACATAGCATAAAATAGCATAACAAAACACACCAAAACATAGCATAGCATAACAAAACATAGCATAACAAACCATAACACAACAAAACATAGCATAACAAACCATAACACAACAAAACAAAACATAGCATAACAAAACACAACAAAACATAGCATAACAAAGCATAGCATAACATAGCATAGCAAAATACAACAAAACATAGCATAGCAAAATACAACAAAGCACAACAAAACATAGCATAACAAAACACAACAAAACATAGCATAGCATAACAAAACATAGCATAACATAACAAAACATAACATAACAAAACATAGCATAACATAACAAAACATAGCATAACATAACAAAACATAGCATAACATAACAAAACATAGCATAACATAGCATAGCATAACAAAACATAGCATAGCATAACAAAACACAACAAAACAAAACATAGCATAACAAAACATAGTATAGCATAACAAAACATAGCCTAGCCTAACACAACATAGCATAACACAACAAAACAAAACATAGCATAACACAACAAAACAAAACATAGCAAAGCACAACAAAACATAGCATAACAAAACACAACAAAATATAGCATAACAAAACATAGCAAAATACAACATAGCATAGCAAAATACAACATAGCATAGCAAAGCACAAGAAAACATAGCATAACAAAACACAGCATAACAAAACACAGCATAACAAAACACAGCATAACAAAACATAGCATAACAAAACATAGCATAACAAAACATAGCATAACAAAACATAGCATAACAAAACATAGCATAACAAAACATAGCATAACAAAACATAGCATAACAAAACATAGCATAACAAAACATAGCATAACAAAACATAGCATAGCAAAACATAGCATAGCAAAACACAACAAAACACACCAAAACATAGCATAACAAAACATAGCATAGCATAACAAAACATAGCAAAGCAAAACACACCAAAACATAGCATAGCAAAACAAAACATAGCATAGCAAAACACAACAAAGCATAGCATAACAAAACACAACATAGCATAGCATAACAAAACCCAACAAAACATAGCATAGCATAACAAAACAAAACATAGCACAACAAAACATAGCATAACAAACCATAACACAACAAAACAAAGCATAGCACAACAAAACATAGCATAGCAAAACATAGCACAACAGAACATAGCATAACAGAACATAGTATAGCAAAACAAAACAAAGCATAGCATAGCATAGCAAAAAAAAGCATAACAAAACAAAACCTAGCATAGCATAAAAAAACATAGCAAAGCATAGCAAAATACAACAAAACATAGCATAACAAAACATAGCATAGCATAACAAAACATAGCATAGCATAACAAAACATAGCATAACAAAACATAGCATAACAAAACACACCAAAACATAGCATATCAAAACATAGCATAACAAAGCATAGCATAGCAAAACACAACACAACACAGCATAGCATAACAAAACACATAGCATAGCATAGAACAAAACAAAACATAGCATAACAAAGCATAGCATAGCCTAACATAGCATAGCCTAACAAAACATAGCATAGCCTAACAAAACATAGCATAGCCTAACAAAACATAGCATAGCCTAACAAAACATAGCATAGCATAACAAAACATAGCATAGCATAACAAAACATAGCATAGCATAACAAAACATAGCATAGCATAACAAAACACAGCATAGCACAACACACCAAAACATAGCATAACAAAGCATAGTATAGCAAAACAAAACACAACAAAACATAGCATAGCATAAAAAACATAGCAAAGCATAGCAAAATACAACATAGCATAACAAAACATAGCATAGCATATTGAATATTTTCACTCCATCTTATGCTGCAACACATGGTTGTTGGTAATTAAAGGTCATCCATGGGTGCGTTAGTGGTAGGGAGCTGTTTCCATCCTGTCACCTGTTCTGAATATAGTGATGGTCCCTCCTTATAAGAGTATAAGTTTCTAATGTGTTCACAACTTCAAAAGCAAAGGCTATGAATACAAAGAGTAGGTTATATCTCCGTTATTTTCTGTTTTTAGAAATAGAAGAACATTTGGCCAAGATCACTTCTTCAGGGCCATAAGTCTATTGTGTCCTCCTCTGACTACAATGCCCTCCTGTTGGGAATTTGGTGAAGCAGGCCCAGATCAGCAGTCTCCACTGGGAGTCTTCAATCTGCTGGACAGGAGGAATCTATGTTTGGGGACACTTTGAGTGAAACGATTTGCCACTAGTGTGCAGAGAACATCTGGACATCCTCCGATGGATTAATAGAATGGTAGGCTTTCAAGATGGCCATCAGGGGAACATCATATGGACGACATAGAGAGACAGGAAAGAATTACAGAGGTAAATGACTGTGCTAGATCGACCACTGCCCCAGGGAACGGGAACAGGCTCCCTGATGAGACTCAGACATACAAAAAGAGCTACTTCTACACAGGGAAAAACACGTCAAAGCCACCATAATGGAAGGATTACAGAGGCAAAAAATACACGCCAAAACAGCATAGTAAGGGGGATAAATCCAGGAGGCTACTGGCCCGATTGACCAAACCGAAAGCCAGAGGGAGACAAAGCACAAGAATACAGAGGTGCAGAGGATACAAGCTCAAAAGGGTATTAATCAAGTTTTTTTGGGGTTATTTCTCAACTTGGTGTGAGGAAAGTACTGAGCTTTCAGGCTTGGCTCTAGAAAACCTTGTAGCTCATCCGGAATGGGGTGGGCCTTAACTCCCACCTTAAAAGGAGCTCTGGTGGCTGTATTAAATGTCCAAGGGGTACGAAAACTGATAATTGAGTTGGCCTGGGGCAAAACCCCTGTAGCTGATAGACTATCAGCAGATATTTAATTGACCTAAGTGAAGGAGCTAGCCCTGAGCCTAGTAGAGGTATACACTGCAGCTACCGGACTCACAAAAAAAGGGATGATTCTGTTGTTGCCAAAACCTAGACAAGACCTCTTGCACCATATTAAAGCCGGTAGTGGTCATAACTGATCTGGAAAAAGACTTTGGCACAATAGGATTCCGATCTATCTTCGCAGTTAGGAGAATACTAGACCACAGGCCTAATATCATGCATTGTGTCGCTCTCATATTTGCTCCACCACTTGCATGCTTTAAGACAGGGTGAACGGTGTGAGAGTCATACCAGATAAAGAGGAGAACTCACCATGTATGCTTTCTCAGCCTTTATTTTTGCTATGGCGATGATGGGCATGGCTAATGAAAGAAGATGTGATAATAAAGATAGAGGAATCCACATATCACATACAGGACACCACACATATATCACTATGCTCAGACAATATACTGCTTTATGTAAGGAGCATTACGTCAGATTTGCCATCAATGTTGGCAGTAGTGCAGACCTTTGGTGAGGTGTCAGGATTAAGGGCCAATAGGATGAACTCTTGCATTTTTACTGATAAACCCAATCCCATTGGACCTGACCGGCAGATTAACTATCAGGGTCTTCCATGGGAATCTGACTTGTGCCGCTATCTGGGGGCTCAGTTATACCGAAGCGAAGCAGGCTTACTTAAGAGCAATAAAGCTAGCGCAGTGATAGCCCTGAGGGTAGTATCTAGCTCTGGAGCTTTCTTCTCTTATCGGTCATGGACAGGATATTGTTGTCTAAAGAGAAAAGGGGAGATGAGAGGAATATCACGAGGAGTTTGTCCTCTTCAAAACAAGAGAGCTCGTCTGTACTCTGTGTGCTAATCCTTAACAAGATAGAGAGAAAACTCTAGGTTTTCTTATATAACCCTCACCCACTAGGGTTGCCCCTTGGTGGCATGCTTCATCATAGGGCTCCTCCCATTTTGCTGCGGAACGGGCGTGCTACGACCTGCGAGTTATGCGGGAGCACTAAGTAGTATGCTCTAAATGATGAAAATATAAGAAGTGGGAGGGGTATTGGAGGTTTAAAAATAAGTGCCTGGTAAGTAAGTAATACTTTAAACAGTCCTCCAGGCGGTATAGTTAAACAGTAGGGAGAGAGAATAGAAAGTGTAGGTTGAAATGTACCTTCCTTTCTATAGGTCTACATGTTTCATGGCAATCCCCATGGCTTTTCTTCAGGACCAAGGATCTAACTCCCTGATTCCACTCCTAAAATAGTACTGATGAAGTGACCTCACACACACTGCATGCTAACAGAAAAGGTTTTTTAGCACCTACTTGGTGTTACTGCTTGGCAACCTGTAATATATAATAAGAGAGCTAGACTGGCAAAGTTTCGGGCAGAAAACAGGAGAACAGTGCGCTTAGACTAGTAAATTAAACAAAGTACGCTGTATATGCTTATATATTTTAAAGAAGTGGCAGGTCATGTGAACTAAAATACAATGCTTGCCGAGGTGAGCACATCTAATAAAACAGTGATCCCTGTGGCGTAAAACTCAAAGCAAAATAACACACAGTCATAGCATAAACACTACAAAAATGAGGCAAGACTTTTGCAGAATAGGTCCCTCTCTCATTCTGCTTGCACCTTGTTTCATTCTGTTGTCTACGTTTAGCTGTGCCCCCTTCCTTCTCTTAGTCTTCATCTCTACCAATCCTCTTTATTTGTGCTTCATGCCCCTCTCTCATCTGACATAGGCCTTGGTTTCCTATCTCATCTAGCACAAGATTTGCCCCATTCTCTCAACTGGCCCTCGGCTCTGGCTAGCACCAAGCTTTTTGCGCTGATTCAGTCCTCTCTCTCTTCTGGATTATGCTTTACTGCTTCTCTCTTATCCATCTTGCCCATGCTCCCCTCAACCACCCTATTGTCTTGCCAGTCTTCTCTCTTTTGCCTGTACCCTCCCTTATCCTTCAAGAGCCTTTTTTAAGTGTTTTACAAGGCTTCCCTCTCATTCTGCAAACATCTTGTGGTCTGTGACACTTTCACATCAGTTATCTCTATTGATACTGCTCTCATCATCCTTCTTTACTTGTTCATTTTCAACTGATCTTTGCCTTCCTTCCCTGTTACCTGGCTTGTGTCTTGGTCACTGCCCATCTATATTGTGCCTTTATCCCTTCTCCCTTAGTGTGCAGCATTTACTCCCTCTTCCTCTTGGGTCCTTACTGCCTGATCACAACCATCCTCCACCTCCCACCTATTTCTCACCCAGAGGGTGTTTCACTTCCCTTTCTTGTCCAGCTTCCTCCTCGCTCAGTACTCTAATTTGGCTTGCATGCTGCTTCCTTCTCTTACCAGCCTTGTTCCTTTCTCTCCTGTCATACAGTTCTTTCCCTGGTCCCCTCTCTTTCATCTTATTCATAGTTGAACTCGCTTTGTGGTCACAAATTACTACCATTTGTCTTCCACTATTTTGCCTTTTTATAGTTAAATATACACATTTAAAATGAGAGAAATACAAAGATAACTATTTAGCAACATATATTGCCCTTTAATAATTAATATTGCTCTTAAGTTATTGAAGGTAGCATAACTAAACACTTAGAATTACAAACTCATTAGGGTGAATAAAAGAGGTTATTTATAACATTTACAGCCTCGTTTCAGTACATTAAATAAATTAGATTGTAATACAGCTACCATCCTATAACTATCCATAAACCCCATTTCTTAGAAGTATATTCCTTCAAAGAATTCTGATCAGCCTTGTGGCTCTGATCCATCTTTCATCCATTTTATGCCTCATTTGGCTTGGGCTTTGCACCAGTTAATCATCCATTTCCTGCCTATGTTCCCTTTCTTATATTCTAATTTCTTCCCTACTTTGCCCCCCCTTACATCCATTCTAGCTACAAAAGTAACACTTGTCCCTTACACTAAATGTAATTAAATACGTAACCCAAAACCATGCCCAGTAGTAACCCCTACCATGATTTGAACATATTTAAAGTAAATTCACTTCAGTAAATGTTAACTTGATAGCTAATACTACATTAATTACAAATAAATGGAATCTGATTACATACATTTAAATATATGAAATAAATTAGCTACCTTTACCCAACTCTGAAAATAACCGCATCCAAACTTTAAACAAAATAAAATTAATTGGATGACATTTAATGTTATTAAATTAAAAACAGATCTAAAGGTAAATCTTATCCTAATGCTGAATAAAGTTATAACTAGGCCTGGGCGGTAAATTCCGTTCCGTTCGCGGAATTTGCGGAATTTGGGTAATTTCGCGTTCCGCGGAGAACGCGGAATTGCCAAAAATTCCGCGATCCGCAGCTTCGCAGAATTTTTGCTTGTTCGCTTTTCAAAGTGCGTGTTCGCGAGATATTTCCCCGAGCACGCAAACAGCGTCGCGAACAGGAAAAAGCATCGCGAACGGGCGGAACAAGCAATTCTGCGTGTTCGCGGAACTTTTGCGTGCTCGCGGAGATTTTTTACCGTTTCGCGGAACTTTGCGTAACGCGACTACGCAAATTCCGCCCACCCCTAGTTATAACTACATTTTCTATATTACCCTAAATTATTTAATACACTAACCTTTTATTAATTACAATTACGTAAAATATATTGGTGTTAAATATAATCTACTAAATTAGTTTCATCTTTACCCAACATTAAAATTCGCTTTCTCTACTCTAAATTGAGTGGAATTAAATACAATTTAGTTATATAAGTATTCGTTTAGTGTTCCTAATGGTTTCTCTTTGTAATATTAAATTTAATTGACTAAATTACTGTAAGCTAACTCGAATGGTAAACCTAAAATTATTTAAATTTAATTTCATTTAAAAAAAGTAAGCAAGCTGACCCTAATACTAATTCTATGCCAATCTTTCAATGAAAGTAGAATTGAAAATACAAATTCTGTAACATTTAGGAAACAATAAACCTAAAGAATATTGAAGTAAATTTAGTAACTTTCAGCAAACTAGTGCATACCTTTGAACTAACCTCGTTTCATCTAGTATCATGCTCTGCCATCACATTCTCAGTAGTGACAATGTTAATGTAGTGATTAAAGGTAGTGAAAGTAGTGGGGTGTACTCCACAGGCAACTTTCCTGTAAATTAAGTCCTTTGGAAATGTCCCTGGCTTCTTGAACAGTGTAAGTGACTCTTTGTAAACTAATTGAGGTTAATCTTCATCCAGCTTGTGTTCTGCTCCCCTCTCTCATCTACATTGTGCAGCTTTCCAGTTTTTCCATACTGTACGTGCCTTGGTCCTTTCTCATCCCTCCTGTCTCTTGTTCTGCTTTATCCAGTTCGTGACTCTCTCTCATCTAGCACATCTCCCTCACTTCTCTCATTAACCGTGTGCTCATACCCCCTCATTCATCCATCTTGAGTCATTTTACTTTCATCTATTGTGTGGCTTAGCTGCTGCTCATATCAGGTTTTGTTCCCGCCTCTCTCTGTCTCACTGGTTTGGACCACATTTTCTTCTCTCATCCACCTTATGTCTTGCTCTCCTACATCATCTGTGTTGTTCTTCTGTCCCCTTTCTCATCCAGTGTGTACCATGTTCCCCCTTCGTCTGTCTTGGACATTGTTTCCCACTCTCATCCATCTTCTTCCCTGCACCCCGCTCACCTGATATGAATCTTTCTCATCGCCAGCATCCATTTTATGGCTCAGCCTCCTGTGTCTTCAACTGCATTTCTTGCTCCAATCTCATCTGCATTATGCTCAGTTACCTTTGCTTGCTCCCCTGTCATCAGCATAGTACCTGGCTTGACTCTCAGCCACATCAAGTCTCAATCTCTTCTCTGATCCTGCTTCTCTTCCTCATCTGGGTTGTGGCGTGTTCAGACCTATTGTCCATATTAGGCACCGGCCCCTTCTTATCATCCCTTTTCTCTTCCCCTTATCTGCTTTGTGTCTTGCTCTTTTCCATCATATGAATTGTGCCTCACTTGCTTTTCTCATCTACTCTGTGCCTTGATCCACTCATCTGTGTGGGTCTTGGACTCCCTCCATCATTCGACTAGCGCTTTACTACATAATTTCTTCTCATTTGTGTGCCACACCCTTTTTTCACCAGCCTAATTCTTTAGTCTCCTCTTTCATTCAGCATGTGCAGTCTCATCTACTGTGTGCCATTCATCTTTTTCTTTTGATTATATTTCATTGAACAAGGTAATTCCATAATTACACATTAACATATACTACTAATTCATCATTAAAGGAGACGTAAAAGCTTATGTCATAGAAACCTAGGTGCTTATTTACAAAGCCACTTGCGCCGCCGGTGCGTCACTTTAACATGGGAAGAAGTGACGCACCGGCCGGCGCAAGGGGCTTGTAAATAAGCCCCATAGTCTCCAAGGTACTGCAAAAGATTACATTATAACAAACAGCCTAGTTCCAGTACAGGTCAGCTTAGTTACATTAACATGCCTTGTAATTGTACTATACTGCTAGGAGATATATTTTAATGGGGAGCAGAAGTTAAAGTTCTATTTTTTAATCTTGCTACCCTACTGTATCCAGATTGTGCTAGTCTTCTGCTTTTCCATCCAGTGCATGTCTTGGCCAGCCCTCATCTGACCTGTGGCTTGTTCCATTCTTCTCCATCTCATGCCTCACATATGTCTTTCATTTGGCTTTCTCCTCACTCACCTCTCTCATTTGTATAGTGCCTAGTTCCACTTTCTCATCTGTGTTGTCCCTCTGGTTACTTCTCTTATCAGTCTTCTTCCTGTGTCACCCACATCCATTTACGTCTCAAAGAATCCTTAATAAAGAGTAGAAGTACAGACAAAGTGGGCACTAGGAATGTATATTTTAAGCTATAAAATTAGGTTAATATATTCGCTCCAGAATGTAATGGTATTTTAGGGATCAATCGAGAAGCGCCATCCAGGCACAGGCTTGGCCACTATAAGTTGGCTTGTCAAAGTGGCCTGTGCAATCTCAATGTTTGGGAGATTGCTTAGTAAAGGCGTTCTTGTATGCACTGTGTATAGTATGCCCCCGTTCTGGAAATGAGGCATGTGCAGCAGTAGCTCGGGAATATTGGAGAGCGTGTCTACATATGGATTGCCCGGCATCGCCAAGAGGTGTCAGTTTGCAACCAAGATGGGGACCATGGCACAGTGGTATGAGATTTCAGGGTGGTAGTTTGTGGGTGTGCATGTGAGTTTCTTACATCCTCCCTTTCTGCATCCTTGTGCTTAATGACAGAGAAAATGTTACCTAATGGTTTCTCAGAGAATGGGAATAATACAAAGGAGGAGGACAGCAGCTTCTCATTTCAGGTGGTGCTCACAATATACCTCCACACATAAAATGAATCTTAGCCTTCCAAAATAGTACCCAACAGTGCACAAGATATTTGCTTCATGCCACCCGTGTGCAGCAGTATCAATGCAATACAGCACCCAGCTTTCCTTTACAACAGAAGTATAATGGAAAGAAGATGAAGCAATAGAATGGGAAAACTGCTGGCACCAAAGATTTGGAATAGTTTCTTCCTTCTTCACTCTACTAGGTATGACGAATCCCATCCACAAGCAATACAGAAGTAATCTTTCATACAGTAGGTGCCTAATAAGGCCACATTGTAAATAACAAGGTGGCTATGCTGCCAATAATATTAGAATCTAAATACTATACAAAGTGGCTGATTGACACAATGTGCATTTGGATGTTCCTTGCTGCTAACCCTGCATTTTTGCAAAGTTGAAGGGTTTCTGAGATCCGAGCACTTCCTGAAATTCTGTCTTTTCTTTTGGAGGCATTCTATTTGGGCAAAATGAAGACAAATAGATAATGTGCACCTCCACATCCATTCCTCATGTACTGCAGCCCTCCTCAAATTCTCCATGGAGGGTGGGGAGCCAGGCTGATCAGTGCCCCTAACCTCTGCATACTTTTTCATACTTCCGACTTCTTCGGTCCAGCAGTGCACACGGGCACCAGCACAAGAGTTGTGCGCCACTGGAAGTATCATACAGACAAAAAGGAGATCCTGACCTCCATTAGTGGTAGGTATGAGGCCCACAGATTCACACCGAGGTAAAACATGTTTTCTCCTAATCTTGTTGCCATTTAAATTAATCTGAAGCATTGATTTATTTCAACAGGTTTATTTACTTTCAACAGAGCATCTTCTCAAGCTGTGTTACTCAAACCTACTCCAATCCCTACATTTCCAACCAAAGAATCTTCCTCAATCAATAAGAAAAGATGATAACCTTTCTGGCTCATGTGGGATGTTCCAATCTGAACACAATGCAACGTGGTCACTCTAAGGGAAATGGCTGTCTATGAACCTTGTGGTCTACTTGAGAACCGAGAGTATCAACCAGGAGAGCATGGACACAATACCCTGACTCTAGTGGAGGAGAGTACAGAACCTTTAATCCTGTTTGAAGAGCTTCAGCTGCCCCCAGGAGTAGCAGGAACATGCCCTTGTCTACAGGGATTAATTGTGCTGCAGTTTCCTTTCCTAGGTACTACTGCCTGTAGCTGCACCACCAGAAGAGCAGAGGGACCATGTTGAGCATTTTATAAAAGGTTCAGGTAGGTGCAGCTGGTCCTAAAGTATCAGCAAGAGGATCAGAGAGACAACACCCCGCTCCATGGAAGAGGAATGTGTTGGGGTGTTCTGTGTGATGTTTGAATGGCAGCAGGAGGAACTCCACCCACTCTGTAAAAGAGAGACAGCATGGGGTCTTCTAGGTCTATATGTCTCCTGCTAGTGACTGGGAAAGGCAGATAAGAGCAGGGAAAAAGAAGACTGCTGTGAAGCTCAGAAAGGTGCTTCACAGCGTGGCCTATGCAAACATATACCCCCCAACACACTCAAACCCATCAAGGCCTAAAAGATACTGCAGTGGAGAGGTGCCAACAAAAGGCCCTTAGCGAGGCCCCTTCTCTTACTCACACTCTCCCCAGCCAACTACAGCCTCAGGGCCACGGCTTGGCAGGGGTTGAGAAAAAGCACATAGCTATTGCTGCTCTAAGGGAACTGAGGTGAAGATGGGCCAACAGCCACATCACCTGCCCCCAGCCAGGGTGCCAGTCTCGAGGGGGGGACGGGGGGGGGGGACGGACGTTTGTCTGCAGTGGTCAACACATTCGGCATGAGCGGATGCAATCCGTTACAGGGGTGGCCGTGCAGTCTCCCTAGCTGGAAGACCGGTGAGCTGTGATGGCCTCCCGGGAAGTCGGCCGACGGCGAGGGATCCCACTAGAGGCCGGTGAGAAGCTTGGAGGAGGCTTTCATTTTATCAGCCACTATCCTGCAGGGCCGCCTGCTTCGCGGCAGACTTAAGACTCCCTGGGGAAGGCTTATTTATGTGGAGGGTTTTCAACTGCAAAAAAATCACCCTAGCTCCCATCTTCCATCGCCCCCTGATCCGCCAGGAGACTTTGTTCTCCATTCATTTCCGAGTGCGGCGCTTCCTCAAAGGGAGTATTTGAAGCGCCTGTGATTCGCAGACCATCTGAGCCGTGTGGGCCTTGTTGCAGGACCGGCTTCAGGAATTTTTATTTGGGTGGGCCAAGGGTGCATTTGGGTGGGCCACTGCGGGGCCAATTTGTTGCTTCTTGTGGTAGCCTACAAGCCCTAGATTACATCATATCTACGTGCAAACAGTCACCATGATACAATGGATCGATTCTGTGCGTATGCAGAGCATGTGGAGAGTTATTTGAAAGTAAAAGCAATGTCTGCACCTAAGTGCAAACCCTCAAATTACAACAGGCCAGGCCCGATTATCCACTTTTCTACCATCCCTTTCCTGTGCACCCTATCTCACAGCTGACCTTGGGCCCCAGTCCCATATCAGCCACCATCCAACTCACCTTTCATTATTCCTGTAAAAAACATTAGTACAATCATCTTCAAACTTAAAACTTTGAATATAGGAGTAAATATAATTAGCACGCACTTTAAAATATGTTCCACAGTTGCCCTAATGACCTGACTGCTAACTAAATAAAACCGAAAGGCCATGACAGGGCCGGCTTTAGCGCTAGTGCGAAAGTCTTTTTTGGCACCCCACCAATGACTTCTTTCTCCACAATACCATTACTACCACCCTCCAACAGTGCCCTTCATCTCTCCGTAGCCACTCTTGCATATGCGTTTCATTTGTTGTATAGCGCTACTCATATCAGTGTAGGGTGTCACAGTACTTTACCTCAAGCACATATTATACAGAGACAATGAATCATACAAGTATGTAAATCAGTCTATAGGGAATGTCACATAAGTCAATGAGGATTACAAGGTGTGGAATCACGTCATCCATACTGGTGGGCAGTATATTTTAGGAGGGTTTGGGCTGGGGAAGCACAAACTGGGGATTTAAAGCATACCCCTGTGGTTGGGGGTTGGCTTTTTTAATAAAAATGTATATCGGCCCAAACTATTTTTAGCAACATTAAAAGAATGAAATACTGGGGAAGTTCTAACTATATAGTAACACAAAAAAAGTGAAGTTCTAACTATACCATTCATGCTTGTATGCAGCTCTTTGATGACAGTTCATAGGTCACTGTCCTATGTTAGGATTGTAACTTCTGAACTACAAGTAACACAAGAATCTCTGTGACAAAGGCAGTAACCCACTGAGCTATCCACATAAAATACAGGGCATCAGCATTTCAAAACTACCAACAGGCAAAGGATTGCTCCCCAGCAGGATTATTATTCACCAGTTATCTTGACATTTTTATTGTTGTCTTGCATCCATGGCCGTGTTAACGATAAAAATATATTAAATGAAGCATACACCAATTATGTGCCTAACTGGCCTGTGCAGATTTTAAAAAGAAAAACAAGTAGTAACACATTCTCTTACCTACTTCATTAGCCAAACTTTATGTCACAGCCTGATGTGATAAGCAGCTGCGGGGGTCAGGAAAGGTGAATCAGAATAAACAAACTTCTTTTCTACAGCGCTGAACAGAAAAGGAAATATCCACGCAGCAGGACGGTAGGCAAAAGTCCCCTTTGCCATGCCCCTATTGTACCTGCACGACAACCCACCTTTCTAAAAGGAGTTTGGTGATTGGGGATGGCTGTGAGAAAGAGCCAAAGGCCCAAACTTGCACTCCCAGAATAGGAAGAAAAACAACGTTCGGAGCTAAGTTTTAAATAATGAAGCCCATTTTCTATTGGCCTTCATGTCCTCACTGCGAGGGCCAAGGCTCATGTTTGGGTGGGAAGGGTCATGTTTGGGTGGGCCTGGCTGACCCGGCCCCCGCTAGAACCGCGCCTGCCTTGTTGCATGCACTCTATCACCATTCCCTCGCACTTGCCTCTCTTGTCTGTTCCCAGGTAGCTCTCTAAGACCCGCGCAGGCCTTGAGCCCCTCACCATGTTCTGGGCTCCGCGGATTGAAGTGGCGCACGCGCTGTGTAGCAGCAAACCATTCCTCATTGTGCGAGCCTCAGAAGAATACATGGTGTCCGCAGAGCCCCCCATCGGCAGGTAGGGACCAATCACAGCCAGGAAGCGGGGTGACTGACAGACAGTTTTTCCAACGCTTCTAAATAAAAAAAAACATTTGCAATGCAACAGGTCTCGCATTTATGCGAGTTCGAGCTATTGCCATTGTAAATGACAATGCCTTTCATTTATGTTTTGGTTTTTTGAAACATAAATAAAACGCATTGTCATTTACAATGCCAATAGCTTAAACTCGCGTAAATGCGAGAACTATTGCATTGCAAATGCTGGTTTATATAAGGTATAGCATCAAAGGGAGGAGAGGTATATTCATAGTGTCTCACCAGTTATTTATTATACTGGCGACAAACATGTTGTTAGCAGGCCATGAACAGTAGTACAGTATGTTAGGCCCTCATAGCGGAGAGACTGTTTCTGCTTGTTGCATCCACTGCGTTGCTAGGAGTAATCGCTATAAATATAAGGGGCCCCAGCAATGTGAAAGCCAAATAAATGTTATGGTCCACATTAGTTGCAAGAGCTCAAGCACCTGTTTTGTTCACACGGGGGGGAAATAGTAGGAATCAGTGCCATCTTGGAATGGTTTTCTTACTCTGGCAATGGCGACATATTCACATTTTTTTCCACACAGATACTTCACAACTTGACTTTAAGTCAACGTAACTGCACTCTTTAATGAATTTTGCCAGTAGTCTATGCACACAAGTGGCGCGACACAGCACTTTTCCACTGACCGGCACGGAAAGAAACTCAGAAACATCCCACAATGAAAATTCCTAGTGGGAGCTTGAGAAAACATATTTTTGAGAAAGGAAATACCAGATAGCCTGTAGCTATTTAAATCAAAACCAGCGTTTTGGTCTAGAAATGCACTCACGCGATTAAAAGCCAACTAAACATCTCCCTGATCAACTAAAACTGGAAAATCTGTTTGCAAAAATTTTAATTATATTACATAAGTGTAGTGACCAGTTTAAAAACATGTATCCTAGGGTTGAATAACTTATTTACTTCTCTAATGTTTTAACGTACGTTTCTGTTTGAGGTTACCGCCCAAATTACACACATTAAAAAATGAATTAAGATTTAAATTTTGTTTCCATTGGAAAAAAAGTACTTACGGCTGGAACAGTTTGACCAGATCCCGGTCAGCGGTGTTTGGAGGAAGTCCTCGGATGTAAAGGTTTGTTTTGCTTAACTGGTCCCACCCTAAGCTGCTGCTGCTACTACTGTTGTTGTTACTTCCGGTGGTACTGGGGCTCGGTGGCGTCATCAGGTGGGCTGGGATAATTAATACACTGCTGCTCTCTCTGTAATGTAAGTATTTGTTGTGTGGCCGTGTTTTTACGGTTTATTAACGTAATGAATTGCAAAGTGAAATGCATGTGTGTTTGTTGCGGAAAACCCTCGATCAAGAGGTTTGAACTCTTTGTTTTCTGTTCCACGGGAGTATATTTGTTCTTAAAACATGTAAATACTTTGGGCCTGAAAGTAGGAGAGTGTATGTTAAAGAGCATAGGGAAACGTTTAATCTAAAAGATTTAATGATAAAAAATAAAATATTAAAAGATCAACGGGGAATAATGTGACTGAACGACAGAGCAGCAGCAGTGTAATAAACAAGCACTGATCATATGCCTAAGGCTTCCAGAAACGGAATATTTACAGATCTGTGCAGAGACCAGAAAACGAGTTATCTCCCCCTGATCGTGTGTAAATACATAATCAATTTATACTTTAAAATCTTTCACCTGTAGTTTTGGATAACGAAAGGGAAATGCTAAACATATCAGAATTTAAAGACAAACAGTACTGGAACTAACCCCACCGAGCACAGACCAACGTAAAAGATATATAGGCAGTTAATTCATTTAAAATGGCATTCTGGTACTTGTAGTTCTGATATTTTCATTATGTTCACTATAACCACAAAACTATATCCCTTCAAGGCAAAGACAAAGCAGGCCCGGAGATGTCAGCATGGCCCTCCGTTTATGATCGGCATTAAGTGTGACGCAAAAGGTCAGATATGGCGGGAAAACGTCACACTGCAAACACAAGTCTGACGTACAGAAAACTGGGAGCTCTGAGGGGTGTTAGTAGTGTGTGTGAGGATGTCTGGTGAACCATGTGACATGGGTGTCTGTCGTGTTGGTTTGTGGACACCTGTCTGCCTGCGTGTGCGCATGCGTCACACAAAGGCCACACCTAGGCAATGCACTTGACCCATAAACTGGTTTCAAATGATGTGATCGTGGGCAAATAATTTAATTCATTGAGCCGCCATTTTCTTCATTATCACATATGAGAGCACCTACAAATGTGCGAGTTCAGCATGTCTGCGGTACAAAAAACTCTTTTGTTTGAATTAATAGACTAAACTTTCCATATTGCTGGCATAGCTTGTTAAAATACATCATATGAGAAGCAGAGCAAAAGGGGTGCTTAAGAGGCAGTGTGTATTGTTAGCAGTTTAAAACAATATTTTTCACACTAACCCACATTTCTTTAAGACTTTTGAAACCGAGACGAGAGTGTGTGTGTTTATATCTGTCTGTATGTATAAATTACAGGTGAAATACGACAGACACCTCACCATACCCGACTGAAAGCACTTTTACCCAACTATTTACTACAGAATACATTTTTAGATGGGGGTGTAACACCCCTCACAACCTCCTGAAGCTATGCCCCTGAAGCTGCACCAGCTCTCTATGTTGAGATCGTTCCGCGACAGTTGTGGCTTGCGCGGGGCTATATAGGCACCATCCATGCGCACTGACATCAATTCTATTGTTTTCACACCAACAGATGTGGCTCTGGAGCGAAAACCGGTCTCTTTGAGACTCTTTCCATTAACAATTTCTGCTGAAAATTCTCAGTATGCAAGGTAACTATGTCACCTGCCAAATCTACAGGGTTTTAATCCTGTGGGAAATGTCTCAAATAAATGTCTGTCACTGACCCACATGTGGTTTCCATGTTTCTGGGATCGGAACACGTCCCCATGGCCATTCAAGACCGGGAAGCAAAGTTCTTTTTTGCGAGGCACCGTAAGACCCTGCGCGGTATCGATTGAGGTCTAAAGGTAGGTCCCTGTCCTGCTCCTGAGGTTGCTCCTGCAACAGGTTGTTTGCACAATGTAAGTCCACAGGCAAATTTAAGAAAAACGCAAGAAGTCCAAGTGAGACTTGGCCTCGTTCCATCGCTCTTGGTCTCCTGTGAAGGTGCAAGGGTGTCATCGTGATTTCAGGTCACACTCCCAAAGCTGTTCTACTTTGGAGTTGATTTCAGCCCTTGTTTCACGACAAACAGAATTTCCGGGTGTAGGGAAGGGCCTCGTTTTGACATGGTTACCCCCACTTTTGTCTGGTAAATGATGTGATTTCGACTGAAAGTGCACTGGGTTCCTGCTAACTAGGTCCCCAGGATCAGAGGTCTTTCCCAAACCTTTACAGTTCTTCCCCCAATTGGCAAAACCTTTAGCACCCTCTGTAAGTTCCTAGTAAATGGGACCCTGGTAGATAGGGCCTGAGGTACTAAAGAAGATCCCTACGGGCTGCAGCATGAATTGTGTCACCCTAAGGGATCCCTCACCAAGCACAGGCACGAGTGCCGTTGCAGGCTGCATGTCTTGGTGCAGACAAAAGTGAAAACACGAGATGTCACACATCCCTGCGTGCCATGTCTCCTATCCCTTCATGTGATACTTGTAATTACCCATACAGCAGGCCTGACAGCTCCAGGGCAGGGTGGTTAGTATTACATGTGAGGACATACCTGCCTGAGCAGATATGCCCCTGTGCTGGTCAGTTCCATTACTGCCAGTACTAGTAACCAGGGAAGCCATTTTAGAACATGTGTTGTTGCAGGGATTCTGCACATACACAGAACTATGCGCAGGATTATGGGACCTTGGTGTATAGGGGCTAAGCCTTCCTACCACCTTAGTGCCCACAAGCCCAGGACCGACTAGCTATAGTGTCTCACTCGCTCTCCTACTCACAAATGGAGGAATCAATGATTAGACACCCCAGAACACAACACTCTCGGATCTCTCAGGAATCGCGGTAACAAGACACACCTTTTCGCTTACACTCTCGTACTTGTCCACAATAAGATCTGACTGAGACACAAATATAGTTTAAAATATTTATTTTACCTAACGTGCTCTAAAATGCAGTATACGTGCCACAACAAGCATAAAGATGCATAACACCAATATCGTTAGCATTGCAGTAAGGCCATATATCATGAAGGGAGAAGTCATTATACAAAGACTTTGGAGAAAGGACTACAGTGCCTATGCTCCCTCACCTTGTTAGAAAAAGGATTATTATATAATAGAAGATCTCTGGGCTTTGTCAGCAGACCCCATACCTAAGGCCATAGGTCGTATTTCTACATCACAGGTGCGTGTTGCTCTCCTCCCTCGAAAGGTACCTCTCCAAGTGTGTTTTACCTAAGCATGCATCCCCATAATATCAAAGTACGAGTTTCCAGCAAAAACAGCTGCATTTGTATGTTTTGTCTAAGTGCTAGGACCTGACCAGAACAGAATAACAAGGGGCAGTGTTTATCGACCTTGCTCACAATGTTCAGACTAAACTCCAGGAACGGGCAGAGAACGAGCACAGCAGAGAGTTCTCATTAGAAAGGTATAAACAGAGTCGTGCAAAAATAAAGGCATGTAGTAACGTGTGCAAAAGCAGCATTATGGCTACCGGGCTCATGCTAACTTAAAGATGTCGACAATGTTCCTAGCGAACACGTGACACCCTCCCCTTGGCCAGGTCGTAGTGCATAGACAAACAGGTGTCAATGATAAGCAGAGCCAAATCGTATTATGTTCCACCCTAATAGAGTTAATCGAAAAGGACGAATAAAAAATATATATAAGTATATATAGATAGATATATATATATTTTTATACATATATATATATATATATATATATATATATATATATATATATATATATATATATATATATATATATATATATATATATATATATATATATATATGCAGTCTAGTCAGAAGAATTCAAAATATTATGCGTACCGTGGAATGCAAGGTGTTCCAAAAGGGCATCATTGTCGTTTATAAAAAAGAGGGATGCCATCCAATTCAGTAGAGCAAAGGAACATTCGTGTTCCTCATAATCCAGTGCATCCAGCCACAGAATAGGGCAACTTGCGTGATATTCGACGAAGCTGTCCTGTAAGAGGCACTTCGCAGCCTCACAGGTATTCCAACAAGCCTATACTCCAAGTGCAGCCGCACGCATCATACAGGCATCACCAGAACAGTCCTGGTCATGGGACAGCAAGGGACCCACCAACAGATCATAATCCGGGTCAGCTCCTGATGATGTGGAGAGGCAGATATCCAAGGCCCAATAGAAAGGGCACCGTCGGCAATGGAACACAGGTTGCACGCAAGTGAAGTAGGCGAAGCAAAAGGTAAGCCCATAGCTCACACTCAGCGTTGCCAGCGGCAAGCATCCAAAAAGCTGCTGCATTCGTTCACGGTACAGTTGCCAAGGGCCTGGTCTGTGCAGAACCACAGGATGGGTATCCATTGCGTGACAGGAGCAGAAGTACCAGCACTCCAAACGCCGATAAGTGGAAAACCACCGAAGGTGCTGGAAAAAATAGAATGGATAAAGGCTGGTATTACTCCAAAAATCGTCTGAAAAGATGATACAAGGCCGGAACCTACAAGCTTAAAAAAATGTGCAAGGCCTTCAGTATCAGACGCATTAAAGATTTGGTGAATCAGTTCCCCAAAATGTAGTGGGAGATTCGTATTCAACAGTGACTGAATCTCACTAGATGTTCTAGCCACCTGCAATTCGAAGGTCTCTCGAGCAGAAGTGAGAGCGACTTCTTGTTGAAACAATAGCGCTTTGAGTCTGCTTAGTTTATTGAAGTCCGTTTTCAAAGTGGGAATGGAAGGCCACAGGGAGCTATCTACCATCCCATGCGGGTGTGGAAAAAGATACATTGCTGCAACAAGTAACTCTTTCAGAAACCGTTACTATATACGGAATGCCTGCCCGTAACCCGCAGCAGTTAGAAAGCAATGTGAGCGTGGGAATTCGTGCAAGAAAGTACTACCCAGGGGTTCAAATCTGCCAATGGGATAATGTTTCATACATGCAGTAAATTGAAAGAGGGAAATGGGCAAAGAAATAACCCGTGTAATAACCATACTGAGGAATCGGTCTCTGCTATTGAGAATGGTAGTTGTTCTAACTTCTCAATTTGTAACAATGTGTATGTCGAATCTTTCATGGACATAAGTTTTTGTTTATCTGTTAAATTAAAGGTCAAAAGCAGAGCAGTTGTGTTCAAATAATCCCAAGGCACTTTCTCATTTTTCAATGTTTGCAAAGTCCAGACAAATTGCATTACAGAGCAAAATTGATTTTGACCATGATACAAAACAGACACATCATTCTGCACAATGTCAATTACAGATGAAACAATATTGTCCAAAGTGTAAATACGAGAAGACAAAGTATTAATGCTGTTGTCCACCACATCCAAAACTTTACGCAAGTTGTCTTGATCTAGTTGTCGCAATCTGAAAGCTGCCACCATTTGGGACAGCTTCCAGAATTCATTATATGCTGCATAAGCAAATCGTTTCGGGCAAGGGGACCTTGGACCCAAAATGAAATCTGCCAGATCAATGTCGCCAGATAAACGTGAGAGATGTTGTTTCACAGAAGACAATGATGACTTTCCCAACCACTGTTGACGCAATTTACCCACTGAATAGGTTGTAACCGAATGTGTTTGTGGAAAACGAGGAACTGGTCTACTGAGACTAAATCCCTCTGTCGAATTTGAAAAACTTTTCTGGCTAGCATTAGTACTGAGGGGCCATATTAACCAGCCCAAGGGATTAATAGTGGACGGATTAAGGGTACCATTGTGGACCAAACCGTGTAAATCCTCTAGAGAATAATTTGCATACTGCTGCCAGTCGTCATAATCTGCTAATGACAGGAACGATGGAGAATTTATATTTTTAACAGTAGCCAAACCAAAACATGTAGTTTTTGCATTGTCTGATTCAGGAATATCATCTGTGATGGTATCAAACACGCCCGATGCAATGATTCAGTTCCCTGCACCTGCCAATATTTGGTACCCCATATTGATTTTAAATCAATCATGTCTTTCCAATAATCATAACCTCTTAAGGAAAAATCGGTTATGAAAGTCGAAGAATATACCAATTTAGTATGGGTCAGCATAAATTTTGTGTGTGTTTGGGCATTTAATTTATAATAATAGGACCTGGGATCAGACATATTATAGCCTGAAAAGTAGACATACTTATTTTTCTGAGTCTGGGAACTACCTTTAAATGGAACAGGACAATGTTCTCATTGCGTATAATTAACATGATTCCTGACTGTGTTGGATTTATGCAAGAAATGATGACCATAATGTTGGAAACAGAATAAATCACCATAATTGGCAGAATTTAAATACAAATCCTCAGTTTAAAAGCAGTGTAATATTTTAAACCTGAAAACAATGAATGTACTGCATTAACATTTCAGTCGTCCAAATGCATCCCAGGTGTGATGACATCACCCAGTGAAACACGAAAGACGTATGGCATTCGAATCGTCTCCGTGGGCCGTATACTTCGTATGGAACTTTATACCAAACAATACCATCTACTACTGGCACAGTCGAAATGTTAACATGGTATTGATCCCTTTTCATTATATGTGATGACGTGTGTGGGGCCAAAACACCATCAACCAAATGTACATCAGAGCGTTCTGGCAAATAATGACCATTAATTAAAAGAAAAAAGACAGTCACAAATCCAACCCACATGAAGAGAAATACCATTGTAAGCACCATTCACATGTAGGTCCAAGGAGGAACCAGATAAGTTCTGCGAAACCTGGAAAAGAAAATGAAAATACGACTGGGGGTTTCATCCACAGTAGAATTCGATGAAGAAGACGATGAAGTTAAAGAAAAGTTGTCTCTGTCCATGTAATAACCAACAGTTCCTAATCGATATAATGGTGGTCGGTCAGCATTAAAAGATGATTGGAGCGTACGTGTAGGAATGTCTACAGTAAGCTCCATAGGCGGCAAGACATAATCTCGAGGTGTAGTCGTTGAAGATGATGACAAAACAGGCAGCACATCAATTGATGTTTCCACTTCAGGCTCCTGTTGTACAGTAGTCACCGTCGAAGACATCACAGGAAGTGAAACATCTCTCCGCGGGACGGTTGTAGGCATACTATTCAGTATCGGCCAAATGGTGCCACTTGACATGTTCAATGGAAATGTAGCGATTCTCCTTGCATCCAGGCAGTGGAGGCAAAATCACAGTTTGAGTGCCCTTTAATCCAAGAACTGGGACTAGTGCTCGGTAGGAGGGACCAAACTCTTTTTTGTTCTCTATCTTCTCCCGGACCAGATCTCCAACTTTAGGAAGCCACCCTGTGACTGGGATCAGCACCGCTGTGTCTTCGGATGAGTGTAACTCCGCTTTAGCAAGAGTGCCTCGAGTCTTTTGTAGATCCGGTAACATAGCACAGTGGTTATCTACGTCAAATGTTGCGGCCGCCACCACAACGTCTAGATCATCAAGGTATGGCACAACATTTTGATGCCAAAGAGCATTTTGTATGGGGTCCGCCCACCCAGAGATCTTCTTGGGAGATTATTTAGTGCACATTGAACCCCATATAAATGAGTCAGCCAACCCCTGCCAGTACCTAAGACTCTAGCTGTCAAAGATTGCTATAAGTCACGGTTCATTTGCTCCACTATCGAATTGCCGTCAGGCCTGTATGGAGACGAAAATTGCAATGGCACCCCCAGTGACCTCATTGCATCCTTGTAAGCCTTAGAGGTCAACGCAGGACCTTGGTCAGAATGGAAGGTATCACAAGCAAATATTCCGATAAAGACACGCAAATCTCTAATGACATTTCAAGCGTCAGCACTACGTTGTGGCCAAACCCAAAGGAATCTAGTGCACGAGTCCACTGCAACCAAAATATATTTATAGGCAGTGTCTGACGTCAAAGGACCGCATTGACCAAGATAAATACATCCAAATGGTTGATTTGAAATGTATAGCTGCGTGTGAGGTGGACGTGCATCCGTGGACGGTGTTTAATCTGATGACAAATGTCACAAGAAAGCACATAATTACGAGTTTGTCTATACAGACCACGTCACCAATAACGCTGCTGCAAAAGAGACACTGTTTCTGAAACTCCAGCATGAGCAGAAGCCATGCCTTCATGCGTGGCAATGATCAAAGGAAGCCTGCGGTCCTCGTTGGGAATCAGCCGATCCCCAACGGACAGAATGGAAGCAAAGGGAACTTGTTCCGGTGATAAATGATGAGAATACTTAGAAGGGAAATCTTGTGGGAACGCCATCCCATCCCTTGTAGCAGCTATAGCTTCCAGAATTTCATTTTCAATTTTAGTCATGGACCTTGTAACTGCTGCTACTGAACATGTGGCAACTGCAGATTTGGCTGCCTCATCAGCTAGAGAATTACCAACAGCATGTGCTCCCACACGCTGATGGCCAAGATTATGTATAACATGTGTGAGTGGCAAGCTTTCCTTAAGAGCTGCCACTCAAAGCCAAAGCGTCTTACGCTTGATTGCGCTACCTTTAGAGTCTTGATAATTGTTTTGAGACCAAAAGAAGAGATTGTCATTAAAGGATTGTACACAATAGAAAGAATCGCACACTATAAGAGTAGGTACATCTGAATCAGTGAATTCGAGAGCCAACACTAAAGCCCGCAGCTCAGCCAACTGAGCCGTGCAGTCACCAAGAGACTGTGTGTGGACTAAGGAAGACTTAAACTCACCGTCAACCATAGAACCTGCCACAATAGCACAGGCGGCCGAGTAAGCATGTTTGGAACCAACGGCCGGCTGCGCTGATCCGTGGGTATAAACTATACACTTGTATTGTTCCAAGAGGAAGTAAAAACTGTGGCGCAGGAGGAACTTGTTCGCACTGTAAAAACTCCTGCGTCTGCAAGGATGGGTCAAAAATAAAAGTGACATCAGCCGATGTCAAAGAACTCGCCCACTGAATCCAATGCGGGTGCAAGGCCTTAGAATTCGGTACGCTCTCCTTTGTGACCGCCTCTAGAGTAGGCACAGGCGATACCATAAGAATGCGTTTCCCCTGAGCCAGAGAGCGTTCCTTCAGGATCGCCATCTGTACTGCTGTAAGAATTTTCTCAATGGGGGAAAAACGCATCTCTGCTGATGTGTACAAATGCGATTTGTAGGCAATGGGGACTGTATCTTCCTCATTGAATGTCAGGTAAGTGAAACCTACCGTACCAGGTACAATCTGTATGACTAATTTAGTCATGTTGTCATGAGTTAACAAGAAGTTGGTCGCAAGAAGATCAGACTGCAAAGACCGAAGAATTTCTGTATGTTCCAGAAGCCAGCTGGAAGACAAAAAAGAAGGTTGTATCAACGCGTATAGCGGTTTGATACACTGAGCATAATCAGGAATGTAGGTCCTCCCTTCGAAAAACCCAGCAAAGATTGTAACTTCTTAAGAGAGTATGGAGGTTGCAATTGAGCACATTTCTTCAGAAAGTGGGGGAGAAGCCCCTCCCTTCATTATTGAGTTCATTACCCAAAAAGAGAACCGCCAAGTAGACGATGTGAGACATAGCAAAGTTGAATTTGTACCCTAAGTCTGCAAAGGACAATATGATGCGGTCAACATGCACCTGATGCGGTATTAATTCATCATCCGTCAAATAAATGTAATCGACATAAGAGAAAGCATTGGGATCCATGTTGTGTAAAAGCGACACAACACGCGCAGCAAACACACCAGGACTATTCTTATAGCCCATAGTCAATCATGTAAATCGTTTTTGATTGCCGACCGCAGTAAATGCAGTCCAGTCACGGCTCTCAGGAGCCAAATTGTGACTGTAAAATACATTGGAAATATCCAAAGTGGTTTTATACTTTTTTCGGACAGTGTTATTTATTAACGCAGAGCTGTGGGTGTTCTGTACGGCAAACGTACGAGCATGACTGTTCAAATTTCTATAATCCAAAACTATGCGATATGAACCGTCAGGTTTCGATATCGGGAAAAAAAGGATTATTCATGGATGAAACACAGGGTTCAATCACACCCTGATATTCCAACTGGGCCAACATGTCACTAACGGACGCTTTCGCATCCCGTTTGATCGAATATTGTGCCTGTGGCATTGATTGCAAAGGGATCTCATGCACCAGTGAATCTCTATCCCAGCCCACCTGATTGCGATATACAGCCGGCGCAAGAGCTAAAGCCCATTCCGATGTGTAAGCCTGTTTAGCCTCTTCAGAGACGTAACGCGAAAAGCTCAGCAGTATCACATCCTCACCTCGGGAAGAAGCCAAAACAAATGGAGGAGGCCAATCTGTCTCCGCCAACAAAATGTCGTATGACGAGATAAGGTTATCCCAAAAGATACCCTTAATTGTACATTGTATATCACCTTCAATTTGGAGGACTATCTCATAAAGTCTATCAGGGGGTGCAACTCTTGTATCAGCTGTTTCCACTGTAATGAATATGTCAGTTGCTCTCGCCTCCAGACAAGGACGGAGTACCTCCCATACTATTGTAGCTTCCGCCACGCTGTCGAGGAGTGTCACAGCCCACCTCCAATCGAGGAGCAGGGTTCTCACCGCCTGAGGCATACTTCGCTGTCACAGCGGCAACTTTTTTCTTTTGAAACGGGGCACGATATGTCGTTTGTCCCTCCGGTTTGGCTTTTGCGTCAAACTGGCGTGGCGGATTACGACGTTGTTGCGTGCTCTCGCCTTGTCTACGATCTTGTCGCTCCCCTCCACAGAACTGTTGATCCGACGAGTCCTGCAAGGAACAAGGAGAGCGAGGATCAGTAACCTGAAACCTCTCTGGTGTTTTAATCTTAGAGCGGTCACGTAAATCATACCTACGCTCGGAAGCATCAGGTGTTGGTGAACCAGCACGTGAACCTTGCTTCTGCTGTTGTTGTTGTTGTTGTTTTTTATTCTCGTTCCAATTCTTTTTAGGAAAGAATGGACACCCCTCCTTCTCAGGAGGGGGTTTACTTTGCGGTTGAGTAAAACGGTTTAATCCCCAAATTATTACGCCCTAATGATTTATACACTTTGGCTATAATCTCAGGCAATTTGCGTTGTTTGTACACGTTAGCCACTGCCTCAAGGCGCTGACTCGCCTGCAATGAACTGCTTCCCCCTTGATGTTAGCCAGTATCATATCGGAGACCATAGGGAATACCCCAACCAGTCTCATACCCAACTCCAGGGCGGCCTCCGCCCCATGTTCATCCTGAACTTTCTTAAGAACTGTCGGAAGCACAGTCATGGAGGGGGTGCCAAAGCATAGTGAATACACCCCTGCAAACACCTTCCCCCAAGTGGTGCAGTCTGCTAAATTGGGAATAAAACCTTTTGGTAAGCTCATCGTGAGTATTCTGTGTTTATCCAGAGGAGTAGTATTCGGAAATACAGCTTTGAGTTGCTCAAATTTCTCTGCTAACCAGAACGGTAAATCATCCCTATTTTAAGGACGTTTGCCCATCACCGAATTAATCATGATTGGGCTGATTACCAAGCCACCATGTCCTGGTTGCTGTGGAGGGGTTCCAGGCGGAGCCGCTTGAACAGTGCGAGACATATATTGTATCACACTTCTGTGTATGTGGCCCAAAGATTCATGCAATTGACGCAGCTCCGCGTGTGTAACACCACGATAATTTGGGTGTGGCGTAAATCCTGCCAAAACGGGCCATGTGGCTCCGTCGACCGATAAAGGGCCTAAACGGACCATTGTAACAGGGTGATGTAGGGCGCCATTAAACCAGATGGTGTGCTCCCAAGCTGACAACGGAGCTTCAAGTAACCGATAAGGTCGATAATCCCGGGGAACCGCGCCATTTTCATATTCATGAAAGAAATTATCATTCCCATCCACCGCCGGAAACTTAACCCAAGAGTAAAAAACCTTGAAGCGAAAAGCTGCGTTTGCTTCAACCACAAAGATAATGTTTGCTCCCGCAACCGGGACTCCATGTTGAGTCAAATGAGCAGTTAGTGCTGCGCGATTAGGAGCAGGAATAGCAATAGCCATTATCTAAAGAGAAAGGAAAACAAGGAAAATGGTATTGCAACACTGGGTATTAAAGAAGAAAAAACAAAACCTTTTAACAACCAAGCTTGAAAAACCTATAATCTCTAATATAGGAGGGAAAGCCCTCTCACCACAGACATCTCCGGTAATTGGTGAGAGGGTTTTGTGGACAAGCACAAGTGCTACTCAGGGGTCTCGCGAATAAGTACCAGACCAAACATTGGGCGCCATGTTGCAGGGATTCTGCACATACACAGAACTATGTGCAGGATTATCGGACCTCTGTGTATAGGGGCTAAGCCTTCCTACCACCTTAGTGCCCACGAGCCCAGGACCAACTAGCTATAGTGTCTCACTCGCTCTCCTACTCACAAATAGAGAAACCAATGATTAGACACCCCAGAACACAACACTCTCAGATTTCTCAGGAATCGCGGGAAAAAGACACACCTTTTTGCTTACACTCTCATATTTGTCCACAATAAGATCTGACTGAGACACGAAGATAGTTTAAAATATTTATTTTAACTAACGTGCTCTAAAATGCAGTATATGTGCCACAACAAGCATAAAGATGCATAACACCAATATTGTTAGCATTACAGTAGGGCCATATATCATGAAGGGAGAAGTCATTATACAAAGACTATGGAGAAAGGACTACAGTGCCTATGCTCCCTTCCCTTGGTAAGAAAAAGGATTATTATATAATAGAAGATCTCTGGGCTTTGTCAGCAGACCCCATACCTCAGGCCATAGATCGTATTTCTGCATCAGAGGTGCGAGTTGCTCTTCTCCCTGGAAAGGTCCCTCTCTAAGTGTGTTTTACCTAAGCATGCATCCCCATAATATCAAAGTACGAGTTTCCAGCAAAAACAGCTGCATTGGTATGTTTTGTCTAGGTGCTAGGGCTTGACCAGAACAGAATAACAAGGGGCAGTGTTTATCTACCTTGCTCACAATGTTTAGACGAAAATCCAGGAACGGGCAGAGAACGAGCACAGCAGAGAGTTCTCATGTGAAAGGTATAAACAGAGTCATACAAAAATAAAGGCATGTAGTAACGTGCGCAAAAGCAGCATCATGGCTACCGGGCTCATGCTAACTTAAAGATGTCGACAATGTTCCTAGCGAGCATGTGACAGTGTTGGACACTGGTGAAAATAAGTTCCCCAGCTACATGATGGCTTCACTGAAAATAGGGATATTTGGTATCAAACATCTCGTATTGGTAAACTCACACTGATGCCAATGTAGGATTTATTAATACATGCACTCAGAGAGCACCTTAGAGGTGCCTCCTGAAAACGTACCAACCTCTGGTGTCCTTGCTGACTGGTTTCTGCCAGCCTGCCACCTGAGACGCTGTTCTGACCTCCGAGGGTGATAGCCGTTTGCTCTCAGGAGACCTAGAAAAAAAAGGCTGTCTGGGAAGAGGGAGTAACACCTCTTCCCCAGGATGACCTGCTGATTATCCTCGTTGGGCCAGCGAGCTTCAAAGAAGCTGCCGCCTTTGGAAAGCGAATCTTACTCCCCTCAAAGGAGAAGAAGCCACCCCCCCTGTCCAGAGCCTCCTTGGCACCCATATAGGCAGGAAAATTAGCTAATCAGGTAGGTGTGCCACCCCCAGGTTAGTACCACCCCTAAGGTGGGCTACTGTGCCGTGGAGTCAACTTTTCAAAAGTAGCCATGTTTATGATGGCATACTTCGGAATTCTGAGACAGGGTTATGCCCACTTCCCACAGGAAGTGGTCATAAGGGGGAGTACTGACCCCAAGCGTCAGTAGCCCATTGGCTACTACCCTACACTCCCCTAACACCCCAAAATTCCATATTTAGGGGAGTGCCTGGCTCCAGAGAAGCAGATCCTGATGACCTAAGAAGAAGAAGTACAAGGAGAGCCACAAAAGCAGAAGACTGAAGAGAGCACCTGACTTGGCTCCATCCCAGATGACCTGTCTGCCGTTCTCTGTCGACCCTAAACCAAAGATGACTCATCCTGCAGCTCCAAAACCTGGGAGGACTGCCTGTATTCAATAAAGATCAAGAACTCTAGTGAACAGCTGACCTGTTCTGAAGAACTCCAAAGGAAAAGACTCTGAGGCCTGTGGAACCGTCAAAACCCGACACTAAGGCAACCACTGCACCTGTCATCTCTGGCCCGAGTGGAAGTGGGCCAACGGTGCCCACAAGGTTCCCCAGCCCTCCAAAGCTCAAGTCCATTGTGGTTTCACCCCTCATGGTCTCCCCGACGTGTCCTGCAGTAGACCCCCTCGACCACGACTGCTCCCGGTAAGAGAAACCCAACGCCTAAGGTGAGCCGGGTCTGGTGGCTCAGTGGACTAATGCGTCTACTGCAGGGGCCTGTGTTCGACCTCATGGTCACAGGTTCAAATCCCGGCGGGTCCACTCAGCCTTTCATCCATCTGAGGTCGATAAAATGAGTACCATTGAGTTGGGTAACAACAAACATCTGTTATTCAGCGCCAAGATACCCGTAGTGGTGAAGTGCGCTTTACAAATACACATGTTATGTTATGTTATGTTAAAGACACCTCTGCAGCAGTCACCCCTGGGCCGTGGAGAAGAGGATCCCAGGTGTCCTTACGTTCCTGAGCATCACAAGCCTTGGAACCCCCCCCCCCCTTGTTGGTTCAACGGGACTGTCTTCCTAGCCAGAGCTTGCAGCCTCTTTTTACAGAGACAGAACCCCATTGAAACCTATTGGGCTCGCAACGCCTATTTGCACCCTGCATCCGGTTGCCCTCCTGCCGCTGGTGGTGTACTGCTGCCTTGGACCTTGTCCACCACTCATCTTAACTCTGGAAGATTGGTCCTGTAAGATGATGTACTGTACCTGTTTGCAGAACTTGTTCTTCCTTCCATAGGATAACATTGCAGAACTCAGAAATTGCACTGTGTCCACTTTTTAAAGTGAAAAGAATTTATCTTCGAAAACATCCTTACTTGAATGAGTTTTCTCTGATGCCTAAACATATATAAAGATACTTGCTATTTCTAAATTGGTGTGGATCTCCTTCTTGAGTTGTGAAGTCATTGTGGGTATCTGTGTTAAGTCTAAGACTGTTGACCACACTACCCTCTAATAGAGCACTTTGGGATTGCATAGCAAGCCTTGTCCACTCATAAGGGAACCCCTGGAATCTTTACATGGTATATCAACTTATTGCTATATCACATAAAGAGCCAGCTTCCTACACCGGGGCTGTCGGGACGGCACAGCAAATGGAGGACTTCTGCAAAGCCATGCTGCTGCTTTTTGACACATTACCTGCTCCCTCTGGTGCACCAGCGGTCCCCAAGGAGATCGGAGGCCTCCCATTTGGGCTTCTACTGGCGGGTCTGCCCTTTGCACCAGTTGGACCTTCTGGATCCTCTCAGGGCTTCAGATGACTTCGGTACCACACTCTGCTGGTGCCACTCCATCGATGCTGATTCCGGCGCCATCGACTCCGGACGATGACATCCAACCCATAGTGCTTTCCTGACGCTAAGACTGTGCTGCCTCAACCTCAACTGAGGCTGCGTGCTCTTTTAGGTGAGCAGCAACCTTCCTACCGCCCTTCTGACTTCGATCAAGTGCCTCTAACCTATGGCAGGGTTCATTTCCTTCATGAGTTATTCAGCACAGACTCTAATGATGGGGGGTATGATGCTGGGGGTAAGATTCCAAAGCATTACCAAGAGGACAACTGAAAGATGCCAGTGGTCTGGATACCTCCCCAGACACTGGAATATCCCGTACCCCCGGGCCTGCCACAGAAGATAGAGTCTATTTTACTATCATTATGCAAAGGGTGTTAGAAGTTCTTGATCTTCAACTTCCTACTTAGGAAGTTAAAACAAATGTTCTGACGCCCTGCTTCAGCAGACCCAGCTTTCTCACTCAGCATCCCACCCCACCCTTTTGAGCCTAGTGGTGCAGGCATTGGCCAGCACAGTAAACCCAAACTCATTTCCTGCTACTCCTCCCGACAGGGAAATCGAAGAGGATAGAGACATTTGGTAAGCGCACTTTCTCCTCTACTTATTTGAACCTTTGCTTAGTGAATGCCAGCTGCCACTTGGGCAGTGAAGAGAAATTGGTGTAACGGCCTGAGCTGCCTGCTTCGGAGCCGGTGGGATTGAGTCTCTGCATTAGTGTCAACATCCTTGGATTCTGGGCAAATCACTTTATCTAACTGTGCCTACAATGCAGTGCCTTGAGACCCTCACAGCTGATTTGTCGCGCTTTACAGATCCTGGATTTATTTATTTTTCTTGGGATGCCACTCTCACGCCTTGTGGGACTCCATGTCCCAAGTGTTGCCCATAGTCCCGCAAGAAGCCCGGGCCATACTTTCCCAGGTTATGCAAAATGGTTGTGATGCAGCCAAGTTCACCATCCGCTGCAGACTAGATACCTGAGGGCTATTGGCATCTGTGTGGCCATTCGTAGGCATGCCGGGATGTGGTCTACTGGCTTAATGGGTAACGTTCAGGCCAGCCTTATGGACATGCCATTTGATGACTTTTGGGGACAAAGCAAACTTGGCCCTGGAGTGCAACAAAGATAGCAGGGAAACAGTGTGCTCCTTGGGACTTTCTGCTCCTCTACGCCAGCCAAACCAGCAGTTTCTCCCGCTCCGTGGCTACGGCAGGGGCTTCTAATACCACTAACATCCTCAGCAGGTGCAACAATCATCCCAGCCTTTTCCCTGCCATGGTATCCAAAGGAGACAGCAACAGGGACAGCAAGTTCCCACACCCTGCCCCAATACACTAAACCCTTCTGGGAGGTGGTCGCACCTCCCTGTGACAGGATATCTTTTGTTCTGTCTTCCCATGCTCGAGCTTGGCTCAGCAGCAGGAGGGCAGAAACATGTCTCTGGTCGGTAGCAGCCCTAGCTTGCTGTCTGGTTCTGGAAGACTGGTACCTGGAGCACTGAGGGCCTCCCAGATGAGCTTTACAGTGTGTGGAATCATACCTCCCACACCGTTTACGGTGTGGGAGGTATGATTCCAGCATGTTTGATACCAAACATGACAGGGTTCGTTCCAGCCAGTTTAGAGATGGCCATCGCGTAATGACGCATGTCCACTCTATATATCGTAATGGCTGATGCACTTACAACCCGGGAGAATGGACTCCGAAGGTTGTAGGTGTGTCCCGCTCATGCAGGGGCACCCTCACACTTAGAACAGAGCACCCTGCCTTCAGGACTGAAAGGCCTGCCTTAGGGGTGACTTATAGGTTTTAAGTGCAGTGACCTCAGATGTAAGGAAACTTATATCTGTCGTAGGTGGTGCAAGCACCAGCTTACACAGGCTGCAATGGCAGGCCTGTAGTCACGATTTGAGTGGTCTCCCTTGGGTGGCATAATATATGCTTCAGCCCATGGGAGACCCCTGGTGTACCTATGCCCTGGATACCTTGGTACCATATACTAGGGACTTATAAGGGTGCGCCAGTGGCCAATCTGGGATGTACCTAAGTACTCACCATATCCAATTTAGGGGAAAAAGCACAGAGACCGTGGTCCTGATTAGCAGGATCCCAGTCAGACTAGTCAGAAACAGCATAACACCAGGCAAAAAGTGGGGGTAATCATACATAAAAGCAGATCCTACTTTCCTACACACGTTAGTTTGGTGCCTTTGTGTTTCAACCTGGCAAAGATTGTGGTTGTTGCTTGAGAAGGGTTTTCACTCCCCTCAAACAGAAATCCAATTTCTAACACCTACTTTAGAACATTCCCAAATAACGATCCCCAGGTTGGTTAGAGAATGGTCCAAACCAACAACAAATAACAGATTTCAAAATGATCTCTCAGCCTCCATTCAATGTTCTGAGAGCCAGATATAGTTAGGGATGTTGGCGTAGTACGAATGGTGAAGATCCCCTAGCCGGCTGCTCTCTGAGTCATTTCAAGCATACATTACATCCACTGTAGGCTGGTCTCATCACTTCAGAGCACAGGACTTTAGTTATCGCTATTCCGAGTGGCATACTGAGATTATCAAAGTAAATTATCAGCCTTTATGGGTGTTACATCTGGCATATCTGTATCTTTTACTGTTGATTACACTGAGATCAAGTGCCCATCAGTGTTGTCTGATTTTGTGCCAGTGGGAACTTTCAGCTGCCAGTGACAGCAGGTATTGCAGCGCGCTTTGCTTGCAATGGTTGTCTAGCTGATTGCGTCTGTGTTTCCAGTGTCATCTGCTCTTGAGCTGTTGAGGCCCCATAATGAGAGGAGGCCTCTGGTCACCATTTTGCATTTCTTCCCAGGCTTCTATTGGATCTATGAAGAAGCTTATTTAGCACATACCTCTCACTCATGTCGTGCAGTCTGTATTTGACCGTCAGGAAAGAGGCTGTCTGTTGTTGCTCTGCTGCAGTATAATCTGGGAAAATTATAAGCTATTCCACTGTGTAGTGTATTGCTTTCCTGACCTTTCTTTGGATCATGTCCGTGTCTCTAAAGTTCAATATTTGGGTAACCTTTCGCCCCAGTAGGCCCCCTGGTAGCAGCAATTCAACAGGGACCCTGTGGGTCTCCTGACTGTCTAGAAACTTAATTGGCCTTGGAGTGCAATGCTTGATAGAGCCAGTTCTCCAGTCACATTGCTGATGCTTTCAGGTAGGCCCACTACAACTATGTTGCTTCACCTGTCCCATCCTTCTGAATCTTCTGCCCTATATTCTAAAAATCTCATAAGTTCGGTTAGATCCAATATTTGTGTTTGTAGCGTTTCATTGATAGGCGGAAGTCCACTCTGCACATTTTCATTGTCCTTCATGCACTCTGGAAGTTTTCTCTTGTCATCCCTTAAAAGACCAACATCCACCATCATAGAGTCACTTTCTGCTTGTGGACCAACCTGGAGGTTGCTTTGGCCTCAAGTATTTTATTGAGCTTTCACTTGCACAGCCCTCAAGTGCTACATCATCACCCGGTAGCCCTACTATGGACTCCACAATCTGCATATATGTGGACCCAGGATCTTGTTTGGTTCTGTTGTGGCTGCTGCAGCGGTGAGGAATGATCGAAACAAGAAGAAGAAGGAGATCAAGGAGGAGGTGGTGACTGATAGCTATGAGATGCCGCCTGAAATGGAAGCACTGATCCAGAAGGTCAGCAAAGCACACCAGGAGACCTTCACCTCGCTGTGTCAACTCGGCAAGTACACTACGGTAAGTAGCCTTGCAACCATCCGTGCAGACTGGCTGAGTGGGTGGTAGGGTGTAAAAGATACATCCTTTTGCATGGTCAGATCTAGTAGAAGTAGAGGAACTGTTTTGCATCATACCTCATGTTATCCCCAGCGGGTGATTCCCCGATAGGTTATATTGTCATATAAATTAATAGACCACAAATAGTAAATAAGGTCTCATCTGCTCAAAACTTTTTAGAAATTGTGAGGGAATGGACAAAACCTGAAGTAAAAATAATCCTAATGAACAAGTTCTTGCCTTAAATGGTCATGGTTTGTTGGCTTTCTCAATGACCCCTGACTACACTCTTTTGGCCTAACACCTGTAAAGCGCACGGTTGTCTGTTATACCCTATTAAGTAATGTTTGTTCTCATCCTGGTACATTGTTATTAGTTAATTTTGTTATTCTCTGTTACCCCCTTTTGCAATTTCCCCTTTACTTTGTTCTTCCCTTCCAACATGTGAAGCGCTCTGATACCCTTCGGGGTCATGTCCGCGCTATACAAAACTTTATGAAAAAAAAATAAAAAAATAAAATAAATGTGCAGCCCAGTTCCGGAGTCTGGTCTTTGTTTGATTTAGGTCTGCCAGTCATACAAAAGCTTAACATTGGCTCTTGGATGTGGGCTTATCTGTGATGGGTCCCTGGAAGCAGAGGCTGATTATTGCGCCAGCTGTCTCATCAGCACTTTAGCACTGGACCATCCAAGAAGCTCTTATGAAGAAGAGGTCTCATTCGGGTTGATGTTCCAGTGTGCTACCACTGAGTGTGCTTGTGCTGTGCTGGCTTACCCAATCTAGTGTTTTATTTTGACTCTATGGTACTCCAGGGCTTCACCACATAGCAGTCTTTGGTAATGGTAGTGAATGATAGTGAAACATGTGTCGGGGATTGCTTTTATTCATTTCAGGTTGGCTTGGATGGTATTTTACCAATCCAAAGCTGTAATACTGTGCCTGGAGTAATAAACAGCTTTTGTCATTCAAGAGCTCTGTGTGGATGGTACTGTGCTAATCCTCTGCTTAATTACTTTCCTGTAGAAATGGTAAAAGACTCTGTCCCATTCTAGCTCGGCATGGATGGCACTGTGGAAAGGTTTATGAGGACCTTGAATAAAGCCCTCCCGCATTGCAGTAGACCAAAACATGGACATGGAATAGAGTTTGCACCAATTTCTAAGTGTATAACTTCAACACCCCTCACTGAAGACCCAATGCATTCCAATACTCCTGATGTTCCAAAGGCATGTAAAGGACAGCATCTCGGCCAGCCCAGGCTAGAGTCTGGCCACGCTGGAAGCATCGGGCATGCAAGTAAGGCACCGGAAAACCACGAAAGACCCAGTAGGGCAAGGAAGGCTGTGGAAAGACATGTAGAGGTGGGGGACCAAGTCCTGGTGAGGGACTGCCACCCCGGATGGAAGTTCTGCACCGCGCTCTAGAGGAGCGTGGACAGTGACAAAAGTAAATGGTTCTAAAATAACTGCCAAGCGAGGGCATGAGGTCACCACATGAAACATGTCATGATATGGACCAACTGTTGCACGTGAGAGAGAGGAAGAAGAGGACAAGGACATACCAGGGACTGACAACCATACATCAGAAGGTGCAGCAGTAACGGAGGGCTCTGGGGCCGGGGGGGTCCCCCAACAAGGGGCTCAGAGAGGGAATGTGGCCCACACAACATCAAGAGTGCCAATGGCTTCACTATGTGGGAGAAGCTACTCATAAGGACTGAGACCCAATCTGACCTCCAATGAGAGACTCTGTGATTGTGGTTCCTGCCATCTGACGTTGGATGGGATGTACTGAGCTGCCCAGGCAATACAATGTGCCTTGATGTCAGCACGTACCACCTTGGCTGGTCGCGTCGTGCCACTGAGACTGCGTGAAGGACACACTTGGTGCCCTCCTTGCATACTCAAGTTCAATCCAGTTCAGGGAGCCGTTGGCTCCCGCTATGGTGCGAAACTGGACAAAGGACATGGGAGGATCCTCCCCACTGTCCAGCCCCTCCTCTGGGAGGGACCCCAGAATCGTCCCAACCCTTTCCCTAGGGTACTTAAAGGGTTTACCTGGGGGTGGGTCCCTAGATTCGTCACGGGACAAGATTCAGCTCAGACACCACTTCATCTTCGACCGTCTGGGCACTCTGGACTTCGCTGGACTTTGCTCTGGGCACCTGGACTGCAACTGGGAAGACTCCTGCTGCTCCTGGTCTTGTTGTCCTGCTAGTCTGCTGCAACGTCTGTGCCTGTGCTCCATACAGGATCCTCACAAGGCCGGTGGACATCCAAGACACCTGAAGGAATCTCCCTTGAAGTGAAGGAGTCACTTCCTGAATCTGCAGGCACCACAACACAGCTGACCGGTCTGCTGATCCTGGGGTCCCAGAGACTCCGAAAGGCTCAGCAACACAGGTGGTGGTTCTGAAACTCCCTCGAGGCCTGCAATGTCTTCTCATCGAGTTTGAGGCCAGTCTACTGAAGCCAAGATCGTCATCCTCAACGCATCCTTTGCACCGTGGGCCTGCATCTTTGGTGAGCTGCTCAAGGTCCTCTTGTGACTCCTGTGCCTCCGGCTTGTGGGTCCTCTCGAGGGTCTTCTTTCACTCCAGTGGGCTCCCCTGATTGATCGGGCCTACGCCGACTCCCCTGCTCATGGTGAGTCAATTGGACCTTGCTGGTCCTGACACTGCACCTTTTTTGCTTGTTACTTTGTTTGCAGTTGCCAAGGCTTGTTGTTGCTCCCGACAAACACCGACCCCTCAGCTCTCGACATCCGACGTGCGACAGCCCGTGAACGTCTCCTGATCTTCGACAGTGTCGCCTGGTCCACACAGCTGCAGCTCGTAGGCCATCGTCAACTCTTCTGCATCACCCAACATCGGTGGGCATTCGTCCTCCGTGCATCCTGGTCACTCCTGAGTGGCATAGACTCTGTCCCCTCTGCTTGCAGGTACTTCTCATCTTGAATCCACCTTTGGGTTCCACCGAACACTTTCACCTTCTTCGCCAGCGGCATCTTCCTGAAGTCCTCCATTTAGTTCGACGACGGTTTCCGACGCCACTTTGCACTTATGCACCCGGCTTCCCTGGTGTAGGTATCCTGGTTCCTAGGGTATCCACGGGTGGGGTGCTCTACAACCTTCTGTCTTCCGCAGGGTTTCTTCAGGGTCCACTGGGAAGGGTCCTTCTTATTTAAACTTGCAAACGCGACTTACCCATTGACTTGAATTGAGCACACTGTCGTGTTTCCACTCTGCACACAGCCTCCATGGGGTTCCTGGGTACTTACCTCGGGTGGTTCCTTGGGTTCCCTGCACTTGCACGTCTTCTGGGTACAGTCTTGACTTGATTCGTGGTTCGTATCTCACTATTTTAGTATATGGTTTGGTCTCCCCTTGGCGACAACTGTGTATTTGGGCGAATTACCTGTTCTATTTGCAAAGTATTGTTAGGAGATATTGTTATGTGTTAGTGAGTGTCTTATAATAAATACATATTTTTATAAATACACTGTGTGGTTCTTTTTACTTAACCTATACCAATAAGATTAATTTCTGGTAAAACAAGCTGCTTAACACTCCTTCTGGACTAAGCCTGAAGGCTGCTCTCACAGCTACCACTTAGAGAACCTTCTAAGGTTGTCTAGACCACTAAAATCACCATAAGAGTTGTCTGGATTAGTGCAGGGTGCTACACTTACATAAGTGAGCACCATATACTAAACCAGCCTACTACAATGTGCTTAACTCTCTGGTAGCTAGGCACAAAAGTATCCAGGCTTAACTTAGGGGCGATGTGTACAGTATATATGCAGCACATAAACAGTAATAAAGTGAAAACACAACACAAGATAAATACCACACCAATTTAGAAAATATTACATTAAATAAAAGATTTGAGGCCAAAACAACACAAATCAGTAGAACTAGAGTTAAGAAAAAGTTAAGAAAAAGTTTTTAGTGAAAAATAGCACTTAAAAATCAAAGTGGTAATCACAGGCATTTAGTCCTGCGAGACCGTGGCAAATTTAAACTTCAAGTGCGTTACGGGTGCAAGAAGTAAATTTGGCCTAGTTTCGGATTACCTTTAAACGTAAAAAATGTTTTGAAGAAAAATGACTGAGAAAGTAAAGTTCAGCGGGGGAAGGTAGGCGAGGGTGTCCTAGGTCCTGATCTCCTCCCAGTTCTCAAGGCACTTTATGGCTAAAATCTTTCAAGTCCCATGTTTTCTATTTTGGCTGTTTGGGCATGTTTGGCACCACTTTCAAGAGTTTAGGACAGGGTGGGCACCACTTGGAGGGTAGACTCATTTCAGGCAGTGTCTAGATGCAAATGAATAGTTTTGGAGCTTTTTATGTCCCTTTAGCTCAGAACAAGGCACTTGGAGTCACTCCGGTAGTCCTGGGTCATAGCAGCAAGCCAGTTCTCAATCCGCAGGGCAGTCCTCTGAGAGTTCAACGCAGGCTACACGCAGCAGGGTAGTCCTTGGCAAGCAGCAGGGCAGTCTTCTAAAGAACAGGGCAGGTTTTATTAGTGTCCTCTGTAGGTCCAGGAGTGAACTGAAGAGTAGGTCTGAGGGTCTATTTATATACCTGGTGCCAGCTTTGAAGTGGAAGAAACTTCTGGAGTTTCCCCCCTACAGTTGGTTCTGGAATTGCCCTCCTCCTTTTCCGACCAAGTGGTCTGGGTTGACAAAGGGCTAGTGTGAAGTTCTTTGTAAGTTTGCTGAAGCAGCTCCTTTGAAATTTAAGTGGAACAGGGAACAGCTCCACTCTACACATCCTGGCAGGATGGCTCACCCCCATAATTCCTGGCCCCCCTTTGTCTCACTGTCTGAGAGGAATGCACAAAAGCCACCTGCTACTCTAATCACAGTCATGTGACCCAGGGCACAGGCTGCAGACACCAAATAGTTAGGACAAGAAAGTGCCATCTTTCTAAAAGCGGCATTTTCAGTTTGAGATCTAAAATCTGACTTTACCATTAAAGTAGATTTTAAATTACAGTTCTTTAGAAACCAAGCATGAAATTTCTATCAGTTCCTAAAAAAAGTTATTCCTTATGTAAGAACCCCTTTCAGAGGGCCACAGGGCACGTGGTGGCCACGGGGCTCAACTGTGGTGGTAGCGGCCATTTACTCCTGGTATCCCAAGGCCCGACCAACTATGGATTCTGAGCAACTGGGTCAAGTACTCCTTCTACACTTGACTCTCAGTGGTAACTGTGGTCAAGCAGTCAAGTCTTCCTCTGGGGGATATAGACACAGGTCAGTGAACACGGCTCATAACTCAAAGTGCAAACAGTAAGGACAATAAACCAATGTCCAGTCCAATACTTGCTTTTATATAAAAATAAGTATTTTATTTCTAACTCTGCACATACAAAGGTATAAGACATGCAGAAACAATAACCCAATCCCCCTTGAGGTCGAGTTTCTAGTAGTTGTCAGGCAAATCCCTGTCTCGCCCTCCTTTGTGATCTTGGTGTCCTGGGTGATGTCCCCTCAGCCAGCAGGGAGACTAGCAGGACTTTGCCCCAAGTCCTGGTCACAGGCAGAAGTCTTGCAGAGCTTCACCTCCTCATACAGCCCATCTGGCTGCTTAGCAGATGACAACGTTTCTGGTTTCAATTTCTCCTTTTTGGAGTTCTTTTCCAGACATCAAATGTGATTTTGGGTCGGAGTCTTTGAAGTTTTATATTGGGGTTTTGCTTTTTTTGAAGTGGACATCTTTCCTTTTCTCCTTTCCTCTTAAGGGATGGTTGTCACACAGACATGACTCTGAGGATTATTGACCCACAACACAATTCATTGGAATGATCCGAGTTCACACCTGGATGTCAGCCACAGTGCTATGTGCATAAAAAGGTTAATCATGGGCTCCCAGACATACTCTTTATGATACCTTTATCAGCCCCAACTCCCTTCCTGAGATGTGTCCAGGCCCCTTCCTTGTGTTCTATCACTGAATCAAAGAGCACTCTTTGAAGTGTAGTGGGGGAGCCTTGCTTTCCCTCCGGCGGTGTGTCGCACCCAACTCACAGGAATGCAGCAACACACAAATCTGTCTGGGGGGATTCCTCTACTTCTCATGTCTTCACTAGGGGTGGGCAGAACATTCGGAGTTTCACTCTGCAGAATTCTGTGGAGTTATATAAAAAAATCTGCACAAGATTTCACAGAGTTCTGCCAGCCAGCAAGCGGAAAATATGCATGTCGCGATACTCGCACTGCAATTTAGAGCCACTAGCACGACCGCGTGGCCATTCAAGTTGATTTTGATGCCACTCGAGTAGAAAATCTACTTGAGCGGCAGAAAATCTACGTGTGAAGCAGCCCTCTGGCTGCAACCGCCCTTGTTAGAAAATGGAGCTATGGGAGGCCAAATCTCGCTCTCATTTCTGGAGCCTCACAGGAAAAAACGGTGCCACACAGCGATTGGCATAATAAGCCGGAACTCCGCGCTGCCAGAGTAATGCAGATTCACCAAATTCAGTGGGCGGAATAAAGCATTCCACCCACCACCAGTCTTCACCAAGCCGTCCCGGACCTCCTAAAGAGGAAGCCAGAGCCCCACATGTAATGTACCATTGCGGCGCATTAGCACTCCGTGTGCTTTCGCAGCACACTTACTGTACAGCATGGGAAACATCCAGTACTATGAAGGCTTAAGTACGAGAAGCCTTTACAATGAATCCGGAAGTACGAGAGAGTCATTACCAAGCCAGCTTTAACAACAAGACTGCCATTACAACGAATGGCATTACTATGGATCCACCCACCTAAACTGTTCGCAATTCCCCAAACTGACCCACCGGTTCCTGGACGGGCTGTGATTCGGGGATATGAAGCCAACAAGATATGAAGCCACGGGCATAGTTCTTGAACGTGTACCTAAGCGGATGAAAATGTGACTGTTATGATAAATATGAAAATCAACAAAAAAGATAAATTTAAAAAGTGACGCTTTAGCACAAATGAGTATGAGAAAGGTGAACGGAAAGAAGTTACCAAATATTTGAATAAGGGTCTGATAACATCGTGCCTTAGGTGTCGAGTGGATTTCCTCTCACACTAAGATGAGGGATGCAAATGTGAGCCTGTGAAGTAGCTGTAGGGAGCCGCAGGTGCTGCAGAGTGTGAGCAAATTACCTCCATCGACGTGCTGGCAGGGTCGGAGGCTCGGCTGGACTGCAGAGGTGTGTGGTAGGCGAGTCAAAAGCCAAGCTTCCCCTTGTTTGAATGTCCACCATCGGAAATATTCCACCCCACGTGACGTGAATTAAGGCAGAGGGTATATCTGGATATCGGCAAGAGGAGCTTGTGGGCCTCCAGATTAATAACGGATGACAAGGAGGACAAACAATGAAAGCCATTTACAATCAGGAAGCACAGGAAATAAATGGTAAACAAAAAGGATGGACTACAGCATAAACAGGTTAACTAGGATGGTGTATTTTAAATTTTTTCACACTAACTTTGGGAAATATAATTTCTATATCTTTAATATTTCAGATTACAAAGACTGCTTATGTTTATTTAAAATTGGCATTTTAACAGTATGGGTAGAAAAACGATAGGTAATATTTACGTTCGTGATTACGTTAGTTTACATGATACCCTATGCGACGTGATAATGGCTTTCGTTATGTAACTGGCGTTGTAATGGTAATGTCATTCTTCCGCTGCCGCTGTAGAAGCCTTCATTGTAAAGGCTTTCGTTGTTCTGTCATACATTCCTACAGCACTGCTACTTCCATTCATTGTACCATTACATGCACAAATTCATTCAGCACACACATTCAATCTCTGCGTTCTGTTCAGCACTGAAGCCTTTATGCATTATACAAGGGTGTACTTTTGTTTTTTATAACACACATGCTGCCAGCACACACACTTATCATGTATGCTACACAACACTTCACCCTTCATGTATTTTACAATATGCAAGCACACAAAGACTCAGCACAAGCTTTCCTTGCACGGCACTGCTCAGCACTGCATCTCTTGTGTACTGTAGCCCAACAAGCATAAATGCATTCTGTACGTGCACTAACCATACATATACTGTGCAGAACTTCTCTATCCCTGCACTGTACCCTTCACAGGCGCACATACAGAGGCACTAATCCTGCGCTGCGTAGCACTTCCACATCTAACTGATGTAGGCCAAGGGTGAGTTAAGCACACAGCAAAAGAACTTTTAAATTGGTGAGTAGTGAGTAGGCCTCACTTCAGTGGCAGAGGGTAAACCGGACCTGTTCCCTACTGCTGATCACTACACGGTATGCTGCCACCACCATTCTTGTGCTGCTCAACTTCTGGTGAAGGCGGTAGCCTTCCACCACTATGAGGTTGTGCTTTTGGCATCCCTCCTGGTCCAACAAGACCGCAGTCTGTGAGACAGGCTGATGTCATGGTTATGGTCATGTTCGTGTTCGCCTATGACCAAAAAAAAAAAATCTGCATTAGGGATTCAGACAACAGTACAGTAGGTCACTCGTGGCAGGGGTACACGTCCCTTACCATGCAGAGGACTTTTCCTTCCCAACAGCTTAATAAATGGATTACGGTAACCAAATGTTATTCTATGGGAGAGGTAAGCCTCACAGTAGTAAAAACCGAATTCAGGAGTTTTTCACTACCAGGACATGTAAAACTTAAAACTAAACTACATGTCCAACTTTTCAAATACACGGCACCCTGCCCTAGGGCTGATTAGGGCCTGCCTAAGGGGTACACTTATTGGTATTAAAAATAGGATTTTTAGGCCTGGCAAAGGGTTATTTTTCCAAGTTGAATTGGCAGTTTAAAACTGCACATAGGCTACAATGGCAAGCCCAAGACATGTTTTAAAGGGCTACTTAACTGGGTAGCACAATAAGTGCTGCTTGCCCACCAATAGCATTTAATTTATAGGCCTGGATACATGTTATGCCACTCTACTAGGGACTTATAATTAAATGAAATATGCCAGTCGTGTGTAGGCCAGTGGTACTATGTTTTAAGGATTGAGCACGAGCACTTTAGCACTGGTTAACAGAGTGTACAGAGTCCGAAAGCCAGCAAAAACAAATTAGAGCAAAACAGGAGGGGAGAAGGCAAAACGTTTGGGAAAAGACCACCCTAAGGCTGTCCAATCTAACAATCAGAATTTGACAAATTGAATACTTTCACTCCATCTTATGCTGCAACACATGGTTGTTGGTAATTAAAGGTCATCCAGGGGTGAGTTAGTGGAAGGGAGCTGTTTACATCCTGTCACCTGTCCTGAATATAGTGATGGTCCCTCCTTATAAGAGAATACGTTTCGAATGTGTTCACAACTTTAAAAGCAAAGGCCATGAATACAAAGAGTATCTCATATCTCTGTTATTTTCTTTTTTTAGAAATACTCGGCCAAGATCGCTTCTTCAGGGCCATAAGTCTATTATTTCATCCTCTGTCCCGGGTCAGCAGTCTCTACTTGGAGACTTCAATCTTCTGCACAGGAGGACTCTATGTTTAGGGTCACTATGAGTGAAGAGATTTGCCACTATTTCACAGAGAACATCGGTACATCCTCTGACAGGTTGATTGAATGGTAGATGGCGATCAGGGGGACCTCATAAGGGCGGCCTAGAGAGACAGGAAAAAATTAGAGAGGCAAATGACTACGCTAGACCACTGCCCCAGGGAATGGGACAGGTTCTCTGATGAGACTTGGACGTAAAAAAAGAGCTACTTTTACACAGGGAGAAACACGCCGCCACCTTAATGGAAATATTAAAGAGGCAAAGAATACACTATGAAATAGCATAGCAATCAGGATAAATCCAGGAGGCTACTGGCCTGATTGACCAAACTGAAACCCAGCGGGAGACAAAGCACTAGAATACAGTATACAGAGGGCCAGGTGATAAAAACCGAAAAGGGTATTAGTCAAGTTTTCTTCGCTTATTTCTTGAGTTGGTGTAAAGAAAATACTGAGGTTTCTGGCTTGGCTCTAGAAAACTTTGTAGCATGTCCAGGATGGGCTCCTTAACTTCCAACTTAAAAGAAGCTCTAGAGTCTGTATTAAATGTCCATGGGGTTAGAAAAGTGATAATTGAGTTGCCTGGGGCAAAACCATGCAGCCAATAGACTATTACCAGATATTTACATGACATACATGAAGGAGCTAGCCCTGGGGCTAGCAGAGGTATACACTACTGCTTCCTGACTCACCAAGAAAAGTTATGAATCTGTCATTGCCAAAACCTGGACATGACCCCTTGCACCATATTAAGGCGGGTAGTGGTCATAACTGATCTAGAAAAAAGATTTTGGCACAATAGGATTCTGAACTAACTTCGCAGTCAAAAGAATACTAGTCCATAGGCCTAATATCATGCAATGGGTCGCTCTCTCATATTTGCTCAACCACTCGCATGCTTTAAGACAGGGTGAACGGTGTGAGAGTCATACAAGATAGAGAGGTGGACTCACCATGTATGGTTTCTCAGCCTTTACTTTTGCTATGGTGATGGTGGGCATGGCTAATGAAATAAGATGTGATAAGAAAGATAGAGGAATACACATATCTCATACAGCACACCACACATATTATATCTCTATGCTCAGACGATATACTGCTTTGTATTAGGAGTTTTACATCAGGTTTGCTATCAGTGTTGGTTGTAGTACACACCTTTGGTAAGTTGCCAGGATTAAGGTCCAATTGGATGAAGGCTTTCCCTGATAAACCCAATCCCATTGAACCTGACAGGCACATTAGCTAATGGGGTCTTCAATGGGAATCTGTCTCTTGCCACTATCTGGGGGCTCAGTTATACCGTGATGAGGCAGACATTCTTGAGAGCAATATAGTTAGGGCAGTGACATCCCTGAAGGGTAGTATCCAGCTCTGGAGCTTTCTTCCCTTATCGGTCATGGGCAGGATGTTGTTTTCTCAAAAGAAAAGGGAAGATGAGAGAAATATCACAGAGGGGCTCGTTTTCCTATTTGATTATCTTCAAAACAAGAGAGCTCATCCGTACTCTGTGCGCTAACCTGCCACAAGATAGAGAGAAAACTCTAGGTTTTCTTACATAACCCTCACCCACCAGGGTTGCCCCTTGGTGGCATGCTTCCTGATAGGCTTCCTCCCATTCTGCTGAAGAACGGGGCATGCTACGACCTGCGAGTTATGCAGGAACACTAATTAGTATGCTCTAAATGATGAAAAGAATCAGAGTGGGAGAGGTATTGTGGGAGATTTAAAAATACGTGCCTGGTAGGTAAGTAAAACTTTAATCCGTCCTCCAGGCGGTATAGTTAAAAAGTTGGGAGAGAATAGAAAGTGTAGATTGCAATTTACCTTGCTTTCTCTAGGTCTACATGTTTCAAGCCAATCCCCATGGCTTTTCCTCAGGACCCACCGGACTAAAGATCTAACTCCTTGATTCCACTCCTAAAGTAGGTCTGGCAAAGTGACTTCACACACTAAGCATGCTAATAGAAAACTTTTTTTAGCACCTACTTGGTGTTACTGCTTTGCAGCCTGTAATATATAATGAGAGAGTTAGCTTGTCAAAGGTTTTGCAGAAAACAGGATAACAGGGCGCTTATACTAGTAAATTAAACAAAGCTCTCTGCATATGCTTATTATATATTCTTATTAATCACTTCTACGTGGCAGGACATGTGATTTAAAATACAATGCTTGCTGAGGTGAACACATCCAATAATACAGTGATCCCTGTGACGTAAAACACAAAGCACAATAACACTCATAAACATAGCACAAACACGACATACAAAAATGAGGCAAGACTTTTGCATCATAGGTCCTCCGGTGACAAGGCAAACCTATAGTCACACTCTATGGGGTAAAAAAACAAATAAATCATAGCCATCATGTCATGCTTGTAAGAATGAGCTTACTCGTAGAAGTAACTATGCCGTATGGGCACTTAAACGGCTGTGCCGTACTCACTGCTTCAAGGCATTCTCGTGGCCCAAACACCTAAGGAACTGCACCGAGGCCTGAATATTACCGTTCTCACCTCATTGAGCTGTTCATATAATATCTGCTGGTGATTGGGCACGTGGGCTGTGAGTCCTTGCTGCACCCTATAGAGCAACTAGGCCGCTCACTCGTTTCCAAAATGGCGGTCACGAGGGGAGCCATTTCCTTGATCCTCTTGTGGTGCCAAGGGCTGCAGACATTGGCATGCTCTATCTGCGTGGCCTCATCTGCCTTGGTACGAAAAACAGTGGTCCTGGACCTATTTTTTAGCATAAATTTCTTTTTAGAAACAGTGGTTGTTCGAATAAAGACTTAGAGCATTCAAAAATTAGCTTGCAGTTACTTAAAAACTGAGTTATTAAAGATACTGATGTGCAACAACAATTGATTTCAAGGAAAGGCATATATTTATTAATCACAAAATCGACATACGATGATTGTTCAACTTCATCAAGGTACTCATTAAAACGAAAATAGAAGGGGTGAAGGTTGCTCCAAAAGAGCGTGCAAGGAGAGGTGCTCTGGTGTGTTGTGAATAAGAGAAAGAAGAGGGAATAGTTCCCGGGTTAAATTGCAGGGTACAAATTTATACAATTGCAAACTAATATGATTGATGACCAGTAATCAATCCTCAAGGCCTGGCCATTGGAGGTACATTATACAATTGGTTTGAACAGTAGATTTTCAAAAACAATGAAGAGGTGTATCTTCTTTCGCTGGGCAGGGGAGAGGGGGGGCATAGAGTCCAGGCCTGCTGGGGATAAGCGTCGACGTTTTGACCCAACTAGCGGACAAAGAGGGTGATTTATGCCTCAGCCTGCGGGTCTTCTTCAGGTCGGGGTAGTAAAGGGACAGGGTGCGGGCAACCCTAGAAGGTAAAAGGCAAATTACTGAATTGCCTGGTGATGTGATAAAATTGTTATATAAACCATGCCTCTCTTGCCAACCTCATCTAGATGGTGGTATAGATTCTTGCCCAGTGATGCTGCCTGAAAAGGGGCGAGAAGGAAGTGCACTTCAGGATTGGGGTCACAATATGAAACCCAATTGATAGGTATTTAGGTCGATAAATTGGATATATTTAACAAACGCGCTCACCCTCCTCAATCTTCCGGTAAGGCTAGCTCTTGGCCCCTTCAGGAGTCCAAGGTTAATAGTTGAAGGAATCCTCATCTACAAAATTAAGATGAGTATCAGCGCACTCGATGTTATGGGCTGCTAGTATGCGTTACAATTACGCTGCATCTAACTGATGCGATCTCACTTACCCACGTCTGGTGAGCGTCGGATATATTGGGTAATTCAATATCCAGTACGTGATTAAATCAGCAACTGAAATACATAATTTAAGGAGAATCCAATAAGAAGGGTGTCCTTCCACGGTACAACGGATGTTTGGCCAAAAGGGGGTTAAGGTAAGAGGCCTGTTAATTACCTTAGCGCGTGTGTCGACAGAACCTCTCTAAGTCCCGGCACCGACTGGAATGGGCCCGGTCCGGCACGGATGCTTATGAAGAGAGGCTTGATGTCGCGAAGACGTTGTAGCGAGAAACGTCATATGCGTCCAACTCACGTGAGTTGAACCGGGCCAGCCATGGCCGGTTGGTCCCTAGGTAGCGCTAAAAGAAAGACTCTGATAAGTGAGTCAGTCGTGTGGTAAAGTAAAAAACTCCTGACCATGTTCCCTAATAGAATGAGGACGGGCATATGGAATCATAAGTGCCCATTAGCCGAACGTATCTGGCAACACATATAATCACTAAACATACATAAATACATCAAAAAAGAAGCAATTACATAATCTGACATGACACATGAAAACAAATAATACAGTAAAATCAAGTCAAATATCAAATGAAAACACTGTGTTGGAGATGAATTAAAAACATGCTGCATCTTGCTGTACATATTATCCCAAGGGTGCATGACACTGTGTGGAAAACGCATGAATCATCACATCTTGTAAGGTTAGACGTTACAGTGAAAACAACCAATGCGGTGGCCCAGCATCAATGGATAGGGGCGGGGTGACGGTTAAAAAATTATATTTCTCTTACATGACCATGCAGGGTCTCTACTCTAATAAACGTTGTATTTGATGGTGCATGGAGAGTAACCTCAGTGTTCTATTATCCCAGGTCATCAGTAATGAAACTGCAGGTGAATAGGGTAAGATCATGTCAACCATTATTCAGAAACGACACCTGCCTGGTGATTTCCTCATACTGCTTGAGGCCTCTCGCTACTGTGTCAAAGAGATGTATCCATCTACACTCACGGATGTTAAGAATGTTGGAAAAGTCTCCTCCCCTGGGGTTAGCTTTGACCTTCTCTATCACCCACCACCTGAGACTTTCTGGTGTATGTCCAAATGTTCTGAAGTGTTCTACTAATGGAGCACCTTGTACCTGGCAACGTATGCGGCTGCAATGTTGCAGGATGCGTGTTTTTACCTTCTGTATAGTTTGGCCAATATATAAAAGTCACAGGGACAGATTATAGTCATAGACTCACTCCAGTGGAATTACAGTTCGTGTGTTCCTGTAGTGTGTGGGATAGTTGTGTGTAACACGTTCAATTCCTAACCATGGAACATGCCTTGCATTGCCCACATTTATGATGTCCTTTCACAGGGGAATATCCCATAACGTGGTCTGTTGGGCCATAGGTTCAATGGGTAGTAGAGACTTCACTACGTACTGTCTCACATTTTTGTCTTTCTTAGAAGGCATGCATTGGGGAGGTACGCTCACAATTCTCATCGGAAACCATATGCCAATGGCGGTTAATAATCTTCTTGATCATATTGCTTTTGGTGCAGAAAGTGGTCACACATACTATGCGTTCTTCATCATTGGTATTTTTCTGTTTAGGTTCCAGGAGGGTCTCCCTGTGATTAAACCATGCACGTTTACGTGCTTTCTTCAGTAATCTAACAGGGTAGCCCCTTTCAGTCAAGCGGGATAACAATTCCGCCGACTCCTCAAAATAGTTCTCCTTTTTGGAACAATACCTCCGCAACCTCAAAAATTGACCAAATGGTAAATTATCCCTGAGGTTGCATGGATGATGACTCGAGTACCTGGAACCTAAACAGAAAAATACCAATGATGAAGAACGCATAGTATGTGTGGCCACTTTCTGTACCAAAAGCAATATGATCAAGAAGATCATTAGCCGCCATTGGCATCTGGTTTCCGATGAAATTGGGGGCGTACCTCCCCCAATGCATGCCTTTAAGAACGGCAAAAATGTGAGAGAGTACGTAGTGACGTCTCTACAACCCATTGAACCTATGGCCCAACAGACCACGCTATGGGATATTCCCCCTCTGAAAGGACATCATAAATGTGGGCAATGCAAGGCATGTTCCATGGTTAGGGAATTGAACGTGTTCACACACAACAACTATACCCACACACTACAGGAACACACAAACTGTAATTCCACTGGAGTGGTCTATGCTATAATCTGTCCCTGCGACTTTCTATATATTGGCCAAACTATACAGAAGGTAAAAACACGCATCCTGCAACATTGCAGCAGCATACGTTGCCAGGTACAAGGTGCTCCATTAGTAGAACACTTCAGAACATTTGGACATACACCAGAAAGTCTCAGGTGGTGGGTGATAGAGAAGGTCAAAGCTAACCCCAGGGGGGGAGGCTTTTCCAACATTCTTAACATCCATGAGTGTAGATGGATACATCTCTTTGACACAGTAGCGAGAGGCCTCAACGAGTATAAGGAAATCACCAGGCAGGTGTCGTTTTTGAATAATGGTTGACATGATCTTACCTTATTCACCTGCAGTTTCATTACTGATGACCTGGGATAATAGAACACTGAGGTTACTCTTCATCACCATCAAATACAACTCTTATTAGAGTAGAGACCCTGCATGGTCATGTAAGATAAATATAATTTTTTAACCGTCACCCCGCCCCCCATCCATTGATGCTGGGCCCACCGCATTGGTTGTTTTCACTGTAACGTCTAACCTTACAAGATGTGATGATTCATGCGCTTTTCCACACAGTGTCATGCACCCTTGGGATAATATGTACAGCAAGATGCAGCATGTTTTTAATTCATACCCGTGCTTATAATCAGTTGGTACCACACTGTATCATGCACCCTTATGACAGTATAGTAAGATGTAGCATGTTTTTACGATTTAATCCAGACCCGTGCTTTTAATTTGAAAGGACCTTACATCCACTTTAGCACGCAACTATGATCATTGTGACAACCTGCACGGCTGTGCAGGGATATCAAATACATCTCCAACACAGTGTTTTCATTTGATGTTTGACTTGATTTTACTGTATTGTTTGTTTTCATTTGTCATGTCAGATTATGTCATTGCTTCTTTTTTGATGTATTTATGTATGTTTAGTGATTATATGTGTTGCCAGATACGTTCGGCTAATGGGCACTTATGATTCCATATGCCCGTCCTCATTCTATTAGGGAACCTGGTCAGGAGTTTTTTACTTTACCACACGACTGACTCACTTATCACAGAGTCTTTCTTTTAGCGCTACCTAGGGACCAACCGGCCATGGCTGGCCCGGTTCAACTCACGTGAGTTGGACGCATATGACGTTTCTCGCTACAACGTCTTCGCGTCATCAAGCCTCTCTTCTTAAGGCATCCGTGCCGGCCCGGGCCCATTCCAGTCGGTGCCGCGATGTAGAAAGGTTCTGTCGACACACACGCTAAGGTAATTAACAGGCCTCTTACCTTAACCCACCTTATGGCCAAACATCCGTTGACCCGTAGAAGGACACACTTCTTATTGGATTCTCCTTAAATTATGTATTTCAGTTGCTGATTTAATCACGTACTGGATATTGAATTACCCAATATATCCGACGCTCACCAGACGTGGGTAAGTGAGATCGCATCAGTTAGATGCAGCGTAATTGTAACGCATACTAGCAGCCCATAACATCGAGTGCGCTGATACTCATCTTAATTTTGTAGATGAGGATTACTTCAACTATTAACCTTGGACTCCTGAAGGGGCCACGAGCTAGCCTTACCGGAAGATTGAGGAGGCGCGTTTGTTAAATGTATCCAATTTATCGACCTAAATAACTATCAATTGGGTTTCATATTGTGACCCCAATCCTGATGTGCACTTCCTTCTCGCCCCTTTTCAGGTAGCATCACCGGGCAAGAATCTATTACCACCATCTAGATGAGGTTGGTAAGAGAGGCAGGGTTTATATAACAATTTTATCACATCACCAGGCGATTCAGTTATTTGCCTTTTTACCTTCTAGGGTTGCCCGCACCCCTGTCCCTTTACTACCCCATCCTGAAGAAGACCCGCAGGCTGAGGCATAAATCACCCTCTTTGTCCGCTAGACAGGTCGAAACGTCGACGCTTATCCCCAGCAGGCCTGGACTATATGCCCCCTCTCCCCTGCCCAGCAAAAGAAGATACACCTCTTCATTGTTTTTGAAAATCTACTGTTCAAACCAATTGTATAATGTACCTCCAATGGCCAGGCCTTGAGGATTGATTACTGGTCATCAATCATATTAGTTTGTAATTGTATGAATTTGTACCCTGCAATTTAACCCGGGAACTATTCCTCTTCTTTCTCTTATTCACAACACACCAGAGCACCTCTCCTTGCACGCTCTTTTGGAGCAAGCTTCACCCCTTCTATTTTCGTTTTAATGAGTACCTTGATGAAGTTGAACAATTATCGTATGTTGATTTTGTGATTAATAAATATATGCCTTTCCTTGAAATCAATTGTTGTTGCACGAGCTAATTTTTGAATGCTGTAAGTCTTTGTTTGAACAACCACTGTTTCTAAAAAGAAATTTATGCTAAAAAATAGGTCCAGGACCACTGTTTTTCGTACCAATCATTACCCAGGTCCAAGGCCTATAGTTGGGTTAATCCCATTTATTATAATGGCTCATCTGCCTTGGATCAGTGTTTTGTAGTTATCATGTGGCAATTGGGCGTGTTTTTGAGAGATTTTGTGAGACATGGGTGAAAAATCTGTGATGGCTAATTCTTAGGTAAGAAAATATGATATGATATATATTTCCAGCTACAAAAATAAAGGATTGTCACTAATGGCTTTAGTAAAAAAACAAGAAGGGAGGGTGGATATGTTCCCCCATTACATGTGCAAATATTGATGGCAAAGGATGGAATCTGGTGTTATCGCCTATGTGCGCTGGCTGATTGAATGTGTCCTGTGCCATATGTTGCTACAGAGGTCTAATTTATTCAGGGTCAGCGATATTTAAGACTCATATTGATGGGAGGTATTATGCCTGTGATTCCCAAACTTTCTCAACCAGCGGCTCCCTTGACCCGTTGGCCTTGGCTCCCCATTACATTCCAGTTGTTTTAGTGGTGGGGAGTCGATTTTGCGCTATATAAAACTGCAAAAAAAGAGCTGTTACATGGCTAGATGAGTCTCTGATCTGAGACCATATTATCGATTAAGAGGTGTCCATAAATTAGAATATGACTGTTAGACCCGGCTTCCTGGGCGCTAGGGCACTCAGGGGTTACTTTGCTCCAATCGCATCAACTGGAGTGCTCCCAGCTGGTGTCCTGGGGCCTTGGTACTAGTGGACCCAAAACTGGATAGCCAAGTACTCCTCTCCAGCACTTGACTCTCTCAGGGTAGCGAGACAGAGCAGTTCAAGACTAACTCAAGGAGGTGAGGTGCATTTAGACATTCAGAATTCAGTGCACACTGTACTACCAGCTGATAAAATCAATGTCCAGGTAGTGCTTTACTTTTTAAAATGAAAAGTACTTTAATACACACAAAATAAATATACTACCCATAAAACTAGGATAAACAGTGAAAACCAGATGTCTCTACAACCCTCTGGGCCAGAGTTCTGACCCAAAACAGTATTATAGCGCCTAGACACTAAGCACTGTAAAAACACAGTTAACATGTAGACCCACAATTTGCATTGCATATTACAGACCATGTTGCACAGGGTTGCTCTCTTTCGCTAGAGCCAGGATGCCAATTCTTGGAGGTAAATTATATATGTACGTATGATCCCGTTGTTGGCCTAAGGTATCCGCCAGCCTGACCAAGGCAGCTTCCTGTGTGTTGGATTGGGATGCCAACACCTTATGGATGGCCTCTCAATCTTCTGCAGCGGCATTGAGGAATTTCTCCATTGCTTCCTCTAATTTATCCTGACTTTCAGACATTTTATTTATCATGGCCTCCATACTTTCATATCCCACTTCTGACACTACTTGTGGAGGTTTTACAAGGCTGGGTCGGAGGTAAATGTGAGGAGGCTGTTGTGGTGGCTCAGTGATGTCTGTTTATTGATATTGAAAGGTTTATACATTCATAAGGGAAACTCCTACTTGGGCTAATCAGGATCTTCTTTTCCTCCAGGTTACTCGGCACCAGTGGAGGTCCTCGGAGTTACATGAAAAAGAAACAAAAAGAAAAGAAAAAGTAGGCGAGCAGTGAGTATGGGTTTGAACTGCTTATTTGTTTTCTTCCCCACACCAGTAGTAATCACCAGGCGTGTTTCTTTCCCCTTTGGGAATTGTTATGCCCATCTGTGTCCTCTCTGGGACAGATGGACCCGTGTGCTTTCTTTGTTTGGTAGCTTTAACACACAAAAAAGATATATATAGTTTGTGCCCCAAAGAAAAGAAAAAGAAATAATAACATGTAAAGCAGAAACAAATAACTTAAAATGCCCGGCGTGCTACCCTTCCTGGTCCTTCCTGAATTGGTCCTCGTCTCCTCACTCTCTGCGTCTGCAATGACATTCGTCTTCCTTCTGTCTGCCTCCTTTACGCCCTCTTCCAGATCTTTGACTTCCTTCTTCCTCCACCCAGTGTCTTCTAAATAGGTCGTTGTCTTCCTCAGACCCGCCTTTTAAAGAGACAGGCTGGTTTTAGTACGGCGTCCACGCTATGACAGGTATTTCCTTTTCCTGTCCAGTATTGTCGAGAATTCCCTTCAAAACAGGTGCATTGCATGGTGCTGCTTTCAATTCATCAAATGCCTTTTGACACTCTTAAGTCCAGATCACCTTCCTGGGCTGCCTCTTAAAGGTCAGGGCTGTTAATGGATCAACTTTGGTCCCATAGCTTGCAACAAAGTTCCAGTAATAATCAGTAAGGCCCAAAAGGCCCTTACCTGGGTCTGGGTAGTTGGAATCTCACAGTCCAACACTGCCTGCACTTATAGCCGCCAGGGAGCGCGTACCTTCCCATGACCCATCTGATGCCCAAGATAACCAACAGAGGGCTGCCCAACTTGACACTTGGTTGCCTTGATGATCAGTTTGGACCCCTGTTCCAGGTGTTCCATGTTGTCCTTCAAGGAGGTACTGAACACAGCAATGTTATCCAGATATGCCACATAGAACTCTTCCAGGCCTGACAATACATGGTTGACTAGGTGCTGGAAAGTGGCGAAAGCATTCTTCAATCCAAAAGGCATAAATTTAAATTGGTAGAAGACCCCTTGGGGATGTAAATGCTGTTTTCTCCTTGGCACCAGGGGTTAAGACAATCTGACAGTAACCGCTGGTTAGATCAAAAGTACTAAGTCACTTTGCAGCACCCAACCTATCCACCAGCTCATCAGCTTGGGGAATAGGATGGACTTCAGTTTTTGTCACAGTGTTTAGACCGTGATAGTCCGCACAGAAGCGCAGGTGAACTGACCCTTGCTTAGCCACTAACACCACTGCGCTGGCCTAGGGACTGTGGCAAGGCTCAACAACACCCAGGTCCAGCATCTTGGCCACTTTAGTCTTGATGCACTCTTGATCCCGGTTCTGACATCCTGTACGTCTTGCTCTTAATAGGCAGGGTGTCCCCTGTGTCTGTGTCATGAACACAGACACGCGTCAGCCCAGGGGTAAATGAAAAGAGATGGAAATATCTCCCTAGTAGCTCTTTACACTCCACCTGCTGTTCAGGTGACAGGTCAGGGGCAAGCTTAACTCATTTAACCTAACCATCTGTAATCCCGCACCTCTCTCGGGCGGGATTTCCAACATGGAGCCCGAGATTGGACGCCGGGATGAGGAAGTTAGCAGCCCAGACCCTGCGTGGGATGGAACGTCGGTCCGTCGAGAGGAGGGGCGAGAAGAGGACGAAAAAACACCAAGGAGCACGAAGAGGCGTTGATGGAGGCTGATGCGGAAGACCCTGAGCCACAGAGGCAGCTACGAGTCCCGGTGCTGCAAGGAGAAGAGGACGAGGAGACGGTAACGCAATGAGAGGAACCGCCCAGAGGCAACGCCAGAAAGCCTAGCCGGCCCGGAGAGGAAGAGGGTGGTAAGACTTCCCCTGCCACTACCCAGGAGGGCCATGGCCTCCGGCAAGTACCACTTCACCATTATTTCACTACGGATTGGTGGCGGTCCGGGTGGGAACAGCACAAACGCATTTGCTGACACTGAGGCCCCTTTCCTTTAGACCCCTTTAAAACTTCCCGGTCCTGGGTGAAGGTGGTGGTACGCATCCTGTCGTAGAAGAGCCATACCAGGCTGATTATTGTTTGTATTCCTCCGAGGGTCATGTCCATACTCCCCTCTTCCTGTGTCCTGCCAAAGATGAAGCGAAGAACCAAAAGGCGACCCCCACGACGGTCCCAGAGAAAGAGAGAGCCACCCCAACATACAGTGACTGAACTGAAAGAAACTAAGCCGTCCTGTTTTGTTTTGTTAATTTCTGGCCTCAGTTAGATCCCGACTCTTAACCCTCCTTTGTATACATTCTGTTCGATCATTAAAAACCCCAACAAACCCCACCCTTGTCTAGGTGTCCTATATGACCAATAGACCACACCATCCTTCTCCTCACCTTGCAATAAGTCAGGGAGCAGCTCACTCTCCTCTTACACTTCCTCAGTCATTGCAAGTAAAGAAACCGTGTAATCCATGCGAAGACACAGCTTCAGCTGATTAACATGGAACACCCTTTGGGTCTCCTGTGCGGCACCTGTGTCGACTAAATAGTTGATATCAGAAATCTTCCTAATAACTTTGTAGGGGCCACACCATTTGTCCTCCAGACCCTGGGGACAAATCAACTTCAGGATCCACACTTCTGTACCCAGTCAACAAAGCCTTCTGGTCATACCACTCCTTCATCAGCTCCTGGCTGACTTGAAGGTTGTTCTTTGCTTTACTCATGAGCTGGATGTAGGAAAGTAGGATCTGCTTCTTATGGTTACCCCCACTTTTTTGCTTGATGTCTCACTGTTTTTGACTAGTCTGACTGGGATCCTGCTAATCACGACCCCCGTCTATCTGCTTTCTCCCTTGAATTGACATACATGTACTTTGGTACACTCCAGATTGGATACTGGGGTACCCTTATCAGTCCCTAGTATATGGTACACCATGTACCCAGGGCATAGGTACCCCAGAGGCCTCCCATGGGTTGAAGCATGTATTATGCCACCCATGAGCCTGTGTAAGATGGTGCTTGCACCACTTACATCAGATATAGGTTCACTATATCTATAGTCACTACACTTAAAACTAATAAGTCACCCCTATAGCAGGCCTTAACAATCCTGAAGGCAGGGTGCTGGGTTTTATGTGAGAAGGTGCCCCTGCATGAGCAAAGCCTCTCTGCAGCCTTCGGAGACCATTCTCCCGGGTTGTCATATAGGTAGAGGTGCATTATAACCTCGCGGTAAATGCTATCTCGAAAACAGCTGCATAGAAACATATCGAGTTTGGTATCAAACACCTTGGAATCATACCTCCACACCAGTAACTGGTGTAGGAGGTATGATTCCACCCTTCCGAAGCGAGCTTCGTGGGGGTCACTGGTCTTACCGGTGCCAGTCTTCTCGACCCGGACAGCACAAAATGGATGCTGTCGACCAGAGACACATTTCTGCCCTCCTGCTGCTGAGCCAAGCTCGAGCAGAGGAAGGCAGCACAATAGGCATCCTGTCACAGGGAGGTGTGACCACCTCCCAGACAGGATTTAGTGTATTGGGGCTGTGTGGGTGCACTCCGAGAGTGCCTGAAAGTCTGCTCTGGGGGCACATTTGGTGTCCGTGTGCATAGTCCAGCTCAAACCAGTTCTACGAGCCATTAGCTCCTGCTCTGGTGCGAAACTGGACAAAGGACATGGGTGTAGCCACCCCTCTGTCCTGCCCCTCCCCTAGGAAGGTCCCCTCAATCTGTCCAACACTCTCCCGTGGGTATAAAATGGGTTACCTGGCTACAGGACATTGGATTTTACATGGATAAGATTCTACAAGAAGAAACCACTGACCTTTGACCGTCTGGACACCTGGACTTCGCTGGACCTCGACTGGGCATGACTTCGTCCCCCTTTCCGTCCGAAGCTTAGTTTGTGCTCTGACTCCATACAGGTTCCGTGCAGGACCTGTGGGGCACTTAAGACAACAGAAGAATCTCCCTTGGAGTGAAGGAGTCACTCCCCTGCTTCGCAGGCACCTAAAGCGCAACTGACCGGTAGCTGTTCCTGAGCTCCTGCGGACTCCGAAGATTTCAGCAACACAGGAGGTGGGTTCCTGAAGGTCCCTGAGGTCGATCTGCCCTCTTGCCGAGTTTGAGGCCAGTATCCCTCGTGGGGGCTGCGTAACCCGAACCCCTGTGCACCGCGTCCATTTGCAAGTGCATATACTTGTTGGTGATTGAGCTTGTGCATTGGACCCCGTGTGGTCCTGACCCTGAGCAGTATTTTCACCAAAGAACTCCGGCCTCCTCGCACCGTGTGCTCTGTTGGCTGGTACTTTGCAGACTTGCTCGAGGTCCCCTTGCGACTCCTGGTCCTTCTGCCTGTGCGTCCCCTTGAGGGTCATCTTGAATGTTCTTGGGCTTTGCTGGTTGCTCCAGACGTGCCCTGACTCTCCATTGCTTGGAGAGTCCCCTGGACCTTGCTGGTCTACACCATACACCAGAATCTGTTTGTCCTTCCTGCGTGGGTTGCTTTTGCCAAGGCTTGTTGGTGCTCCCGCCGGACACCGACCCCTCAGCACTCGACATCCTTCGTGGGACAGCTCACCTCCGTCTCCTGGTCATCCTCGACATCTCCTTGTCCTCGTGGCTGCAGAGTCAAGCATCCCTTCTTCGCACCTGAAGCACCCGACATCGGTGGGCATTAGTCTCCCGAGCCCCTGGTCACTCTGAAGTGGGCCAGACTCTGTCCGCTCTGCTTTCAGGTTCCTTCCATCCAGAATCCAGGCTTGGATTCCACCGGACCCTTTTCACCTTCACGGCAGCAGTGCTTCTTCACAGCCTTCCATTGAGAACAACGAGAGTTTCCGACGCCACTTCAGACCTATGCACCCGACTCCCCTGGGATAGGTAACTCTGGTACTACGGTATCCACGGGTGGGGTGGCTCTTCAAACTCTTAAGTTCCAAAGGGTTCGCTCGAAGTCCTCCTAGAAGGGTCCTTAAACGTTAACTTTGCAACCGCGACTTTCCTATAGAGTTGTACAGAGCACGCAGTCGTGTTTCCTCACTGCACCCGTCCTCTGTGGGTCTCCTGTGTCCTCACCTTGGGTGGTTTCTTGGGGTCCCAGCGATTCTACGTGCACTAGGCACTGTGTCTAGTCAAGTCGTGATTGTTATACCACTATTTTAGTATATGGTTCGGTCTCCCCCTGGAGCCCGCTGTGTATTGTGCTACTTACAACTGTTCTATTGATCCAGTATTGTGTGCTTTGTGTTCTATCCTCGTGTAGAGAATAGTAGAGAGTGTTATATTAATAAATACATATTTTTATATAACTACTGTGTGGTTCTCCTTCATTTAGTCATTCAGGAGGTGATATTCTGGTAAAACAAGCTGCTTTACATTCCTTCAAGATTAAGCCTGAAGGCTGCTCTCCATAGCTACCACTAGGATAGCTTTCATCAAGGTTATCTTTGACCTCATACATCGTAAGGGTCGTGTGGATTGGTACAAGGTGCCCACTTTAAGTAGTGGACAGCATAGACCAAGCCACCTTCTCACATTGGTGGCAGCGGTGGGATTCAAGCTTGCTATTGTTTTACAAGATAAATCTCATTGAGTGATTAACTGAAAACCACTAAAAGTATTAGGCACATATAATACTTCAAGATTAGAATGAGTAAGTTCTACTGAACTTGGAGTTGGGTAAGTCAAGGGTCTAGCACACCCTTTCTCCATCTCAAGAGAGTTTAGTCTCCACTAGGTTAGGTAGGTGCCTACACCACATAACACTAGTATGTCTTCTAGAGGAGAAGCCAGTGGCTCTCTGCCAACTAGGTACAATGGCCTCTCATTCCAGGAATTGAAAGCCATGGGTGTGTCTAGGAAGTTGAGGACAAGGAGAAATGCAAACACCCAACGTCTCATTGAGGTGTTACTCCTAGATGATCTTAGAAAGACCCCAGGGTCTAGATGAGGTAGAAAGAGTGGGTGGGGCAGGGAATGAGGAAAGGCCAGGAAGTGAAACCTTCTTTTACCTGGAATCAAACCCTGACCAGGGGGATCAAGATGATTCCAACCTGGACAACATAGATCTTCCATTAGGTGGGGGAGAAGGCCCCAGTGGCCCTCTCTTTACCCCACCAGGAAGAGTACAGAGTTTACCTAGGAGATCCAGATCTCCCTCTGTAGAATCTCAACACTCAGGAACTTCTGTAGGGACTTCCATATCCAATAAGAGGGAATCCTCTTAAGATAGACAGTGCCAATTTCTAGAGGTTAAGAAAGTCAACCTCAGGCTCAAGAAAGAGCAATTGGCCCTAGAGAGGGAATCCCTAGAGCTCCAGAGGGCTACAAAGAGATTGGGACTAGAGTCCCATGGTGGCAGCAACAGTGTCCCTAGGGTTAAGGATTATACTTATGACCATAGGAACCTGAGCAAGATAGTCCCTCCTTACCATAGTGGGGATGACATCCACAAATGGATAACTGCCTTGGAGAGGGCCTGTAAGGTACAGAAGGTCCCCCAAGAGCAGTGGGCAGCTATCTTGTGGCTCTCCTTTGCTGACAAAGGTAGAGATAAGCTCCTCACTGTTAGAGAAGAGGATGCTGATAATTATTCAGTTCTGAAGAGTGCTCTCATTGATGGGTTTGGCTTAACCACTGAGCAATACAGGATTAAGTTCTGAGACACCCAGAAAGCACAGACTTAGGACTGGGTTGACTTTGTAGATTGTGCTACTAAGGCTCTGGAAAGCGATACCAAAGGGGATGATGGACGGAGCGTTAGAGCAAATCAAACACTCACCCCCAGTCAACTGATCTGGGTTTAATCCATCATCATTCTTTAGCTCACTCCACCACCCCAGTTCAGACATGGCCATATGCAAATCAGTCTGACCCTGTGCCTCATGGGAACAGTCCAGCCCGAACTGCCAAGCCATGTCTTCCCTGGACCGGAAACAAGCATCCTGGGACCGGTTTCGGGTTCATAACCCTCATCAGCCAGGCTATCTTAAATCCAGTGGCAAAGTGAGCAAGGGACCCACGTCTGGGCATACCCTGCCAACTTAGGGGCGAACAAAGCGATACCAAAGGGGATGATGGACGGAGCGTTAGAGCAAATCAAACACTCACCCCCAGTCAACTGATCTGGGTTTAATCCATCATCATTCTTTAGCTCACTCCACCACCCCAGTTCAGACATGGCCATATGCAAATCAGTCTGACCCTGTGCCTCATGGGAACAGTCCAGCCCGAACTGCCAAGCCATGTCTTCCCTGGACCGGAAACAAGCATCCTGGGACCGGTTTCGGGTTCATAACCCTCATCAGCCAGGCTATCTTGAATCCAGTGGCAAAGTGAGCAAGGGACCCACGTCTGGGCATACCCTGCCAACTTAGGGCGAACAAAGCGATACCAAAGGGGATGATGGACGGAGCGTTAGAGCAAATCAAACACTCACCCCCAGTCAACTGATCTGGGTTTAATCCATCATCATTCTTTTGCTCACTCCACCACCCCAGTTCAGACATGGCCATATGCAAATCAGTCTGACCCTGCGCATCATGGGAACAGTCCAGCCCGAACTGCCAAGCCATGTCTTCCCTGGACCGGAAACAAGCATCCTGGGACCGGTTTCGGGTTTGGAAGGCTGGTTACTTTGCAGTAAAGTGAATGATTTCAAGGGATTGTACAATTTAATAATGAGGGAGCAGATCCTTAATAATTGCCAAAACAGTTGTTGCATCAATACCTGGTTGACTCTGATCTGACTTCTCCCCAACAATTGGGAAAGAAGGCAGATAGATGGGTCAGAACCAGGGTGAAGCAGAAAACTCAGAACCAAGGTGGTGACCAAAAGAAGTCTGATTCTAAACCAGCAGATAAGGTTGGGGAGAAGGGTAAAGACCAGAAGTCTTCTTCTGGGCCCCAAAAACCTGCTTCTGAGGGTGGTTCACAATCTAACAAGGGAAAAGGCAGAAAGAAGCCTTGGTGTTACCTGTGTAACGAAAAGACACACTGGCCTAGGGATGCCAATTGTGCCAGAGCCAAGGATCCTTCTACCACCACCACTGCCGCTAAGGCAACTGTTCCCCCTAGTACAGCTACAAGTGGTGGTACTGTAAACAAGGGTTTAGTAGGGTTGACCCTGGGAACTGAGATGGGTTCTGGCCTAGTCAGAACTCCAGCTCAGGCTGTTCTAGTCTGTGATGGAGGCATGGATATTGCCTCCTTATTTGTCAGTCCCAGTAACCTGGGAAAATACAGGCAACAGCCTTTAATAAATGGACAGGAGGCCATGGCATACAGGGACACAGGAGCCAGTGTCACAATGGTGACTAAGGATCTTGTGAGACCTGATCAGATCATACTTGGTGAGATGTACCAAGTGACCAATGCAAGCAATGTCAGGACAGACCATTCCTTTGCAGTTGTGAATTTCAGCTGGGGAGGGGTAACTGGCCCTAAGATGGTTGTGGTTAGCTCAGACCTCCTTGTGGAATGCTTATTGAAATTGGGCAATGATTTGGAAATTTCAGCCTGGGCTGAGGTGGAACTCAGGACACACGCAGCAATGTTGAGCATCTCTGCAGATGTGTTTGCTGTGACCAGGTCACAGGCAAAAATGTCTTTCACTGAACATGCCCTGGATCTTGGAAAAATAGACCAGGTGCCTTCCAAGAGAAGGAGCAGTAGGGGTAAGGCAGTGTCTTCCCCCCAGACTCAAAGTAAGGATCAGTCTCCTGAGGAAGATAATCCCAGTCCCTGTGAAGGCACTGTCTCAGAGGAACTTGAACCTGATCAGGTTGAGTTCTTGGGGACGGGGCACTTCCAGGGCAGATCTGAGCCTGGAGCAGCACAACTGCCCCTCTTTTGAACCCCTCAGACAGCAAGCTGCTGCTGAGGCTGCTGGGAGTGCCAGTGGGTCCCACAGGATCTATTGGGATGATGGACTCCTTTACTCAGAGGGTAGAGACCCCATGCCTGGTGCCACCAGGAGCCTGGTCATACCTCTGAAGTTTAGGGGTTTCCTATTATCACTGGCACATGACATCCCTTTAGCAGGACACTTAGGCCAAAGTAAGACCTGGGACTGGCTTGTCCCTCACTTTGACTGGCCTCACATGTCAGAGGACACAAATGAGTTTTGTCGCTACTGTACCACCTGTCAAGCCAGTGGTAAGGCAGGTGGTACTACAAAGGCCCCCCTGATACCGCTACCTGTGGTGGGGGTTCCCTTTGAGAGGGTTGGGATTGACATTGTTGGTCCCATGGATCCTCCAACTGCATCTGGGCACAGGTTTATACTAGTGGTGGTGGACCATGCCACTAGGTATCCAGAAGCAATACCCCTTAGAACCACCACAGCTCCTGTGGTGGCCAGGGCCCTCCTGGGAATTTTTTCCAGAGTGGGTTTCCCTAAGGAGGTCTTAACTGGCAGAGGTGCAAACTTCATGTCAAGTTACATAACTGCTATGTGGAAGGAGTGTGGAGTGAATTACAAATTCACCACCCCCTATCACCCACAATGCAATGGGTTAGTTGAGAGATTCAACAAAACCCTGAAGGGCATGATCATGGGCCTCCCAGAAAAGCTTAGGCGAAGATGGGATGTCCTGTTGCCCTGCCTTCTCTTTGTCTACAGAGAGGTTCCTCAGAGGGGGGTTGGTTACAGCTCTTTTGAACTTCTGTTTGGACATCCAGTTAGGGGTCCCTTGTGTCGAGTGAAGGCGAGATGGGAGTTACCTCTCAAACCACCTAAACAAGACATAGTGGACTATGTACTTGGTCTCCACTCCAGGATGGCTGAGTACATGAAGAAGGCATCCAAAAACCTTGAGGCTAGCCAAGAATTACAGAAAGCTTGCCATGACCAAAAGGCTGTTTTGACTGTGTACCAGCCAGGACAGATGGTATGGGAGTTGGAGCCTGTGAACCCAGCAGCTCTCCAGAATAAATGGAGTGGACCACATACCATACTTGAACAGAAGGGAGAGGTTACCTACCTGGTGGACCTTGGAACTCCCAGGAGCCCCCACAGGGTGCTCCATGTGAACAGGCTCAAGCCATTGTCGTGTAGTTCCTATAGTACCCCTGCAGGACCTGCACGTTTGGATAACATAAACCGTGGGCTTGGTGTTAGACTGATTCTGTGCACCCCCACCGCGTATGTTAGCCTGGTTTGCATTAGCTAGCTCACAGTGCCACTAGAATCTCCTCTTATCGGGGAAAGATTAGTTTCTGGCAACCTTAGATCATGACAACCCTGATCCCTCAGAATCGTGGAAACAATGTACTACTTTTCGCTCAGTCACTCGTGCTTACTTATTCGGTTTGTCCCAGAGAGTTACACAGAATAAACAGTCTGGGCGTTTCAATAAGTATTTATTGAACAGTTGTTATTCTAGTGTAAAATATATGTGCTGCAGTAACCAGCAGACAATAGCAGAGATATATTATCAGCAGTACGATAAAAGTGAATGGATAGAACAGTTCTACCATGTTGCAATAATCATGAATACATACATGAATATAAAAGCATTATGAAAAGTGCGCGTACTCCTACGATGCCTAACTAGATGTACCTGAGTGTACCTAGCATATATGTAGGTCTACAAGCCTAAGAGCCAAGAATCCTTCTAGGATTTAGTCGAACCCCCATACCTGAATAGAGAGAGTGTGGGACCCCGTCCTGGTCTCGAGTTGGACACCCCGCAAGGGCTGTGTCAGACCGCTGTCAGCTGGAGCGACTGCATGCAGGAGCCTCAGCGTCTCTGGTCAGTGTGTCAGCATGGAAGTCTCGGTTCCCTCTGTCTTACCGGGGCAAGATGTGGTGTATTTATACCCTGAAGACTCTTGTTGCTTTGTATGGTTTGTATTGGGCCTTGTTAGACTTGAGGAAGACGTCAGGGGTGAACTTTGTACATACATATTATGCTGGTGGTGTATTCCTAGAGAGTCATGCATAATTGATGAGTACAGTGTGGGCCTGTGTTTGGGAAAACCTGCTGTATTCAAAACCACAGGCTAGATAACGTTCAGCCCTCAGAGCTCGTTGTGTACTAGCGAGGACCAATGTAGGTGAAAGATCATGCCTATATAAGGAATCATGACTATAATAGGACATGTACAGTTATGACCGTAATAGGGCATATGCGACTTTGACCATAATAGGGCAAGTACGAATATGACTGTATTAGGGCAAATACGAATACGTCCATTTTAGGGCATGTATGAACGGGTCTACATTAGGGCCTCTATACGGGACATAACACCATATGTTGACAGGGCAGACAAGGGCTTGCTCATGGCTACTGATGAGGTACAGGAGGAAGACAGTGACCCACTCCCTGACCTCCTCTCACAGAACCCTGATGATGGTTCAGTAGATGGTGCAGCCTTGGCAGGCAACCTCACTGAGCAGCAACAGACTGATTGCAGGAAAGTCCTTAATCAGTACAGACACATGTTCTCACTGACTCCCAGTCAGACCACCTAGTGTACCCATGAAGTGGACACCGGGGAGAGCTTACCTGTAAAGAACAAAATTTACAGACAACCTGACCATGTCAGAGACTGCATCAGGACTGAGGTCCAAAAGATGTTGGAATTGGGAGTGATTGAACCCTCAGATAGCTCCTTGGGCTAGCCCAGTAGTCCTGGTACCCAAACCTCACACCAAGGGTGGAAAAAGAGAGATGAGGTTTTGTGTAGACTACAAGGGGCTCAATGCAGTCACTAGGACTGATACTCATCCTATTCCAAGGGCAGATGAACTTATAGATACTTTGGCCTCAGCCAAGTTTCTGAGTACATTTGACCTCACAGCTGGCTACTGGCAAATCAGACTAGCTGAGGATGTTAAGCCCAAAACAGCATTCTCAACCCCTAGTGGGCACTAACAATTTGTTGTAATGCCCTTTGGTTTGAAGAATGCACCTGCCACTTTTCAAAGGTTGGTGAATAAAGTTCTCACAGGCCTGGAAGCATATAGTGCAGCTTATCTTGATGATATTGCTGTCTTTAGCTCCACCTGGGAGGATCACCTGGTCCACCTGAGAAATGTTTTGGAGGCCCTGCAAAAAGCAGGCCTCACTATCAAGGCCACTAAGTGCCAGATAGGGCAGAGTAAGGTTGGGTACCTAGGCCACCTTGTGGGTGGAGGACAGGTTCAACCATTACAGAGCAAAATCCAGACCATAATGGACTGGGTTGCTCCAACTACCCAGACTCAGGTCAGAGCTTTCTTGGGCCTGACTGGGTACTACAGGAGGTTTGTCAAAGGATATGGATCCATAGTGACCCCTTTCAATAATTTGACCTCTAAGAGAATGCCTGAGAGAGTTCAGTGGACAGTTAGCTGTCAAAAGGCATTTGATGACCTGAAGCAGGCCATGTGCACTGCTCCCATTCTGCAGAGTCCTGACTATTCCAAACAATTCATTGTTCAAACTGATGCATCTGAGTTGGGGGTAGGGGCTGTGTTATCACAACTGAATGAAGAGGGTCAGGATCAGCCAGTAGCTTTTATAAGCAGAAGGCTGACCCCCAGAGGGAAACGTTGGTCAGCTATAGAGAGGGAAGCCTTTGCTGTGGTTTGGGCTCTGAAGAAACTGAGCCCATACTTGTTTGGCACTCACTTCATTGTTCAGACAGACCATAAGCCCCTCTTGTGGCTTAAACAGATGAAGGGTAAAAACCCCAATCTTTTGAGGTGGTCCATTTCCCTACAGGGGACGGACTATACAGTGGAACATAGACCTGGGAGTAACTATGCCAATGCAGATGGACTTTACAGATATTTCCACTTAGAACATGAAGACTCAACTGGTCAAGGTTAGTTTAATGTCCTTACGTTTGGGGGGGGGTTGTGTAGGAAAGTAGGATCTGCTTCTTATGGTTACCCCCACTTTTTTGCTTGATGTCTCACTGTTTTTGACTAGTCTGACTGGGATCCTGCTAATCAGGACCCCAGTCTATCTGCTTTCTCCCTTGAATTGACATACATGTACTTTGGTACACTCCAAATTGGATACTGGGGTACCCTTATCAGTCCCTGGTATATGGTATACCATGTACCCAGGGCATAGGTACCCCAGAGGCCTCCCATGGGCTGAAGCATGTATTATGCCACCCATGAGAGGCAATGCAAAATGGAACTCGAGGTCTGCTACTGCAGCCTGTATAAGATGGTGCTTGCACCACTTACATTAGATATAGGTTCACTATATCTATAGTCACTACACTTAAAACTTATAAGTCACCCCTATAGCAGGCCTTAACAATCCTGAAGGCAGGGTGCTGGGTTCTATGTGAGAGGGTGCCCCTGCATGAGCAGAGCATCTCTGCAGCCTTCGGAGACCATTCTCCCGGGTTGTCTATGACTCAGCCGGACATATAGGCATAGGTGCATTATAACCTTGCGGTAAATGCTATCTCGAAAATGGCTGCATAGAAACATATCGAGTTTGGTATCAAACACCTTGGAATCATACCTCCACACCAGTAACTGGTGTTGGAGGTATGATTCCACCCTTCTGAAGCGAGCTTCGTGGGGTCACTGGTCTTTTTTCGCCATGTATTTGGCTTTCTGTAATTGATTGGGACTATACGTTTGGGTGAGCACATCTTTTCTGTTTGATATAATTATTGTGCACTTTTCCAATGGTGAATGTGGGAATTATCTTTTATCAGGATGGTGGTAGATGAAACTATGATGTATTGAAATGCAACCAGCTATTGAAGCAATGTATAAATCATTATTTGGTATTGTTGTTTCGCAGATACCTCCGCTCATCCCATACGGGATGTATCCGAGTATGTTTTGGTCCTGAGGAAGGTGGTGCCATTGCGAATCCCACCGAAACGCACGTAGACCATTACTATTTGCATGGAGAGTCCCTTCAGAGACGGATACAATTATTATTCTGAGTGTGGAATATTATTCGCTCACATCTGTCCCTGTTAAGCTTTCTAGGATCTCCATGAGAGAGTGTTCCGTGTTTGTGTATGAGTGTTAGGGTGCTTGGGTTTAGTTGAGGAGTGAATGCAGTAGTGAGGTGAAGCGTGGGGTGTTTTCATTGTATACATTTTTTGATTGTAAATAATTGTTGCTTTTTAGACTTTATTTGTTGTCCTTCTTCTTGCCACACAGCCACAGATGAAGATCTGATTATAATGTGATATAATGCACTTTATAGCTGTTTTTGTAACATTTATTGATTGTTCAAATGTTACCATTTTATTCTAACAGTGGTAGATATTTAAGTGTATGAATATATAATTGTCTAATCTGATTATTAGGACAACTGCACATGAGATGTAATTTTATGATTAACTTATGTTTTAAGGCAAAAAATTAATAAAGATACATGCATTATTTGCACATGAATTATTCTAAGTGATTTCTCTTTGAGCTGGTTGCACAAATGGAACCCTTCGAGGTCGCATTGAAAAGCAATATAGGTCAGTTCAGAGGTTTCTTTCTTGATTGTTATATTCCCCTCCTCTTGGACCTAGAAGTATTTGGGGGTACCCTTTCTCCTATGGATCTTTACTCGGTTTTTTACCGTAGGTTTCTTCTATTGAATAGATCTATACTTACCACATCCTGTTAAACTCATCATTGCTCAATTTTTGAGCTTTCTCTCTTGGTGTAAATTGGGTTCTTGGTGGAGGTTTTTCTATGTATTATAGTCACCATATTTCTTAAATCTATGGTTTTCTTATAAATCTTGTACATAGGATCTTTTCTCTGGGCCCTCTTTTCTAGACATATTAGGTATAGTATTGGTGTTAGAAATGGGATCTCTAGTTGGCAAGGGCTTGCACCTTTGTCCAAATTGGGACCCTTCTTCCTAGTCAGGGTAAGGGAGTTACACTCCTAAAATAACCCCTGCTCACCCCCTTGGTAGCTTGGCACGAGCAGTCAGGCTTATTCTAGAGGCAGTGTGTAAAGCATTTGCACATAACCAACAGTAATACAGTGTAAGCACTACAAACGGACACCACACCAGTTTAGAAAAATAACCAATATTTTTATATACTCAAGACAAGACCAATTACGACAAAAATCCACAATACTATACTCTAAAAATGAATGCTTGATAAGGTAACTTCTTCTTTGCAGGAATAACACAAAAGCAAAGTTCGTACGAGTCGGTAACCCCGTCCGGGTCTACCGCGATGCTGAATTACACAGAGTCCAACAGTTCCGGCCGACCGCGTCGCTACGGGCCAGCAGAGTCGTGAACAGACTCGGTCACAGTACCTTTCTCGTTGTGGCTGGTACGGAGTGTACGAGCCGGTCGGCGTTCGTCGCGGTAGCGGTGCAAGACGGAGCGATGCAAGGTGCGGTGTCCCTCGATGCGGTGCAGGCAGCGGCTCGATGAGCGTCGTGCAGACGGATTCGGTGAGTCCAAGGCGTGCGGTGGAGGGTGAGACGATGCTCGATGCGGTGCTGACAGGTTGCGATGCAGGCGACCAAGCCGGAGTGCGGGAGCTGGCGTCGGACAGCGGTGCGAGTCGGAGCGGTGCGTCGCAAACGTGCGAGCGGTGCCCCAAATGCGAGGCGGTCACGACTGTTGAGCCAGTTGCAGCGTCCGCGTCGGTCGGGTCCGGCTGGTTCAGTGAAGCAATGCGATGCGAACTGCGGTGCCCACAGGTCACGGTGCAAGCAGCGGCTCGGTGTTGACGGAGTCGGACGTCGCCACGGTGAGACCAGGGTTGCGATGCGAAGCGGGGCGATGCGGTCTGCGGTGCAAACAGGTCACCGGCCAGGGATGGATTCGGTTGACGGAGTCGGTTGCGGTTCCCTTCCTCTGTGGCAACTGAAACAGCGTTCCAGAAGCGGTACCCAGAGGCTTGTGAAGTCTTTGCAGTCCCTGAGACTTCTTAACAGGAGGCCAGCTCGGTTCCAGGCCCTTGGAGATACTCAGCACAAGTTTGTAGAAAGTTCAGTCCTTTCACTGCCCAAGGCAGAAGCAGCAGCTGCAGGCCAACCCAACAAAGCAACAACACAGCAAAGGGGCAGTACTCCTCCTGGCAGCTCTTCGTCTTGGCAGGTTCCTTGATTCCAGCGAGATCTAAATCCATGGGGTCAGGGCCCCAATATTTATATCCCAAATTCCTTTGTTCTCTGAAGGCAGAGAGGCCTTTGCCTAGTCCAAACCAGTTCTGGAGCACTTTGTTGACAAGTCTCCGTCCCCTCTTTCAGTGAGTAGGCCAGGGACATCAGACGCACCACAGGAGGTGGAGCCAGCATTGTGGAGGGAAGGCACTGTCCTATTCAGGGCCCAGGTGCAACTCCTCCCACCCATCTACATGTAGATCTTGCTATTCAGCCCTGTGCTGACTCACCCTGTCTCCTGGCATCCCCCAGCCCCTGTCACTCACACTCCAGACAAGGAATACAACAACCTCGCAGAGGCAGGCTTGGATGGTTAGACAAGAAAATACCCACTTTCTAAAAGTGGTATTTTCAAACACAGAATGTTAAAACCAACTTCACTAAAAGATGCATTTTATCATTCTGAGTCCAGGCATACTAAACTCGAATTTCTACCATGTTCCCGGGGTCAGTTAGGATTATAGGCTGTAATAATCAAAACTGCCCGTTCTGGCCTAGGGGGAACAGGTAGCCTTGCAATAGTGAAAAACGAACTAGGCTGTAATTCACTATCAGGACATGCCACACACACCAGGGCATGCCCTACCTTTCGCATACAACGCACCCTGCCCACAGGGGTACCTTGGGCCTACCTTAGGGGTGACTTACATGTAGAAAAGGGAAGGTTTAGGGACTTGCAAGTGTGTGCACTTGCCAAGTCGACATGGCAGCCCCAGGCTGCGCCCAGGCTCTGCGATAGCAGGCCGAGTTACACTTTACGGGCTGTTTGCGTGGGTGGCACAATCCAGTGCTGCAGCCCACCAACAGCATTTGGTCTATAGGCCCTGGCACTCGCAGTGCACTTTACAAGGGACTGACACATAAACCAAATAGGCCAATCATGGAAACACCAATCCATAACACATTTTATACAGGAGCACTTGCACTTTCCCACTGGACAGCAGTGAGGAGAGTGCGCAGAATCATTACACCAGCAAAAACAGAGTCAAAACCGGGAGGTCAGAAAGCAAAAAGTCAGGGGAAACACGCCAAAAGATGCCAAGTCTAACAATTGGCTAACAATGGAAGGCCTTAAAACCTTCGGATTCTCAGATGATGAATTTTCTGCATTAATAGGCCAAATATCTGGTACCAACATACAGACAAGGTTGGCCACGAATGACAACAGTGAATGGTCCAAGCTATTGAATCTAAAGAAAAAGGTGAAAAGGATGGATTCTCACGCCCATTTTATGTTGGAATATCTTAAGGTGGGTGTGATACCATCAGGCTTGAGGGTCAGGAATGTCCCGGCACTATTTGTAGAAGTGCGTAAATTCCTGGATCGATGGTCCCACATAGTGAACCGTTGCTCCAGGCATTGGATGATCATGATAGTAGAAACTGTCAGAGAAATGATAGTGATTTTGAATCAAGAAATCGTAGAGTTGGAAGATAAATTGAAGGCGAGCTCAGCATTAGATGAAGCAAAAAATAAATTGCTCAGTATAAACCAAGAATTGCAAGACTTTGAGGAGTACCTCATAAAAAAGAAAACGGATAAACTAAAGAATGATGTACATTGGTTCACGCAGGAGAAAGCATATCCATACCTGCGTAATAACTTTTTCCAAGAAGATCAACAAGAAGGGGGTCAGTATAACCAACGTCCATACAAAAATCAGAAAACTCTTACCTTCTCAGATACCAACTCGTCTGACTCTGACTATGAAGGACCAGGCATAAATGATGGACCACAGAACAACTATAGGAACCAGAGAGGCCGATACACTAATCAATACCAAGAACAAGCGCAGTCCCCTTTTTTACAGAGAGGCAGGGGCAGAGGTCGGATCAGATTTCAGGGACAGGAAAGGAACTACCATCAACAGATGGAGCCACCACATCCTCAGCCATACATGCGAACAAGAAATCAGCAGTATTGGAGAACCTAGATAGGAATACCAATACTGCAGACACTATACCAATCTTCAATTTGTCAAGTCACATACTCTCATCAGGAGAAAATAGCCTCCTTAGTAAGGGGTTATCATTTGTCCCCAGCACACAATGTGATCGTTTTAAATTGAACAGAGACATTTTTTCCTTCTTTCGAAAAATCAGACTGAAGAAGTTTATGGCGCAAACTGATTTGGCAGAACAGGAGATAAATTATTCAGGGTGTAAACCACCCTCTAAATTTACTCCATCACTGGAAATGGTTGGCCCTGAAGTCACCATCTTTGAAAAATCGGTCATGCAAGAACTTCAAAAGGTAACCAAGTTTGTCCCTGAGGCGACACCAAACCTTACTAGAGATGAAATAAAAGCTCTAAAAACATTACAAGACAACCCACATATCACCATAAAACCCTGTGATAAAGCAGGTGGGATAGTAGTAATGGACACAGAGCAGTATACCAACAAGATAGATTGCATGCTACTAGTCCCTGAGCATTATCAGAGAATCAATAGATCGGTTCTCATACATCTCAGTTCACGGATAGAAACTGTTACAGCCAAAGCACTCTCAGATGGGTATATCTGTCCTAAGGAATTTGACTATCTCAATAATCTGAATGCGGTAACTCTGGCCATATACGGAGTACCCAAAACGCACAAAAATGCAGTGGACCCACCCCTGAGACCTATTGTTTCATCTATCAATTCACAAACAGAACCTCTTTCTAAGTATGTGGATGCCTTTTTGTGCCCTCTCACCACACTATATCCATCCTATATTAAAGACACTGGACATATGATAGCCACCATAGAACATAAACCCTTTGACCATGAAACACAGATATTGGTCACTCTGGACATAGAGTCCTTATATACCAACATCCCCCAGGACCTGGCCATAGAGTCTGTGGCAGCTCTTTTGGCCAGAGTACCTGGGGAGAGACCTGACGGGTTTATCCTAGAATGTCTGGATATAGTATTACATCACAATTATTTTGAATTCCAAGGGCAACTCTACCATCAAACCAAAGGGACCAGCATGGGGGCTTCCTGTGCCCCTAGTGTGGCGAACATTTTCATGGGTGAATGGGAACAAAAACATATCTTCAACAAAGTAGCCCCTTTTTATGAGAATGTTGTAAGTTGGCAGAGGTTCATAGATTATATTTTTTTCATCTGGTCAGGAGAAGAGTCAGGTCTTGCGAGCTTTATTGAATGGCTTAACCATAGTGACAAAAATCTGAAGTTTACGGCTAAGTACTCAACTGATAGAGTAGAATTCCTGGATATATGGATCATAGGGAGAAATGGCGGTATTGAAGTCAGCCTATACAGGAAACCAACAGCCAAGAACACTATCTTAGATCATAACAGCTATCATCCAGTATGTCAAAAAGATTCGATCCCTTTTGGGGAATTCCTCAGGATAAGACGCAATTGTACCAACATGAAAGAATAGGGAGAACATGCTGAGCAACTCCAGGCGCGCCTTATCCTCCGAGGTTATCCAAGTCGCCTATTGCGCCAATCCATGAAACGCGCCAAATATTACAACAGGGATGCTTTAATCTCTGGCACACACACACAACCAACAGAGAAACTGGTATGTGTAGTAAATCACTCCAGTTTGAATTACAAGATTAAACGCGTCTTAGAAAAGAATTGGAGGATCCTTAATATTAATGAGAATGAGAACCAGCTAGAAAAACCATTAGTTGCGTACAGACGGAACCCCAATCTAAAGGACAAACTTGTCCACAGCAGACCTAGAGCCAAGGACACAGATGGACAAAAAACATTGACAGGCTTACCCCCAATTCTTGGTAACCACAGATGTGGCAATTGCCATGCCTGTGACTCAGCTATTACTACACAATCTTGGAAATATGGCAACAAGGCTGGCAAACTAAGAAATTTCACAAACTGTAGAAGCAGTAATGTGATCTACCTTATTCTGTCCCTGTGGCCTAGGATATATAGGTGAGACAAGCAGGGAATTTCGAATACGCTTTTCCGAACACAAATCAGCTATTAGAACTCAGAAGATACAGGCACCCATTGTCAGACACTGCCTGGACAGCAACCATAAAGATACGGAGTTGCAATGGCTGATTCTTGAATGAGTATCTATCAAACCGGGCTGCGACAGGGACAAAACCAGAAAAGAAAGAGAAACTTTTTGGATTTTTACCCTGGACACAGTCCGCTATGGGTTTAACGAAGACATTGTCTGGATTGTGACCTGATAGGCTTAATAAAAGTTATTAAGTTAGTGCTATTATTTTGGTTCTCCGTTTACTTTCATCTTTTCTGACAGACGCCGAGAACACACATTAGTAGTACCCATACATCAGACCAGCCTGATATCTATGTTGGCATTATTTCCATTATTATACTAGTTGAGCAACTTATATACTCACATATATGACTGCACAGCTGTATATTTGGTATTTGTGATGCATTTCCGATCCTGTAAGTAGTCTGATATACCCTTAAAAAGATCTTCCTATCAGTATAGGTTTTCTTCCATTCTCCAAAGCCTATCATTATAGCTGAAATTGGGTTTTACTGGTAGGTCTGGGTTATATAAGATAAAATATTTCCACTCACATATTAGACAGTATTGGTACACGCTTTTATTTTTGGGCTTTATTCGAAACAGCTTAGAACCTAGTAGTGTACCTTTATGTATAAATAGTGATCACATTAGAACTAGTTGTTTGCGTGTATTATTTTCAGAAACAGCGGAATTTTTAATCACAAGATTGTCCCACGTGATGCATATTATATCTTTAATGTAACATCACGGCATTGTCGACAATATATACAACACTTTTTTCTAAACGAAAGGAGATTTAGGTAATATCTGGGCAGCTTAACCATTCAAATATGGCGCCCACTAACAGAGTATCTCTGCCGTAAGGAATGAGGTATCGCGATACCTCGTCACTGACCCCTGCGCATGCCGGTGCAAATGAGGTAGTCAGCAGCAGCACATAGCTCCACGGGAAAAAGCCAGTGGCGGGAAAAGTTTGCATTTGTGACTGGTATAACAGAGGACCTAAGGTAAGGACCTGAGGTCAGCGTTCTTTGTACCACGGGCTGGTGCCCAGAGGGGCGGTATGACATTAAAGCGTTTCTGGGCATTCGATTGCCGTGGCAGATTTGTTGAGCGAAGTATAGACAAGGGTATAACCTGTTCATACCTCTCCATTAAGTGCAGAGCACAGAGGGGCAACCTAACATTAGAGCGTTTTGGTATTGGAGCGCCGTAGTACATTTTTTTAGCGCAGCGTAGATAAAGGTACATGACTTGTCTAGCTATCAGTCCCTGAAACGCGCATTAAAGCAATGTGATTGCAGAGCCTTGTAAGGTATCCAGTTAGTGTGGCGCAAACAGGACGATATTTTGGTAGGTTTCCCTAGATTTTCGAGGGAACTACAGACATCGCACATGTGTAATCAACCATACATGTGTCGATGTTTTGTGAACCCCTATGACTGTAGCCAGACTATATCATGTGATATATTGCTGACAAGTATAGAGATCCATTGGGGGTTCATGTTGCCTCAACACTGATGGGACATCTTACTAAGCTAAGTCCAGCTATACAAAGTAGCTTTTGAGAGTAGGCCTTCTAACAACCATACAGGTTAACCTGGTTAGGAAAAGCAGCCATATCAGAGAAGTCTTGGTCATAAATTATAGGTAGTTATCAACCACTCGTAGCCGGAGTTAACATACTTTTAGCATACGAAAAGAATCTCTCTACACTATTTTTATGTAATATTCTCTGTTCCTCAGGCCACTTTAATTACAATAAGAAGATTATTGAAAAGGAACAATATTCCAACTACAAATTACATGTGGGTGAATTTGGGATTCTCATTGGACATATCACAGCTGGATAGAATTCTGGGTAAGACTCACCACGTGCCCTCTATAAACTTTGCTTATACTTTATCGCATAGTCTTTTGGCAGCATACATACACACACATACATGCAAATTCTCCTTTTTCCATTAGAAAGGAAAGCATATAATTGTTCGACGGCATGGATGTTGGGCGCATTCACGCCACATTGCCCCTCTGACCATTGGTTTTGTTTGTTTTTGCTGGTAAGAGTCAATCCAATCTCTGATATACTACTTGGGGGTCTTAATACATCTAGACGGTTCCCCCAACTATTGGCCATTTTAAGAATAGGTGATACCAATAGGGACTATTATGAGTTTCCGTCTTTCCCTTCTCTTTTTTCGCCATGTATTTGGCTTTCTGTAACTGATTGGGACTATACGTTTGGGTGAGCACATCTTTTCTGTTTGATATAATTATTGTGCACTTTTCCAATGGTGAATGTGGGAATTAACTTTTATCAGGATGGTGGTAGATGAAACTACGATGTATTGAAATGCAACCAGCTATTGAAGCAATGTATAAATCATTATTTGGTATTGTTGTTTCGCAGGTACCCCCCGCTCATCCCATACGGGATGTATCCGAGTATGTTTTGGTCCTGAGGAAGGTGGTGCCATTGCGAATCCCACCGAAACGCGCGTAGACCATTACTATTTGCATGGAGAGTCCCTTCAGAGACGGATACAATTATTATTCTGAGTGTGGAATATTATTCGCTCACATCTGTCCCTGTTAAGCTTTCTAGGATCTCCATGAGAGAGTGTTCCGTGTTTGTGTATGAGTGTTAGGGTGCTTGGGTTTAGTTGAGGAGTGAATGCAGTAGTGAGGTGAAGCGTGGGGTGTTTTCATTGTATACATTTTTTGATTGTAAATAATTGTTGCTTTTTAGACTTTATTTGTTGTCCTTCTTCTTGCCACACAGCCACAGATGAAGATCTGATTATAATGTGATATAATGCACGTTATAGCTGTTTTTGTAACATTTATTGATTGTTCAAATGTTACCATTTTATTCTAACAGTGGTAGATATTTAAGTGTATGAATATATCATTGTCTAATCTGATTATTAGGACAACTGCACATGAGATGTAATTTTATGATTGACTTACGTTTTAAGGCAAAAAATTAATAAAGATACATGCATTATTTGCACATGAATTATTCTAAGTGATTTCTCTTTGAGCTGGTTGCACAGTTTGAACCCTTCGAGGTCGCATTGAAAAGCAATATAGGTCAGTTCAGAGGTTTTCATCTTGATTGTTATATTCCCCCTCCTCTTGGACCTAGAAGTATTTGGGGGTACCCTTTCTCCTACGGTGCCAGCCTTCTTGACCCAGACAGCAAAAAATGGATGCTGCCGACCAGAGACACCTTTCTGCCCTCCTGCTGCTGAGCCAAGCTCGAGCAGAAGAAGGCAGCACAATAGGCATCCTGTCACAGGGAGGTGTGACCACCTCCCAGACAGGATTTAGTGTATTGGGTTGGGTGGGTGCACTCCGAGAGTGCCTGAAAGTCTGCACTGGGGGCACATTTGGTGTCCCTGTGCATAGTCCAGCTCAAACCGGTTCTGGGAGCCTATGGCTCCTGCTCTGGCGCGAAACTGGACAAAGGACATGGGTGTAGCCACCCCTCTGTCCTACCTCTCCCCTAGGAGGGTCCCCTGAATCTGTCCAACCCTCTCCCGTGGGTATAAAATGGGTTACCTGGCTACAGGACATTGGATTTTACGTGGACAAGATTCTACAAAGAAGAAACCACTGACCTTTGACCGTCTGGACACCTGGTCTTTGCTGGACCTTGACTGGGCTTGACTTCTTCCCCCTTTCCGTCCGAAGCTTAGTTTGTGCCGTGACTCCATACAGGCTCCGTGCAGGACCTGTGGGGCACTTAAGACAACAGAAGAATCTCCCTTGGAGTGAAGGAGTCACTCCCCTGCTTCACCGGCACCTAAAGTGCAACTGACCGGTAGCTGCTCCTGAGCTCCTGTGGACTCCGAAGATTTCAGCAACACAGGAGGTGGGTTCCTGAAGGTCCCTGAGGTCGATCTGCCCTCTCACCAAGTTTGAGGCCAGTATCCCTCGTGGGGGCTGCGTAACCCGAACCCCTGTGCACCGCGTCCATTTACAAGTGCATATGCTTGTTGGCGGTTCCTGAGCTTGTGCATTGGACCCCGTGTGGTCCTGACCCTGAGCAGTATTTGCACCAAAGAACTCCGGCCTCCTCACACCGTGTGCTCTGTGGGCTGGTACTTTGCAGACTTGCTCGAGGTCCCCTTGCGACTCCTGGTCCTTCAGCCTGTGGGTCCCCTTGAGGGTCATCTTGATTGTTCTTGGGCTTTCCTGGTTGCTCCAGACGTGCCTTGACTCTCCATTGCTTGGAGAGTCCCCTGGACCTCGCTGGTCCACACCGTAACCTGTTTGTCCTTCCTGCATGGGTTGCTTTTGCCAAGGCTTGTTGGTGCTCCCGCCGGACACCGACCCCTCAGCACTCGACATCCTTTGTGGGACAGCTCACCTCCGGCTCCTGGTCGTCCTCGACGTCTCCTGGTCCTCCTCGACGTCTCCTGGTCCTCGTGGCTGCAGAGTCAAGCATCCCTTCTTCGCACCTGAAGCACCCGACATCGGTGGGCATTCGTCTCCCAAGCCCCTGGTCACTCTGAAGTGACCAGGGGCTGTAAGCCAGAAACCGGTCCCAGGATGCTTGTTTCCGGTCCAGGGAAGACATGGCTTGGCAGTTCGGGCTGGACTGTTCCCATGAGGCACAGGGTCAGACTGATTTGCATATGGCCATGTCTGAACTGGGGTGGCGGAGTGAGCTAAAGAATGATGATGGATTAAACCCAGATCAGTTGACTGGGGGTGAGTGCTTGCAATGTTCAACACTCCGTCCATCATCCCCTTTGGTTTTGCTATGTTCGCCCTAAGTTGGCGGGGTATGCCCAGACGTGGGTCCCTTGCTCACTTTGCCACTGGATTCAAGATAGCCTGGCTGATGACGGCTGTAAGCCAGAAACCGGTCCCAGGATGCTTGTATCCGGTCCAGGGAAGACATGGCTTGGCAGTTCGGGCTGGACTGTTCCCATGAGGCACAGGGTCAGACTGATTTGCATATGGCCATGTCTGAACTGGGGTGGCGGAGTGAGCTAAAGAATGATGATGGATTAAACCCAGATCAGTTGACTGGGAGTGAGTGCTTGCAATGTTCAACACTCCGTCCATCATCCCCTTTGGTTTTGCTATGTTCGCCCTAAGTTGGCAGGGTATGCCCAGACGTGGGTCCCTTGCTCACTTTGCCACTGGATTCAAGATAGCCTGGCTGATGACGGCTGTAAGCCAGAAACCGGTCCCAGGATGCTTGTTTCCGGTCCAGGGAAGACATGTCTTGGCAGTTCGGGCTGGACTGTTCCCATGAGGCACAGGGTCAGACTGATTTGCATATGGACATGTCTGAACTGGGGTGGCGGAGTGAGCTAAAGAATGATGATGGATTAAACCCAGATCAGTTGACTGGGGGTGAGTGCTTGCAATGTTCAACACTCCGTCCATCATCCCCTTTGGTTTTGCTATGTTCGCCCTAAGTTGGCGGGGTATGCCCAGACGTGGGTCCCTTGCTCACTTTGCCACTGGATTCAAGATAGCCTGGCTGATGACGGCTGTAAGCCAGAAACCGGTCCCAGGATGCTTGTTTCCGGTCCAGGGAAGACATGGCTTGGCAGTTCGGGCTGACTGTTCCCATGAGGCACAGGGTCAGACTGATTTGCATATGGCCATGTCTGAACTGGGGTGGCGGAGTGAGCTAAAGAACGATGATGGATTAAACCCAGATCAGTTGACTGGGGGTGAGTGCTTGCAATGTTCAACACTCCGTCCATCATCCCCTTTGGTTTTGCTATGTTCGCCCTAAGTTGGCAGGGTATGCCCAGGCGTGGGTCCCTTGCTCACTTTGCCACTGGATTCAAGATAGCCTGGCTGATGACGGCTGTAAGCCAGAAACCGGTCCCAGGATGCTTGTTTCCGGTCCAGGGAAGACATGGCTTGGCAGTTCGGGCTGGACTGTTCCCATGAGGCACAGGGTCAGACTGATTTGCATATGGTCATGTCTGAACTGGGGTGGCGGAGTGAGCTAAAGAATGATGATGGATTAAACCCAGATCAGTTGACTGGGGGTGAGTGCTTGCAATGTTCAACACTCCGTCCATCATCCCCTTTGGTTTTGCTATGTTCGCCCTAAGTTGGTAGGGTATGCCCAGACGTGGGTCCCTTGCTCACTTTGCCACTGGATTCAAGATAGCCTGGCTGATGACGGCTGTAAGCCAGAAACCGGTCCCAGGATGCTTGTTTCCGGTCCAGGGAAGACATGGCTTGGCAGTTCGGGCTGGACTGTTCCCATGAGGCACAGGGTCAGACTGATTTGCATATGGCCATGTCTGAACTGGGGTGGCGGAGTGAGCTAAAGAACGATGATGGATTAAACCCAGATCAGTTGACTGGGGGTGAGTGCTTGCAATGTTCAACACTCCGTCCATCATCCCCTTTGGTTTTGCTATGTTCACTCTGAAGTGACCCAGACTCTGTCCCCCCTGCTTTCAAGTTCCTTCCATCCATAATCCAGGCTTGGATTCCACCGGACCCTTTTCACCTTCACGGCAGCAGTGCTTCTTCACAGCCTTCCGTTGAGAACGACGAGAGTTTCCGACACCACTTCAGACCTATGCACCCGGCTCCCCTGGGATAGGTAACTCTGGTACTACGGTATCCATGGGTGGGGTGGCTCTTCAAACTCTTAAGTTCCAAAGGGTTCGCTCGAAGTCCTCCTAGAAGGGTCCTTAAACATTAACTTTGCAACCGCGACTTTCCCATAGAGTTGTAAGGAGCACGCAGTCGTGTTTCCTCACTGCACCCGTCCTCCGTGGGTCTCCTGTGTCCTCACCTTGGGTGGTTTCTTGGGGTCCCAGCGATTCTACGTGCACTAGGCACTGTGTCTAGTCAAGTCGTGATTGTTATACCACTATTTTAGTATATGGTTCGGTCTCCCCCTGGAGCCCGCTGTGTTTTGTGCTACTTACAACTGTTCTATTGATCCAGTATTGTGTGCTTTGTGTTCTATCCTCGTGTAGAGGATAGTAGAGAGTGTTATATTAATAAATACATATTTTTATATAACTACTGTGTGGTTCTCCTTCATTTAGTCATTCAGGAGGTGATATTCTGGTAAAACAAGCTGCTTTACATTCCTTCAAGATTAAGCCTGAAGGCTGCTCTCCATAGCTACCACTAGGATAGCTTTCATAAAGGTTATCTTTGACCTCATACATCGTAAGGGTCGTGTGGATTGGTACAAGGTGCCCACTTTAACTAGTGGACAGCATAGACCAAGCCACCTTCTCACACTGGGCCATCAGTCTACGGAGGCCCAGGGCATAGTCCACCACATCATGGGTAGGGGGACTTAGGGTTGCCCTCCTTGACCAAAGTCAGGGGGCCTCGGACAGGATGGCCAAAAAGTAGTTCAAAGGGACTAAACCCTACTCCTTTCTGCTGTATCTACCTGTAAGCAAACAACAGGCATGGCAAAAGGAGATCCCACTTCCTCTTGAGGGGATCAGATAGAGTCCTCATTTGCCCTTTAAGGTCATATTGAAGCGCTTCAGCAAACCATTGGTCTGGGAGTGGTAAGTGGTGGAAAAGTGGTAAGTCACACCAACCTCTTCCCACATGGCCTTCATGTAAGACGAGAGGAAGTTTGTTCCCCTATCGATAACCACTGTGTGTGGAAATCCAATCCTGGAAAAGATCCCTAGAAGAGCAATAGCTACCACCTTGGCAGTAGTGCTCCTTAAAGCCACAGCCTCAGGGTACCTGTTGGCATGATCCACCAGAATAAGAATGTATTTGTTGACTGAGGATGATGAACTGGCCAACTTTTTTGTGTTGTTCCTACTAATCCATAGGATCTGCACGTTTGTTGGCCAACATAAACGTTGGGTGAGGTGCTTAGACTGATTCCATGCAACCCCTGCAGAATATGTTGGCCTAGAGACCAGCTAGCTCACAGTGCCACCATCAGCCCCCCCTAACCCCAAACAGGGAGCGAATGATTTCGGCAACCACTGAACATGACAACCCTGTCCTCTCAGGGGTCGTGGTAACAGATCTAGAACCCTTTTGCTCAGTCACTCATGCTCTCTTGTTCTCAGAGAAACATACAGAGAATACACGATAGAACAGTTTCAATATATTTACGTTATTCTTGTATGAATACATGTGCTGTGATAATGAGTAGACAGAAGCAGATGAAAGTTATTACAAGCACCAACATGGTAAATAAATAGCAGGTATAGTTCCACCATGGTGCTAAAACAGTGTATATATGCAGGCATATGATACAGGGTAGTAATCAGACGTACTCCTACTATGCAATCCCTACCCTATGTCTGTCTAGAGTGTATGTAGGTGTATAGCCAAGAATCTCCCCAAGGAATCATCCAACCCCATTACCTGGTGGGAAAGAATGTAGGACCCTGTCCTAGTCACAAACTGAACACCCCTCAGGGAGATGTCAGGCAGCTGTTTGGGATGCCTCAGCATGCAGGGACCTTCGATGTCAGCTGAAATGTCTCCTCTGCTAACCCTCGTAAATGCTTATTTATTTATAATAAAAAGCATCCTTGAGATGTACGTGTAGATTAGCATTGTTATCGATACACAGATAGTCCTGTCGCCCCATGGATTAAGATAGAACAACATTTCTTCAACGTGCATAAAGGCCTTGCACTCGGTGTTCGGGGCACCATGATAATGTTGCGTGAAGCCAGATGCGTGAGCCAAGCAGTTTCAGAGAAACTAATCCAACGAGGGTATGCACGCAAATGCGTGCAAAAGGTTATAGTAAAATGTTGTTGTGCAGGAAGCAGACTATGTACGAAATGTGCAGCGTTTCAACATGTGCCTAACTCAGGCACATAACACCCACACCTCATACTAAGGGTCGACCTAAAAGGCTATCTACAGACCAGCCGGCCATATAAAATTGTAAAACTGTAAAACATCTAAAATCACTCTAAAATCAATTTTTTAAGTATTCTAAAAAACATCTTAAAACATACTGTTTGAAATATAAGCACGCAGAAAGCCAAGGTGCCTAAAAGTAGAGTAATAGACGAGAAGAAAAAATCACTTTGTTCAAAAATAGGCCAAATAGTTCCCACCAAATCGAAAGGCCAATTGTTTATGTGTTCCAAATGGTAGTCGCAACATTGCTGCTGCCAGCAACTGCCGACGACGTTCCCAGGGGGCGCACCTTGAAACAAGTCTATAGAGCAAAAGTGGGTCCATCCAGTTCCCACAGCAGCCGTTGTGGGAGGGACTACATCCTGTAAGTGTTCTGCTGAGCCGGTATCCAGTTCTCTAGGAGCCAAACTATCCCAGGGTGGCTCGAAAAATGCATTCAGTAGCAATGGAATACGCTGGGGAAAACTATGCCCATGGACTCTAAGGGGTCCATCAGCACCTTAATGTCCAATGGCGCATTCAATTGCGATCCGAGACTGAAATCCAGCACACATTCATGACTGGACAAGAGGCAGCAAAATATAGGTTGTGCGCAGTGAGGTCACACAGGCCTGAACATTACGAACCAATGCTCGTTCAGTTCTTGGAGCCGAGGTGTGCAGAGGCAGTGTATCATGTGCTCACAGCATTGTAGCACAGGCAGTGCTGTCTCCATTCAAGTTCGAACTGGGACGTCCATTGTGGAGCAGAAAACTTCCAAAAACGCTTCCCAGCTCAGAGTGTATGAATGATGGAATAACTCGGAAAACTGACTGAAAGGTGCTAACCACTACAGAGCCAATATATTTTAAAAAGTGCGCTATTCCCTTCATATCAGACATGTTAAAGATACGGTGTACCAGCTCCCCAAAATGCAGTGGTAAGTTAGTATTAAGTAGCGTCTGTATTTTTGACGAAGACCTGGCAACCTGGAGATCAAATGCTATGGCCACATCTGTTTGAAAAAGCATGGATTTCAGCTTGTTCAGAGAATCAAGGCGTATGTTGGAAACATTTATCAAAGGCCATAGCGTTGCCTCCCTAACTGTGCGGGCAGGTGGAAACAAGTAACCATGGAATTAACCGTCACCAGATAAGTGTTGCCGGGTTCCATTCTCACAGTCTGACCCTCTGAGATAAACTTCCGTGTCCCCATTCCTACATCTAACCGTGAAGGGCAATTCCCGGTATTCATGCACAAATCCTTCCCCTAACACTTCATATCTGCCTACCTGGTGGTGTTGTAGACAATATTGGAATTGGAATGTCGTGACTGGCAGGGTAATATAACCGTGGATTATCCAATCTGTGTATGGCGTCTCAGCAACAGTGAAAGGTAATTGATCTAATTTTTCAATGTGCAACATGGTATACTTAGCATCTCTTCATGCCATTAATATCTGTCTTTCAGTTAGGTTGTATGAAGAAAACAGATTGCTGCTATTAACATAACTTCACGGCACGTGGCTAGAACATAAGACTTGAAGGGTCAAGCTTAATAACACAATTGAATGGAGTGGTGACTGTCCATATTGTAAAATAGACATATCCTGCTTATTTCAATTGCAGAAGATACTATGTTGCCCACTGAATATATCCTGGAGTATAATGTGGTCATGTACACACAGAAGGGGGGCCCCAGGAGATTTCCGAGACCAGCGAGGGCGAACTCCCTGATTCAAATAACAAAACACACAAGAGCCCTCGGGTCTATCAAGAAAAAAAGGGGGACAAAGAAGACTGACTAACAGGAAAGCGTCCCTTTAAAGTACGGTTTTTCTCACCCAGCAGAGGTGGCATGCTTCATCATTTGAAATCCCCCTTGCACCATGAAGCCTAGTCATGGTGCGGGCTACAAACCCCTCGCTGCGAGGGAGGAGCTCAGGGATGTATTTTGTGTAAGAGGGATTGTTACTAAAACCCAATGTGAGCTAACAGAGTGTTGAGAGGAATGCAGTGCTGGTAGTGAAGTGGATTAAAACTAGCTACAGGGTTTACCACATAATTTTTATTCTGGCTACCTTGTGCTAGGATTAAAAACAAAAGGTACGACAGAAACCATTAGATCTAATCGAGCTGAACTCAGATCGACATGTTTCAGCGAATGACCTAGAGAGTGTTGTGGCTTTCTTCAGCATCTTAAGTAAGCTACTGCTGTGAAAATGATATCTATAAAAAAAGGTGTGCAAAAATTATACAACAAGGCATTGAGCCGGTATATTGGATTTGATACAAAACTAGTGACCCAATGAAAGCAAGATGATGGATTCACCGGTGGTACCTGTAAGGGGACATAAACAACATACCAAGCAATTTATGGATTGGTAATAGTTTAAAACAAAGCAGCCAATTTTGTCAATTAGGAGTCAGAAAGTTTGTCAAGACAGAATTTTAAATAAACATTCAATGAACAAAGGAAAAGAATCCCTAACTAACACCCACAAGGATCCCTCTCACAAAGTGTGTTTAGGCAGTTCCTAGAGATTAATATGACACCGTGAAAGGATGTCTAGGATAAGAAGCACTCACCTGCAAAAGTCAGGCATGGTGCCCCAGCTGTCCCTAGCATAGATGCTTAAGGTGCAAACCCGTCTCCAACCTGTCTGATAAAGGTTTTAGCGTTAATGTCGTATGTAGGTTTCAAAATTGTAGCAACAAGCATAATAAAAAGCAGAGACCAAGTCAACTCAATGTATGATAAAAAACATCTCAAATGAGGGAAGGCAATACTCACTCTGTGCTCATGTTGATGCAGACAGAGAGAGTATGCCTGTGTCTAATGTCAGTGATACAGAGTAGAATAAAGTTTTGTTGAAAAAACTGTAAAACACTCAATAGAAGTTATGAAATATTCTGAATATTCCGTGTTCATCTTACAAAAGTGGGAGGAGCAACCAATGTACTTAAGATGCACCCTTATGAAAGCGTTAATGTGTGGTTTAATCAAGTGGCTACATGAGCCATGGTTCTAGCATTATGTCAAGAGTGTTCAAAGTTTCAGGAGATTCACCCAAATAGTAAAATAGTATCCATGTTGTGGTGTTCTACCAAAAGGTGCTGCCAAAAACGGCGTGTGTCATGCGCCGTAACCTATGAGTGCAAAACAAGGGACTCATTCTGAAAAGCAGAGAGTATTGATGTTGGCAATATCGTTAAGTGTGGCCATGAATTATGACTAAAAAGCTGTCCAACGCGAGATCAAGACGTGTTTACATCATCTGAGCAGTCTCGTATTGCTTCAAAGCTTACAAAACCCATAAGATCATGAGCCGGCACATATCTCACGCCGTAAGCTAAAGACTGGCGGGCCAAATCTTATTAATTTACAATCATGCTTGCGGAGTTCAAACGACACCAGGAGGAAGCGTTGCCGAAACATATTTCAGGAATAAAAGTAGACGGCACGCTAGGAGTACAAGAAGGAATACAACCTACTCCGTAGTACATAGTCTTATGGACCTAGCAGTGTTCAAAATTGTAAGCGGTACACGGGGAAACATATTGCAGGAATAAAAGTAGACAGCACGCTCAAATTGCAAAAGGCATACCACGTACTCCGTACCACGCAGTCTTATGGACCCAGCAGTATTTCCAAATTGCAAGCGGTACACGGGGAACTACTGTAATACTCCGCTTTGCTGAAATTACAGAAGGCAATCCACGCACTCCGTACCACGCAGTCTTATGGACCAAGCAGTATTTCAAATTGTAAGCGGTACACAGGGAACTAACGTAACACTCCGCTTTGTTGAAATATAACCAGCGGGAGTGAAAGCCATAATATGATGAACTTACCTCTGCGATCAAGGATGGTCCTCTATGTGCATTGCCGGGGGACAGGAATGCACGTTGGAAACGAGAGCCTGCTAACTGTTTGTAATGCCGGTTGCCGATTTCCGACTGCTTCCTGGGGAGAGCCCGAAGACTGCTGGGAACGGTAGTCTTCCGGTCTCCACTGATCAACGGGACAAAGAGTGCCTCCCGAGTGGTGTATCGGGAGTTATGGGTGCAAAATAAAATCAGTTTTGGGTATTAATTGTATATTCCTAGTAAGTGAAGGCTGGGGAGAAACAAAGCATATTGTGACAATTTAGCAGTCATACATGTAAAGTCAAGATGGTAAGAAAAAATGATAGTTAGAGAAAACGAACCAGGAAACAGAAAGGATGAAGATAAGAGGGGAGCGCAACATGCCATCTAGTGGTACAAAATTGTATCTATGAAGATTTATGAGATAACAACAGGATCCAACACTGGGTGGATGACAACATTGGGATAGTGATCAAGCCCTGATGAAGTACCACTGGGACGAAACGCGTTGGCTTGGGCGAATGGATTGCCTCTGTCAAATTGGCATTTTTTAAAATAAAGTTGGATTCACAGCAACTCGCAAGACTCCTGAATAACTTTTATTCATCACATCATGACTACTTGATCTATTGCTGGAGAACAGTTTAACAATCTGTTGATTTTGGAACAGACAATCCTGTATAGAATTGATTGCTCCTTTTCATTGGTTATTTCTTGACCTTGTGTTGGGGTGGTCCCTTGGCAATGGGGTCACAAATGTAGAGCGTTGGAGGAAACAGAATTTGTAATAATTACATACCAGTGTGCCGTTTGGAGCCCACATTGCCAGTGTGTGTTTACTAGTAGTTGACTGTACAGTTGTAGTTGTTTCAACAGGAAGAAGAAATACTTCATTGTTGTTTATTGCTTCTCTTTGAAGAGAGGAATCTTCTTTCGTTTTTAAAGCTTCTATCTGAACTTCCTGTACGGTAGTGAGAGAAGTGCGGTGGCTACCCAGGAATCCACATGGCCTACTGTTGAGAATTGGCACATCATGTGGTTTGATCAGATCAATTGAGACAAACCTTTTGTCTTGCTGACTGGCAAGGAGCAGGAGAAGTACAGTTGTGGTACCTTCGATAGCTAGGACAGGAACGGGTATTCTGTAAGATGGCCAACATTATTTTTTGTCCACAATTTTCTCCCTGACCAGATATTCAATCTACGGGACCCAGCCAGATCTTGCTGGAACAACCTTTACTTATTCTCAGTGGTGGTGCGTTTTCCTTGAATATTGCTTTTTGCGTTGTGGAATTCATTTAGTTCCTGAAAAACAGCCAAACGTTCATTGATGTCAAACGGTGTGTCTGCCGCCACTGTGCTGACATTATGGAGGTCTGGGACCCACATTCTCACCGATACAAAAGGGGATGATGGACGGAACGTTTGAGCCAATCAAACACTCACCCCCAGTCAACTGATCTGGGTTTAATCCATCATCATTCTTTAGCTCACTCCACCACCCCAGTTCAGACATGGCCATATGCAAATCAGTCTGACCCTGTGCCTCATGGGAACAGTCCAGCCCGAACTGCCAAGCCATGTCTTCCCTGGACCGGAAACAAGCATCCTAGGACCGGTTTCTGGCATTTCAGCCGTCATCAGCCAGGCTTGCTTGAATCCAGTGGCAAAGTGAGCAAGGGACCCACGTCTGGGCATACCCCCGCCATTCTCACTCCAAACAGGATTTCATATGGAGTGCGACCACCCAGGGATGTTCTTGGCATGTTGTTAAGAGCCATTTAGACCCCATATAGGTGATGGACCCAACTGTGACCTGAGCCTAGTACCCTCACTATTAATGGCTGCTTTAAGTCACGGTTCCTCCTCTCAACTACCGAATTTCCCTCGGGATGATAGAGGGAGGAGTACCGCAAGGTCGCACCCAAACTTCCTATGGCTTCTTTGTAAGCCAGAGAGCTAAATGCCGGACCCTGGTCGTAATTTAGTGTGCCAATTGCATATGTCCCAATGAAGACTCGCAAGTCCTTGATATCAGTTCAGGCGTCAGCCGACCGCTGTGGCCATACCCATAGGAATCTGGAGCATAAATCCACTGCCACCAAGATGTACTTGTATGGCCCGTCAGATTGTAAGGTACCGCAGTGATCCAAATATACACAAGCCAGAGGCTTGTTTGAAATCAGCAGACGTGGAACCTTTCATCTCCTGGCAGATGTCACATTTAAGGACAAAGGGGCACATGCATCAAGGTAGGCTTTTGCGATTCCTTAATTGCGATTATTAAGGAATCGCAATTAAGGAATCGCAAAAGCCTATGCATGTAGGAATCGCTATAAAAATAGCGATTCCTAAACATTCCTTAATTGCGACTCGCTAATTGCGAGTCGCAATTAAGGAATACCTCCCCATTAATTCCTATGGGCCTAGAGGCCCATAGGAATGAATGGGAAGACATTCTCAATTAGCGATTCGCAATTAGAGAATCGCAAATTGAGAATGCAATTTCAAGGGTGCCAGGGTGTCAAAATGACACCCTGTTGCACCCTGAAATTGTGATGTGCACCCATGTTGCGCACACACATGCCCCAAGGGCATGTGTGTGTGTAACCTAAAACTTAAAAAATGCATTTTAGAGCATTTTTCGAAGGTTTTGCAAATTACAGACAAGTTTGATTTGTCTGTAATTTGCGGTCCCAAATAGCGAAATCGCTATTTGAAAGTGCTTCTAGCATTGCATTTAAGGAATCGCAAATTGCGATTCCTTAAATGCAATCGCAATTTAGGAATTCGCAATTAATTGCGAATTCTTAAATTGCGCATAGGAAACACTTTCATGCATCTCCAAAGGCCAATTTGCGATCGCAAACGGCCGATTTTTGCGATTCGCACCGTTTGCGATCGCAAAAACCTTTGATGCATGTGCCCCAAAGTCCTTAGTCTGTTTAGTAAGACCTGGCAACCAATAGCGTTGCTGCAATAGTGAAATTGTAGCAGTAACTCCTGCGTGTGCTGAACCCAGACCCTCGTGTGCAGTTAGTATTAATCCTAATCTGTGGTCAGTGTTTGGTATGACTTAATCCCCCACTCCTCGAATGTAAGCATATGGTATGTTCTGTGCATCTAACTTGAAGGAGTACTTGAGTGGAAAGCCTTTTGGCAGGTGTGTGTCGTTGTGCGCAGCATTGACAGCCACCATGATGTCTCTGTCTATTCTCATGCTAGAACGAGCGATTGCAGCAGTACGAACTGTTGCCTTAGCATCATCAGCCATTCAATACCCGGCAACGTGAACGCCAAAATGTTCATGACTCATTGTGTGAATTACATGAATCCTTGGCAAGCATTCTTTCAGCTTTGCCACCTGTTCCCAAAGCATCTTGTGCTTGATTGTGCAACCCTTAGAATCACGAAATCCATTCTGGCTCCAATAGTGAAGGTAAATACAAATACGAATCACACACTATGAGTGTGGGGAATCCATGATCCGTATTCTGCAGTGCCAGTATCAAGGCTTTGAGTTCTTCCAGCTGCGCTGTGCAGTCCCCAAGGGACTGCATGCAAGTTTTTTCAGGATGGAATTCTCCTTCATGCATACACCCCTTTACAATCGCGCACGTTGCAGAATATTGGTGTCTTGAACATACTGCAGGCTGGGCAGACCCATTTGTGTAGATGATGTAATCATATTTGTTTAGAGGCATTTTCTCATTCTGCAGAGTATATTCTTGTTTGTACTGCAGAAAGACTTGTGTTTGTAATGTAGAGTCAAATATGTAATCTACAACTGTTGCAATGAGAGAGTTAGCCCATTGTATCCATCGTGGAGTAATGCTTTGGCATTCGGAACGCTTGCTATGGTGATGGCCTCTAAGGTCAGGACCGGGGTTACAACAATTATGGGCTTCTCACTTTGAAAACTGCCTTTCTGGTGGCCATCACCTCTGCACGCAGGGTGAGTGAGCTACAAGCTCTTTCTTCCAAGCCTCCCTTTCTGGCCTTCCATCCGGATAAGGTCGTCCTTAGAACTAGACCTTACTTTCTTCCCAAGGTGGTTACTTCTTTCCACATTGGCCAAACCATCACTTTGCCCACCTTCTTTCCGCCTCCGCATCCTTCTAAAGTGGAAGAGAGGCTCCACCGTCAGGATCCAAAACGTGCGCTTTCCTTCTACTTGGATCGCACAAAACAATTCTGGGTGGACGACCAGCTCTTTGTTGGTTACGTGAGCCCTAAGAAAGGTCAGGCCGTGCACAAACGGACCATCTCCAGGTGAGTCGTTCTGTGCATCAAAGCTTGCTATTCTTTGGGAAAGAAGGAACCTCCAGTGGGACTGCGCGCCCATTCCACCAGGGCGATGGCAGCCACCACTGCTTTTGGACGGGGAGTCCCCCTTAATGACATCTGTCAGGCAGCTACGTGGGCATCGCTGCACACGTTCACCAAACACTACTGCCTGGACAGCCAAGTCCGGAGAGACGGCTTCTTTGGCCGTTCTGTTCTCCACGACTTTCTGGTGTGAACTTAGTTCGCAGACCCACCTCCGGGGTTGGTATTGCTGGGGTATCTATTCTAAGGTAAGGAATTAATAACTAACTGTTTCTTTCAGATGAACAAGTTACTTACCTTCGGTAACAATATTTTTGTAAGAAACATAGGTTAGTTATAGATTCCTTACTGCCCCACCCATCCTCCCCGTTCTGCGAACTGACTTCTAGGGTTAAGGACTTCCTTTCAGGGCCCTAGTCTTGTGCACCAGTGGTCAGTGTCTTGCATGGCTCTGCGCTTCTGGCATGGAAAGTCGTGTACAGAACTGACGTCAGCTCGCGAGGGCGGCGTCTATGTAGCTACCGCGACGTCACCCTGGCGACCACGATACCGCCGACGAACGCGGAGTTGACCTACGCGCAGGGGTACTGCTGATGAAAAACTTTACGGATCCAGTCTGACGCCTGGGGGTAATTCTAAGGTAAGGAATCTATAACTAACCTATGTTTCTTACAGATATATTGTTACCGAAGGTAAGTAACTTGTTCGATGTCTTGCCAAGTGAAACAACACAAACTTTAACCTGGTGACATCACAGGAAGTGCCATAACCTGCCCCTTGGACCCCCATGAAATCAAAGGAAGCAACATTAAATGGCTTTTGACTTGGTGCTATAACAGGTAGTGCTGCATCTACCTTTTGGTTACTTACATCACACACAGAGGCTTGAAAAACTCTAGGGATACAAAAGAAGCACCCTATAAACAGAAATACTTCAAATCCTATACATAGCTGCATATATTGTTTCACGTAGTATCTTCAGATACACCATTAAAATAATGTAGCATTGACTAGAACTTATCAAATAGTGCACAACAATGGAGAATGCACTAGTCAAGTTGAAATCAGAGAGGACATCACCTGAAGGCTGCACCTCTTATTGGAGGAGCTGTGTACCTGGTCTGAAATGCCTAGAAGCCAGCCTGCCTGCTGAAAGAAAAAAGAAACTGCCTAGTAAGGAGCAGAGGTTCTGCATGTCCTCAGTGGCTGTGGGGTGTCCAGACGTAAACCTGAGCGAGCAATCCAGGAGGCCTGTGGTTTCAGAGGAATACCCCCCCCCCCCACACACACACACGCTCCAGACTCTCTTGTCGGTTGCTGGAGGGAACCTCAACTCCGTGCCAACATGAGCCCATGTGCAGGTCTGCGTCTGCTGAATTGCTGAACAGCCTGCGTGGTACGGCATCTGCCAAATTGCTTAACGGCTGTATAGGGCTATATTAACCGAATTGTTGGAGACCCTGTGTGGGGCTATCCCACCTGTCTCATCAGCCCCGGCGTCAACTACAATTGCTGGTCATGAGAACCCCAGTGGGACTGCACCTACCGGCAGTCCAGCAAGGGGCCGAACTGTATCCGGATTACCAATCTTCATGCAACCCTGAGCAGATGTGCCACTCGTATGTGTCCCTGTACAGTAGCAGCCACATTCTTTATACGTTTGTCCCTTTCCTCTTCTCCTGCTGTCCCTGTCCACATGTTTTATGTCTCGAGTGGACGTCTGTTCAAAACCAAGAAAAGGTCGGGATAAATTAATATAACAATGTTCATAGCACAGTGAAATAATTTTCACTGGGATATAGACTCAATCAAGCAACAATTCCTTTATCAACTGTTACATAAGCCTATCTGCAGGACCGGACTGGCTGTAGCCGACACCAGGACTCGGAGTTTTCCCGGTGGGCCGGAGGGATGGCGGCCGCTTTTGTACCCGTGGGGGCTGGTTTTGTTACTGGGGGCCGGTTTTGCAGCAGTGCTGCAATATCGGCCCCCTGTAATGAAAGCAGGAGCGTTGCTTCTTACTACTACCCCCATCGCCCACCACCCTTACCCCCATGACCGGTCGGGCAGCAGTCTGCGATGGCTGGTTGCTGTTCCAAGTCCGGCCCTGCCTGTCTGCATATCTGTTAACATTCCACCATCTTTATATGTCTCTGGACGAAAGGTAATAGGGCACCAACACAATTTACAGCATAGGAAAAAAACACACCATCATCCCTTTTCACATTAGTACAAATATCCCCAAAATACGGGAAAGTTCGTTATCAGAATTTTTCTTTTCTCCTTGCTTTCTTGATATTGTTACGCACAAAGTAGTTGCATATTCAGTGCAACTTGCATTCCACTGAGAGGTAGTCACAAGATAAAGTGAATCTTAGGACAACCGCCTCGTACAGTTCTCTTTATAACCGTGCTATTTGAGGCTCATTTAATTTTAGTAGACTCCTCCAATTTTGGGGTCGACACATTTCGGCTATCCTTATTAAAGGTCCACCGCGTTGGTTGATAGAAGACAGTGCGATTCCCTTCCGTGGTGTCATTCTACTTTTTTCCCTCTCCACTTCTCCTGCCCTCCCTGTCCACAAGTTTTATGCCTTGGTTGGACATCTGTCCCCACATTATTTATTATCGTGGTGTCATTTGATTCTGTTGCATTTTATCCAAAGTGCACTTGAGAGAAGAACGTATCCATTAGGTAACCAGCAGAATTAAAGATGCTAATCAAAGAAGTCACAGAAGATATGTTTTTAAATAGCATTAGTGATAAAGGAGGTAAACATTAGGCATATATTTACATAGCAGAGTAGAAATGGAAAGGCAGCCAAATGAGACATTTTGAATGTGGTGCTTTACTGATCTGGCGAATTAAACGTTCAAAATCCAGGGCAAAAAGCAGTAAAGACAGGGGACACCCTGCCCTTGTGCCACTGCTCAAGTCAAAAGATTGCAAGGGTTGACTATTTAGGCCTATACTTGGTGTGAGACCCACATAATTAGCTAGGACCATGTCTCTGTATTTAGGTCCAAAACCATCTATCTAAGACCTGTTTCAAGAATGACTTGGTCGAACGCTTTCTCTGCGTCCAGTGAAAGCAGGATGGATGTGGTCTTCTGTTTATCAATGTATTCAACCAAGAGGACCACTCTTCATATGATATCACATGCCTGCCTATTTTTAGCAAAGCCACAGTGGTCTGAATGACCAAGCATCATTAATAAGCCATTCAATTGTGAGGTTAGGATTTTTGTATACTGCTTCACACCCAAATTGGGAAGTGTGATCGGTCTATTTGACATGCAGTCTCGCACATCCTTCCCTGGTTTGGGATCTCTTTCAGAATAGCCTCACCTGCTGGTCTTTTGACCCTCCTAATTTCAACTAAGTAATTAAACAATCTGGGCAATTTGAGGATTAATTTATTGGTTTGCATGTTGTAGAATACTCCTGTGTACCATGTGAGTCCTGTATTTTATTATTTCTAGCCACAGATACCTCACCTTTTGAATATTTCCCAGGTTTCAGACTTGATTCGGAAACTTTTCAGCAGTACCTCTGTGCACCAGTAGGTGACACCATGCAGCTCTGAACTGAAGCCATTCTGCTTCAGAAATGACGTGCGGAGCCTATTTAGGTGCCACTCTAGTGTGCTGATGTTAGCAGAGACATTTTAAGGCATGGGCAAAGTGGGCCCTGGCCCAGGGACTTAGCCTTTCAGGGGGCCCCATGATAGAGCCACCTCTGTTCTGCAGGTGAGGCTTGTCCTAATGACCTTGAATAATTCTTAAACAGATTGTCTTAAATACAGTTTTCCTTTAATTTATTTTTAATGTGGGTGTTGTGTGGAAGTGAATTACAGAAATTTTGCAGAGAAATGTTGTGTTTATGTTTCATGCAACATCCCTAAAAAACGTTTCTTTTAGATCAGAACTAGACCTGACGTATACGAAATGGGAGGGTGTCTCAGGGTGCAGTAATATTTGTGAGCTGCTGCTGTGTTATAATATTGAAAACACACATCACTATCCCTGAATATTAGATGTAAACACATTTAGAATTTGGATTAGTGTGCCTCTGCACTGTGAGTGACCTAGCCGACGAGGGTATGAAAGAGCGGAAATTGGATCATAAATTCAAAGATTCTCCGAACAGATGCCCCCAAATACCTTTGGCCCAGGGCCCCCAAAATCCTTAAGGTGTCCCTGGATGTCAGTTCCTTTCTTTCTATGCCATCAAACGGAGATCTAGAGCTCCCTCTCGTTTTTTTGAGACTCCTGTTACCTCTTCAAACTGTAAAACAGCATGCACAGGAAATATCACCGCCAAGAAAAGAGGTTTTAAACCTTGCAGGGACTGTCACAAACAAATGTTTGCGACAGCCCCTCATCAGTGTTTCCTGTGGTGCCTTGAGTGGAGTCACAACTCCGAGGCCTGCAGTGATTGCGTATCAATGAATCCAAAGGCCAGCCAAGACTGCAATCGAAACTCAACATCACCAAGCACCGGAAGACTCCGTGACTGGACCTCTCCAAGTTGAAAGTTCGAAGCAACCAACAACGCCAGAGACACCGCGAACATGACTGCACCCACCACGCCGACCGAGACTGCCCCGGCACAACTGCAGTGCTTTATTCTCAACGCACGTTGCTCGGCAAAAACGCCACATAGATTTGGGACACAATTTCACCCCTCACCCCTGAAGTCATCTTCCTCACAGAGACCTGGCTGAACCCCACCTCCACGCTAGACATCGCCATGGTCACACCCGAAAGCTACAAGGTAACACACCGGGACCGAATCAACAAACACGGAAGGGGAATTGCCATCATCCACAAGGACACCATATGCTGCATGCTGTATCCTCATACGACGTGACCCCGATAATGGAGCATCTCAATTTCCAACTTCACACAGACAGAAAAAGCACCATCAGAGGCACCTTTGCATACAGCCCACCGAGACCATGCCCCCAACTTCTGCAACGCCATCCCTGACCTCATCGCCCAAATCGCCATCAACTCCATGGACTAGGTCTTCCTAGGGAATCACAACCGACCTCCTGGAAAGCATGAGCAACATCGGCATCAAACTTGTCACCGACCCCACCCACGTCGCAGGACACATGCCCGACTCCATTTTTTACATCCAGCGGCAGAGTCAAGTACAACCACGTCTCGCAGCTCACCTGGACCGACCTGTACAGAGTCCATTTTACCATCTCAAGATCTACCAACACTGGCACCAAGCCCCCAGCTCCATGTGCAGAAAGTGGAAAAATATTTCGGAAGACCAGTGGAACAATGCTCTCAACTCCCAACTCCCAGACACAACATACAACCCAGAACAGGCTGCGAAGAATTTTTCCCAGTTGATCACAGAATGCCCCACCACAATCACCACCGCCAAGCCAGCCAAACCCAAAGTACCTGCCAGGAGAGCCAGCTGGTTCACCGCAGAGCTGAAATCCACCAAACACATCTGCTGACAACTAGAAAGGAAGTGATGTACTAGCAAAACAACAGAAGACCACACCACCTTCAAGACAGCACTCAACCGGTACCACTGCATCCTGAAAGAAGCAAAGAAGAACACTCTAGCAGACCGCATAGAAGCCTGCACAAACCACAGCAAGGAATACTTTGCCATTGTGAAGGAATTCTCAAACCTTGCAGTCACCAGGAATGCATCACCCCCTCCCAAGAACTGTGTCACACCCTGACGGGCTTCTTCCACGACAAGTTTTCAGCCATTTACGAGAACTTCAAACCCCAACACCCTGCCACCAACAGCATCAGCCTGCTCACACCCACACCCACAAACACAAACCCTGAACACCTGATCACCCTTTGGGACCCTCTCACAACTCGTCACAATCTCCATCAGGAACTCCATATACTCTGGAGCACCCACTGACCCATGTCCTTCAACCTCGGGAGCAAGACATTTGGCGATGAGCTCAAGAAAGTCTTGAGTGCCTCCATAACCACATCCTTCTGCCCTGAAGCCTGAAAACATGCTAAGGTGAGGCTCCTCCTGAAGAAACCATCCGCTGACCCAGCAGAATTGAGGAACTACCGCCCATCTCCCTGCTCCCCTTTCAGGCGAAGGTTCTCGAAAAAGCAATCAACCAGCAACTCACTAAACACCTGGAACACCACAACCTCCTGGATCACTCTCAATCCAGATTCCGAGCCAACCACAGCACCGAGACACCCCTGATCACACTCATCGATGACATAAGGGCCCTCCTGGACCACAAAGAAACTGCAGCCCTCATCCTCCTGGACCTGTCAGCCACCTTCAACAACATTTCCCACCCAAATCAACGGACTCCACCATATCAGAATTCAGGGAGACATCCTGAAATGGATCACCTCAGACCTCACCGGAAGAACCCAGAGAATCCATCTCCCACCGTTCACCTCGGAACCCAAGATGATCATCTGCAGCGTCCCGCAAGGATTGTTTCTCGGCCCCACCCTCTTCAACTCGTACCTGACCCTACTGTCCAACACAGTCAGATTGCATGAACTCAACATCATCTCCTATGTCGACGACACCTAGCTCATCCTCTGTGTCAGAAGACTCCTTCACCACCAGAGCCAGCTTTCACAGATGTAAGATGAATATTGCGAACTGGATAAAGGACAGCTGTCTCAAGCTCAACACAGACAAGACAGAAGTCCTCATCTTTGGGAACAACACCTTGCCATGAAATGACACGTGGTGGTCTGCTGAACTCGGGCTTTCCCCACCCCAACAGGCCACACCCACAACCTCGGCATCATCTATTTGGACAGCAAGTTATCTATGCAGAAACAGCTAAAGGCAGAATCATCCGCCTGCTTCCTCACCCTACGTATGCTCTGTAAAAGTTTCAGGTGGCTCCCAGTCAATACCAGAAGGACCATCACTCGGGCCCTCATCACCAGCAGGCTGAGTAACAGGAGCACCCTCTACATGGTAATCACTGCACACCTCCTGAAGAGACTACAGACAATACAAAACTCAGCGGCAAGACTCATCCTCGAACTCCCCAGACGAACTCGCCTCACTCTGTACCTCAGGATGCTACACTGGTTCCCGATCCAGAAGAGATGCCAGTTCAAGATGTTGACACATACAAAGCTCGGCACAACAATGGACCAGCATACATCAACAAATGAATTACCTTCCACCAACCATCCAGACACCTGCGATCCTCTTCCCTCTTCCTCACAGACACCCCACAGATCTGCAGAGCCAACACGGAGGACACTCATTTTTCACCTGGTGGCCAAAGTCTGGAACAATCTTTCCCTGCACCTCAGAACCACCTCATCACTCCAGGAATTTGGAAAGGACTTGCGACCTACTGTTCAAATGAACAGAGCACAGTGAAGCAGCTAGCAACTCCAGTGCCTCAAGAACCTCACTGGTGATTTGCTGAGCTTTATAAATCCTGATTGATTGATTGATTGATCTTAATCCAGTTCCAGGTCCAGAAGTCGCAGGAATCATTTTAGGGGTCAGTCTTCGTCTCGATCAAAGTTGTCAAGTAAGACAAAGAAAAAATATAAAGAAAATTAAACAGGGCTCGGCCCCTTTCAGCCACTCTTACTCTCTTGAGATCGCGTGAGGGAAGCTCTATACTTTTCGATCTTGCTCAGGAAGTCAGTCTACATCGGAACCCTTCCAGCAATTTGTTCCAGCACAACCAGAGTTTCTGGCGCCATCCTCCATGCCAAAACACATTGAAGAGTTCCATGAGGCCATTCTCTGACTCTTTGGATTCCTGCCGACTCCCTCTGGTGTTCCGTTGGGCTTCATGGAGCAGAGAGGCCACTCTAGCTGGAATACTGCCGGCAGGTTCACTCTTGGTGACAGTTGGAACCTCAGAGCACACCACGTGGCTGCCTCCAGCTCCAGTTGTGACTCCACCTCCAGTGTCAAGGTCCACAACGGTTCTCGGAAATCAAACACCAGTGCCTACTCTACCAACACCAGAAGACGAGGTACCTCTTGTACTCTGACTCAGAGTTGGTGCCAGTTTGACCTCGCTGGAAGCAGTGCCCGGCAGCTGATGAGGCACTGCTTCCTCCCCCTTCTTGAAGGAGAACACATACTCTCCTTGTTTGGCACGGATTCAGACATTGATTCTGACGGAGGTGATGAGACTGGCCTGCTGTACCTTGAGGACGATTGGTACGATGAGGTACAAGAGGCTGGTGGCCTTGATACGTCCCCTGAGTTGGAGCTCTCCCCCTGGTTCTGCCACTGAGGAGAGTGCTTCTTACACCATGGTAATGCATAGGGTGGCTGAAGTCCTTGACGGAGATTAAGACTAAGGTTCGTACAGAAGTCTTCAGCCGGGGCAAATGTTCACTGAGCTCCTCTTACTTTTTAACGAGGCCCTTACAGATGTTGCCTTTTTGGGGGCATGGGCCAAACCTTGCTCTGGACCCCCAGTCAACTGCCAAATTGCACAAAGCCACTGCTGTGCACCAGGCGACCCAGTTTTTTTTATCTCATCACCCCTCCACTGAAAACTTGGTGGTGCAAGTGTCTGGTAGCAAAACTACCCCCAACACATTCCCAAGTACCTCCCCCAAAAGGGAATCAAAATAGGTGGAGACATTCAGGAAAAAGGTCTTCTCATCCACCAGTCTGGCGCTTTGATCTGTAAATGCCAGTTGCCTGCTGGGGCGCTATTCCCACACCCTTTGGGATTCAGTGGCTCAAGTGCTCCCAGGTGATCCTGAAGACCTCCGACATGACCAAACTCAGGCCATACAGGACAGTCATGATGCTGCCAAGTTAATGATTCATTGGCACTAGTGTTGCCATTTGATGCCACGCTTGGCTTTGGTCCCCATTTTTTCAGGCGATGTCCAGGTGTCTACATGGATATGCCATTCAATTGGATTCGCCTTTTAGGGGACAAGGCAGACTCCACTCTTGAGCAGTTCAAGGAGAGCAGGGCCACATCATGCTCCCTGGGCTTATCTGCCCCACCTTGCAGTCGCATCAGCCCCATCACTCCTTTCGCAGCTTTAGCAGAGGACCCCCCATACCACCAGTTAATCCAACCTCCAAAAGGTGCCCAGCAGTTTCGCGGTCAAGGCTGTGGTGTTCACTAACCCTGAGGTCTAGGTCAACAGGCCTCCCAGTCCACTAACCCCATTTGGTGTGCCCTTCGTGGATCACAGCCAACCCGTGGGAGGCAGGATCCAATGCTTCTTGCCTGGTTGTAAGCCGTAATATAACCAACAGGTAAGTCCTGCAATTGTTTGGCAGGGATTCCACTACATTTCATTGTCTCACCGCCACATTTACCACCTTGCCCAAACGACTGACAGAGGACCCTCTCTCCATTTTGCGGCAGGAATTGCAAGCCCTTTTGGCCAAAGGGACTACCGAAAGGTGCCCATGCCAGAAGTAGGATGTTATTGTTATTCCTGCTACTTCCTGGTGCCCAAGAAGGACGGACAGCTTTGTCCTATTTTAGACCTGTGCTGTCTCCATGCCTTCCTCTGGAAGGAGAAATTAAAAATGCTCACCCTGGTCCAGGTCTTGCCTGCCTTTGACCCTGGAGACTGAATGGTAGCATTGAAGCTGCATGATGCCTATTTCCATATACCCGTCCTACTGGCCCTATCTGCGCTATTTGTGGTTTGTGGTGGGACAGAAGCATTTTTAGTTTGATGTGTTCCACTTTGGTCTCACCAGCAGCCCTCAGGTGTTCATGAAAGTGATGACGGTGGTGACAGCACACCTTCAGAGTTTGGTGGTGCCAGTCTTACCCCACCTCAATAACTGACTGTTGAAGGCCACCTCGCCCAAAGAAGTTATCAACAACCTCCAGACTACACCAAACCTCCTGTTATCTTTGGGGTTCACTATCAACATGCAGAAATCACACCTGATGTCTTCTCAGATGCTCCCCTTCATTGGAGCCATTCTAGACATGGTTCGATTTTGTGCCTTTCTCACAGGAAACAGCGCAAAATGTGTAGGCTTTGATTCTGATCTTTTAGCTTTTGTTCTAGATTTCAGTGAGGCCAACTCTGAGGCTGATGGCCTCCTGCATCCGGCAAGTCAAGCATGCCAAATGGCATGTGCAGGCTGTTCAGTGGGATCTGGCATCTCAATGGGCCCAACATCGTGGGGACCTCTTTCCATGTTCAGATTTTGGAGGAGACTGCAAGAGATTTGTATCATTGGTTACTGTACCGTGATTTGGTCAGCGGCAGATCCCGTTTCCTTCCACACCTAAAGATGACAGTGGTGACCGATGCATCGCTTCTGGGTTGGGGTGGCCATCTGAGAGAGGAAGATATTAGCGGCCTCTGTTCTCCGGCGGAGTCCCGACTCCATATCAGTCTTCTGTAGCTGAGGGCCGTCCAGTTGACGTTGAAACCTTTCTTCCATCCATCAAGGGGAGGCCGTTACAGGTGCTAACAGACACCACCATGGTGTACTGCAACAAACAGGGTAGAATGGGGTCACTGACCCTGTGGCAGGAGGCCTTGCGCTTTTGGAAATGGTTGAACCACCACAGAATTTTTCCTGGTGTTGAACCTCCTGTTTGGACCCCAATACAGCGCTTAACCTTTACATAGATCATACCAAAGAACATCGGATGGACAATCAGCTGTTTGTGGGGTTCTCTGGAGTGAAGAAAGGCCAGGCTGTGCAGAGGAGAGCCATCTCTTGCTGGATCATGCTCTTGCATTAAGATCTGCTGCCCATTGGCTACAAAACAGACTCCGGAAGGACTGCGTGCTCATTTTACCAGGGCCAAAGCTGCTACTATTGCATTGCCACATGGAGTCACTATCCTGGACATTTGCCAGATGGCAATATGGGTGTCTCTCCATACGTTCCTGAAGTACTATTGTCTGGACAGTCAGGTTCCCTGAGAGGGGCATTTTTCCAGCTCGGTCCTGCAAGACATTTTAGTTTGCGTTCAGCCACACACCCAACTCCAAAGAGGTACTGCTTTAGTATCTATTCAAAAGATGAGGAATCTGCTGCATGAAGTCTCTATCAAAAGAACAAGTTACTTGCCTTCATTAATGCTCTTTCTGTTAGCAACTCTAGCTGCAGAGTCCTCACGAATCCTCCCATCCTCCCCTTTCTGTAACTGGCCTCTATCCATTAATAAGATCCTAAGTCTAGGAATCTGCACCCTGGTCATACCAATTTGTGGCTCTGTGCCTGGGGGTGTGGACATCATCAAAATTAGTTGACAGCAGCGATACCTATATAGGCTACTGCATGGCATTTCTGGGGCAGAACGGCGTCCCTGTAGAGCCACACAATGGCACCTACCAGCACGCAGAGGTACTGTGAAAAGTTTCTTGATCCAGTCTGATACCTGAGAAATAGTCAAAGGGTGAGGAATCTGCTGCTATATAGAGTCTCTACCAGAAATAGCATGACAGAAGGTAAGTAACTTGTTCTTCAGGGATTTTACTGCAAGTCTCACTTCCTCCTCCCCAGTGGGTGCCTCAAATTCATCCTTGTGCTCCCATATGAGCCTTGCCTTGCCCCCCCCACCTAATGTAATGTTGGTTATCCTTTTGAGAATAGGCCTCTTTAGAATAAAGATTGACATAAAATCTCCTAAATTCCTCTAGCTTCTCTTCTATTGTTAATTATTTGTCAGTATTTGATTTATTCTTCTTAACATAGTCTCTTTCTCCTTTGCCTAATAATTGTTTGGCCAGGAAAAGCTTGCCTTTTCAGGTAAAGCAGAGATGGTTCTGCTTTATTCGTGTAAATGAATCTCAGCTGACCTCTTACTGGCATTCCTTTATGGTGTAACTAGATGGAGTGGTAAGATTTGTTGTGTGATTCAGGTTTAATTCTGCTTCTAATTTCTGCACTTTCAGCGATCTCAATCTTCTCATGTTAACCATCAAAGCAATACATTGCCCTTGCATTACTGTTTCTAAAGTTTCCAAGACTTCTGTCGCCTCATTCATAGTAAAGTATTCTTCTAATTATTGATCGATTCCCTCCCTGTACACAGGGTCTTTCAAAAGGGAGGAATGTAGTCCTGCTTTTGGGGCTAGACCGTATCTGCGGTTCCATAGAGACTGAGGTATGATCAGAGACATCAAGATTGAAGTCCTCTCCCTTTTAAGGTCCCATACTAGACCGAAGTCCCATGTAATAAAATCTCTTCCTTTGCCACTCCACTGAAGGTCCCCTGTTAGAACTGGGGGTCTCTAGTTGTCAGAGGTAGGTACCTTTGTCCAAATAGGGACCCTTGCTTCTAGTCAGGGTAAGGGGGATACACTACTAAAATAACCCCTGCTCACCCCCTTGGTAGCTTGGCACGAGCAGGCAGGCTTATCTCAGAGGCAGTGTGTAAAGCATTTGTGAACACATACAGTAATCAAGTGACAACACTACAGATGGACACCACACCAGTTGTATATTAAAAATAAGTATTCTTTATATAGATTTACCACAAGACCACAAACGACAAAAATCCACAATACTGTACTTCAAAAATGATAGAATTAGCTCAGTTCTCTTAAGATGTAAAATGCGACACTTTGAGTTCAATGTACCTTAGGATGCGTAACGCTATACAACGAAAGTGTTGCAGGGAAGGTGATGCGTCGGTTCCTTACACGCAAGAACGGTGATGCGTCGGGTCCCTACTGATGCGTAGGGGATGCGTCGGTTCTTCTCGGCGTGGGAGGTGATGCGTCGGTTTCTTACTGAGCTTCCGTGGCGATGCGACCAGCAGCGCCGTGATGCGATGAAGATCCGGTACAATGCGACAAAGATGGCGTCTTCTTCTTGATGCGACACGATGCGTGCACGCCCAACGGCCGTGCGGCGACTCAATGATTCTTCTGAGCCACGACAGGCCCTTAGACACGCTTCCCGGTGATGCGACGGCGTCTGATGCGACGGCGACACTCTTCTCCGGCGATGCGAGGCGCTTCGGCGATGATGCGACAGCTGCAGCGGCGGCGTCAAGCTTCTCCGTTGATGCGGTGGCGTCTGATTCGACGTTGATCCTCTTCTCCGGTGCTGTGGGGCGCTTCGGTGATGGTGCGACAGCTGCGGTGGCGGCGACACGCTTCTCCGTTGATGCGGCGGCGTCTGGTGCGACGTCGATCCTCTTCTCCGGCGATGCGAGGCGCTTCGGCTACGGCGGCGACGCTTCTTCTTCGTGAGTCGCGCTTCCAGCTCCTTGCGACACGCAGTCCCTCAGAAAGCCCAGCACAGCAGCAGGCACTTCCAGAAAGACTCTTGGGGAGCTGGTTGAAGTCTGTTGTCCCTGAGACTTCAGCAGGAGGCAAGCTCTATCTCAAGCCCTTGGAGATCCTTCACAAGTTGATGAAAGTACACACAAAGTTCCTCTCTCCTTTCTTTGGCAGTCAGGCAACCACTGCAGGCCAATCCCTCACGCTTAGGGATAGTCTCCTCCTCAGTTTCTCTGGTTCCTCTCCTCAGCAAAGGCTCTTCTTGTTTCCCAAAAGTGATCTAAAGTCTTGGGGTTTGGGTCCCCTCTTTTATACACCAAAATCCTTTGTCTCTGAAGGCAGAGAGGCCTTTGCCTAACCCAAACCAGTTCTGGTCAGTCCTGGAGCACTTTGTTGACAAGACTCCTTCTTTCCTTTCACAGTGCAGGCCAGGGACATCAGACGCACCACAGGAGGTGGAGCCAGCATTGTGGAGGGAAGGCACAGCCCTATTCAGGTCCCCGGTGCAACTCCTCCCACCCATCTCCATGCAGATCTCTCTATTCAGCCCTGTGCTGACTCACCCTGCCTCCTGGAATCCCCCAGCCCCTGTCACTCAAACTCCAGACAAGGAATACACAACCTAGCAGAGGCAGGCTTGGATAGTTAGGCAAGAAAATACCTACTTTCTAAAAGTGGTATTTTCAAACACAGAATGCTAAAACCAACTTCACTAAAAGATGTATTTTATCATTCTGAGTTCAGGCATACTAAATTCGTTTTTCTACCATGTTCCCTGGGTCAGTTAGGATTATAAGGTGTTATAATCAAACTGCCCATTCTGGCCTATGGGGAACAGGTAGCCTTGCAATAGTGAAAAACGAAAATGGCTGTAATTCACTATTAGGACATGCCACACCACACCAGGGCATGTCCTACCTTATACTTACAAATCACCCTGCCCTTGGGCCTACCATAGGGGTGTCTGATATGAAGAAAAGGGAAGGTTTAGGGACTGGCAAGTGGGTGCACTTGCCCAGTCAACATGGCAGTACCAGACTGCCCACAGGCTCTGCAATGGCAGGCCTGAGACACCCTTTACAAGCTGCTCCTGTGAGTGACACAACCAGTGCTGCAAGCCCACCAGCAGCATTTGAGTCACAAGCCCTGGGCACAACCAGTGCACTGTACTAGGGTCTGACAGTGAATCAAATAGGCCAAACATGGAGTCACTAATCCATACATCAATTTTACCATAGGGAGCACTTGCACTGTAGCACTGAATAGCAGTGGCACAGTGCCCAAAGCATCTATAACCAGCAAAAACACATGAGGCAACAGCAAAAAATGGAAGGGAGACCCACGCCAACAGTGCCAGGTCTAACACGTGTCCCCTCCAGCTGAAATGTGGGGAGAACTACCCTACCTCCGGGGAGTTCTCTTCACTAAGGCGGGAAAATCTGGACAGACCATCAGCATTGGCGTGCTCTGTACCAGGGCGGTGTTCCACCGTGAAGTCCATACCCTGTAGGGAAATGGACCACCTCAACAGCTTTGGATTCTCACCCCTGATCTGCATCAGCCATCTGAGGGGCCTGTGGTCTGTCTAAACCCGGAAGTGAGTCCCAAACAGGTAGGGTCTCAGCTTCTTCAGTGCCCAGACCACAGCAAATGCCTCACGCTCAATCGCACTCCACCTCTGTTCCCGTGGAAGTAACCTCCTACTGATGAAGGCTACAGGTTGATCTAGGCCCTCCTCATTTATCTGTGACAAAACAGCCCCCACACCATGCTCTGAAGCATCTGTTTGAACGATAAATTCTCTGGAGAAGTTGGGTGCCAGGAGTACGGGCGCCGTGCACATGGCAGTTTTCAGGGCCTCAAAAGCTTTCTGACAGGTGTCAGTCCAAATCACTTTCTTGGGCAGCTTCCTGGAAGTCAGCTCTGTCAAGGGTGCAACAATGTTGCCATACCCCTTGACAAACCTCCTGTAATACCCAGTGAGTCCTAAAAAGGCTCTCACCTCTGTCTGGGTCTTGGGGGGCTCCCAAGCCAGGATGGTCTCAATCTTGGGCTGTAGGGGCGCCACCTGGCCGCTCCCAACCTGGTGTCCCAAGTACACCACGGAACCCTGCCCGATCTGGCACTTACTCGCCTTAATCGTGAGGCCTGCCCTCCGCAGCGCCATCAACACTTCCCAGAGGTGGCGCAGATGTTCTTCCCAACTGGCGCTGAACACTGCAATGTCATCCAGGTAGGCGGCACTGAACTCATCCAGTCCAGCCAACACCTGGTTGACCAACCTCTGAAAGGTGGCAGGGGCATTCTTCATCCCAAAGGGCATAACCCGAAACTGGTAATGCCCATCTGGTGTGGAGAATGCTGACCTCTCTCTTGCCCCATCAGTCAAGGCGATCTGCCAGTACCCAGACGTTAAGTCAAACGTGCTGAGGTACCGTGCAGCCCCTAACCGATCGATGAGCTCATCAGCTCTGGGGATGGGGTGCGCGTCAGTCCTCGTGACTGAATTGAGCCCTCAGTAGTCCACACAGAACCGGAGTTCTGGTGTGGCACCTGGTGCGGCAGCCTTTGGGACCAAGACCACTGGGCTGGCCCAAGGACTGTTAGAGGACTCAATCACCCCAAACGCAAGCATCTTGGAGACCTCCTCCTTGATGCAAGCTCTCACCCTGTCAGTCACCCTGTAAGTTTTGTGCTTCACAGGAGGACTATCTCCAGTGTCCACATCATGGACGCACCAATCAGTGACACTGGGAATCAGGGAGAACAGATCAGAAAACTGCCCCAGCAACTGGTGGCAGTCATTCTGTTGCTCAGGGGTCAGGGTGGAAGAGAGGTTCACACCATCCACTGACCCATCTTGCTCTGTCGCCGACAGGAGGTCAGGAAGAGGCTCAGTCTCTTCCTCCATTCCAGCATCTGTCGCTAAGAGCATGCCCACTTCGGACCTCTCCAAGTGGGGCTTCAGGCGGTTGACATGCAGGACCCGCAAGGGGTTCCTGGGAGACCGCAAGTCCACCAAGTAGGTAACAGGACTTTGCGCTCCACCACCTCAAATGGTCCGGTCCACTTATCCTGGAGCGCACAAGGCTCCACTGGGGCCATGACCCACACTTTCTGACCAGGCTGAAGCTCTACCAGAGTGGCATTCTGGTCGTACCACCGCTTCATCTCCTCCTGGCTGGCTTCCAGATTCGCCTCAGCGAGTTGCCTGAAACGCCTAGTCTGGTTCCTGAAGGCCAGCATGTAGCTATATACATCCTGGGGAGGTTTACTGGGAGATTGCTCCCAGCCTTCCTTGACCAGACTCAGAGGTCCTCTCACTGGGTGACCATAGAGAAGCTCAAAGGGGCTGAACCCTAGAGATTTCTGTGGCACCTCACGGTATGCAAAGAGCAGGCATGGTAAGAGGACGTCCCACTTACGCCTCCTAGGTTCCTCAAGACCCATAATCATGCCTTTTAGGGTTCGGTTGAACCTCTCAACCAACCCATTTCCTTGGGGGTGGTATAGAGTGGTGAACTTATAAGTTACCCCACACTCCTGCCACAGGGACTTCATATACTTGGAGATGAAGTTTGTACCTCGGTCAGACACTACCTCTCTAGGGAATCCTACTCGGGAGAAAATTCCCATCAGTGCCCGTCCCACCACGGGGGCCGTCACTGTCCTCAGAGGTATGGCTTCCGGGTACCGGGTGGCATGGTCCACCAAGACCAGGATGAACCTGTTGCCCATGGCTGTCTTGGGGTCCAGTGGCCCCACAATGTCAATACCCACCCGTTCAAAGGGGGTGCTGACCACAGGGAATGGCTGGAGATGAGCCTTCTGCTTCCTCCCACTCTTTCCACTTGCCTGGCAAGTCTGACAGGTCCTGCAATGAGTGTCTGAACTCTTGCGCATTTGGGGCCAATGAAAGTGGGTGACAAGCCTCTCAAAGGTCTTGTCCTGCCCCAAATGTCCTGCTAATGGCACATCATGAGCCAGCCCCAGTAGGAAGGCTCTGAAGCGCTGGGGTACCACCAGCACACGGGCTGACCCAGGCTCAGCAACCTTAGGCTCACTATACAGGAGACCATTCTCCCAGTAGATCCAATGTGATCCAGACTGATCACCTGCTGCCTGGGCTGCAGCCTGCTGCCGCAAACCCATAAGAGAAGGGCATTCCTTCTGCTCCTTGCAGAACTCTTCCCTGGAGGGTCCTCCTTCTTGCTGCCAATGGGTCAGCTCAGGCAGGTCCCCCAGTTCAGCTACCTGTTCACCTGTAGGCTCCAGGGCATACCACTCAGGGTCTACCGCCTCCTGGACCGTGGGAACTTCGGGGGCCGGTTTCCCGTGCCCCCTGCCTCTTCTCTTTAAGGCAGGCACCTGGGCCTCCCTCTCAGGCTCCAGGTCCTCTTGAGCACCCTTACTGGCTGCCATGGACAGTGTGGTCACACACGCCCAGTCAGGCAGACCCAACATCTCCAAATGAGCACTTTGCTCCACCTTCGCCCAAGGTGAGCTCTCCAAATCGTTCCCCAACAAACAGTCAACAGGCTTGGCTGGCCTCACAGCTAATTGAAGAGTACCAGAGACCCCCCCACTCAAAGGGAACCTGAGCCACCTTGCAGTGGCTCTCTGTGTTGTCAGCGGCAACAACCGGGTAAAATGCATTGGGGACAACCTGCTCTTGAGACACCAGGTGACACTTGACAGCTGTCACACTGGCTCCTGTGTCTCTAAGAGCCTCCACTCTATGGCCATTGATGGTCACCCACTGTCTGTACTTTTTAGTGTTATCAGGCAGTTGGGTCCTGGGGACCACCTCACAGTCTCCTAAAGAGACAAGGGACATCTCTGCGGGATTCCACCCACCTTGGGCACCCATCTCCTCCCCCAGGGCTACACTCGCCATCTGCCGGGGTGGAGCACCAGTGGGTGCTGTCTTTCCAAACTGTGGGCACCGGGGATCAACAGACTTATGGCCCACTTCACCACACGTGAAGCACCTCAGGGGTCCCCTGTGAACAGGCCTACCTGTCGGGCCCCGGGCTTCTTCTCAGGGGGAGGCTGGGAACCCTTCCCTTGGTTCCCTTGGGGATTACTTTGGGGCCCTTTCTGGAACTCCCTCTGTTTACCCTTGTCCCCCCCACTCTTCTGCTGCGGACCCTGCCCACTCTAAGCGGAGTCTCCCATGTGACCCTTGTGGACCCGGGTGCTCACCCAGCGGTCCACCTCCTCAGCAAGCTTCCTAGGGTTAGTCAGCCTGCTATCAATAAGGTGCTGGCGTAGCTCTGGAAAACAATTACTTGACAAGTGCTCCCATGCAATTAAATCAAAGAGCCCCTCAAAATCATTAACTTTTCTACCCTTCACCCAACCATCCAATGCTCTGCAAAAGAAAGTTACATATTCTACCCATGTGCTTGACTCCACCTTCTTGCAATTTCTAAACCTCTGTCTATACAATTCAGGAGTCAACCCATACCTGGACATCAATGCATCTTTCATGTGGCTATAAGAATTATGGACTTCAGAGGGCAAGTCTAACAATGTGTCCCGCCCCTCACTAAGGAACCGTCCCCACAACCCCGCTCCCCAATCCTTCTCAGGGACCCGGTGGGAGGACATGGCTACCTCATAGGCCTTGAACCACTGCCCAATGTCATCATTCTTGTAAAACTCTCTAACCACATCCTTAGGTATGTACACCCTTGCTTCAACAGGCATTAACGGTCTGCTGCCACCAGAGGGAGACATTTCTAAGCTCCTTGCTTTCAATTCCAACTCCCTCAAACCTCTCTCATGCTCCAGTTGCATCTTCTTTTCTTCCAGGGCCAATTTCTTAATTTCTAACTGCCCACTCATTTTGGCTAGCTCCAACTCATGCATCCTACTCCTCTCCCTGTCCTCCAACTCCTCTGTGGACAGGCCTTTGGCAGAAACACTGCTACCTGCTGGGGAAGTTACTCTCCTCCCCTCTGGACCCAATGGCCCCTCCAGCTGCTCATCGGCATTCTCAGCCCCCTCCTCATTCTCAGGGGTATTCCTTGCTTCGACCCAGGCCCTCAGCGCACTTTGGAACTCATCCTTCTTGGTGAGACCGGTCATAGCAACTTTAAATTTCCTGCAGAAGTGCTTTAGCTGTTTCACATTGTAGCATTCCAGTTTCTCCTCTTCCCAATCATAATCAACAGATGCTATGGATGCTGCTTTATCCATTGTGGTTAAACTTGGCAGTTCTTTGCAAAAATAGAAAATCCCAGGAAAAACAATCTATCAAAAGTATGTGGTCGTGTTTTGGTCTGCACTCACTAGTAGTGTACACCAATCACTGTATATGAGTCACAAATGCAAGTCCAGAATCCTCACCGCTGACCACCAATGTTAGAACTGGGGGTCTCTAGTTGGCAGAGGTAGGTACCTTTGTCCAAATAGGGACCCTTGCTTCTAGTCAGGGTAAGGGGGATACACTACTAAAATAACCCCTGCTCACCCCCTTGGTAGCTTGGCACGAGCAGGCAGGCTTATCTCAGAGGCAGTGTGTAAAGCATTTGTGAACACATACAGTAATCAAGTGACAACACTACAGATGGACACCACACCAGTTGTATATTAAAAATAAGTATTCTTTATATAGATTTATCACAAGACCACAAACGACAAAAATCCACAATACTGTACTTCAAAAATGGTAGAATTAGCTCAGTTCTCTTAAGATGTAAAATGCGACACTTTGAGTTCAATGTACCTTAGGATGCGTAACGCTATACAACGAAAGTGTTGCAGGGAAGGTGATGCGTCGGTTCCTTACACGCAAGAACGGTGATGCGTCGGGTCCCTACTGATGCGTAGGGGATGCGTCGGTTCTTCTCGGCGTGGGGAGGTGATGCGTCGGTTTCTTACTGCGCTTCCGTGGCGATGCCACCAGCAGCACCGTGATGCGATGAAGATCCGGTACAATGCGACAAAGATGGCGTCTTCTTCTTGATGCGACACGATGCGTGGCACGCCCGACGGCCGTGCGGCGACTCAACGATTCTTCTGAGCCGCGACAGGCCCTGCGACAAGCTTCACGGTGATGTGACGGCGACACTCTTCTCCGGCGATGCGAGTCGCTTCGGCGATGATGCGACAGCTGCAGCGGCGGCGTCACGCTTCCCCGTTGATGCGGCGGCGTCTGATGCGACGTCGATCCTCTTCTCCGGTGCTGCGGGGCGCTTCGGTGATGGTGCGACAGCTGCGGTGGCGGCGACACGCTTCTCTGTTGATGCGGCGGCGTCTGGTGCGACGTCGATCCTCTTCTCCGGCGATGCGAGGTGCTTCGGCTGCGGCGGCGACGCTTCTTCTTCGTGAGTCGCGCTTCCAGCTCCTTGCGACACGCAGTCCCTCAGAAAGCCCAGCACAGCAGCAGGCACTTCAAGAAAGACTCTTGGGGAGCTGGTTGGTGAAGTCTGTTGTCCCTGAGACTTCAGCAGGAGGCAAGCTCTATCTCAAGCCCTTGGAGATCCTTCACAAGTTGATGAAAGTACACACAAAGTTCCTCTCTCCTTTCTTTGGCAGTCAGGCAACCACTGCAGGCCAATCCCTCACGCTTAGGGATAGTCTCCTCCTCAGTTTCTCTGGTTCCTCTCCTCAGCAAAGGTTCTTCTTGTTTCCCAAAAGTGATCTAAAGTCTTGGGGTTTGGGTCCCCTCTTTTATACACCAAAATCCTTTGTCTCTGAAGGCAGAGAGGCCTTTGCCTAGTCCAAACCAGTTCTGGAGCACTTTGTTGACAAGACTCCTTCTTTCCTTTCACAGTGCAGGCCAGGGACATCAGACGCACCACAGGAGGTGGAGCCAGCATTGTGGAGGGAAGACACAGCCCTATTCAGGTCCCAGGTGCAACTCCTCCCACCCATCTCCATGCAGATCTCTGTATTCAGCCCTGTGCTGACTCACCCTGCCTCCTGGAATCCCCCAGCCCCTGTCACTCAAACTCCAGACAAGGAATACACAACCTAGCAGAGGCAGGCTTGGATAGTTAGGCAAGAAAATACCTACTTTCTAAAAGTGGTATTTTCAAACACAGAATGTTAAAACCAACTTCACTAAAAGATGTATTTTATCATTCCAGGCATACTAAATTCGTTTTTCTACCATGTTCCCTGGGTCAGTTAGGATTATAAGGTGTTATAATCAAACTGCCCATTCTGGCCTATGGGGAACAGGTAGCCTTGCAATAGTGAAAAACGAAAATGGCTGTAATTCACTATTAGGACATGCCACACACACCAGGGCATGTCCTACCTTATACTTACAATGCACCCTGCCCTTGGGCCTACCATAGGGGTGTCTGATATGAAGAAAAGGGAAGGTTTAGGGACTGGCAAGTGGGTGCACTTGCTCAGTCAACATGGCAGTACCAGACTGCCCACAGGCTCTGCAATGGCAGGCCTGAGACACCCTTTACAAGCTGCTCCTGTGGGTGGCACAACCAGTGCTGCAAGCCCACCAGCAGCATTTGAGTCACAAGCCCTGGGCACAACCAGTGCACTGTACTAGGGTCTGACAGTGAATCAAATAGGCCAAACATGGAGTCACTAATCCATACATCAATTTTACCATAGGGAGCACTTGCACTGTGGCACTGAATAGCAGTGGCACAGTGCCCAAAGCATCTATAACCAGCAAAAATACATGAGGCAACAGCAAAAAATGGAAGGGAGACCCACGCCAACAGTGCCAGGTCTAACATCCCCAGTAACTCCCTTAAAAATGTATCTTGAGTTTCTTTTTGGGCTTAAACAGTAGCAGGTGTTATTGGGTTACCCTAAATGCCCCAGTATTTTAACTACCTATGATACATATATTTCTTAAGCTAATTTGTAGGGAAATTAGGCTGAGAACTCCACTGTTTTGTCATAATTTTTTCAAAGACTTCTTGGCAAGTGTGAGTTCCAAAACCCTCTGTGGGAGGGTAAGGCTTGTTAGCACCCACCCTCACATTGAGTTAACCTGCTATGTGAGCCACACACGGAAGATTCCTCGTCACTCCGCTAAATTCCACAGGAGAATTACCTTCCAGCATAGGGTCCACAACCACACATCACTGTTGATATAATGCATGGAGGCGTAAGACTATTTACGTTCCAGTAAATAATGTGTAATGACGTGTGCACTGAAATGGAGATCACAAGATCCAACCTAAATGTCCAAAGCTCCTAAGTGGGAAGTGATGTTAATCAGCTCCCTCTGGCAGTCTACAGATTATTGAAAGGGTTGACCAATACCTACCAAACAGCCACTCACTGCTGAAGGGCATGTCTATGAGTGTGGCTTGGACATTGCTGTAGGATCCAGTAGAATGAATCCAAGCATACTGATGCAGCATGACAGCTGTGCCCAAGAATCAAGCAGTAGTGTACACAGAGTCCATGCTTCACTTCAGAGTGTATTTGGATGCAGCCAGTTCATTATTGACCTGGTCTTTAAACAACTTTTCCATGTGGTCTGGCAAGCTGATCACTGTAAGTTTTGCCATTTCCCACAAGGCATGAACCATCAGCCCAGGAGGAAGGTTGCATCAGCAGAGCAGAAGGCTAGGCTGTCAAATACATTTCTGCTCACAGAGTCAACTTTCTATCAGTTGGTGCCGCAGGGAAGGCATTTGGATTCAGCTTTAAGGAAGACGTTTGAACAACTAGAATTTCTGACAACGTGTGAGATGACAAAAAGAAGGGTTCTCCCAGAGGCGAACTATGATGTTTAACTTTTGTTCCGGGGACAGACTGGTTTGAAAATTGATTTTCACAAGCATTCCTGAGCGAATCCAATAAGGTTTCATTGAATAGTAGGGGCTTCAATAGCTTCTTGTACTACAATTGTGCATTTAAAAACATCCTTTACCCCTCAGGGCCAGAGGGGTAAAAGATATACTCCCTCTGGTGAAGTGTCAAGTCCTCTAGCAATAGAAAGTAGAGCTGTAGGCCAGCATCATCATTATAATAGGGAAGACGATTTACAGCCTCACAGTCATCATCCTCTGCATCGCCATAGTCTTTATCCATCATTGCAAGCCCTTCAGAGATGAAGCCAAAACTCTCCTTCATCCACGCAAATCTTTGTGGCCTAGAGAGGTTCTCTGCCATGGCAATGTTGTTAACTCTCACCTTAACTGTTTTCCGTGCCATATAAAAAATTTCCTTTAATGTCACCGGCTTCAAGAGCAGTGACATAGTCTGCTAAGTGGCTAGCATTTGTTTTGGCACCCAAGGGAGCTCTGACCGACCAGGGGTACAGTGTCTTGAAAGGCTTCAACTTCTTCATAGGCACAGAAATTCATAAAGTGACATGTCTAGGGCCTTCGGGGTTACAGCCTCCAAAGTTGTTAAGCCCTTAAGAATGTACTCCTCCAGGTGGCACAGAGGGCGCAGGAGCAGGTCTCGTCCAGAATATGGCAGCATAATATGCTGGAAGGTATTGCCTGCGTGGGATTGGCTGATGGATCCTTCCCATACAGGTGACTTTCTTGTGGGTGAAGGAGATAGTTTGTTGCAGGGATTCTTCTCAAGAACAGAACTATGCGCAGGATTATAGGGCCTTGGTGTATAAGGACTGAGTCATCCTACCACCTTAGTACCCATGAGCCCAGGACCGACTAGCTATAGTGTCTCACTTGCTCTCCTACTCATTCACAGAGAAACAGATGATTAGACACCCCAGAACACAACACTCCCAGATCTCTCAGGAATTGGGGTAACAGGACACACCCTTTCGCTCGCACTCTTGTTCTTGTCCACAATAAGATCTGACAGAGACACGAAACAGGTTAAAATGTTTATTTTAACTAACGTGCAGTATACGTGCCACAACAAGCAGGAAAATGCATAATACAAATACAGTCAGCATAGCAGCTAGTCCATAATTCATGAAGGAGATGTCATCATGGAAAGACAATAGAGCCTAACCTCCCTCCCCTTGCTAAGAAGTAGTATTATTATATATTAGAAGATCTCTGGGCTTTGTCAGCAGACCCCATACCTTAGCCAATAGATGGTAGATCTACATCATAGGTGCTGTCTCGCTCTTCTCCCTAGGAAGGTCCCTCTCCAAGTGTGTCTCACCTATTCGTGTGTCCCACTAAAAACCAAAGTACGTTGTCCAAACAACAGCTGCATCAGTATGTTTTGTCTACGGGCTAAGGCCTGGCCAGAACAAAATAACAAGGGGCATTGTTGTTCGACCTTGCACATAATGTTCAGTCAAAATCCCAGGAACATTCAGAGTGAACACAGCGATGAGTTCTCATGTGAAAGCAGCCATAGAAATTATTGCAAAAAATAAAGACGTGTAGTAACATGTGAAAAGCAGCAGGCAAGCTGCAGCGTGCTCATGCTAACTTAGTGAGGACGACAACGTCCCTATAGGCCACGTGACACCCTCCCCTTGGCAGAGGCAAAGCATCACAGTGTTTTTCCAATGAGGATAGTCATGAAGCCAATTTTTTTTCATTGCAACGTGATATTTAAAAAAAAAAATGTTTGCCAATTGGGTACTCAAAAACCCATCCATTCATAATTAAACTTCGGAGACCGAAATGTGGTTGGAAAAGCGGAATGCCATGAACTCCAGAATGTTGTCTTTGCCTTCGATAGTAAAAAGGTATGCCATCCAGTTTAGTAGATCGAACGAGCACACATGCTCCTCATATTCTGAGGCAGTTAGGAGCATGCCAGGGCAACCTGCGTTAACTTCGATGAAACTCCGATCTATGAGGTGCTGCGCACGAGCACATGTACTCAAGTCTGCCCTTGGTCCAAGTACAGGATCGCACACCAAACGCCTACCCATGGCACATTCGTGGTCATGGACCTTCAACGGACCCAATAACAGATCGTAATCTAGGGCAGCGTGAGTGGTATTGGAGAGGCAGACATCCAGGGCCATTGAAAAGGGCACCGGAGGCAGTGGAACACAGGTTGCACGCAGGTGAAGTAGGCATAACGGAGGGTCAGCCAATAGTCGATGGCAAAAGACTTCACTGGCATAGAACCAAAAAGCTGCCGCATTCGATCACGGTACAGGTGCAACTGGACCGGGTTTGGCAGCTCCACAGATCGAGCATCCATTGCGAAGCAATAATAGGAGAACAAGCATGCCACAAATCAACAGGAGCACAAGGGGAAACCCTCCAAAGGCACTGGAAAAAATAGAATAGATAAAGGCTGGTATTACTCCAAAAATAGTCTGAAAGGATGAAACAAGGCTGGATCCCACAAGTTTAAAAGAATGGGCAAGGCCCTCCATATCAGACGCATTAAATATTGGGTGTATTAATTCTCCAAAATGGAGTGGGAGATTCGTGTTTAGCAGTGAGTGAATCTCACTAACGGTTATCGCCACCTGCAATTCGAAGGTCTCTCGCCACTTCCTGTTGAAACAATAGCGCTTTGAGTCTGCTTAGCTTATTGAAATCTGTTTTCAAAGTTGGAATGGAAGGCTAAAGCGAACTATCTACAATCCCATGTGGGGGTGGAAACACGACATTGCCGCAACATGTAGCACGTTATGAAACTGTTACTATATATGGGATGCCTGCCCGTAAGCCGCAGCAGTCGTGGTTATTTAGAATAAGATAACTAACGTTAGAAAGCAAAGTTAATGCGGGAATAATAACTGGGACAGGGGTACCTTTTAAAAAACGAGCCAGATTAGGAGCCGAAACGTTACAGGCTCCTTGAAGCTTGACTAGGGAATGTCCTACTGTAGAATCCCAATCCTCTCCTGTAAGAAAACCTTCTTTATCCGCACACTGACATCTGTAGGTGAAGGGTAACGACCATAATTCATGAATATAGTTATTGCCCAGGGGCTCATATCTGCCAACGGGATGATGTTTCATGCATGCCGTGAACTGAAAAAGTGAGATAGGCAGTGAAATAACCCCATGTATTAACCATACAGCTGAATCAGTCTCTGCTACAGAAAATGGTAACTGTTCTAATTGTTCAATATGTAACAATGTGTATGTTGCGTCTTTCATGGACATTAATTTCTGTTTATCAGTCAAATTAAATGGCAAAAACAGTGCAGAAGCATTCAGATAATCCATGGCACTTTTCCACTTTTGAGAGTTTGCAAATGCACACAAACAGCATTACAAAACATAACTGATTTTGACGATGATACAAAACAGACACTTCATGTTGAACAATGTCAATGACGGATGATACAATATTATCCAAAATATATATACAGGTCGAAAGTGTATTAATGCTGTTATTGACTACTGCAAGAACTTTTTCTAAATTAGCTTGGTCAATTTGGTGCAAATGCACCGCCGCTTCCATCTGCGACAGTTCCCAAAATTCATTATACGCTGAATAAATAAAACATTATGATCTTGGTGAATTGAACCTAAAAGAAAATCAGTCAAATCGATGTCACCTGACAAAAGAGAAACGTGTTGTTTTACAGATGACAATGTGGAATGTTCCAACCATTGCTGACACAATTTACCCACCGAATATGTGGTAACTGTATGGGAATGTGGGAAATGTGGATCAGGTATAGATTGTGTAAACCCTTTTGTGGTATTTAAGAAGCGTAATTGGCATGCATTGGAGCTCGTTGGCCACATCAACCATCCCAAGGTGTCAATATTAGAAGAGTTAATTGTGCTGTTTTGAAACATGACATCCAAGTCCTCAATGGTGTAATTGGTATACGTTTCCCATTTGTCATAAGTAGGCAATAATGGAATAGAGGGAGTATTTTGATTTTTGGCCGTTACAAAACAAGTAGTCTGTTGTACCGTGTCATTTAAAAATAAGATTTGAGATGGTATCAGACATGCACGATGCAATGGTTCAGTGCCCCGCACCTGCCAATCTTTAGAGCCCAAAATGGATTTCAAATCAACAGTGTCCTTCCAGTGTTCATAACCTTTCACGGACAAATCATTTATGAAGGACATAGAGCAAATTAATTTAGTTTGGGTCAACATAAATTTAGTGCGGGACAGCATCCTTAATTTGTAAAAATAGGAATGAGGGTCAGAAAGATTGTAACCATAAATTTACCCCGTTGGGTCTTGAAGCTCCCTTGTAACGGTGTTGGGCAATGTTCCCACTGGGTATAATTAAAAAAGGATCTCTGAGTAATGGTCTTGTGTAAAAAATGATGGCCACAATGTTGATAACAGAATAAATCTGTGTCACTTGCCCAATTCAAATACAGATCTTCACTGTCAAAAGCAGTATAATATTTTAAATCAGAGAACAAAGAATGAACTGCATTAACATCCCAGTCATCAGAGTGTATTCCAGGTAAAACCACATCTCCCAAAGAATTACGAAAAACGTATGGAATGTTCAAAGTTTCGGTCGAGCCATGGATATCGTATGATACTTAGTCCCAAACAATGCCATCAGCAACTGGGAATGCAGATATATTGACAAGGGCTTGATCTCTTTTCATTATATGAGATGACATGTGAGGGGCGAGAACACCGTCAACAAAGTTCACTGCAGAGCATTCAGGTAAATAGTGGCCATTAATGAGTAGGAAAAACACAGTCACAAATCCAATCAACATGAAGAGGAAAATTATCGCTAGCACTATCCAGACGTATGTCCAGGGTGGGACCAGGTAAGTCTTTTGAACCAGGAGATGAAAAGTCTGGTACGTGTAGGGGCTCTGCCACAGATGATGACGAGGATGATGTCTCAGAAGAAAAGCTGTTATGGTCCATATAATAACCACTGGACCCCAACTGAAACAAAAGGGGTTGTGCTGCATTGGAAGGTTGAGGTATGGTACTCCCAGGAATGTCAATTATGACTTCAACTGGAAGAGAGGCATACTCAATATTTACAGGGGTGGAAGTAGAAGGTAAAACAGTCAATACATCCATTGAAGTTTCCATCCCCCCTCCATTAGATGGGGAGTAGTCTAAGAAACAGAAGCCATCGGATTCAGTGAAAGATCTCGGCGTGGAATGCTTAGGGCATACTATTCAATATTGGCCATATGGTGTAGCTTGTCATGTTCGATAGAAATGTAACGATTCTCCTTACGACCAGGTAGTGGAGGAAGGATCACAGTACGGGTGCCTTTCAATCCAAGAACTCTGACCGGTACACGGTATGATGGACCAAATTGTTTTTTGTTCTCAACTTTTTCCCTCAGGCCAGTATGGAGACAAGAATTGCACCTGCACCCCCAGAGACTTCATCGCATCCCAGTAAGCCTTAGAGGCAAACGCAGGACCTTGGTCAGAATGGAAGGGGCCACAGGCAAAGGTCCCTACAAAGACATACAAATCTTTTAATGACAGTTCGAGCGTCAGCATTACGTTGCAGCCAAACCCAAAGGAATCTAGTGCACAAATCCACTGCAGCCAAGATATGTTTGAAAGCAGTTGAGTGTGGGGTGGACGTGAAACAGTTGAAGGCTTAATCTGTTGACAAATGTCACAGGAAAGAACATATTTACATGACTGTTGTTATAAACCACGCCACCAAAAACGTTGCTGTAAAAGGGAAATAGTCGCTGTCACTCCCGCATGTGCAAAAGCAACGTCTTCATATGCGGCTATGATCAAAGAAAGTCTGCGGTCCTCGTTGGGAATCAGCCGATCCCAAACGGATGGAATAGTCACAAATGGAATTTGATCAGACGACAAGTGGTATGTATAACGTGAAGGGAGACCTTGGAGAAACTCTGTTCCCTCCTTCGTTGCAGCTATAGCCGCTAGAATATCATCATCAATTTTATTCATAGACCTAGTGACTGCTGCTACTGAACAAGTGGATACTGCAGATTTGACTGACTCATCAGCCAGCGAATTACCAACCGCGTGTGCTCCCACACGTTGATGGCCCAATGTATGGATGATATGTGTGAGTGGCAAACGTTCCTTGAGAGCCAGCACTCGGACCTAAAGCGTTTTATGCTTAATTGTGCTGCCTTTAGAATCACGAAAATCATTTTGTGTCCAGAAGAACAAGTTGTCATTGAAGGATTGTACACAGTAAAACAAATTGCACACTTCAAGTGTAGGAACCTCTGGATTAGCAAATTCAAGAGCCAAAACCAAAGTACGTAGCTCCGCCAATTGAGCCGTGCAATCTCCAAGAGACTGTGTGTGCATCAAGGAGGATTTAAAATCCCCATCAACAATCATACCTGCCACAATTGCGCAGGCTGCAGAATAAGCATGTTTAGAACCAATGGCTGGCTGCGCAGATCCATCAGTGTAAATAATGCCTTTGTACTGATCAAGAGGGAGTAATGATAAAGGTGGAGGATGAACATGTTCATATTGTAAAAACTCCTGTGTTTGCAAAGAAGGGTCAAAGATGAAATTGACATCAGCCGACGTCAAAGAAGTAGCCCATTGTATCCAACGTGGATGCAAGGCTTTGGAATTCTGGACACTTGCTTTGTGACTGCTTCCAAAGCAGGCACCGGCGAAACCATGAAAATGCACTTTCCCCGAGCCAGAGAGTGTTCCTTCAGAATCACCATCTGGACAGCTGTCAAAATCTTTTCTGTAGAAGAGAAACGCATCTCAGCTGGAGTATACAAATGCGATTTATAAGCAATGGGGACAGTGTCCCCTTCATTGAATGTTACGTAAGTGAATCCTAACGCATCTGGTACAATCTGTATGATCAAATTAGTAGTATTACCTCTCGTTAACAAGAATTGAATTGAAAGCAGATCAGATTGCAAAGACCTAATTACTGCTGTTTGTTCCGGAAGCCAACTGGAAGACGAAAAAGAAGGTTCTATCAACGCGTATAGCGGCTTGATACGCTGGGCATAGTAAGTAATATATGTTCTGCCAAAATTCAAAAAGCCCAGCAAAGACTGTAATTTTTTTAAGGGTAGAGGGAGGCTGCAACTGTGCACATTTCTCCACAAAGTGGGGAGCCAACCCCCTCCCTTCATTATTAAGTTCATAACCAAGGAAAAGCACCGCCATAAAGGCAATGTGTGATTTTGCTAAATTAAATTTGTAGCCTAACTTCGCAAAATGTGTGACAATGCGATCAACGCGCATCAGATGAGGATTCATCTCATCATCAGTTAGATAAATGTCATCAACGTATGAAAAGGCATCAGGGTCAATCTCATGTACAATTGAAACAATGCGTGCCGCAAACACGCCAGGGCTATTCTTATACCCCATAGTCAATCTCGCATATCGTCGCTGATTGCCTAGGGCACTGAATGCGGTCAAATCGCTGCTTTCAGGAGCCAAAGAATGGCTGAAAAATCCATTGGAAATATCCAAAGTTGTTTTGTACTTTTTTTGAACAATGTTGTTAACTAACGCAGAGCTATGTGTGTTCTGAACCACAAAGGTACGAACATGACTGTTCAAATGTCTGTAATCTAAAACTATACTATACGAACCGTCCGGTTTCAGTATCGGAAAAAGAGGATTATTCATTGATGAAACACCGGGTTCTACCACACCCTGATATTCTAATTGAGTCATGATGTCACTTACGGACACTTTATCGTCACGTTTAATCGGATACTGTGGTTGGGGCTGAGGTGTAGAACGCAAAGGAATCACATGAACCAGGGAATCCTCATCCCAACCCGCCTGATTGCGATATAACGCCGGAACTAAGGACAATGCCCACTTCAAGGCCCACCCCTTCTGCATGTGACAGCACCTGGTGGCCGACCGCCCTCGGAAGCCCACCTACCCCCTCAGACCACGCCAAGAACCTCGGCATCGTACTCGACTCATCACTCTCCATGAACCGACAGGTCAACGCCGTCACCTTCAGCTGCTTCAACACCCTCCGCATCCTCCGCAAGACCTTCAAGTGGATCCCCCCTGAGTCAAGGAAGACAGTCACCCACGCACTCATCACCAGCAGACTGGACTATGGAAACGCACTCTATGCCAGCATCAACAAGTCCCTATTCCGCAAACTCCAGACAGTACAGAACACCGCCGCCAGACTCGTCCTCGGCATCCCCCGACACGAACACATCAGCCAACACCTACGAAGTCTCCACTGGCTCCCCGTGGAGAAAAGAGTCACTTTCAAAATCCTCACTCACGCCTACAAATGCCTACACAACAACGGACCCAAATACCTCAACGACAGAATCAACTTCCAAGTACCCAAAAGAAACCTCCGATCTTCCAACTTCGCACTGGCCGAACCCACGTGCATCCACAAAGCCAGAGCAGGTGGAAGATCCTTTGCAGCCAAGACCTGGAACGAGCTACCGGCAGACATCAGACGCGCCCCCTCCCTGAACACCTTCAGGAAGACCCTCAAGACCTGGCTCTTCGGCTAAACAGATCTGCGGACCCCCCACCCTCAGCGCCTTGAGACCCTCAAGGGTGAGTAGCGCGCTTACAATTCCCTGATTGATTGATTGAAGGCATAAGCCATTTTATCGTCATCAGGGACATATTGTGAAAAACTGGGTACAATAACATCTTCCCCTCTAGAGGAAGTTAGTACAAAAGGGGGAGGCCAATCAACCTCCGCCAACAAAATATCATAAGAAGAAGTGAGATTTTCCCAAAAGACTGCTTTAACTAGGCGTTTAATATCACCTTCAATTTGAAGGCTTATCTCATAAAGCCTATCAGGAGGAGCAGCTCGAGTATCAGCTGTTTCTACAGTAATAAAAGTGTCAGTTGCTTTCACCTCCAGATGCTGGTGGATGGTCTGCCGCACTATGGTAACCTCTGCCGCACTGTCGAGGAGCGTTACCGCCCAGCTCCCGTCGAGAAGCAGGGTTCTCACCATCTGAGGCATACTTTGCAGTCAAAGTGTCAACTTTTTTCTTCTGAAATGGGGCACGATATTGAGGTGGTTCCTCCTGCTTGACTTTTACATCAAACTGGCGCTGCGGGTCACGGCTAGCTTGCGTAGACTTGCCTTGTCTGCGAACCTGACGCCCTCCTCCGCTGAATTGTTGATCCGAGGATTCCTGAAAGGAACGAGGAGAACGAGGATCAGGAACCTGGAACCTCTCTGGTGTCTTAATTTTTGAGCGGCCACGCAAATCATATCTACTTTCAGAAGCGTCAGGTGGAGGTGAACCTGCACATGAACCAGGCTTCTTTTGTTGCTGCCGCTGGATCTTGTTCCAAGCCTTTTTAGGAAAGACTGGACGTCCCTCCTTTTCAGGAGGGGATTTACTCTATGCTGTGCAAATGGTCGAATACCCAAGCTATTGAGACCCAAAGATGTATACACATCCGCAATAATAATCTGCAACTGTCACTGCCGATCGACGTCCACCACTGCCGCCAGGCGTTGACGTACTTGTAAGCAAACCGCTTCACCTTTAATGTTGGGCAGAATCATATCAGAGACAATAGGGAACATTCCCACCAATTTCATCCCCAAATCCAGGGCTGGACCAGCCCAGTGCTCATCCTGTACCTTCTTCAGAACGCCCGGTAGAACGCTCATGGAGGGGGTGCCAAAGCACAGTGTATACATCAAAGCAAACACCGTCCCCCAGGTGGTGCAGTCAGCCAAAGAAGGTATTCGACCTCTCAGCATACTCATTGTTAGGATCCTGTGTTTCTCAGCAGGAGTCGTATGTGGAAAAACTACCTCAAGCTGCTCAAATGTTTGCACAAGCCAAAACGGCAAGTCATCACAGTTTTGAGGACGTATGCCCATCACTCAGTTAATCATGACGGGACTAATCACAAGTCCACCACCATGTCCTGGTGGCGGAGGAGCAGCTCAAGCCGGAGGTGCTTGTAGGGCACGTGACATAAACTGTATGACACGTCTATGAAGATGAACTAATTGTGTATACAATATACATAGCTCTGCAACAGTAACATTCATATGATTTGGATGTTGTGTAAAACCAGCCAAAACAGGCCAAGTGGCCCCATCGATAGACAAGGGGCCCATGCGAACAAAAGAAACAGGGTGAGAAAGGGTGCCAATAAACCAAATGGTATGCTCTCAGGATGTCAACGGAACTTCAAGTAATGCATAAGGATGATACGCTACCGGAGAAGCAGCAGGCGTATATTCATGAAACAAATTATCATTCCCATCCACTGCTGGAAATGTAACCCAAGAGTAAAATACCTCAAAGCGGTATGCTGGATCTGCCTCAACCATGAAAATAATGTTTGGCCCTGCATTGGGGACTCCGTGTTGAGTTACAAAATGCAGTAACCGCAGCACGGTTATGTGCCTCAATTGCGACAGGTTGTGCCATGTCTATAAAGAATGCAAAAAGAACAATTGATGGACAGAATGCAGAACAATGTCATACATTCACCCCAGTACAGAGATCTGAGCCTAAATCCATCGTTTTTTTGCTCACCATGCCATTCCAGTTTGGATCCAGCCATATGCAAATCAGTCTTGACCCTGCGCCCAATGGGAACAGTCCAGCCCGAACTGCCAGGCTTGACTGGGAGTGAATGTTTTGATTTGTTCTGCATTCCGTCCATCTATTGTGTGTCTTTTGCTTTCTCGCCCTAAGTGCGCCGGGTATGCCCAGATGTGGGTCCTGGGCTCACTGTGCCACTGGAATCAAGCTATCCTGGCTGATGAGGGGTGAAACCCCGAAACCGGTCCTAGGATGCTTGGTTCCGGTCCAGGGAGGATCTGGCTTGGCAGTTCGGGCTGGACTGTTCCCATGAGGCACAGGGTCAAGACTGATTTGCATATGGTCAGGTCTAAACTGGGGTGGCATGGTGAGCAAAAGAATGATGGATTTAACCCAGATCTCTTGACTGGGGGTGAATGTTTTGATTTGTTCTGCATTCCGTCCATCTATTGTGTGTCTTTTGATGTCTATAAAGAAAGCAATGAACAAAATGGCAGCGCAAAACAGGGCCAAAAAACCTTTTCAAATTCAAGCTTGAAAAACCTATAGAAATAGGGGTACCGTACAAAGACAGGAGGGTAAGCCCCCCCGCCACGGACGTCTTCGGGAACCGGTGAGAGGGTATTGTGGACAAGCCCAAGCGCTACTCAGGGGTCTCGCGAATAAGTACCAGACCAAACGTTGGCTGCGCCATGTTGCAGGGATTCTGCCCAAAAACAGAACAATGCACAGGGTTATAGGACCTTGGTGTATGGGGACTGAGTCCTCCTATCACCTTAGTACCTATGAGCCCAGGACCGATTAGCTATAGTGTCTCACTTGCTCTCCTACTCACTCACACAGAAACAAATGATTAGACACCCCAGAACACAACACTCCCAGATCTCTCAGGAATCGCGGTAACAAGACTCACCCTTTCACTAGCACTCTTGTACTTGTCTACAATAAGATCTGAAAGAGACACAAAACTGTTTAAAATATTTATTTTAACTAACGTGCCCTAAAATGCAGTATACGTGCCACAACAAGCAGGACAATGCATAGTACAAATGCAGTCAGCATAGCAGCTAGTCCATACATCATGAAGGGAGATGTCATCATGGAAAGACAATAGAGCCTAACCTCCCTCCCCTTGCTAAGAAGCAGTATTATTATATATTAGAAGATCGCTAGGCTTTGTCAGCAGAACCCCATACCTTAGCCTATAGATGGTAGATGTACATCATAGGTGCTGTCTCACTCTTCTCCCTGGAAAGGACCCTCTCCAAGTGTGTCCCTCCGATTCGTGTATCCCAACAAAACTAAAGTACGTTGTCCAAACAACAGCTGCATCAGTATGTTTTGTCTAGGTGCTAAGGCCTGGCCAGAACAAAATAACAAGGGGCATTGTTTTTCGACCTTGCTCATAATGTTCAGTCAAAATCCCAGGAACATGCAGAGAGTGAACACAGCGATGATTTCTCATGTGAAAACAGCCATAGAAATTATTGCAAAAAATAAAGACGTGTAGTAAGGTGCGCAAAGCAGCAGGCAAGCTGCAGTGTGCTCATGCTAACTTAGTGAAGACGACAATGTCCATTTGGGCCAAATGACAAAGGGGTGGTCCAGGGGGAGGACATAAATGGGACGGTGTATCCCTTGTGGCCTAGCTGGAGCATCCAGCAATTTATCGTAACTGCCTTCCAGTGGGAGATTAAGTGGTGGGGAGAGAGAAGGAATCAAAGCGGAGTTGAGATGGCAGATCCAGCCGAAGAAGGGGGGATTGGAGCTGCTGTTGGGATCCATTAGGTCCACCTCTCCCTCGAAAGAACTGGTAGGACCGCTGTTTCGTCTGGACTAGCAGAGAAGGTTGCTATGGCAGTGAAGGATGTCCCCTGGAGTAGACCAGAAATTACATCATTCTTTGTGGCACTGGTGTTCGGGGAAGGCAAAGCTAAAGAATCAAGGTGTTTTTGAAACTCTCCAGGAAGGAGTACCCATTCTCTTTCGAAAAGCCTTTTGTCATCACAAGGCAAGTCCATTAGGGCTACCCGGACAACTCACGAGAAGCCTGTTGCACGCATCCAGCCACACCTGCATAGGACAGGATGACCAGATTTTGTAAGCCAAAAATCTGGGCAGGCTATATACATAGAAGTAAGACTACAAAATGGCAGTGATACTATATGGTTACACTGATAACACTCATCGACATAAGACTGTACTAACATGCAGTTTTAGAGACATTGCTACATAGACTTCACTTTTAAACTGACAATATACACTTTTCACATATAACAAATGTTGATGTTTTTGTGGAAATCACACAGTAAAAATTAAAGGCACATGTTGTGGTCCCCTATAATTGTGCATATTTTGACAAAATCATTTGGCAAAGAGTTGGTGAGCAAAGAAAGGTTTAGAGTTGTGAACCATGGCAATGTGGAGATGCTGAGCCAGTGATACTTTCTTGTGCTGCACACCATATAGAGTTTTTTCCATAAATGTGACACCTACTTTGCATGCAGCAAAACATATCTATGTAAGAAGATCACAATAGTTTGATAGGAAAAGACATGCCATGCATGTCATGCTGGGCTGCTACCACCTTTGTCAGGCAGAAGGTGCAAGTCGAGGATACCTCCCTACATATCACGCTGCATGTGAGAGGTTGTGATGGAGAAGAAAGCATGTGCAGCATCTTAATTCTAGTACTCATGCCCTCTTGAACTTCCCTCAGAACAGGACATGTGTTTCATTTTAGTAAAAGTATCAGGATGCTTGGACATAAGTTAAAAAACTGGGACTGTCCAGGGAAATCTGCAACATCTGTTTGCTCTACCTTAGAGCGACGGCTGTAGCCATGGATCAAACCATAGGGGTAGATTTACAAGAACTGGCGGGCCGCTGTTTTAGCGCCATAAAGTTTATCGCCACAGTATGACAGCTTCTAACGGCATGTTAGAGTCGTATTTACAATACACCGCTCCATGGCGTTAGGAAGGGGCAGCAGTCGTAAAAACTTACGCTGTTGTGTTGGCCGTGTCGTAAAAATAAAATCACACTAAAGCTGAAAAAGTGAAATTTGGCCAATTAACGGCTTGAAAATAGACGCTAACCATCCTAGCATCACTTTTGTGCACTTAGCGAGCAAAAAAAAACCTGCTACGTGTGAACAAAATATTTACACTTACCTGAATGCAGCAATGAAGCAGCCAGAAGTGAGCACAGGACAACAACCACAGCAACCCCACTACCAGCCAGAATGACCAGCCAGAGTCCCAGGGGAAGAGGAAGTGCAAGTTCAGTCAGGAGGAGAATGAGATACCGATCACGGAGGTGATGGAGCACCAACACCAGCTCTTCGTGAGCTCCAAAGTGCCATTAGGGATGAAAAAGACCATATGGCAAACCATAGTGGACAAGGTGAACAGCGTTGCCGAAGTCAAGAGGACAGAGAGTAACTGTAGAAGCTATGGCACGATTGTAAGAACAAGACAATGGAGAAAATGGCTACAGCGCATTCCTGTCCTTTTTGCCAGCACCGGCGCACAAACAGCAGATGTCTGCCAAAGCAGACACCCTTGCACCATGATGCAAGGGTACCTGCTTTGGTGCTAGTCAGCTGAATGTGTTCCAGCATATTGGAAAGCACAGGGATGCGTTGTATTTTCGTCCAGGTTGACCAGTGGCCATTCAGTGAGGCAAATACACCAACTACCTACCAAAGGGACATGTCTTTTGTGGAGTCAGTGACAATGCCAGGCAGTCAGAGTGTAACAAATTTGGTGAACACTATTTGTGTGTTGGCTCGCGAGTGCTTACTCAAGGCTGCAAGCATGATGTTCAACTATTGTCATGCAGCCAATGTTAATGGGGAAGTAAGTCACCCCAAAAGTGCCGGGTCCATCCATGGTTACTAGCAAGCATACAACATTGGGCTCACAAGTAAACACCGCAAGTAAGAGTGGGTATGAGGCATCAATCAGTGTGTGAGTACAAAAACCTACTAATTGGGCAAATGCTTTTGACCTCAACATCCCTCCAAGTCATGTTGCATGACATACCCACACAGAGATATTGTATGTGAACACATGATTTGCACTGTGTACAATTCCTATCATGATTGCCACGTCCACTGCTCAACAGTGTCTGATTGTTAGATGTTGTAATTTCATGGCCAACCAGACAGATCCCTGTCCAAAGGTAAGACACCTACTCACACTTGTTGCCAAACACTGCCAGCAAAGACATATGCATGTACATAACATTACCTAAGCACACATGCTAACTCCCACATAGTAAATCATGACGTAGACCTGTATGTAGCAAACCATGACATTTAAAGTCATTAGAAAAGTTTAAAAAATATAAAACTACCTACCCTATACTAACTAATTATTCTAACCTAACCTACACTATCTTATCCTGCCTACTATCTAAATCTACCTTAACTAAACCTATCTTACTCTACACATTTTGCAAAACATGATAAACATCAACCACCCACCCCCCTTAAGACACGTCTTCACAGAAGTACAACAGAAAATACATCTAAACATCAACTACCTACACATAGAACCCTAAACAATCATATTTTGTTGGTATTTTTGTAAAATGTTATATATTTTTTATACCTATGACATACATCAACCCCCCCACCCCAAAAAAACAAAAAGTAACCCTACCCACTAAAATTCTAATCCACCCCTACAAAACCGATAAAACCTCTACCCTTGCAATATTGCTATCACTACTCTAACATAAACATAGCTATAAAACATGATAACCCACATTGAAATGATTTAAAGGGAAAGGGCAAAAAGGCTCCCTGTGGCTAACGTGGCCTGGGTCTTCTCACTGCCTGCTTTAGTTCTTGGAGGAGTGCCAGTGCCTGGTCCATCTTGTTTTCCAAGACTACCACCCGCAATTTTAAGTCTGAAAGGTCCTTTTTCTGTTTCAGCTAAAATAAGCTAGGCCCTCCTGTGGCTTGAGGTGTGGGTCCAGGTCGAATAGATTGGCGCTGGTGGAGGTACTTAGTACGGCTGGGTTGGAGGCACCTGCAGCAGATTGTCCATGCCTGGCAGAACTTCCCTTGACGGTGGTTGGAGGTCCCATTGGAAAGCTTGACCACTTCCCCTGGGCCTTCTCCTCCTCATACCTCCTCTTCATGGCCCTGTGTGCCTTGGCAACCCATCCGAGGTGGTGGAAGCGCTCCTTTCACTTACTGTATTGCCTCAGCTCATCTGGGGTCATGTTATCTGTTGAAGCAATGAGGATAATTGACAGTCAAAGGGTGACTAGGAACAGGTATCAACATCATGAAACATCATTATTTACACAACATCTAAGGTGGCAGACCCTACAGCCTAAAGTCATCTTAAAGCTTAGAGTGAGCATACACATGCCTATTATCTATCATATCAGATGTCCTCAGCCCTAATTACAAAGGCAGGGCAATTGTTGCCCAATGCAATTGCAACACCATTGGCACATCTAAATATGACCATGTCAGTACTTAGTATGCTTGGGAACAATGCTCTTTGGTACCCATGGAACGGTACACATGTCACTTTTAATGCACATTAGTGTGCCTTCCATCCTGCAATGGCCTTTATGCCATAGGCATTTGCCACAGTAAGATGTGCAATGTCCGCAAAGTACATGTATTGTCTCACAACGTAGTGTAACTAATATGGCAAGGACCCATATCAGAACACATAGCTAACTATACTGAACACTTGGCAGGTTTGACATGTAACAATGGATGCTGGATAAGTACTTAACATCACACAGAGGCATATGAAACCTCTCCTATCTGAACAGTTGTAAGTCCCTGGTGAACCATGCCACTGCTCATTACATTCTCCCAATATCATAGCATGTGCAACTGACATGCATTCTGAATGCTTCACAACCACGGTCATGTTCAGATGTGTATCACTGCCACATATATTCACATAGTATGCCAGTGTGATCATAGCTCTCGTGTCAAGCCTCTATCATGTGGTCCATCACAGATTGGTAATGTGTCCTCCTTGCCAGTAGTGAGATGCTGATAGACATGTAACACTGAACGTCCACTATTCCTGATCTATTTATCTTCATACAAAAGATTGAATTTGGCAAGTCACACAGCTTCTGCCATCACACTCAATCCTTGCACTACACAATTAGCATTGATGAAGGCACTCACCGGTGAAGTTGGGGTCCTTGAAGTTACCCACCTCACCATGTGTGAATGATGGGGGTCCAGCTACAAGAAATAACATGTAAAACACATCAGTAAACTTAGAACATCTATTTGATATGCAACAGAAGCGCAGTACATATGCATAGCTATTGGCTATATATCCCTTCAGGTTGTAAGTATTAAAATTACACAGTTGACATGCCTGAATGATGCACATCGGTGAGGCTGGCTGAAGTGTACATACATATGAAGAGCCAAAACATGCACCAGTTTGCGGAACCAGATCATGAACCTCATCACTACCAAATTTCACTATGGTAGCTGACTTTGATGATTATCTGTACCTACATAAATCACATGCCATACTCAGCAAGGTATTGTAATACCCAGGTCCTCTTAAATTCTGACCCAGAAAATAAGGGCGCTACATACATCTCACATCATGCATACTTGTTCCCTAAGTTAGGTGAGTTCTGTAACTGTCAGTGCTGCTGAGTACATGATATTGTTCACACATGTTCCATGCATCACTAAGTTTTAAATAGCATAATTGAACACTAACACATGTTTGATAGGTTGAGATGTGTTATATTCAGGCTAGCATACCCTTGGATACAGTACCATCTGACATACATTGGGCCTCTCATACTAGAGGCATGTACTATGTGATTCTCGTATGTAAGGATAGCTCCAGTGGCTCTGGCCTCAAAAACGCCTCCATGAGGCCATGCAAAGGCAGGATGTGGGCTTTGCTATGCATTCAGAGGTATGCAGTCAGGCAAGCCAGTGCAAAGCACAGCGTAGCTATAATAGACATCAAGGAGCCATACCTTTTACATAGCAAATGCTGTTTAAGACCAGTGATGTGTTTTGCCACATTCAGAGGTTAGCTAAGCAGTGTAAGCCATGGCAGGCCTCATTAATGCTTGACAATTCAGGGGAGGTATGCCAAGGAGGATAATTGGCACATCACTATAGGACTTATTTACAAGGCCCTTGCGCGGCCGGTGCATAACTTTTGACAATGTAAGAAGTGACTTCCCAGCAGTGCAAGGGGCTTGTAAATAAGCCCTTTTATGTGTAACATATGTTCTGTTATGGCCCATCACTACTGTACCTGACAAATGTTATTGTGAAATAAGCAGCTCTGGAGCTGAGCTGATCTGCACTGCCTGGTCTGTCATCATATGAGTTGTCTGGATAGGTAATGGGCATGTACATCAGCACAATGCTTATCTGTGATTCATTTGTTTCACTTACAGGGACATGAATACTTGTGTGGCCCCCTCAGTGTCACAGATAGCACTGGTGCACGGATCATGCCAGCACTATAGCCGCTGCATTTCCTGCTTTTGCATGGGGTGTAAACCTGTGGTAGAGCATGACACAGAAGAGGACGACACAATACCCTGGTCCGTTCTATGGAACTCAGACTCACCCGTACGATCTTCTCTCCCTCTGCAGCCGCGTTAATTAGGCTCCTTCATCAGCATGGAAGACGCTACCATCCGTGAACTGGATGTAGACGGTCATGTGAGCCATGAAGAACCAATCGTGAAGTCGACCTGCCTTCTTAAAGCCGGTCCGCAGGAAACACTGGTTGTTGATGAACCGGAGGAAAAAGACCACGTCGGAGAAATGCACGTCGGTAGAAGTCCTGAAGACTGCTATAGTAATCTGCCTGCCGAGAAATGGAAATCAAAGCTGACCTGGTTTCTATCGAGGAACTGGCAGCGGGGAGTATTCAGAGGCCTCAGAGGTACGGGAAGCAACACCAGGGAAGAACAGAAGACTCTCCAACTCCAACGGCGAGAAGACCCTGGTGCCGGTACCGGTCGAGTCAGAACCCTAGAAACCTCTACATCAACTGAAGAGTCGCCCGCCACGTTTCAGGAGAAACATGGCTGAGTCAGGTACGGGGCGGACTCTGGGGGATACGGGAGGGAGGAAAGGGACATACTTCTTAGTCAGCCTACCTTCCTTATCTATATTTACCTGACTCAATGGCTAACCTTATTGGATAAAGGGTCATTAAGCACCGCACATCTATTGGCTCATTATTCATTTTTTTATTTTATTATTGTTATTATAAAACCCTTGGACTGGGAAACCCCCCCGTCTATGTGAGGTTAATTGAGCACCGGGGACATATATTTTAGTTTTCTCTCTCCCTTCTTGGTGGTAGCCTCTCCACTATTATAAAAACAAAGATTAAGTGAAATGCCTTACCTCGAGATGTTTCTTTTTCTTGAGGCTGACGAATCCCCTTAAATGAGACCCCAAGAAGGCTGGGAAAAGAGTTTCTGAAAGAGAAAAAAAGAGAAAAAAGGAACTTAAGAACCTTCTAAAAAGGAAAAGGACTCATTATACAATGTTATATGTCAAGAATATAACCGTTGGACAATTTTTGGTTAAAGAAAAACGACAGTTCTTTTGAGTTGAGAAATACAAATAAAGGGGCCTTACTATCAAAACTTTATTGACTGTGCCGTCCTCATTACCCCCAGTGACATGGGGGTATAGCTATTTTGTGGAAAAAGTCATGTGAGCCATACTTATGTTACCACAAATCATCAATTGTGTACATGAGACACATAGGATAGCAGACAAATCATGTGTACTTACCAACTGCTCCGCCAACATCTATGCCAACATAGTCCAGGAGGTCATTTTCCCTGCCAACCACATCAGCCCAGCGATGTTTCAGCTGATGGGTGTCATGGTCCACTCTGAACATCCTCTGCATCTGGAGCCATACACTCTCCCACCATTGTTTTCGGACCATCATGGGGTAGCCCTGGATAACACGTCCCCCACTAACTACCGTGGCAGGCAGGTAATGTGTGACCAGCCACAGGAAGCTTGCAAACTCCTGCTCATTCATGGGGTGAGACCGACTCTTCCCAAATTATAACACCCTAACACAACTAAAGCCCCCAAAAACCCACTTCTACCCCTATAACAAATATCCCCAAAAGACGAACACCCAACAGCACATAGGACAATACACAACACTATGCAATAATTAAGCACAAAAATGACTTGAAGGACAGAACACGACATTGACAGCAGACATGACACACCAGCTTCAACCACACCAAAACACAACCACTCCCGAGCTCAGACAGTAAAACTGTGACTTAAAGTGAAAATGGAAGTAACTTCACAGTTCCAGGTTTGCAGCATGCAGGATCCATTACATCTCTTCCCTTTATCCATTACCTCACTTTCTGGGCGGATGCTTCACGTTTTCAGCCGATGCGTCTTTTTTTACACTTCTGACAATTTCTCACAAGGCCTGACAATGCACAATGCGTTTTTAGACGCGTCAGCTGGGAAGTGTAATTTTCGTCTGTTGCAGTGGCTGCAAAAATCATGCTTAATTCTCATGCGCCATTTTTTTTACACAATAGGGCAAATGTGTGTTTTTTTGTTGTATTGGGGTGTGTAATGCATGTAATAATGTACAGGGATTGCAGTGTTGGGTGTGATTAGTGGAGTTGACCTGTTTACAGTCTTTGCATGTGTTTACTATGTGTGTTCACAGTCAACATATGTGTGAGTTAATGCTGTTCAGGTATCATACTACGCATAGTGCCCAAACACTGTGGTAGCACAAGGGCACACCTTACCAGAGGTGCCCTGTGTGCTAAATTAGTCTTAGCACCCATTGACATTTTATTAGCTTACCCCAGGGATGCGACAAACTAGCACTGCCATGGGATTAGTGCACCCACATCTACGACAGCACAGCCTACTGCCAAACAGCGCCATGTTCCACAGTGGAGGCATCTGGCTGTGGAGAAATTTGGGAGTGTGCAACGATTGGCTGCACCTACCTGGAAGGGCATGTATGGATGGCACCATTTGATTGTGTATTTACCAGTCATACCCCACAGGAAGGTAACCGTGTCATCATTTGTGGCCAACATGATTCTCACTCATGCTGATGATGCTATGGTAGATCACCATGCATGCCTTGGCGTGACCTTCTACATATTGCTGACAGTAAGGCTGCGTAACTCACACCTTAACTACACTCTGCATCAAGGCGGTGTTGCTTGTGGATAGCAGTGGGTGTTCACATGCAACTCAGTTGCACTGGAAAAATATAGTATGTAGCATTTGTATGTGTGATATGAGATCACCTAATGGATTTGCCATGTGGATACAGTTCTTGATGTAGCATATGTAGACTGTATTTTTTGGACTGTGTTCCCTTGCACATACTATGTAGAACACTTCACATTCTTCATACTATGAGTGGCCTCTACTATCGTCCACAAGTATGAGGCCGTACAAATGGCTAGCAGCAGGAGTGGCACACACACACTCATTGCACACTTTTTGTATGTGACCACACCATGTTATTGTGGCTGGCAGTGGAGGACTATTTGCTACAGGTAGTTGGAGTGCACAATATTTAATTTGTACCAGATGATGTTGAATATTGTTTGTTAAACCTAGCTACATACATTTGCTCTGTGACAATTAGTAGCAGGTCAAATGTGAATGTTTAGTGTTTACTGTGACTATAGAATCAATTTACACACACAGTGTTAGTGCTCATACATTTATTTACATATAAATTAAAAAAGTTAGATCTGTCTTCATTCTGTGATATCATGTACATAACTCATGCTTCTGTGAAGAAATTGTTGATGATGTGGTCCCTCCACCGTGTTAAGGCAACTGATGCTATACATCTGAGGCTCCTCCTCTTCCTCCTCCTCATCGTCCAGAAGTTCCTGCTACCCATTGACATCAGCCCATGGTACATTTGTCCATACACATATGTTGTGCAATATACAGCACACCAATATTATTTTGCACACCATAGGTGGTGAGTATTGCAATTGGCCCCCAAATATGCCAAGGCTCCGGAAGCTGGATTTTAAAAACTCCATATGTCCGCTCAATGATGCACCTGGTGCTGCACAGGGCATGATTGTAGCTCTTCTGGGCTTCCGGTTGCAGGTTTTTCATAGGAGTCATGAGCCACGAAAGCAGAGCGTATCCTTGGTCCGCAGCAAAGGCAGTAGGTGTACAATTAGTTAAGAGTCATGACAAGCGATGGCCCAAAATTCATGGCCTTTCTATTATGTCCAGATTGACTCGTACACCTTGCTTACTGTAAAAGACATGCTATGATATTGTATGGCATACAAACAAGTAGGGATTGGAAATGACTGACACTGTGCTACGTATACAGGTGAGCTGTCCGCTGTAATGCACTAACTGTGTGTCATACCGATGAGTTCCAATGTCATCCACGTGATGATTTGTCACAAGTAAGGAAAGTCAATTTGCCATTGAGTAGACACAAGCCACACATTCAACTAGTTTGTCTATTATTGGCTCCTATTGCCATTCCTGATTTTATACTGGTCTGATTTTACAAAATGTAACTGGAGCAGGTGATGTGGCATACTTCAGTTGCACATATTTGGCATTGAGAGTTGGAGTAAATGTTGTTCAATGTGTACTGCCATGGGAAGGATAGTGAGTGGATATAAAAGTGGGACATGATAGCGCACACATGGCAGTGCTCAGTGTCCACTATTGTGACAGTACACAAGGGGTTAGAGATATGTGTTAATTGTGCGCTGCTTGTGGACAGTGTAGGCCATATTTTCCACAAGATTCAGTGTCCAGGGTTTTGTGGCTGCACTGGCAGAACCTGTGCAGCATTGCCCCAAGAAAGGCACATTATTCCCATGATTTTTTTAAACCATTTTTATTGAATGTAAATAGATACATAGAGCGGCCACAAATTACCGAGCATGGCCAAGCAATGGGAATAACAAAAGAAAAGATAGGTAGCATACATTTACATGCGGAGATTGTAACATATGATAATTCTAATACTCTGTGATGCATCAAGTCATTTTGTAACCAGGAGATTATTATTAATTAGCATTTATAGAGCGCATGGCTACTCCAAGGCATCCCAGCGCTGGCGGCAATTAAGGCTGATAAGGGAAGGCTAGCAGGTACTCTTCTGGAATAGCCATGTTTTAAGACCCTTCCGGAAAGAGAGGTGGGCAGTTTCATGGCGGAGATTGAGAGGGAGGGAGTTCCACAGTCCAGCTATGTTATATGAAAAGGAGCGGCCTCCACTCCGCTGCCTGTTAATTTTAGGAGTACAGGCTAAATTTAAATTCTCCGAGCGAAGAGATTTCCTGGGGAGGTAGGCGGTGATCAAAGGCTGATTGATTCTGGGGCCTGTGCCCATAAGGGTCTTATGAGCAGTACATAAGGCTTTAAAGGAGATTCTTTCCTTTATTGGTAGCCAGTGAAGGGCTTTCAGACTGCGGCTAGCTGACTGTATGCTACTGCAGCCTGTCAGACGTCGTGCTGCGCAGTTCTGGGCCACCTGGAGTTTCCTTAGGGTGGACTTTGGTGCTCCCAGATACAGTGAATTACAGTAGTCCAGCCGCGAAAGAATCAGGGCCTGGACTACTATTTTCTTAGCTTCAGTGGGTAATAGGGGGAGGACCTTCCGTAGTTTTCTAAGGATGCCGTGACACGCCCCCGTCACTGCCACTGCCTGCTGGTCAAATTTAAGTGAGTCATCCAGCCACACACTGAGGCTCTTGATCTTGGACTTCGGAACTGGAGGGGCGCCCAAGCACTGAGGCCATGATAGTGTGGGAGTTAGCTTGGCAGTGTTGCCCACATACATGATTTCTGTTTTTTCTCCATTCAGTTTGAGACAGGAGTGTTGCATCCAGGTGGCTACTTTTCCTAGGCAGAGCTCCAGGTCTGCAGGGTCAGTCCGTGGATGATTAAGAGATATCACCAGCTGAGTATCATCCGCGTAGGTGACCACTTTGATCCCATATGGCTGGATGACCTCCGCCAGTGGCCTCATATATACGTTAAATAAAGTAGGACTTAGGGAAGATCCCTGGGGCACTCCATAATTCAGAGGGAGAGGGCTGGAAATGGATTCCTCCGAAAAGACCTGAAAAGTTCTGCCATTAAGGATCCTTCCTGCTACCCCGACTCTCCTTAACCGTTCAATGAGAACATTGAGGTTGACCGTATCAAATGCCGCACTGAGGTCCAGGAGGACAATGGCCGCCACTCCTCCCTGATCCACTATCCTCCTAGCTTCCTCAACCACAGCCGTTAGTGAGGATTCCGTGCCATGTTGTGGGCGGAAACCCGTCTGAGATTGGTGAAGTAGTTCATGGGTTTCTAGGAAGGCTGATAGGGTAGAATCTATATGTTTTTCTAAGATCTTACTAAGCAAAGGAAGGAGGGATATGGGACGGTAGTTGCTCAGTGCTTCGGGGTCCAGGCTAGGTTTTTTAAGTAGTGCTTTTACCATGGCATGCTTCCATATCGATGGCACGAGTCCATTGGTAATGGACATGTGACTCATTGTCAGTGAAATTGCTCTCCCACCCTCGCAGCTCCAACATTAAGTGAGGCCTGCCCCTGCACTCTCGAGTGTTGGTGATCGAGGCCCTCCTCCACCCGCAGGTTTCCTGCGCCTCATCCCTGGTGGTCCAGTGGACCTCTGTCTCCTTCCTCTAACTCTGCTCTTTCACTCGTTTTTCTACCTTTTATCTTTCACCTTTCTGCACTTTTCTGCATCTCTGCTCTTTTGTGCCTTATTTCTGCTCATTTTCCCTTCCTCTCGCTCTGCCCTTTCACTTGTTTTCACTCGTTTTTCTACCCTCTTTATCTTTCACCTTTCTGCACTTTTCTGCATCTCTGCTCTTTTGTGCCTTATTTCTGCTCATTTTCCCTTCCTCTCGCTCTGCCCTTTCACTAGTTTTCACTGGTTTTTCTACCCTCTTTTATCTTTCTCCTTTCTGCATCTCTGCTCTTTTGTGCCTTATTTCTGCCTATTTTCCCTTTTTTCTTTATCCCTTATTTCCTACCTTTCCCCGCCGCTGCTGCCCCCGCGGCCCCTCCCCCCCAGCGCGACCTGCCCAATCCAGCTCCCCTCCCCGCTCCCGCCTTCCAGCTGTCCAGCCCTCCCCGACCCCTACTTAATGGCGGCCACTGCACGGTCGCACAGCGGCCGCTGGCGCGCCAAAGGCGCGTCAAAGGCAAGCCCGTCTGCGCCCGTCCGCGACCCGACCGCGACCAGCGCCAGGAACCCTGGACCTCCGCCCCGCCAACGCTACGACCCAGCAGCACTCCACGCACTCAACCCAGGCCGCAACAGCAACTGCAAGCTAGCATCACCAGCCGACTCCCACGGACCCTTCAGCTGTCACCGCTGCCGGCACACCTGCAGCACCGCCAAGAACACGGATCCAGCACAACCCGCCCACAAGAACACAACCGAACCGAAGACCCTGCAATGCATCCTCCTCAACGTCCGATCCCTCCACAAACACGCCACAGAAATCTGGGACCTCCTCGACAGCACCACCCCGGACGTAGCGTTCTTCACCGAAACCTGGACCAACACCACCTCGGGACCGGACATCGCCATCCCCCAAGGATACAAGATCTCCAGGAAGGACCGCCCCACCCGCCCAGGAGGAGGAATCACCATCGTCCACAAATCCAGCCTCCGCCTGAGCACACTCCCTGATGAGCCCACAGAACTGATGGAACACCTTCACTTCAAGATACTGGCCAGCCCCACCGCCACCCTCCGAGGAACCCTCATCTACCGACCCCTGGACCCCGCGGACCCTTCGCCAACTCCATCACGGGACATTATCTCCCCGCAGGCCATCGCATCCACCAACTACACCCTGCTGGGAGACCTCAACTTCCACCTCGACAACCAACTGGACTCCAACACCACATCCCTCCTGGACAACCTCCACAACATTGGACTGCGCCAGATCGTGACCGAGCCCACGCACTCAGCAGGACACACCCTCGACCCCCTCTTCACTACAGGAAACTCCATCACCTTCAGCCACACCACCGAACTCCCATGGACCGACCATCGTTGCGTCCACTTCACCTTCAGAACACCCACCATCCACAGACACCAGCACCTGCTTCCACGAAGAAACTGGACCAAAATCACCGACGACCAGCTCACCTCCTCACTCAACAACTCCACCCCAACCATCGCGGAAAACGACGACCCCAACACCGCAGCCCGAACCCTGCATAGATGGATCTCGGACAGCACCAACACCATAGCCCCCTCAAGAAAAACAACAATACCCGCGCCAAGAAAGCCAGATGGTTTACCACCGAACTTCGAGAGTCCAGAAGCACATGCCGCCGCCTCGAAAAGGCCTGGAGGAACACCAAATCCACAGAAGCCCACGACAACTTCAGAGCCGCCACCAACGCCCACCATCAACTCATCAGAGAAACGAGGAAAAAAGCGATTGAAGACAGAATCTCCACCCACGCGCACAACAGCAAGGAACTCTTCAGCATCATCAAGGAGTTCGCCCAACCCACTAGCGAGTCTACCAACATCCCTCCCTCACAAGACCTATGCGACAAACTCAGCACCTTTTTCCACCACAAAATCAAGAGCATCTACGACAACTTCGACGAAGACAACCAACACACTGAACCCTCACCAACCACCCCCGACACCCGGAAATCAGCGATTGACGACTGGACAGCCCTCACCACTGAAGACACACTGAAGACAATGAAGTCAATCCACTCAGGGGCCCCCACGGACCCCTGCCCCCACCACATCTTCAACAGAGCCGCCGACACCATCGCACCCATGCTCCGCCACACCATCAACCGCTCCCTGGCGACCGCCTCGTTCCCCGACGACTGGAAACACGCCGAGGTCAACCCCTCCTAAAGAAACCCTCAGCGGACCCCACCGACCTCAAAAACTACAGACCCATCTCCCTGCTCCCGTTTCCAGCGAAAGTCATCGAGAAAGCCATCAACATCCAACTCGCCACATTCATTGAAGAACACAACATCCTCGACTCCTCCCAATCCGGCTTCAGAAAAAACCACAGTACGGAAACCGCCCTCCTCGCCGCAACAGACGACATCCGCACCCTACTGGACAAAGGAGAAACAGTAGCCCTCATCATCCTCCTCGACCTATCAGCGGCGTTCGACACAGTCTCCCACCGCACCCTAATACGCAGACTCTACGACGCAGGAATCCAGGACAAGGCCCTCGACTGGATCCGCTCCTTCCTCTCCGGCAGGACGCAGCGGGTCAGACTCCCCCTTTCCTCTCGGACCCCACACCTACCACCTGCGGAGTCCCCCAGGGCTCCTCCCTCAGCCCGACGCTCCTCAACGTCTACATGGCTCCACTCGCCCCCATCGTCAGAACCTACGGACTCAACATCGTGTCATACGCAGACGACACCCAGCTCATCCTCTCCCTATCCAACGAGCCCAACACCGCCAGACGCAACTTTCGAGAAGGCATGGAAGCCGTCGCCAAATGGATGAAAAACAGCTGCCTACAACTAAACACCAACAAAACAGAAGTACTCATCATGGGCCCAAACCCCGATGCCTGGAGCGACACCTGGTGGCCCCCGCCCTCGGAAACCCGCCAACCCCCACGGACCACGCACGCAACCTGGGAATCATCCTGGACTCAGAGCTCAAAATGGACCGCCAGATCAACTCTGTCTCGTCTTCCTGCTTCCACACCCTCCGCCTCCTTCGTAAGACCTTCAAATGGATCCCCCTCGAACACCGAAAGACCGTCACTCACGCCCTGGTCACCAGCAGACTCGACTACGGCAACGCACTCTACGCCGGAATAAACAAAAACCTCACCCGCAAGCTACAGAACATCCAGAACGCTGCCGCAAGACTGGTCCTCAACCTGCCAAAACACTGCCACATCTCCCAGCACCTGCGCACACTCCACTGGCTCCCTGTCGAGGCGAGAATCACCTTCAAGATGCTCACCCACGCACACAAGGCCCTCCACGGCACCGGAGCAGCATACCTGAACAGCCGACTCAAATTCCACGCACCCCAAAGGACCCTACGATCAGCCCAGCTCTCCTACGCCGTGGTCCCCCGCACCAGAAAGACCAGATCGGGAGGCCGCTCCTTCTCCTTCCTCGCGGCCAAAGCATGGAACGCCCTTCCGCTCCACCTCAGACAGACAACATCGCTCCCCATCTCTGCAAGAAACCTCAAAACCTGGCTCTTCGACAGACCCTCTCCTTGATGGATGGAACCTGCACCCCCCCCCCTAGCGCCTTGAGACCCTTACGGGTGAGTAGTCGCGCTTTGACAAACCCCTGATTGATTGATTGACATGTTAAGCACCTCCTGGATAGCTGGAAAAATCACACCTTTAGCCTTAGATAGGATATGTGGAGGGGCGGGGTCTAGAGGAGATCCAGATTTTATTTTAGCAAAGATTTTAACAAGAGTCTCCATATCCAAGAGAGGAAATTTCTCCAAGGTGGGAGTAACTGCTACCACTACTCCCTGATCCTGTTGCCCAACTACTTCCATCAAGGGGATATCTAAATCACTAGGTAGTGGGGATACAGGGAGGGTCTTATAGATAGCTTGTATTTTTCCCTGAAAGTAACTCGCCAGTTCATTACACTGTCCCTTGGATGAATTTCTAGAGGTATCATGGAGAGAGGGCTCAAGGAGAGATTTAGTAATTCGGAAGATTTCTTTGGGTGCGTTAGATGCTGCTTTAAGTTTATCCTCATAGTAGGATGACTGTGCCCATTTCCGCTTGGTATCGCTTTATGGCTTCTCTGTAAGTATGTTTTGTGCTTTCACTGAAATCCTTCCTCCAAATCCAGATTAGTGCCTACAACCTGTCTCAGATGTGGTAGATGTTGTGAGGGTGAAAATGAATGGTGGGTAATTAGGTGGGTGGGGGGACAGATGTATCGGAATGTGTCAGCATTGGCGATTCGTGTGGTAGTGAGAAAGGGCGAGGGATGGACAAGTGTCAGGGGGGGCATGTTCATGCAGGGGAGGATGAATGCCAGATATCATGTCAAGGTAGGCCCATCTCAGGAGAGTGGGGGGAGGGTACCGGCTTGATGTACAGTGTATGCGAGGTGATCACAGGGGCAAATCGTCATTGCCGTCCAGCTGTCGGAAATGTACGCGGAGAGATGCCCACTGCGGGGAGATTCAACAGACCTCTTTATAGTGAAGGGCATCCTCCGCGGCGCCTCATTTATGGAGCGCGCCTATCCATGCCTCTGTTGGAGGGGTCACCGGTGTGCGCCCACATTATTCCCATGATAACTGTCTTGTTGGCTGTCATGGGAGATGTAGCTTGTGCATGAGGCTGCACCTTACTGCACAGTCTGCGGCCTTGCATGAATGATTTAATGGTTTGTGTGCAACAAAACGGTGTGCACATAGGATGTGATGGGCGTATATGACGAGTGATATAATGTAGCATGGTAGACAGGATCTTGTGAGTTTCACATATGACAATATTTCTCAGTTTCACAGGTCTGGGATATATCTCATGCATCATGACCATGGGATTTACATGTGGACATACAGACTAAAGATAGTGATTGCCTTGCTTCAACTGGGTGTTTGGACGCATAATTTTACAAGGAGTAGCATTTGTGAGGGTCTTTGACACTATTGAATGCACACACAGGGTCTCGTTTAGCAGTTGTTGCAACTGTGCAGCACTGGATGCAATATGGCTATGCTGACCTGCATCCAAAGTGAAGGGGTGGATTGTGCCCTTTTCCTAACATACAGCATATCTACGGTTTGCACCATCACATGGTAGTGACTAGTGCCAGCACCCCTCCCTTGTACCATGGTGCACTTGTGTCTGCTTAGTGTCCTCATGTGAAGTCATGCTTTAAGGGACACATTCCAGCACCAAAAACCACACAATCTATGCAATTTCCTCCTTCTATGTGTCCTGCGGAATGCAAGACACATAGTAATTGGACATGACAAAGAGACATGCAATTATGTATCCTCATTTCACCGCAGCTTGGGAGGCACACTATTTGCACAGAGTCCCAGGGTCCCTGAACATAGGATGTATGAAAAGGTATGAGATCTTCATTGGTGTTTCATGGGAAAGGCCACCGCAAGGTCCATGGTACACATCCTTAACATAAGTTGAATGTATGCTGCACTTATGGCTGGTTTGCCTTACTGCATACCTATGAGTCCATGCAATGTCATGCAGAGAGACTTTGCATTGCAACGTTGATATGATTTGGGGAGATGCTCTACCAGAGCATCATGAAAAGTGATAATCCATCAGCACAGTTTACTTGTACATATTGCCCACAGTGGCGTAGACGGTCTCGACATGTTTGACTTGTAGGATTGTGTTGTGCATATGCCATGTAGTATGGCGCAAGTATAAAGGCCCACACCAACCACATATGCACTGTCTCATTCGACCCAAGACTGATATATCAAAGTATTCCTACATAATTGACTGCCATGTGGTTTGTCATGTGCTTGAGAAGTACTTATCAACCAGTAGTTCATTCCCATAAGTCTCATTCTGGAAGCGCTCATTGATGGTGGAATGCTGGAAGATGAAGGAGTTATGAGCACTGCCAGGGTAGTTTGCAAGGATATTTATGAAGAGGCCCAAATGGTGCATGAATGCCTGCATGTTCATCGAATAGGTGTGCTTCCTGTTGCAGTAGATGTGAGATCTTGCTGCTGGTTGCACATCTATTGCTCCCAACACGTGGAAATCCTGCAATGGCATAAAAGCCTTGCTTGTTCGCATGTTGTTCCTGTGTTGTGTTCGTGAAGTAGAGGTGCTGGGGTGCAAGGTTTATGATGGCATCCAGGTCGGAGGGGAGGAACCTTGAGAAGGATGCCTCGGATACTCCTACCACTTTGGCTGTGGTGTGTTGGAAGGTTCCAGACGCCAGCATGTGCAGGACAGCCAGTAGCTTGGCCTGCGAAGGTATGTTGGTGCAGCCCTGCAATGTTATCTGCAGCCTTGGTGTGAGAAGCTGGGTTTCTGTTGCAGTAACCCCCCCACTTTTTGCCAGACTACTGATGCACTTTTGACTTGATGTGCCCTGGGTCCCTGCCAATCAGGTTCCCAGGGCCTGTGTTCTTTCCTCATAACTGTACCCAAACCCAATTGACATCTCTGGCCACAGGTCAGCCCCTGGTAAATGGTACCACAGGTACCCAGGGCACTGTGACCAGGGAAGACCTCTAAGGGCTGCGGCACTTATTGTGCCACCCTTAGAAGTCCTGTACCTTTACACACACACACTGCCATTGCAGGCTGCATGTTTTGGTGCAAAACAAAGTGAAGAGTCGACATGGCACCCATCCCTGTGTGCCATGCCTATAACCCACTGCCCTGGGATAGATCAGTCACCACTCTAGCTGGGTGCCCTATACCAGTGGTGAGGGTACAGGTGCATTAGCCCTGTACCCCTACAGTGTCTAAGTCCATTCTTAGACATTGTAAGTGCAGTGCTGCCATTAAGAGTATATGGTGCTGGGAGTTTGTCATTACGAACCCCACAGCACCATAATGGCCACTCTGAAAACTGAGAAGTTTGGTATCAAACTTCTCAGCACATTAAACCCACACTGATGCCCGTGTGGGATTTAATGAAAAATGCACTCAGAGGGCATCTTAGTGATGCCCCCTGAAAAACGACCAGCCTCTGGTGGGTTCCCTGACTGGTACACACCAGCCTGCCACTGCAAGACATGCTTCTGGACCCCTAGGGTGGGAGCCTTCGCTTCCTGAGCCCAGAAACAAAGCCTTTCCTGGGCGGAGGTGTTCACACCTCCCCCAGGCCAGGAAGAGCCATCTGTGGCAGGGGAGCTTCAAAGGCCTGGCAGCCTTTGTAGTGCAACCCCCAGCCTCTCCTGCTGTCAGGAGAAGGCCCCCTTCCTGTCTCCCCTCCTTTTCGACGTTAAGAGAGGCGGGAAAAATTAGCCAGCCCAGAAGGTGTGCCCACCTCTGCCAACCCCACCCCTAAGGTGGGGGAGGCGAGGTGAAGCCCGCTCTTCAGTGCCCGCCATCTTGCAGATGGCAGGCACTCCGCAATCAGTATTAGGGATTGTGCTCACTCCCCCACGTGGGGTGAGCACACCAAGGGTGTAGTCACCCTAAGGTCAGTAGCCCATTGGCTACTGACCTCGAGACTTCTAAAACGCCCCCTAAATACAGTATTTAGGGGAGCCCTGAACCAAAAAGTTAGACAAGAAACCAGAAGAATAAAAGAAGAAGGACCGAACAGCCGTTCTGAAGCTAACAAGAGGAGGACGCCCACTGACTTGGCCCCAGACCTACCGGCCTGTCCCCAACTCGAACCTGCTACAGCGAAATCCCGGTGTGTCCTGCAGCCAGCAACCTGCCTGCCTTCCATCCCAAAGACTCTGTCTCCCATGAACACCGGATTTGTTCAGCAACAGACTCCAGCTCCGCAAGGATCCGCGGGTCTGCACCACTCTGCACCCGGAGCCCACGGCCCGAGTTCGAGTGACCCAACACCAAGAGGAGGTCTCCCCGGTGATCCTGACCCGAGATCCGGTGACCCTTGACCTGCCTCAAGTCTCCAGCCGACGTCTGCAGCCTCAATCCAGAATGTCCCCCCAACCGCAACCAGGAGCTGGTAAGAAGATCCGACCCTAAAAGCCACCCCTGCACCCGATGCCCCACGGCCTTGGGTGGCCCAACCGACGGTGCCTAACCAACCCCCAACATCCCAACGTACCTCTCCAAGTGGTGGTCGCACCCAGAAGACCTTCGTCCCCGAGCCTGCAGTGTCTTTGCGAACCTGAGACTCCCCATTGAAAACTACAGGGCTCCCGCCGCCAAAACAGCACTTTGCACCCGGCCGCCCCAGTGCAGCTGAGGGCGCACCTTTTGTGCTGGCTTGAACCCCCACTCGCCCTGAGCTTAAGTCCGGGAACTTTGCTCCCACAACCCAGTGGCCTGCTCGTCAGCAGCCACCAACCGGAGACCCCCTATCCCCCATTGGATAACATTGGGCCTCAGCACTCTCCACCCGGCCACCCTAGTGCAGCTGAGGGTGTAACAAGAGTGTATCCTTGACCCTGGGGGACCCCCGAGTCTAACCCCAGAATACCAACTGCCACAACAAAGTACTTGCCTGCTAACTGATAACACTATTTTCCTCCATAGGATAACATTGACTGTTTTCTTATGAAAAGTTTCTAAGTGTGGAGTTGGAAAACCTAAGAAATCCTTTTAAAACTGTGCTAAATAACAAAAACGCTATTACTCACCTGTTTACAGGAAATGTCCCAGTGCAGTATCCAGGTATACTGTAGTGTGTAAGAAAAGTAATCTGCAACGTAATCTACTGGTCATTTTACTAAAAAGCCTATATAAAGTATATGTACTGTATTTCCAAAGCATTGCATTTTCAGTAACAATACTGTAATCAAAACAAAGTGCATATACAATTTCAAACCAAACTGTGTTACAACTGCATTACTACTGTAAAGTATTTATTGCTTACCTGTGCCAGGCTTGCTTGGTTCTAGAAAATAAAATAACTAAAAGAATATTTTTTTTATACAAAAACAATTGGTCTGAAGTTCAGTCTTTGAGTGTGTGAATTCATTTGCTGACTGAGTGTGTACAACAATTGCTTAACACTGTGCTCTGATAAAGCCTTACTGCTCGACCACACTACCACAAATAGAGAGTGAGGTGCTTATACAAAAACAGAAGGGGATCAGAGCATACAGATCCAGCACCAATCGTTAGTTCGTATAGTAGCCTCTTAAGTATTCAGAACAAATTGGTGCACTGGGTCTGGGATGTGATCCACATACATCCCATAAGGCAATATAGATAACCACCATTAACAGAAAACACACAATTGACCCTGCACCCGAAATCTCTAATAATCTATTAGTCAATGTAATTGTACATCATGTGAGAAGGAACAGAGCAGAATATAAAATAAAAGTAAAAATTGCTTCCCAAATGAAGAAACTAGACGATCTTGTTTTTGATAGTAGAAAAACGTTGTCCTTTTATTCCAAAACCGTCAATCTTAAAATGCACGACAAATTTGCTTTGCCTAGGCAAAGAAAATTTGTCGTGCATTTTAAGATTGACGGTTTTGGAATAAAAGGACAATGTTTTTCTACTATCAAAAACAAGAGAGTGAGGTGCTATCTACTTTACCTCTGCCTACATTTGGGATCCACTGGACTCTGTGCACACTATACCTCACTTTGGTAAAGTATATACAGAGTCTGCTTCCTACACTTGGTGCTAGCTGGTGCAGGAGGTGGGCAATGGACTTCCTCCTGAGTCTATAATGGGGCAATGACCTCCTCCTCCCTGAGGGCAATGAGGGTAATCCTCTGGCGGTATGTCCGCTCCCTTCTCCTGCACTGCCACTGTGGTGGTGGTGGCGGACGTCTCCTTGGTGCTCCGAGCTGCAATAGTAGTAGATCCATGGTGTTGTTGAGCTTGCCAAAGTGATTTGGGTATGTTCTGATTTCATACGAGTGTGCATGCATCATTTTTACACCTTCTTTTCCGTAGCAGTAAAAACTGCTGCTAATGGGACTCAGCGCATGTTTTTCAAAAGTAGTGCCATTTCAGAAAATCCTTGGAAATACAGCTGCATCAGTTTTGTGATGCTTTTTCCAGGGGAACGCCTACCTTGCATGCCATTACTGAAAACTCGGATCTGGCGCTAAAAAGTAGGCAGTAGCAGTGAAAATGTGACGCTAGTGTCACTTTGTAAATATTGCGGCAAACAAAAAGCTGCTGTAACGTCAAAAAAGTGACTCTGCATGTCTGAAAGCAGCTTTCTGGCTCAAGAATCCCAGTGTAGAAACCTTTGGCATAGTCAAGGTGCAATACAACACGAACGTTTGAGGCCTCGACTCCTGTCAAGGTAACCCAGGTTAGGAAAGGTGCACATCAATGCTATTATAGTGTTCATAGCACTTTTCTTCACATTTTTGACCCGACTTTGGGGTGGGAGTTTGGAGTTATAATCCCAGAAAGATTATTTACTTTGTCAACGTTTTAGGGCATGGTCGAAACTGTTTAGACAGGCATTCTGGGCTCTTAGGTTTTAAGTTATGATCTCTGTTTTTGAGGGATATAGTACAAGGGATTCTTTATCATCCAGGTCTCCACTTCCTGCAGGCATTTGATTGGTCTAGATGGCCGTAGATCTTAAGGTTAAGTTTTTTCCACTTTTATATAACTTATGTATCATAAGCGTTGTTACAGCATCTAAGCTTAAATGTGTTGACCAGCTGAGGAAGTGAGGGGAAAGGTTTACAAAGGGCGATCGTTGAGCCTAGGAGACACCTAACTTTTGCAAGAATGTTGCGGACAGGCAGAGTCACAATTTATGCACTGTCTGAGCTAGAACTTCTTCAATTGTAGTGCTGTGCCTTGGATCCTTATATCATTAAGGGCATGATTTGGAGTTTTCGGACGGGGAGCTACATCACAAATGTGACGGATGTCCATTCTGCTTTATTACATGTGCAATATATCCTATGACACCTGCAAAAAGGCTGACAGGACAACTGTACATTTGTGGGAGAGTAACCCATCCGCAAAGCTCTAAATCAGGCCCTAAGTCTTTGCAGGAGTTCTTGTTGCATATTGTGAAAAGTTGCACAGAGATCAGGTAGTAGTGCATTGACTTCATTGGTATCTTTTGAGTTATTAGGGTCACCCCACAATATATGTCATGCTGATTCGATGCCTCTCCAAAGTTGAAAGCCTATTTGTAAGTTAGAATGTAGTTTGTTTTGCTTATAATGAGATCTGAATAAATACAGCTTTTTAAAACAGTCCCATTCAACATCACTCTGTAGTTTGTCATCAAGGCCCAATCCTTAATTTTCAGGGGAATTTTCAGTTTGAAAGTTATTCATTAATGACCGCTCTGGGTATTGCGGTGGCAGAGAAAGCCAGTGAGAATGTTTTTGAATAAATGTGGGTAGTATGCTTAACCAGTAGGTCCAAGAATTAATTGATTTATTTTCTAGAAAGAAGGTTGAAAGAGGATACTTTTGCTTTTCTACGATCACAGACATGATTCACTTCATCAGCAGGCATGGCCGGCACAGGTGACCGCGGTGAGGCGGGCATGGGTGGGGAGGGGGGGGGGAGTCGACAGATGATGGAGTTGGATTTATTTAATTTTTCCTATTACCTCATCTGTCGACTTTCCCCCCACCAACCCCGCCTCACTGGCCCACCACAGTTACCTGTGCCGGCCATGCCAGTTCATCAGCAGTGGAAGGCAGATACAGACCACCCTTGCTACGAAGAGGATCTCAAGAACCTTGGATTTTCAGGTTTGGCAGAGCCAGCCTCTTGTGGTCTATACAGACAGTAGACCTTGGTTGAGCTTGTTTGAGCCATTGGCCTGAGACATTCCTAATAATTTCTTGGCTCAGCCAAGGGGAGTATTGTAGTTTCCTTGACATGCTATTGGGTGTTTGGGGGTATCTTTCCACCTCACATTAAGTGCTTTCATTGGAGTGGACTATTTCACCTCTGAAAAGTACACTTAATCATCACAGTTTTTCCACATTATTTATGGTAAACATGCATTGTACGCAAAAAGCAACCCTTGTTTATTCATTTCTTTCACCGTAAGACAAATTGATTCCCTTTATAGCAAAATAAATGATGGCTTCCAACAGAGGTACGTCCATCTGGCAACCCCAACACTCACATTCAGCCGCTAGGCTGCTGAGAGGATTCAGTGCTCCTGCCACTCTGTGGCTGCTGAAATACAAATTCAGCATGCTTCTGATTTGTCTAAGTCAACAGGTCTTAAAAAAATGCAAGCCAGAATTATTGGCTTTGTAAGTACTTTGTTTATTTAGGTGCTCTGCAAAGGAGATGCAGAATTATTGAAAGCATTGGACGTGGACTGAGCTGAAGTATGGGCTTCTAAATTCTGGGCTAAATTTCAAGAGATCTTTGTTTTGATAAGTGAAATTGGGAGTGTGCTAGAAGTAGTGGAGTTTCTGGACATTTTTGATGGCAACTTCTTACATTCTGTGTTATCATTGCACCAGTTTTAGCTGATTCTGTCTTTTACTCCACTATCTTTTAAGGTGTCTGATTTAAATTTTTTTATCGTTTTATCTCCCAAGTTCAGCCAGCTGGCTTTCTGGCATGGTTGCTTATGTTGTGATGCTGTAAGACAAGCCATCGCATAAAATGTTGGTGGTGCAAATGGTTGACAAACAGCAGTGGGCCCAGTGACCGCGTTGCTGATATTTTTTTTATTAAAACAGGTGTTGACATCTCCCAGGACACTTAGGTGAAGGGGTCAAATGTGATAGCCACAATAGAGTCAAGGAGGCTGTTGGTAGATAAGAAAAATGAGTTAGAGAAAGTATGAGTTGGTGCATAGGTAACAAATAAGGATTCACACTCTGGTGTTAGGTTTGGCGAACATGATAACCACTGCACTACAGAAACCCTACACTCTGGTGTTAGGTAATCACTGCTGATGATAGGTACATGAGAGTTTATTTACACAAAAGTTACTCCACCTCCACTCCTCTTGCCTTGTTGTTATCTGTAAATTGCAGGTACAGACAATGGGGATAGACTGTATGACAAGAGCAAGGCATACAGGGTGCCAGAAAGTTCCCTGAGTGCATCAAGGCACAAGTAGCCAAGATGCTGCACTTGGGTGTAATACAGCGCTCCCAAGGCCTTTGGCTTAGACAATTGGTGCTAGTACCCATGCAAGGCTTGGAAGACCTGCAGTTTTGCGTGGACTATGAAGGCTTCAATACCATCACAAAGTCAGGTTCCCACCGTATCCCTTAAGCTAACAAGTGGGAAAATAAGTTACGGGTGAGCTAAGTGTTTCAGTACTTTCAATTTGACCAGTAGTTGAGGGGTTATTGGGGAGTGAGGTATTTGGGTATACAGGGAAAGTTGACCGGTGGACCAATGGTGTCCATCTAGTTGAGAGAGAAAGTGTCATGATTTTTCTCCCAGGTATAAGGTTGAATGCTGGTATGCTCGGTGAGCCCAGGGAGTAACAGTGGGTCAAGGGAGAGTTCTGGTTTAGTTTGAAAGGTGATGGATCTTAAGGAAGACAGATGACTTTGGAAGGGACTTGAGGGTTCTCCCTCATTGCTCGGGAGGCATTGCCTGCTATGTACCTGCAGCCACCTGTATTTTAGAATGGGAGGAAGTGCAGTGGATTGCTTTTGATTTAGGCGAGTCAGAAGCTATGGTCCTGTGCCTTGCATGGTACGGTTTAAGGTATGCTTCATTGTGCCTAGGGGGTGCTTCCTGTGCTGCTGTCTGTACCAGCCAGGCCATTGCAGAGGACTGGTCTTGTGGGTGGTAATGACCATCTCTAGGTATGGGGGCCCTAGATGTGCCTCACTGTCATTGACTAGCCCGCCTCCTTTTTTCCTTCTGTAATTCTGGGCTGTGCTTAAGGGAATGACTTGAAGACTTTGTCAGTGAAGGGTACTGCCTAGGCCTCGGTTGTCAGGCTTCTGCCCTCTGTGCTGCCAATGCCTATTTCATGCTTCTTCGTCTGCCATTCAGGATTAGTAGTTTGTGGTTCATTGCTATGTAGGCCTCACTGAATCTGTTGGTTTGTGTACTAATCCTTTCCCCGTTGGCGGGTGCTTTGCGGATTCTCTGGCGAGGGAGTTTCTGATGCCCGGCTTTGGCCTCCTTGCATTCTTATCCTGGGGGCAGCATGTTGGGTGTAGATGTGAACCTTCTTTGATGGTTAAGCTGGTAGTGCAGAGGTAGCCAGGGTGGAGTGCATCTTGCCTGCTCCTCTCTGGTAATGGGCAGTGGTGGGATGGGAATTGCTGGCCTGGTCAGGAAGAGAGGTTGCTGGTGTTCATTCATAGGGCCCATGGCCCCAGAATTGCTGGGGCTGGAGGATGGCCATGCTGCTGTGAAGATCCTGTGATTTCAAATTAGTCTGGTAATTGAAAGAGTTACACGTATAGTATTTCTGAATGGGCTGGTTGGGGAAGTTGGTGGTATCTGGTCACTGTGAGTTAGAATTCAGAAAAATTGAGATGATGCTGGGCAGGTAGGACATGGAGGTGGTACCGCTCTCGGGGGATGGCTCAGCTGCCTCCTGTTGCGGTTCTTAGCTGGGGACTCCAAGAGAAGGGTGACTGCCTCCCTCTCCCCACCCATGCACAGACTTCTCTCTTGCATGCAGAGTTCTTGCATATGGTGAACCAGATGTGTAAGGGAGGTTAATAAGGAGTTGAAAATAATAGATAGTGCCTAGAGGGTTGGGATGAAAGTCCTCCGCATGGATTTGTGAAGCTATGCTGCCCTGCCCTTCACTTTTTCTGAATAACCCTGCTTGTTTTCCCCTAGTGGGCTCTACCATCATGCAACCCCATTGGAGGTTTTAAGATGCAAGTCTTGTTATTTAGGCTCTGGTGTCAATGGGGTAGGGGGCCCAAAATGCACCCCTCTCTACCAGGGTGACTCCTGTTCCCACTACCCAGACTACATGTGAATTGGCAGGGGTAGCGTTACAGCATTATATATTTTCAAGGGACAGACCTTCATTAGTAGTGCCAATCGGCTGCTGGCTGAGTAAAGTCTGTGCAGCCATAAGTAATTGGGGGATCGTCTCCCTGGATGATGTGTGGGAGATATATGGAGATGGAGGGGGGGAGAGAGAGAGAATTAATATTTACGTGTGTAACTTGAAGGGTCAAGGGTGGAGTTTATTGAACTACATGGGGCATGCTGTCCATGGATTTTAAGAGCGGTAGGTATCACAGGTAATTAAAAATTAAAACCACTGGGGCATTGCAGATACGGGCATTGGGATGTATTTTATATCTAGTGGGCATTATCCGTATCGTCTGTGGACTAGTGTTTTACATAATAAGGAGTTACAGCTACTGGCCCTGTGATGGCTATTTGAACGGGGGGCATACTAACCTTTTTATGTTGCAAACTTAATCAATAAAAACCAGTGAAAAGTAAATAGGGGAAGATTATTTTTATTGGTCTGTGAATGGTATTTACCTATTTGGCCATTACAGGATCTGGCCGCAGATGGTTCTTTACAAACTAGGTCATTGGCTAAACTGGCCTAGCTAAGGTACTTTATATAAACGATCGGTTTGAGATGTACTATTGTGTCTTAACTATTTTGGCATGGTGTAAACTTGGTGGTTTATTGTGCTCTGAATTCTGGGCTCCTGTTATGGTATGTTAATTTGTACAGCGCGGCTAATCACCCCCGTGAGGTTATCCAGGCACTGGAACATGTCAATCGCTCATCTTTTAAAATGCCTCTAAAATTCAACTTTCAATATTTGTTTCGTTTTCATATCAACAAAGACAACATCTAGAAGAATGAAGGAAATGCCTAATAAATGTAAAGGATGTCATGCACAGACCCAATGCTGCCGTGGAAAGGGAGGGGAGAGCCTTCTGTCTCCTCCCTTCCCCTGTCAGCAATGGGTCCATGGATTCGATGGCAAAAAGTCTCCTATAACTGCGAGTGAAAATCATGTAGGCAATTTAGCAGTTTGTATAAGGGGGTGGAATTATCTGGTATTTATATCTTCACCAAATGTATTTTTGACTAACGTGATCCTTTCCCTTCACAGGTAAACTGTCAAAGGGATCGCTTGTACCCATGTTGTTGAGTTTCTTACCTACGACTTTCGAGTAAGTACTTTTTGTGAAAGATGATGATTTACCGTATCTGAACCGAACAGGAAATTGATTAAAAAAAACGTGTGTTACCGTTGTTTTTCAGTTTTTTTGTTCTACCTTCATTTTCCCCAGGCCATCTGCAGTTTATATATAATTCACCAATCTCTCTCATCTTTTAGCCCCAAAATCAAACCGTCTCGTCTATCTGCCTGTCCACTTCTTCTATGTAAATGCATGAATTTTGTTGACCTTCTTTCTCAGTAAAGTTATCTTAAAAGATATCCAGCCTGCCCTGACTCCTCTGCTTGTAGTGAGTCTCCTGGACCTTGCTAGTTCCAACATTGTACCTTCTTCGACTTCCACGTTGGTTGCAGTTGCCAAGGCTTGTTGGTGCGCCAGCCGGACACCGACTCCTCAACTCTCGACATCCGATGTGGAACAGCTCATGTACGGCTCCAGGTCTTCCACAGCGTCGCCTGGTACACACAGCTGCAGTTTCAAGGTCACCGTCAGCTCTCCTGCAACACTCGACATTGGTGGGCATTCGTCTTCCGTGCCTGGTCATTCCTGAGTGGCATAGACTGTGTCCCCTCTGCTTGCGGGTTCTTCACATCTTGAATCCACCCTTGGGTTCAACCGTACACTGCCACCTTCCTCAGCAGCTGCATCGTCCTGAAGTTCTTCATTGGGTTTGACGGCGGTTTGCAACGCCACTTCACACCTATGCACCCGGCTTCCCTGGTGCAGATATCCTGGTTCCTAAGGTATCCACGGGTGGGGTGGCTCTCCAACCTTCTGCCTTCCACTGGGTTTCTTCAGGGTCCACTGGGAAGGGTCCTTCTTCTTTAGAATTGCAACCACGACTTACCCATTGACTTACATTGATCCCGCGGTCGTGTTCCCACTCTGCACACGGCCTCCGTGGGGCTCCTGGTTACTTACCTCGGGTGGTTCCTTGGCTTCTCAGCACTTCTACATCTTCTGGGTATAGTCTTGACTCAAGTTGTGGTTCGCATACCACTATTTTAGTAAATGGTTTGGTCTCCCCCTGGTGACCATTGTGTATTACGTGCTACTTAACTGTTTCTATTGAAAAGTATTGTGTGCATTGTATATATCCCCGGCTAGGAGCTATCTGTATGTGTTAGTGAGTGTCTTATAATAAATACATATTTTTATAAATACACTGTGTGGTTATTTTTCACTTAATCTTTACCTAATATTATGTTCTGGTAAAACAAGCTGCTTTACACTCCTTCTGGACCAAGTCTGAAGGCTGCTCTCCACAGCTACCACTTAGAGAGCCTTCTAAGGGTGTCTAAAGCCATTAAAATCACCGTAAGGGTTGTCTGGATTGGTGCAAGGTGCCCATTAACAAAAGTGTACACCATATACCAAACCAGCTTCTCACAGGTGACTTTTAAGATTTTTAAGTCTCGCCTACTAGACCGCGCATGCACTGTCTGCTGTGCGACATCTTGTCAACTTACAGTGGCGGTACCATTTTTGGGCATCATTGTCACTCATTTGCTTGCTTCTTATTCATTAGCTTGTGTGGGCTCTACTTCCTCTTCACGCGTTCGTCCCTCCCTTGGAGCATAAACTCTTTACTTGTGTCCTCACTTTTCAGGAACCAATTTGTTCTTTTTGTTTAAGCACTTCAGAAGACTGCATGTGTTTTCCAGTTCTCTCCCTCATGTTCTTTCCCCCTCCAGCACTCTCGTGTTGTTCTTTCTCTGCCCGCTGCCCCGTGATATGCACACCGTCATGTGCTTCTCCACTCCGCGTTGCTTCCTCACCCATGTGCTTCACCTCCCAGCTCCATGTTCCTCTCTGTCCATTTGTTTCCCTTCAACACCCTCTTTGTTGCTTTCATCCGCCCCTGCTTAGCTTCCCCTGTCCTTCTGTTGCTTCCCCATTCCCTCCCTCCGTAATTCCAACTCTGTCCTCCATGTTGCTTCCGCCCACCTGCTAACGCTACTTTTTTTACTGTTTCTTTAGCGATCCAACAAAGATTGGTAAACATAAATGAAAGAAAAGCACTTGTGTCATTTTGTAGGCATTCCATGCCTGGTGCGCATGCCTATAATAATGTGCTGTATCTGTAATCCATGCTGCACGCCTCGGTAATGCTGTATGTTAGACTTGGCATCTTTTGGCGTTTTTCCCCTGAGTTTTTGCTTTCTGACCTCCTGGTTTTGACTCTGTTTGTGCTGGCTTAGTGTTTCTACGCACTTTTCTCACTGCTGATCAGTGGTAAAGTGCAAGTGCTCCTGTAGTAAAATGGGTTATGGATTGGTGTTTCCATGATTGGCCTATTTGATTTATGTGTCCGTCCCTAGTAAAGTGCACTGAGTGTGCCAGGGCCTGTAAATCAAATGCTGTTAGTGGGCTGCAGCACTGGATTGTGCCACCCACACAAACAGCCCGTAAATGTAACTCTGGCCTGCCATGGCAGAGCCTGGGTGCAGTCTGGTACTGCCATGTCGACTTGGCAAGTGCACCCACTTGCCAGGCCCTAACCTTCCCTTTTCTTACATGTCAGTCACCCCTAACGTAGGCCCAAGGTACCCCTGTGGGCAGGGTGCAGTGTATGTGAAAGGTAGGACATGCCCTGGTGTGTGTTTGATGTCCTGTTAGTGAATTACTGCCAATTTCGTTTTTCACTATTGCAAGGCTACTGTTCCCCATAGGACAGGATGGGGAGTTTGTTTATAACATCTTATAAACATAACTGGCCCTGGGAACTAGGTAGGAAAATACAGTTTAGTATGCCTGAACTCAGAATCTAAATATGCATCTTTTAGTGAAGGTGATTTTTACATTCTGTGTTTGAAAATACCACTTTTAGAAAGTAGGTATTTTCTTGCTCAGCCATCCAGCAGGCCTCTGCTGGGTTTGTGGATCGACTCTATGGATCTTGGATGACAGGGGTTGGGGAGCAGGAGTGGCTCCGGATAGTCTAGGTGGGTCAGGAAAGGGCTGAATAGACCTGGGCTGCATTTAGAGTAGGGGGAGGAGATTTCCTTGCACCTGAATAGGCCTGGTCTGCCTCTGACAATGCCGTCTCCACCTCCTGCCAGGAAGCCACACCAGAGAGGGCAGAACTGGTTATGGCTGGGCACAGACACTCTCTGCCTGAGAGAACAAAAGATTTTGGGCTAGAAAAAGTGGAGCCTAAACACCTGAACTTTAGAACTCTTTCGGACCAAGAAGACTGCCAAGAAGAAGAGCTGGAGAAGCTGTGAGGAGGAACTACCACTTTGCTGAGTGCTTTGCTGTGTTGGCGTGCAGTGGCTGCTTCTGTCTTGGGCAGTGAAAGGACTGGACTGAACTTTCTACAACTTCTTTATTTGAGTATCTCCAAGTCATTGAGGTAGAGCTTGCCCCCTGTTCAAGAAGTCTCAGGAACAGCAAAGACTTCAAGTTCTTCTGCCCTCAGCACTGGGAACTGTGTGTTTTGAGCTGCAACAGAAGAAAAAGCAACCAGACGCTGTCCACGACGCCGCTGCTGACTCCGTGTCCTGAAGGCACCGCAGAGGGCACCGCCGCAACGCCGCACCGTGACCCTGGTATTACCGACGATGCCTGCTTTTACGCCGCCACCGAGCCGCTGCTCGCACCGCGACCTGTGGGCACCGCACTCCGCATCGCCTTGCGACGCCGCCTTGGTATCCCCGACGACGCCGCTCCACGCCGAAATCAACGCCACTGCTTGCACCATAGTTCAAGGGCACCGCTCGTAAAGTTACACTATGCACCGCCCTCATCCTGCACCACAGCCTTGGCCTACCGACGCCGGCGCCATCGACACCAGTTCGTCAGCCAACGACAGCGCTTCAGCAAAGACGACGCCGCTGCTTGCACCGTGACCTGCCAGCACCACGACGAGCACCGCATCACTTCACTTCGCGACCCTGGTCTCACCGACGATGCCATCTGATGCCGCCACCGAGCCGCTGCTCGCACCGCGACCTGAGGGCATCGCACGCCGCACCGCTGCACTTTGCACCGCAGCACCCGACGCCTGCCAACGCCAGCGCTCCTGACTTCAACCGCGAGGAGTTCGATCTGCAACGCGTGTGACTTCAGGGGCCCGACGACTCCTGCACCGACCTCCGGAACCGACACCTGCGGACGCGTGCTTTCGGAAGTTCAACGAGAGGTCGCCGACGCCCTGCATTTCTAAAGGTACTGTTTTGCGGGTCTTCCCGACACTGTAGCTGGCCCACTACGCCGCGGTCAGCCAGAACTGTTTGGATTTGTTTGTTCACGACACTGTGATAGCCCCAGAGGGAGCTATCGACTTCAAGGAACTGTTTTTCAAGGTTATTGTGATAACTGAAGATTTCTAAGTACTGTATTGTGGATTTTTATCGTTTTTGGTCTTGTTTTAAGTATATAAAAATATTGGATATTTTTCTAAACGGGTGTGGTGTCCTTTTGTAGTGCTTACACTGTATTACTGTTGGTTATGTGCAAATGCTTTGCACACTGCCTTTAAGATAAGCCTGATGCTCGTGCCAAGCTACCAAGGGGGTGAGCAGGGGTTATTTTAGGAGTGTAACTCCCTTATCCTGACTAGGAAGAAGGGTCCCTATTTGGACCAAGGTACCTACCTCTGCCAACAAGAGACCCCCATTTCTAACACTGTACAACATGACTAAATGACTTAAACCAGTGGGAAAGCCAGTAGGTCCCAAAGGTGCGATCTATTGGCATTGCCAATGCTTGTTAATTTTGACAACCGGCAAGTGAACTACAAGTGGTCAACCTGTTCTTTGGTTTTTCCCACACTCCCAATGTTCTAGCGATGGTGTGTCAGGGCAGACATTTCAGGATAGCTATAGGGTTAACAGCAGGGATGGTGGACGACAGAGGGGTGGTTGCTGACGCCTCGGTTCTGATCTCACTTGGGCTGTCAGGGTGTGCAGTTGGTGGGACAGCCATCAGCACAATGGCTAGAGCTCACAATATAGATCCTTATCTTTGGATGACTGGTGGGGGATCAGACTGGAAGGCAGCCATGCGCACTGTGCATCATTACCTCTTTGTCCATCTTCCCGTCCCATTTATTACCAAGGAGCAGCTTGTCTGCTCCACAGAAACCTGTTACCTAGCAAAGGCAAATACTTCCCCCAATATGGAGCCGCCTACCTGGCCCGGCATGCATAAAGGGGGAAGTGTGTCATCCACATATCCTGAGAATACCAAAGAAACCCAAGAAGAAAAAAAACACAAATAATCACCATAAACAGAAACATGGAGCGAGGACAGGCTCAGGAATGGAATGGGAAGACCAGGACTCGGAGTAATGAAGATTACCGGTGAGTAACCGGGCATTACATGCATTCTGTTGTGGTACTTGTTACTCGACGTCAGGGTCACATAAAAGTCATTCCGTCTATTGTTAGGGAATTTAAACTGGACGCTATTTACATAGTTTATAAACAAACGTACTGTTGCGTATCGAATGATGCGTCATTGAAAGAACTATTGCGTTTTCTTGCTTGCTATTTTAATGATTATTTACTTATTGAGCAGCCATATCTTTATTTTAAGGGAATGGCTTCACTTATGGCTCCATTCCAGGCAGTGCTTGATTTGCAAAAAATGGAATGCCAAGGCCCAAATTGTCTCTTGGGAGTCCACTGCAGTTGGCACCGCCCACAGCTCCTCTCACAGCTGCCAAATGCTACTGACAGAGGTACCTGCGTGTTCATTTTATCAGTTTTTAAATTTAAAATTGTTAAATTTTCCATTGATGAATTCTGATAAAGAAAATAGACACAGCTCCCCCTTGTGGTGGAAAATACGTGCTGGTACCTAGAAATAAGTGCTGTGCTGAGCACCGAAAAACACCAGCACAAATTAAGCACTGATTCCACGTTTAAATCTCTACTTCTTACTACTGTGAAAGATAGACTCTCCTATTCTATGAGAACTGTTCTGGCTGCCCGAAGAGCAATGGCATTTGATCTCCTTCTATTTCTACAATCCTTCCGTGCAGACAGCTACGTTGGCATGGGCCTGCCCTTGGTTTCACTCAATAGCATAAAAAATTCCACCTGCAGAAACATGAGCAAAACTCAAAGAAAGTTTTTTATAATATTGCTATGAAAAATGAATAAGAGAAGTTTCCCAAAAAAGTGCATAATAAACACATGGTAAAATCTAACCACTACAGGCTATAGTTTAAGTAACTGAATTCAGGCAACCTTTATTCAGTTTAATATATATATTTTTTTAAATGCACACTTTCTCTACAACAGCTTTGCCTAGTAGGCCTCACTCTTCCCTTACCTGAGGTGAGTCTACACCAGTTAGGAGCACTCGTCTCAGGGAGGTATGTGGTCATTCAGGCTAGCTGATCCCACTCCGCCCTATGAGGAATTCAGAAAAAGGGTTGGACGCCTCCTTGCTGATTGGAATGCAGCCTTGGGTAGCACAAGGTTTAAGCACTAGGGGGCGCCTTTACACAGCAAGGATGTTCTACATCTAGTAGCAGTGACTCACCGCGTGGCATGCCTCAGATACCAGGGCTGGAAAGAGGTAATCCCAGAAAAACCCACAACAACCGACATATGTGCACTAGCATATGTGCTTGTGGAAAGTACCTGACTGCCTGGCAGAGGGGGGGTCAGACAGTGGTAGCCTAGCTGCAGAAGTATGGAAGTATTGGCATCATGCATAGACGTTCTGATTAAATCAATAGGAGGCATGAAATGGGAGAGGGGTAGAGCCCTGATACCCAAGTAACAAGCTGCCACTGGTGTGGTGTATAAGCACTAGTCAGGAGAGAATGGATGTTCGTTGGTGCTGCTGGAGCTAACAAAAGCTAGGCAGTGACCAACCACGCCATGTCACACTGGGTTCCCCTCTGTATCAAAATCTGCTACTCGTTGACTAAGAAAGATCCTCCAGAGCGCATTTGTGGCCATTCCATTAGAGCCAAGGCTGCCTCTGTGGTCCTCTTCAGAGGCACTATGGTTCCCTGCATCTGCCAGGCGGCCACCTGGTCATCTTTCTATGCTTTCACCAAGCACTACTCTACTACCTCACGTCTAAGCATGCAGTGACACGTACTTGGAACAAGCTGAACTGTGTTGCATGACTTGCTTAGTTAACCAGCACTACACCATCCCACCTCCCAGGGAGGTATGGCTTTGGGAGTCTCATAAGGTGAGGAATCTGGAAGATGTATGCAAAAGTGACATTTGGTAACTATATTTCTGATGGACGCTTAATCTTCCTGCAGTTTTCTGACATCCCTCCCTGCTCCCCTTAGTAACTAATGCTGTGCCTAATGAGTCCCCAAGGTATGCAGACCTGTTTTATGCTGTATTTGTCACTGTTGTTGCCATCTTGGGTCCTCTCTGCACAACTCGAGGGGACACAGAAAAAGTTCAGGAACTGACACGAGTACTCTGGTTGGTGTCTAATATACACCAGTGTCATCAACTCTGTGGAGGTGCCACTGGACTGCTATTGCTGTCAAAAAGCTTTTGCGGAACAATCTGATCACTGAAAGGATAATTCCTAAGGTGAGGAATCTGCAGGATATGTAGCCACCAGAAAAATCACAACTGGAGGCAAGTCATTTGTTTTTCTTCAGGTGAACACTATATGTTTCCACAGATTCCTAACTCACCTTCTCCTTTTTTCGAATAAAGTGCAGGTCATAATAAGATCCGGAGGTATGTAGTGTTATCTATGCGGTTATCGTTGCTGCCACTGAACTGTCTTGGCTCCTCTCTGCATCTCTCGGTTGAGTGTGGAAGAGAATGCAAGGAAGGGATGGACATCAGATAGCGCGTATATAGTCCAACGTCGTTACATCCTGGGTTAACAAAGTTGCAACTGGAATTATGTGGTGCCACCTGGCAGAGCAGGAGAGATATTGCTGGGAGAATAAATTCTGCTGATACAGTCTGGTGCCAGGAGGATTGTTGTAAGGTAGGTAATCTGCTAGAAGATATACCATCCACCTGAAATATCTTTACTGAAGCTAAGCAACTTTTTCTGGTGACATCCTGTCCACTTATGTGGTAGGAAACCAATTGTGAGGAAAGGTAGGGACCCACTAATGATCCATATCACTTCTGATTGTGGACGTGGAGGTCTAGTCTCGAAAACATTGAGGATGCATTGACTAAGGTTGATACTTTACTAGTTTCCCAGTCACAGCATGCATTTTTCTCCTGGTGTAGCAGAGCTTTCCTCTTGGACCCGATTAACTGTGAATCAAGCCCTATAGCACTGATTTTTTAACCTGATTGATAATAAGTTTCACCCACTACATAGGTTTGGTCTTCTGTCAATCTTTATTGGCGTTTGGCTCTTTGTCAAGCACTACAAGCGATGATTTACATCGGAAATAACAAATAGAATGTCTTCCTTATTGAAAGTGCACTTTCATATGGCTACCCGTTGCCTCTGACATTATGCCCAGTATCCATTGTACCGATGACTTAGATCTTCAAAACTAATTTGTTGAGTCTTTGCTTCATCTGCAGTAATATACAACTTAAGATCTCTGCCTATGCAATTGTTTTAATGTTGTTTACTTTGCTGGAAATCTTTTTTATAGCAACTTTTATTGAATTTTCAGCTTAATACAACAGGAAAGTTGGCAGTAAAGCTTGCTAGCAAACACTGGAATTCAATACGTCTACATTGTCTGTGAACATTTTGAGAAGCACATACTTGTGTTCTGGATACTTTTGAAAGCATATAACAAAAGTTCTCCTTATTTGTGGTGCATGTGATGTATGGTCACTTGGTTGAGATTGTTCTGTGAGCCTTAGTGCCTATGCTCAGGCATTTTATATCTGGTGGCTATGCTGTTGAATCGGCTTATGGTTTATCTGTCGTGTTCCGAACGGTTATTCCAGCCACCCCATATCTTTTTATTTTTAAACATAATTTTATTGTTGACAGCCAGTACAGCATAAGTGCCTCAGCGAGCACCCAATAGAAATATACATGAAAACAAAAATATGGGTCAACATTTTCAGCAATAATGAAGGATGGATTCCACAAAAGATACATTGCAATATAAACTGAAAATACAAAAGACCAAAAGAAAGAGGAAAAAATCAACTACGCCACATTTCTTCCCTTTGACAAATATATGAGGCCTGAATAGCGAGAAAGATGCTGCCATCTGCAGTCAAATCGATTACGAGTACTACATACATGCCACATAGCCAAGGTCATTAGATTGGTTCACCAACATCAGGGGGGGGAGGAGGCTCCAGATATAGTCCCCTATAGTCAGCCCATCGCTTCCAAATTTTGTAATGTTTACGGGGACATCCCCTTGCCTTGAAGACCGGGAGCTCCAGGCCCATACAAAGATCGAGGCCTCTCTTCCACAACCCAAGCGACGGCGAGGATTCATCCTTCCAGGCCCGGGCGATATCTCTCTTGGCCAGTGTTAGACCCAGAAAGAGAAGATGTCGCTTGTACCTATTCCCACCTATGTCCTCCGTAATGTGTAGCATAGCCAGTCTCGGTGAGGGAGCAACAACCCATCCCCAAACCTCCGATAGGCACGTGAACACCCCCTTCCAGAATTTCGATAGTGCTGGCAGGCCCACACAGTATGTAAAAATGTACCCTCCATAGATTTGCAGCGCAAACAGTGCGGGGATGCGATGAGTCCAGCACGCCATAGCCTATGTCTGGTGTAGTAGGCTCTGTGTAGATATTTAAACTGGATAAAGCGTAGGCGAGCCGCGATTGCTGCACCGCGAGGGGACTCCAGGGCCTCCACCCAGTCATCCTCCTCCAGGGGACCTAGATCTTGCTGCCTCGCCTCCCTAGTTTTATGGAGTGTAGTGGGAGTGTTGTTAATAAGTGTTCGATAGATTTTGGTAATTTTATGATCCCCCAAGTCTCCCATGAAGACCTTCGCCTCAATGGGATTAAATTCAGGAATCTCTGTTAAATGAGATATGTATGGGGTGAAGGCATGACGGAACTGGAGGTAGTGGTAAAATTGTGTGCGGGGCATATCGTATTCAGCTTGGAGATCCATAAAAGACTTGAGGGTACATCCACATACAACTGCCCCCACCGTATCTATTCCAATGGCATCCCAGCTTCGGAAGCCGGAGAGATGTGTCAGCTGTGGCAATTGTCCATTATTCCACAATGGAGTCTCTTTAGTGAGTCTCCCCCACCAGCCCATCTGACGGAGTGCCACCCTCCAGATTGTAAAAATCGTCACTGTGGCAGGTGGTAGCTCACGACGCATCGCTGCTGAGTACAGAACCCTGTGGAGGGCATTATCTCCCAGCAACCAGCGCTCCACCGCATATGCCGGGTCCCCACGATCACCATACCACCAGTCATTAAGAACCAGTAGATGGGAGGCCATATAATATGCCTGGACATTTGGGCTGGCCACATCGCCGGAGTATGTAGACTGGAAGCAGGTCCTCAAGGCCACCCGCGAAGCAACACCCCCCCTCAAGAACCGAGCAAGGATAGCATTTAGTTGGCGAAACCATGTTGGTTTTATCGGATAGGGATGATTTTGTAGCTGATAGAGGAGACGAGGCAGGGAAACCATTTTAAAAACAGCGGATCTACCAAATAGAAATAGAGGTAGGTGAGACCACACGCATGTCTGGTCTCCCACCTGTGTCCACAGGGGGGCGAGGTTCCTGTCCCATGACAAGGCTTGAGACGAAGAAAGATGTACACACAGATACTTGAAGCCATCTGGAGTCACGACCACCTCCCGCTACCAGGCACCCAGCCGAAAGCCACCCCGCAGCGGCCACAAGAAGGACTTTCCCCGGTTTATGTAGAGGCCGGTGGTCTCGCCAAAGATCTGCATGATGCGTAGAAGGCGCGGGCCAGTCCGGTCAAGATCAGTGAGAAAGAACAATACATCGTCCGCATAAAGTGCTATGCGGTCGGAGATACCTGGTGTCCACTCAAACCCACGCAATTGTGCGTCTATCCGTACCCAAGCCGCGAGCGGCTCCATAGCTAAAGCAAACAGATAAGGAGAGAGCGGGCAGCCCTGGCGCATCCCCCGCCCAACAGCGAAGCGTTTAAAGACAGAGTCAGTCACACGAACTGAGGCGGTGATGTCGGTGTATAGCAGGCGAATGATGCGAAGCAACCGGGGGCCGATATTAAGGCGACCTAGCAGAGTGAAGAGATAGGTCCAGCTGAGGGAGTCAAAGGCCTAGCTCATATCCGCCAGAAGAAACGCGGCAGGGGTGCCCAGCTTATCAACCGCGGCGATACCATTATGAGCACGTCTAATATTATGTTGTATGGCGCGGTTCGCCATAAACCCTGCCTGATCTGGATGGATCAGCTCCGTGATATATGGGACTAGACGGTTGGCAATTACCTTGGCCAAAAGCTTAGCCTCCACATTGAGTAGGGAGATTGGGCGATAGGACAAGAAGTGCTCCGGTGGACGGCCCAGCTTCAAGAACATGACAATCTCGGCGTGACGCCAATCTGGCGGAAGGCTACCATGCTTCCAGGAAGCCTCCAGGGCCGCCAAGTAGGGTTTTAACAGTTGTGGGTGGTATTTTTGAAAGAACTCGCAGGGGTAGCCATTCGGGCCCGGTACCTTACCCACTCGCATATCTAATAGTGCAGGCAAAAGCTCATCTACCGACAGGGGAGCATCTAGCTCCTTGCGGGCTGTGTCCGACAATGCGCGGGGAGGAAAGTCATCAATAAATTTCTGTATAAGGGCAGCAGGCAATACTTCCTGGGGGGCATAGAGGTCCGCATAAAATGAGGCAAAGCTATCCGCAATAGCGAAAGTGTCTGTGAGTGTGGTCCCGTCGGGGCCACGTATACATGGAAGCGCTTGGGGCCGCAGCGTCTGCTGACAGAGACGATGCAACAGAGCACTGGATTTATCCCCCACTGGTAGATCCAGCTACGAGTAGCGAGTCAATAAAGACGGGCTTCATTGAGAAGCTCACTAGCGTACCTCTGCAGCATTGTCACTAGTTGTCTACGCACAGCCTGTCCCGCTGTGTCCCTACTGGCGCGCTCTAAATCGAGGAGTTGAGCCTCAATTCTGAGCAGTTTGTCGTGCCGCTGTTTGCGTAAGGCAGTACAGAAGGCAATATCCGTTCCCCTAAGAGTGGGTTTCATAGCCTCCCACAGGGTGACCGGTGACTCCACGGATCCCGTATTAAGCAGTAGATAGTCCGCTAAGGAGGTGTGCATATTCGCCCGATATTTCTCGTCCTTTAACAACCACGGTGACAAACGCCACCAAAATTGAGAATTTCTGGGGTCTAGGGAGAGAAGGATGGACACCGGGGAGTGGTCCGGTAGCCCCCTGGGAAGGATTGCAGCATCGGCCAGTCTATGGGTATGTGGTGCCGTGAGGAAAATATAGTCTAAACGGGAAAAGGAATCATGTGGCCTAGAGAAATAGGTGTATGCATGTGCGTCAGGATGTAGAGTCCTCCATGTGTCAACCCACCCCAAACCTTGAACCAGGGGAAACAGTTTAGAGTCAGGGGTCTCTGCAACTCGGGCCGAGGCGCGCCATCTATTCCGTGACGGGGACATAACATCATTCCAGTCTCCCCCAACTATAGTTAATACCGATGGAAGGTCGGTCCAGAGTGTCGTCAGCCTTTCCACCAAGGACCACGAGAGAGGGGGAGGGGCATAGACACTGCCTAAAACAATGGGCTCACCATAGAGCGTCCCATAGATCACTATAAATCTACTCTGCGGATCCAACCACGTGCGGCTGTGAACAAAGGGGACACTGCGATGTATGAGTATTGCAACTCCCCGGGAACCTCTAGTGAAACCAGCATGGTAGGTGTGGATGAAGCCGAGCCTTCCCAAATACGGTGCCTTGGTGCCCGCTAAGTGGGTCTCCTGTAGGAAAAGAACACCCGCTCTGTGTCGCTTTGCCTGGCGCAATACAGCACCCCGTTTAATTTTGAACAATAGGCCATTGACATTCCAACTGAGGATTCGGAGCTCTCTACTCCTGACCCTGGCTAGATTCTGTGACATAGTCGGTGGTGACATACATTGAAGCATCTAATAATATGGACGACAGTAGCAATCTCAAAGTACAAAGAATGATGGTGGCAAAAATAATAACCATCAACAAGAATAATTAACCCCTCCCCTCCCCCACCCACCCCACCCAATACCTCAGAAACAGTAGAAGTATCTGTCGCGGTGAGCACCATACCACTACCCCAACGGGGGCAAGGCACTGTCTCATACCAACGGTTCCCCATAATACAATCCCCAAAGAAAAGTTAAGTTCTCAAATGCTGGGAGGAAAAGGAAAGGGAGAAGGCCACCCATAGGCCCACGTTAAATACCATCAGCATTTTAGACAAACCCATCTGAGTACTCAAGTTCCAGTTCTAGGATAGTAGGACCAGATGAAAAATATGAACTAGGGAAAAAGAGTTACGGGCCGATTCACAGAACTAATCTGAGATAAAATCCTAAACTTACTACTTTTGGTATTCACAGAAGGCATTTAGTAGTAGTAAAGTTAGGAGTCACAGCAAGGCGTCCACCCCACGGTGAGGGTATGGCGGCACGCCGCCGGATCCACGCAGGCCGGCCTCCGGAGTCTCCACCCGCCCGACGGCAGGTCGTAGATACAGTCCGGCCGCCAGGAGCCGCCGGAGACAGGGCATAGCGCTGCAGAGGCCCAAGCAGCAGAGTCCGGCCTGGAGGTGGCCCCGCAATCCGGCTCCATCACCGGCGATTAAGCCCCCTGGCGCTGCCATGGCACGCCGGGCATAGGCAGGTACAATGCGATGAGGGCTGGAACAAAAGAAATGCTGATGGGGCAGGATATCGGAAGGATATGTTGGCGGGCCTCCGGACCTCGTCTAGAGCGCGTCCGCCATGTTGGACCGCTCGGCCACACCCCCCCAGCCACCCCATATCTTAGTGTGCTTCTGTGGCATCCCCTGGATTTATACATCTCTTTCAAAGAGTGAGCAGCAATTCATCCCCAGCATCCACTTTTGTTTGGGAGGGAGAGTGAGGCGCTCTCCATTTGTGTGTGATGTCTTGCTTATCCATTAAGCACCCCAAACCCACCAGTGTGCTTGTGCTCCTAGAGACCAATGTCTCTTCCTGTAGCCCTATCAGAGACATCTTTGGTTTCAGAGTGTTATGGCATTTTGTTTCTATTGAGTTCAGGGACAATCCCACGTCACATGGAAAAATGTACCAATAGCTGAGCACACTTGGGGCCATTTTATCCTTCACACATTTGTCCTCCTACAGGGTGCCTAGGTCTTCCTCCCAGCAGGCACAAAGGGACCTACTAGGGTCATGGCCATTGACAACCAATGATCGGAAGAGTTTTGATATGACTCCCCGACCCAGTGCTTCTATTATCAATTTGCTGTCCAGGGGGTTAAACTCCGGCAGTTCAACCAACTCTTCTCAGTAGTATTCAAGTGCGAGTCGCAGTTGGAGGAATCATAAGAACTGTAAATTATTCAGATCAACTTCTTCCTCGAGGTCCTTGAAGGATTTCATGTAGGTTGCAAGCCACGCATCAGCTAGAGTACCAATCCTAGTATAATCCCACTTGTTGAGTCCCTTCAGCTTCCCCACTTCTGGGAGTCAGGTACCGAACAACCAATGGGTAAATTGAGTCAGTTTAGGTAATCACCCTATGTGCCCTAGAACGTCCCTCCAGACTTCTAGGGCAATCATTGTTAAATATTGCATTTGGACGTGTCGCTACTGCAATAATTGGGTGCAAGTAAACGTGAAAGAAATAAAAAACACATGAATAAATCAAAAGTATGATACTGCCCCTGGACGTGTGCTGATGGTCCGGACGAATCCACGATCCGTAGTTTTGGTGCATGTATCACATGGCTAATATGCCGGGACAGACGTAGTGAACCTCGCAACCAACAGTGGTTGTATGCAGGACATACTGAACAGTCAATCATACTGGTTCAGTATCATACTTTTGATTTATTCACGTGTTTTTTATTTCTTTCACGTTTACTTGCACCCAATTATTGCAGTAGCTTAACAACTGACCCTGAAGAAGGCCGTGACACTATCATAGGTCTTTCTGGCCGAAACATGTTGGTCTAGTGAGTAACACATTTGTCTCTAATGTCGGCACTTGTGTTATCAGCTATTCATTGTTTTTAATCCTGACACCGGGTAGCTGAATAAAGTCACAATATAGCTAACCCTGTAAGCAGTTTTAAACTTTCACATCACAGCACTGCACTTTTTTATACACACGCCAGTCTCACATAGGGGTTTAGTACACCTCGCCTGACTCAATAAAAACATCCCTGAGCTCCTCCCTCGTAGAGAGGGGGTTGTAGCCCACGCGAAGACCAGGTCTTTCACGTGAGGAGGCACCCCTATGATGAAGCATGACACCTCTGGTGTGTGAGGGGAACCGTCCTGAAAAGGGAAACCCCCTATCTTGTATGGCAGAGCACATTCAGACAGCTATATAACCTCCTCTTAATTCGGACCCGTGGCCCTTTTTTTGTGTGACATTATTTGGTGGGGAGTTGGCTCACGCAGGTCCTTAAAACTCCTCTAGCCCCCAAGTGTATTTATTAACAGTTTAGGTAGAGTCATACTTTTGTAATATCGACAGTGAAACGGTGGACCAGCAGCCCATGCCTGCACTGGATTAGGCGAGCAAGGGGTGAATTTTTAACTCCAAACCCTCCCATGGAGAGTGTGACATGTGGAGACCCAAATATTGAAAATTACCAACCCTTACTGGAATTTCAGCTGTCCAGTTATCTGGATCTGCAGATGCCCCTTCGCTGTTAATCTTTGACCTGTAGGCGCTAGACTAGATTTGGAGAATTTTGTAGCAGTGCTACTCTATGCCACCTGGTGGCACCATGCAGCTCTGCATTGACTCCATAATGCCCAACAAGTGATGGAGCGAGCAGCATATAAGCTCCACCCGTAGCACTGATGTCAGTTCCTTTCTTTCGCACCTTTCAATGCGGATCTGTACCTCCGCTCCCAACTTTGTCAGTCTTTTGATGACTCGTTACATTTCTACAGTGTGCTAGGGTACGATGTCTCCACATAAAATAACAGCAGGATTCCAACCGTGCTATGACTGCAGGAAGCAAATGTGGGTCACGGACCTGAATTAGCTGTGCCATGGGTTCTGGGCACCAGATACGATACAGTGTGATAAATGCGCCCTGATACACCAGAAGGCGGTTTGAGACTGGGAGGCAAACTTGTACATCACCTAACACAAGAAGAAGTTGCAATCTTCACACAGATCTCACTACCTCGCCAAGTCAAGTGCCTGTCCTAATAATGGGCCATTCCCCTGACCACTTCACTTCCCTCTCAAAATCTTAAGGTAAGTTGAAGTCCAAGAGCAGGCATAAGAAAGCTAAGTGGTACTCAAGCTCATCCCTCCACTCTGACCCCAAAGATGTATGAGGGCAACAAGATGTTAAGTCGCACTCACTCAAGGTCACCAGTCATGCAACCAATACCTCAGTTGGTCCCAATGCACCCTGAGTTCCCTGGGCCATAGTCGACTCTGAGGCATCCAAAGAGGCAATTCTGCAAATTTTCTGTGCATCTCTGGCTCTCTTTGGCTCGCCTTCAGACCCCACTAAACTGCAGGGGCTGCCAGTTGGGTTACCACCGGGGGGGTGGGGGGGGCTCCTTGACGCCATCTGTTCCTTTGGGGCTCCCCGATGCCATCTGTTCCTTTGGGGCCTGTTACTGTTACTGGGACCATACAGACTGCAGTACTCGAGATCCATGCCAGTTCCCAGCGCAAGTGGATATCTGGTTCAGACACCGATTTTGGAATCCGGATCAACATCGGTTTGAGATCAACCCATGTCACGCTACAAAATTATAAAAGCACAACTAGCTGTAATGCAGCCTGACTCGAAAATAGTGTCTCTATCATGTTGCAGCTATCAGAAGAGGCTTCATTTTCTTTTTTGCTCTGACTCTGATCCTGTGCCAGAGCAGGGTGCATCTCAGGATACTAATAATGATGGTTAGAGGGTTGGCTTTCTTCCCCTTCATTATACTGATGATGCATTATACACTGATGTGCAAAATGCCTTAGGGCTTAATGACTCCCGAGGCACAGCTTGACACTCCACATGGGCCACCAGTGGAATAAGGTGCCTCATTTGCAGAGGTGGTTCAGAGGGCAGCTGAAGTACTAGAATTATAGCTACCCTCCATTGAGACAAAAACAAATGTTTTGATAGAAATGTTGCAGTCTGAGCTGGCAACATCTGAGCCCTTGGTCCCTTTTAATGATGCATTTGTAGATACTTTGAAGGCTACCTCTTCAGAGCCATGTTCTTGCCCTCATGGTAGCCAGCAGATGGCCAGACCATATAGGCCAGCACCCCGTGACCCAGATTTTCTCATCAAGTACCTTTCTCCGGGGATTCTCATTGTATAGGACTCCGCCAGTAAGATGAACCCTAATTCAGCCGGAGGCTTCAGATTATGCTTCACTTTTCTCCACTTTATTTTCACAGCAGCCATTTTAAATGCATAACAGAACCACATTTCCCAGAAACCATCGGGAAATTGTTAAAAACAGAAAACAGACAAGGCAGTCCAGTCCACTTGTATCCACCAGTCAGGTGGCATTATCCTGCATGTAGTCCCTTGTTCCTGTCTTGGCACTCCTCCTTCTGCTCACAGCAAAGATATGTGCCGTTTTTTCTCTTTCATGACCTTATGAAGCTTATGGTGTGTGTGTACATTGAAAGGGGCTGGCCTGTATGTTGTAGTCGTGTGACCGCGCCACAATCCTACGCAATAGATTACTGTTTTCCTGGTGGCAGAGTGTGGCGTGGTCCGCCGGCTACTAGGTGGTGCTGCTGTAGCGCGAGAACTCAATGGTTCCGACAAGCGACTCTGGGAATTCCTGTCAGGTTTCCAGAATCGCGCGCTGGTTTTACCTGCCTCTGCCTGCCCCTGGAGAGATACGCCCTCGCTTACGAGGGTCTGTACAGGCTGTGAAGCCTGATTGTGGATTAAGATGCCCTGGGTAGATGCAGGGTAGGTGTTGCGTGCCTTATAACACCCTTTCATTACATATAGCAGGTTTCTGCTGCTGTGTGGAACACACTCCCAGGCAGCTTGCCCCTAATTTGTATATTTGGCTAGGTAGGACAGTGTTCCTGGGCTTGGACCCCTCCTGAGTGGTGGCACTGACCCATATGCTGGTCCCCAGCATAAATCTGTGCAGCGCAAATTCCCTATTTTAGGCATCTGCCTAGGACTACCCTGTGCTACTTTATGGGAACATTTTTACTTACGCTGCACAAGCGCTTCTAGGTGTTTTAAGGCGCTACCACCCCCTTTAACCCTACTACCATGGCTAATCAGGGGGATGCACAATGGGAGGAGGATCCCTTAGCCCAGCTACCCTGGGGTGATAAATTCTATGACACAGTGGACGCGTCCATCTACAGGGCTGTTGAGGAGACGATGGCTCCCATGAAGCAGTGCCTGGCGTGACAAATTGCACAGGAATGCGCTAAGTGGGCCCAGGCTCCTCTGGCCCCAGCACCTGAGAGCCCCACTGTGGCGCCGCCGTGAGATGACTTGTCCGCCCCAGCCAAACGCCCACGAGAAGAAGGGGTGGACTATGACAGCTTTGTGTGGCTGCGAGAGGCATTTTTAGCGCAAAACCAATCCCTGACAGTTCCCCCTATTTCTGCCCCCTGCCCAAGGCACTTTCACCTTTAGTGTCCACCGACCAGACCAGGGATGATACGCAAGGGGATACAGATGAGGAACCCGGTCCCTCGAGGCTTTGGAGGCCTTCCCCCTGCAACTTCTGAGCCCCAGGTGGTGGCTGATGGGTCGGACATGTTAGACCCGGAGCAGGTGCTCCATCCCAGATCTTCTGAGTGGACTCCGTCCACGAAGGTGGCCAAATATGTGGCAAGCAGGTTAAGAACACCTATGGGGAAAGAGGCCTGTAGTCGCCTCAGGACAGAATGCCCCCGGTCCTCTTTAAAAGACAAGGTTGCGCAGACCCCGGAATTGGATCCCAGGATGGCCACCTTTTTGGCAAAATGTATTAAGGACCCCTAGAAGGGGATAGATAGGTCCTGGAGGGCATGCCAGGATAAGCTTCTGGATGCCCATTTCCCCATATAGCTGGGCCCAGTGAGCAGTGATCTTCTTGGGGAATGCCAACTGTGTGCTCTCCACCGAGCGTAGACACTCGCTTTTGATCAAGGTGAATGCCAAGTTAGGTGACCTGGCGGATTCTGAGACTAAGGCAGTGGCCCAAGGGGGACTGTTTGGGGAGCCCTTTATTGAGGAGCTTAGGAAGTTTGTAAATACCTTTACTTCATTAGATAAGGCCCAATCTTCCATAAAGAGTGTTTTCGTCCTGGATTTTCTGTGGGGCCGGTCGAGGTAAGGGCTGCTCGACCGGCCTGTCCTTCCAAAATACCAGAGGAGTTGGCTCCAGGCGCAGGCAGTTCCAGGATCAAACCCACTATGGAATCTTCCACCCAACCTGTCACAGAAGAGCAAGAGGCAGAGGTTTCAGAGGGGCTGACACTGCCTCAAATTCCGGTAAGTGTTTCTTCCTCTTCCCTTGTGAGAGTGGAGGGCCAGTTGGCGCAGTTTGTACAGGTTTGGAGGACGCACACGAGCAATGCTTGGGTCTTACAGACTATACAGAGGTTCCACATAGAGTTCTGTGGTCGGCCCTGTTAGGAAGCTCGTCACAGACCCGTTCAGTTGTCCAGGGACAAAGCAGATTTGGTTGATGCAGAGGTCTCCTCACTGCTGGAGAAAGGAGCTGTATCTCCTTCCTTCCCCCACCCGCAAGGGTTCGTAAGCAATATGTTCTTGGTTGACAAAGCAGACGGAGGTCAGAGACTGGTTTTAAATCTCTGCGAGATCAGTGAGTGGCTGCTTTACCTCCACTTCAAGATGTAGGGGATGCATCTCCTTTGGGATGTCTTGCGCCCAGCAAATTGGATTGTTCGGTTGGATTTGAAAGACTTGTATCTTGCCATTCCAATATTCCCTCCACACAGGAGGATTCTGCCATTTTTCTGGTGTCAACAAGTGTTTCATTTCACCACCCTTCCTTTCGATCTGTCCTCCACTCCATGGTGCTTTACAAAGGTGCTTCGGCCCATCGTGGAGTTCCTGCAGGCGCAAGGGGTTCACCTTATGGTGTATTTAGACAATATGCTTCTTTTGTATCAAAGCCCCCAGTAGTTAGCGGGGCAATTGCAGCAGGCGATAGACTTGCTGGAAAGCCTAGGTTTTGCAATCAATGTGAAGTAGTCCCTTCTGGAGCCTTCTCAATGAGTAACCTTTTTAGGTTTTGTCATAGATTCCACCTAGGCCTCTCTCAGCATTCCCTCTTGAAAGATATAAAAAATTAGGCACGAACTGCGCAGGATCGTGGCCAAGCAGAGAGTGTTCTTGTGATAGATCACTTGCTTGGTTGGTCTGTTGTCGGCCTCCATACAGGCAATCTTCCCGGGCCCATTGCATTACCGGGAACTGCATAGGCTGAAGGCAGTGCACTTGCAAAGAGGTCTTTCCTATTCTCATTCTATGGTTCTGTCCGCCGAGGCACGGGAAGTAATCCATTGGTGGCTCGCCCATACGGAGGCATAGAATGGCAGGGCTATATTCGACTCGGGTCCCGACCTGGTTATCGAATCCGACGCCAGCAGAGCAGGCTGGGGTGTTCGGTGTGGAGAGTTTTCTACCGGCGACTTATGGTCTCCACCGGAGCACGGTTTGCAAATTAACAGCCTAGAACTTCTGGTAGGGTCCTTTGAGGTCAGGTGTTGGACAAAGGACAGTAGCCAGTTGTGTGTCCTGTTGAAAATGGACAATGTTTCGGCTGTCAGGTATATGAATCATCTGGGCAGGACTAGATCCAAAGTTCTGTCAGATTTGGCGATGAGCCTGTGGCAGTTCTGCCTGGACCATCAGCTATCTTTTCAGCGGAGTATCTGCTTGGTTGAGAGAACTAGGTAGTGGATTGACATTCTCGTCATTTTCGCGATTCCAGTCCGTGGAAGTTGCATCTGCAGGTTTTTCCACACTTCAGGCACTCTGGGGCCCTTTCCCAGTGGATCTTTTTGCCTCCAGACTGGACTACCAGTGGCGGCGAAGGACGCTTTTCTGCAGGATTGGGGGTAATTGTAATTGTAGTTGCATTTATGCAGCGCTTACTACCCCTGACGAGGCGTCGAAGTGCTTTTTCGGCGAGGAGCACGCTACTCCGGAACCCATAAAGGATTAGTGTTGAATTAGTATAGTGAAATATGAAAGCGATTTAAGTGGTGGATAGGTTAGTCAATTATTTGGATTCAGAAGTATAGCGGAAGGATAGAAGAGGGAAAAAAGGTTTGTATTTATATAGCGCTTGATACCCCTGATGGGTGTTGAAGCGCTTTTTTGGCAAGTAGCACGCTACTTCGGAACCCATAAAGGATTAGTGGTGAATATGAAATTTGAGAAGTGAACATGTTAGTCTGTTATTTTGATTGAAAAGGATAGTGGAGGGATAGAAGAGTGTAGGATTTAGACTATTTTTTTTTTTTTGGAGGTCATAGCAGTAGGAAGAGGCTTTGGGATGAGTAAAAAGGGATGTGGAAGGGAAGAGTCAGAGGGAAGAGTTTAGAAAGGCTTGTTTTGGGGGATCGGTATAGTAAAAGAGGTGTCAGATGATGCAAGGAGGGTTAGAGTATGGGAGAGTCTAGAAAGGGTTATTTTGGGGATCATAGTAGTGGTATGGGGTTTGGGATAAATGGGAGAGTGGAAGTAGAGGATATATTGATAGAGGTATAGGGTGAGAAATAGGGTAGTGCATTGTAAAGAGTAGTAGAAAGAAGTTTGAGATGAGTCAGAAAGTTGGGGTAGAAGATATATTGAGAGAAGTATAGGGTGAGAAATAGGATAGTGCATTGGATATGCTGAATTGGAAGAAAGTGATAAATATATAGATCCATAAGTACATGGAAAGTATATAGATGCATAAAGGAGGTAGGTATATGTAGATTAAAGATATTGATAGAGGTATAGGATGAGAAATAGGGTAGTGCATTGGATCTGCTTTTTTAGGAGAAAAGTAATAAATATATAGATCCAAGTACATGGAAGGTATATAGATGCATAAAGGAAGTAAAAAGATGCATTAGATAAACTCTGGTTTTCAAGTGTTATTGTACTTTAAAATTTTATTTGTATTTATTTTTAGCAACAATTATTCTACATGTTTATACAAAGCAATACACAAAGATAGGTACATATCTATAGTAAAAATAAAATGCTTATAAACAGAGAGATATGCTGTAGATTTCTGTTTGCGTATGGTGCTAAAGTGGGGAAGAGCCAATTCTTGAGTAGTTTTCTGAAGATAAGGTGGTTGTCCGTGGATCTTATGTTGGGGGGTAAATAGTTCCATAGTTTGGCTGCTTGAGCAGAGAAGGATGTGCCTCCCATTGTGTTTTTTTTGTATCTTGAGATTTTGAGGCGAGGTGCCACTTTAGAGTGGAGGTTCCTTTGTTGAATGTGTTTGGTGATTTTATTCCTGATGAAGAGCAGTCCCATTCCATGTATTGCTTTGTGGGTGATACAAAGTAGCTTGAACGTGGATCTTCTGGCAACCGGTAACCAATGCTGGGCTTTCAAGGCAGGTGAGATATGGTCTCGCGGTTTGATATGCAAGAGTAGTCTGGCAGCCGAGTTCTTAAACCCTTGTAGTCTTTTCTTGGTTGTTAAAGGTGATCCATGGTAAAGGCTATTGGCGTAATCGAGTTTGGGCAGAACAAGGGAGATGGTAGCTTGAACCTTATGTAGAAATCCCAAATGGGGGGAAATTCGTTGCAGCGTTTTTATAGTGACAAAACTGGATCTTGCTAGTTTGTCCACTTGGGCATTCATCGATAGGTTGGAGTCCATGGTCATTCCGAGGTTTCTTACTTCCTTTGATACTTTAGGCGGTGATCCCAGTTCATCAGGCCAGGCGGCAAGCGGGTCATAATGTTTCCAATCGCCACACGTGAGTATTTCCGTTTTGGAAGCATTCAATTTGAGATGGCTCCAAGTCATCCACTGATCCACGGCTCTGAGACAACTGAAAATTGGAGAGTTTCCAATGTCTTTGGGGCATTCCAGTTGAAGGAGTATTTGTGTGTCATCTGCATAGTTATAGCACGTAAAGGTGAAATTGATTGATCAGTACCGGTAATGACTTCATGTAGATGTTGAAAAGCATGGGCGAGATAATAGAGCCTTGAGGGACCCCTGCTTTTGTGGAGTATGGTTTGGACGAGAAAGGTGCGGTATGGATGACAATAGTTCTGTTTCGAAGTTAGGACACAATCCAGTCTAGAGCAGTCCCCTCTATGCCGGCTTCATAGAGTCTTTGTTTCAGAGTGTCATGGTCAACCGTGTCAAAGGCAGCCAAGAGGTCCAAGAGGAGTAGCGCAGCAACCCCGTTGCAGTCTACTATGTTCTTCAGGTCATCCAAGATGGCAAGGAGGGCAGATTCTGTGCCTCTTCCTGGATGGAATCCTGGTTGGAAGTCTGAAAGTATGGCATTCTCTTCAATGAATTGTGACATCTGGGCTAACGCTGCTCTTTCTATCAGTTTGCCCAGAAAAGGTCCATTTGTAATGGGTCTGTAGTTGTCAGGGGGTCCAAGTTTGTTTTCTTCAGTAAAGGGCGTATGTATGACTTTTTCAGTTCTTCTGGAAATATTCCGGCAGTTAAGGAATTGTTGATGATTCTTCTTACTGGAGTGGCAGCAGAGGTTGTTAAAAGAACAGCTTTAAAAGAGCTTCTACATTTCCGCCATTTACAATGATCATGAGGGTGTTGGCTCAGGTAAGAGGGCAGCAGGCGGAGATGGTAATCATCACCCCGATTTGGAAGTCGCAAGTGTGGTTTCCAGTTCTTCTGGAACTTTCTTGGGATTTTCCAATCCCTCTCCCCCACTTTCCAGCGCTTCTTCTCGATCTGGACCAGATCCCACATCAGATGGTCCTGGACGGAGCCTTACGACTGATGGCTTGGAAGATTACAGGGGTTGGTCGCTCACCAGGACTTTTGGCGCACCCTGAAGGGCTCTTGTCCAAGGCCTGGGCTGACAGCACTATTAAACAATACAGGTCCTCTTGGACGAGATGGTGTAGTTGGTGTGTGCGATGGGGTTACGATCCCGTTGGTGCCGAGGTTGTCCATATCCTGAATTGTCTGGTGGGCCTGGCCCAGCAAGGTTTGGCGTACCGCTCTATTAATAACCTCCGTTCAGCGATCTTGGCAGGGCACTTGCCAGTAGATGGATCCCCGGTGGGGGAGCATCCGTTTGTGTGCCGATTGCTTTGAGGTATCAGGTTGTCTCTCCCTCCAGAGCCAAGGTATTCAGAGCTTTAAGATGTGAATGAGACACTTAATCTTTTCTTGTCCTGGCAGCCGAATAGGTTTTTGTCACGAAAGGAGATTTCAGCTAAATTGGCAATACTCCTTTGTTTAATCTCATGCAGAGGGTCTCAAATGTTTGTGCCCTGGATATCACTGGCCACGTTTTTTCCCCTACGGGGGTAACTTTTGCGATTAGTAGCCGTACAAAGTCTCAAATGAGAGTTTTTGAGTACCTATCATTCCTGGAGTCGCCTAAGCTTTGTGTGGTGCAGTGTTTGAAGGCCTATGAGGAAATGTCGTCAGAGTTTAGGCCTCCTGGGGAGAAAAAGCTTTTCACCGCTCTGCGGAAACCTCACCAGGCGGTGTCCTCACCTACCATTGCCCATTGGGTGCGTTGGGTCATGTAGGAGGCTTGCATTGACCTTAAAAGGTTTGGAGCACATTCATCTGGGGGAGCAATGGCCTCCAAAGCTTTCACTCTAGGTGCACGTCTAGAGGATATTATGAATGCCGCGAATTGGTCTATGGAATCTACATTTAAGAGGTTCTATTTTAAGTCTATCGTGGATATGGCTCACTTGGTGGTAAGTAAGGTTTGAACTAGCGTAATCCGAAGCCTCCGTTCCTGACATAGAATGAAAAACATCCTAGCTAAAGTAACAGAAAGTTTAACCCCTTCGGTGCTCATGACGAGCTGGACTCGTCATGGCACACAGTGCTCGTGTGCTCATGACGAGTCCAGCTCGTCATAAGACCCACCCACGGGGGAAGCGCTGGCGCTCCCCCCGTGGGGATCCGATCGTTGGGTTTTTTTCGGGGAAGGCAGGGGAAGGGCTTCCCCTGCCTCCCCCCCCCGCCCCCCCCTTCAATGACGTCAGCGCGCGAGGCGCGCTGACGTCATTGGGGGTTTCCCCTTGTTTCCCCGACGCGCTGGAAGCCATTTGCTTCCAGCGCGTCGGGGAATAAGGTAAGTTTTGGCTCGGGGAGGGGGGGTTTGAAAGAAAAGAGGCATCGAGGGAAAGGAAAGGGCTTTCCTTTCCCTCGATGCCTCTTTTGTGCATTCCTGCTGCACGATCATGCGATCGTGCAGCAGGAATGCCCACTAGACACCAGGGATTTTTTTTTTTTTTTTAAATGTATAAATACTGTTTCGGGGAGCGGCCCCTTGGGCAAGGGTCGCTCCCCCTTTGGGGGCCATATGTATTTGGTGCTCTGCCCCCTGGGGGGGCAGTTTTTCCTGTTGTAGCCCACTAGACCACCAGGAGAAATGGGGAGTGGCCCCTTGGGCAAGGGTCACTCCCCTTTGGGGGCATTGTGCAGATCGACCAAATGATATAGTGCCCACTATTTTATTTATTTATTTTATGTAATGCGTTTTTATATAGCGCAGACTTTACCCGAAGGTGTCAGAGCGCTTCACAATAGGGAGAATGGCAGTGCATACACCACCCCCCCCGTGTGAAACAAAAGAGGCATCGATGCCTCTTATGTGCATTCCTGTCTAAATACTGTTTTGGGGAGCGGCCCCTTGGGCAAGGGTCGCTCCCCTTTTGGGGGCCATATGCTTTTGGTGCTCTGCCCCCCCGGGGCCTTGAATCGGGCAAGTATTGTGCACTGGCCTGGCAGGTTGCTGGCAGTGCATACACCCCCCCCGTGTGTGGCAGCCCGGGCTGAAACAGCTTCCGGGCACACACACATGTGCATGATATAGAGGTATACTGCAATAAGTGGCACTCAGAACACAATGAAGAGCGAACTAGAGGGGGCTGAGAGTGAAAGTATAGTGTGTTTGGAAGAGAAGAGATTTGAGGTCAGCTTTGAAGATCCGGGTAGAGGAGGTGGCACGGAGCAATGGGGGAAGCGATTCTCACCGGATTGCGCCATCGATCTTTCCCTTTTGAAGAGGGGGGGTGCGCAAGCAGAAGCTTTTCCGCATTGCGAGCCACCGGACAATTTCAATTTATTCGCCAGGTAACGAGGGGAGGACGTGTGTAAGGCTTTGTGTGTGATGCAGGCAGTTTTGTAAATAGATCTTGCCTCGATCGGAAGCCATCGAAGAGAGGACAGGATAGGAGTGACGTGGTCGCTTCGTTTAGACCCTGAAATGAAGCGAGCTGCTGAATGGAGGATGGATTTGAGAGGGGAGAGGTGGGATTTGGGTAGGCCCTTCAGAAGAGAATTGCAATAATCCAGTCTTGAGAGAACCAGAGATTGTACTAAGGTTTTTAAGTCTTTCTCCGGGAAGAACCGACGGATCCCCCATAGAAGGCGCAACTGGTAACGTGCGTTCTTAGCAATAGAGTTGATGTGGGAGATTAGGTTGAGTCTTTTGTCAAGAATGACACCAAGGTATTTAGCGCTGTCGACAATGATGGGTTTGTTGTTGAGTAGGTTCAGCTGATCCATCCAAGATTGAACAGGAGGAGGTGAGAGAGAGGTAGAGAGGAGGAGGAATTCAGTTTTGGCGGGATTCAGAATGAGTTGGTGAGCTAACATCCAGTTGTGAATAGAGTTGAGAGTAGAGTTGAGTAGTGAGAGATCGTGTGCGGAAGATAAAGGTATCTTCCCACTAGTCCACCAGGCATTTATTTGTGGAGAGTGACCCCTTGGGTGGCAGAATAGCAGTATGTTTTTAGGCCCATCTGCCCCCAAGGAGGGCAGAAGCCACTAGACACCAGGGTTTTTTTTAATTTTTGTGTTGGGGAGTGGCCAAAAGGGCAAGGGTTGCTCCCCTTTTACGGGGGTGAATATTTTATTTATACTCTTTGGCCCACCTACCCCTTAGCTTGGCTGGTGGATTGTGTGTGGACTGGTGCATTATTTGCATATGTGATTGTAATGTTTTTTTCTCCTTTTTATTCTAGTGTAAAGCTTTTGATTCCTGTTTGCGGTTTCGGCAGTGGTTGTTCTGCAGTTTTGCGTAATTGCATTTATTTGGTAAGAAAAATATTTTTGTTGTGTGTACTCCAAATGAGTATTATTGTCATGCATGAATGAATTTTTTTGTAAGTGGTGTCATAATGGCAGCATATTTGTTAGTGTTCAGAGCATGAAATTCTTTGCGATGTTTTGCATTGTCTTATGTGTAATTTTTTTCTTCTTCTTTTTTAGTGGGATATTGTTGATCCTTACTGTGTCTGTGCAGAGTAGGTGGTGGTGAGTCTAGCTGCTTCTGTCACGTGAGTGGTATAGTGTTGGAGTATATAGGTCTTTGTGATAAAGCTACATTTTGTTTATTTCTTTTTTTTACAAAGGGTTTGTTGTTGTTGACTTGTTTGACAAGTAACCTTTATTAGTAAGCATTATGGCTAGCCGTAGAATTACTGCTCAGCAGGTGGTTGGTTTGCTTCTTGAATCTTCCTCTGAGCAGGATTATGAGACTGACAGTGCGTCTGAGGGAGAGGAGGGAGGGGAAGATTCAGGCAGTGAGTTTTCTCTCCACATGGAATCATCGGATGATGAAGGTACTCTCAGTGCAGATGAAGTGCCTGATTTAGAGGAGGATACTACTGTGCCGATGGTGCAAGAGGCATCTGGATTGCAGCCTGGGGCTGCTAGGCTTCCTACTGGAAGTGCTGGACTCTGGGTTGATCCAAACATGGTGCAGCCGGTGTTGCCTGCCTTTAGTGGTTATGCAGGGTGTAGAGTGGATTGTGAACATTATTTGCCTATACAGTATTTTCAGTTGTTTATGGATGATGTATTTTTGGGTGAGATTGTTGAGCAGACTAATTTGTATGCTGAACAGTTTTTGAGGGACAACAGTGCCAGACTTAGGCCCCATTCTAGAGCTACCCGGTGGAGTCCCACAAATCTGGAAGAGATGAAGAAGTTTTTGGGTTTGACTTTTTTGATGGGTTTGATAAGGAAGCCGTCCATGGGTTCATATTGGTCTACCAGTCCCTTGATGGCAACGGCCATATTTCCTGCAGTTATGACTCGTGATCGGTATTTACTTTTGCTTCGGATGCTGCATTTTGTTGATAATGGTTTGGCGTTGCCACGAGATCACCCTGAATGTGACCGTCTTTTTAAGATTCGGCCTGTTCTTGATCACTTTGTAGATCGATTTTCAGAGATCTATACTCCAGGGAAAGAAATATCTATTGATGAGTCTTTGGTCCTGTTCAAGGGCCGTTTGGTTTTAGGCAGTACATTCCTAGCAAGAGGGCACGCTATGGAATTAAGCTGTATATGTTGTCTGAGAGTAGGACAGGATATGTTTTTAATTTGCGTGTGTACACTGGTAGGGATTCCACTATTGACCCCCCTGGTTGTCCGTCCACTTTTGGAGTTTCAGAGAAAATTGTGTGGGATCTTGCTAGAGGACTGTTTAACAGAGGCCACCATTTGTACCTTGATAACTTCTACACTGCTGTGCAATTGTTTAAGGAATTGTTCAAAGTGGACACTTTTGCTTGTGGCACAATCCGCTCTAACCGTAAAGGTTATCCAAAAGAGCTTGTTTGCAAAAAACTTCAGAGGGGACAGTGCAGTGCCTTGCGTAGTGAGGAACTGCTAGCTGTGAAATTTGTGGACAGGAGGGATGTGTACATGCTGACTACCATCCATGATGAGAGTACTTCACCTGTGGCTGTTTGGGGTCAGATTGCTGAAGTGCGCAAACCTGTGTGCATTTTAGACTACAATAAGCACATGGGTGGTGTTGATAGAGTAGATCAGAGGTTGGAACCTTACACTGCTATTCGTAAGTCTTACATTTGGTATAAGAAGTTGGCCATCCATCTCTTCAATTTAGCAACTTTCAATGCTTTTGTTGTGTTCAAGGAGTGTTCTCCTGCGTCAAAGTTGACTTTTGTTCAGTTTCAGGAGTCTGTCATAGGCAGCCTTGTTGTTGTGGAACAGGCAAGTGTTCCTAGAGTTGGAGTGGTGGAGGATGTGGCTCGATTGAAAGATCGCCACTTTCCTGATCACATTCCTCCTACACCCTCAAAAGACTTTCCCACTAGGAGATGTAGAGTCTGTTGGCGAAGAGGTATGCGGAAGGAGACTCGTATGTACTGCCCTGAGTGTCCTTCTAACCCTGGGCTGTGTGTGCCTGCTTGTTATAGAGCGTACCACAAGCAAAAGAATTATTGGGAGCAACCATGAGTGGTAAAGTGAACTGCCTGGTCTGTAATGTTTAAGAATTGTTGTTCTGTTTCAAGGTTGGCATTAGTGCAATGTATTTAGTTTCTGATTTTGTGTTAGTAGATTTGTATCTATTTGCAATTTGTTTGTGTTTTCTTTTTTGTATAAAAAAATCCTAAATGTGATGGTGGTGTGTGTAGGCTGGTGCTTGGCTGGCGGTGTGCGTGGAGTGGCGCTTGGCTGGCGGTGTGCGGGGAGTGGCTCTTGGCTGGCGGTGTGCGTGGAGTGGTGCTTGGCTGGCGGTGTGCGTGGAGTGGCGCTAGGCTGGCGGTGTGCGTGGAGTGGCGCTAGGCTGGCGGTGTGCGTGGAGTGGCGCTAGGCTGGCGGTGTGCGTGGAGTGGCGCTTGGCTGGCGGTGTGCGTGGAGTGGCGCTAGGCTGGCGGTGTGCGTGGAGTGGCGCTAGGCTGGCGGTGTGCGTGGAGTGGCGCTAGGCTGGCGGTGTGCGTGGAGTGGCGCTTGGCTGGCGGTGTGCGTGGAGTGGCGCTTGGCTGGCGGTGTGCGTGGAGTGGCGCTTGGCTGGCGGTGTGCGTGGACTGGCGCTCGGCTGGCAGTGTGTGAGTAGTGACTTGCTGCTGGTCACTACACACACTGCTAGCCGAGCGACACTCCACGCAATCCATCAGCTTGTGTGGTTGCTGTGTTAGGAATGTGGGCGTGTGAAAGTGATGGGCCCTTGAATGGCGCTGTCTGCTGGTGTGAGTGTTGTAATGTGATGGGCCCGCGGCTGGTGGTGTGAATGGTTTTGTAGTTGTCACACGTATGAAAGGTGTATGAATGGCCTGTAAAGAGGTTGGTGCCTTGTCGTGGCTTTACAGCTCACGAGCTGTGAGTCAATGGTTCAGTTTCTCGTCCTTTCAATTATTAACAGTGCATTTCATTTTTGTGAAATCACTTGTTAATACAATTGTATATACTGAACCATCACTCACCCTCGTGCCAAATCCAACCAGTATGTGTGTGTGTGCTTGAGGATTAGATGGCTGTGCAGTAATATTTTTTTTTGTCTTTCTCAAGCAGGGTGTACCTTGTCCCTTTTTGTGAATGTTGTAATGTGTTTGTTTCGTGCCTGGGGGTGTGAATGGTCTTGTGTGTATCACGTATGAAAGGTGTGTGAATGGCCTGTAAAGCGGTTGGGGCCTTGACGTGGCTTTACAGCTCACGAGCTGCGAGTCACTGGTTCCGTTTTTTGTCCTTTCAATTATTGACAGTGCATTTCATTTTTGTGAAATCTCTTGTTAATAAAATTGTATATACTGAACCATCACTTGCCCTCGTGCCAAATCCAACCAGTATGTGTGTGTGCTTGAGGAATAGATGGCTGTGCAGTAATCTTTGTCTTTTTAGTCTGTCTGCCAAGGTGTACATTCCGTCTAAGAATAACCTACCAACTGTAGATATTGTCGTAAACGAAACACCCATGGGAGTACATGGTGATATCTCTCTTGTGGATCCCAACAAGTTATGGTACCCACAATGTCCTGCAAACCTCAAAATGTCTGTCACATTTTCCTTGCAATATTGTGCCAAAATTTTCACGCTGCAGAAATAAACAACACATTATCTCAAAATGACCTGGTTTTGCAAGGGGGTCACCTGGGTTTTTGGCCCGGGGCTCGGCGGCCACATAGGGAAACCTACCAAACCCACACATTTCTGAAACGTAGACACCCGGGGGCTTCCAGGGAGGTATGGCTTGCGTGGATCCCCCAACGTTTCCTTACCCAGAATCCCCTGCAAACCTCAATTTTAGCTGAAAAAATCACTTTTTCACACATTTTTGTGTGGGAAAGTGTGGCATCACTGGCCTCACACAAATTTCCTACCACCCAGCGTTCCCCCAGGTCTCCCGATAAAAATGGTGCCTCACTTGTGTGGGAGGCCCAAGTACCCGCGACAGGCAAGGGCCCACAACGTATTGAGGCGACCTCAAAATGGCCTTTCACAAAACCACCTGGTTTTGCAAGGGGGGTCACCTGGGTTTTTGGCCCCGTGCTCGGCGGCCATCTAGGGAAACCTACCAAACCCACACATTTCTGAAAAGTAGACACCTGGGGGCTTCCAGGGAGGTATGGCTTGCGTGGATCCCCCAACGTTTCCTTACCCAGAATCCCCTGCAAACCTCAATTTTAGCTGAAAAAATCACTTTTTTCACACATTTTTGTGTGGGAAAGTGTGGGATCACTGGCCTCACACAAATTTCCTACCACCCAGCGTTCCCCCAGGTCTCCCGATAAAAATGGTGCCTCACTTGTGTGGGAGGCCCAAGTACCCGCGACAGGCAAGGGCCCACAACGTATTGAGGCGACCTCAAAATGGCCTTTCACAAAACCACCTGGTTTTGCAAGGGAGTCACCTGGGTTTTTGGCCCCGTGCTCGGCGGCCATCTAGGAAACCTACCAAACCCACACATTTCTGAAAAGTAGACACCCGGGGGCTTCCAGGGAGGTATGGCTTGCGTGGATCCCCCAACGTTTCCTACCCAGAATCCCCTGCAAACCTCAATTTTAGCTGAAAAAATCACTTTTTTCACACATTTTTGTGTGGGAAAGTGTGGCATCACTGGCCTCACACAAATTTCCTACCACCCAGCGTTCCCCCAGGTCTCCCGATAAAAATGGTGCCTCACTTGTGTGGGAGGCCCAAGTACCAGCGACATGCAAGGACACAAAACGCTTTGAGGCAACATCAACATTGCCTATCAAAAAATGTTTTGGGCCCTTGCCTGTCGCGGGCACTTGGGCCTCCCACACAAGTGAGGCACCATTTTATCGGGAGACCTGGGGAACGCTGTGGTAGGAAATTTGTGTGAGGCCAGTGATGCCACACTTTCCCACACAAAAATGTGTGAAAAAGTGATTTTTTCAGCTAAAATTGAGGTTTGCAGGGATTCTGGGTAAGGAACGTTGGGGGATCCACGCAAGCCATACCTCCCTGGAAGCCCTGGGTGTCTACTTTTCAGAAATGTGTGGGTTTGGTAGGTTTCCCTAGATGGCCGCCGAGCACAGGGCCAAAACCCAGGTGACTTCCTGCAAAACCAGGTCGTTTTGTGAAAGGCCATTTTGAGGTCGCCTCACTACGTTGTGGGCCCTTGCCTGTCGCTGGTACTTGGGCCTCCCACACAAGTGAGGCACCATTTTTATCGGGAGACCTGGGGGAACGCTGGGTGGTAGGGAAATTTGTGTGAGGCCAGTGATGCCACACTTTCCACACAAAAATGTGTGAAAAAGTGATTTTTTCAGCTAAAATTGAGGTTTGCAGGGATTCTGGGTAAGGAAACGTTGGGGGATCCACGCAAGCCATACCTCCCTGGAAGCCCCCGGGTGTCTACTTTTCAGAAATGTGTGGGTTTGGTAGGTTTCCTAGATGGCCGCCGAGCACGGGGCCAAAACCCAGGTGACACCCTTGCAAAACCAGGTCGTTTTGTGAAAGGCCATTTTGAGGTCAGCCTCACTACGTTGTGGGCCCTTGCCTGTCGTGGTACTTGGGCCTCCCACACAAGTGAGGCACCATTTTTATTGGGAGACCTGGGGGAACGCTGGGTGGTAGGAAATTTGTGTGAGGCCAGTGATGCCACACTTTCCCACACAAAAATGTGTGAAAAAAGTGATTTTTGCAGCTAAAATTGAGGTTTGCAGGGGATTCTGGGTAAGGAAACGTTGGGGGATCCACGCAAGCCATACCTCCCTGGAAGCCCCGGGTGTCTACTTTTCAGAAATGTGTGGGTTTGGTAGGTTTCCCTAGATGGCCGCCGAGCACGGGGCCAAAAACCCAGGTGACCCCCTTGCAAAACCAGGTCGTTTTGTGAAAGGCCATTTTGAGGTCGCCTCACTACGTTGTGGGCCCTTGCCTGTCGCGGTACTTGGGCCTCCCACACAAGTGAGGCACCAATTTTATCGGGAGACCTGGGGAACGCTGGGTGGTAGGAAATTTGTGTGAGGCCAGTGATGCCACACTTTCCCACACAAAAATGTGTGAAAAAAGTGATTTTTTCAGCTAAAATTGAGGTTTGCAGGGGATTCTGGGTAAGGAAACGTTGGGGGATCCACGCAAGCCATACCTCCCTGGAAGCCCCCGGGTGTCTACTTTTCAGAAATGTGTGGGTTTGGTAGGTTTCCCTAGATGGCCGCCGAGCACGGGGCCAAAAACCCAGGTGTCCCCCCTTGCAAAACCAGGTCGTTTTGTGAAAGGCCATTTTGAGGTCGCCTCACTACGTTGTGGGCCCTTGCCTGTCGCGGGTACTTGGGCCTCCCACACAAGTGAGGCACCATTTTTATCGGGAGACCTGGGGGAACGCTGGGTGGTAGGAAATTTGTGTGAGGCCAGTGATGCCACACTTTCCCACACAAAAATGTGTGAAAAAAGTGATTTTTTCAGCTAAAATTGAGGTTTGCAGGGGATTCTGGGTAAGGAAACTTTGGGGGATCCACGCAAGCCATACCTCCCTGGAAGCCCCCGGGTGTCTACTTTTCAGAAATGTGTGGGTTTGGTGGGTTTCCCTAGATGGCCACCGAGCACGGGGCCAAAAACCCAGGTGACCCCCCTTGCAAAACCAGGTCGTTTTGTGAAAGGCCATTTTGAGGTCGCCTCACTACGTTGTGGGCCCTTGCCTGTCGCGGGTACTTGGGCCTCCCACACAAGTGAGGCACCATTTTTATCGGGAGACCTGGGGGAACGCTGGGTGGTAGGAAATTTGTGTGAGGCCAGTGATGCCACACTTTCCCACACAAAAATGTGTGAAAAAAGTGATTTTTCCAGCTAAAATTGAGGTTTGCAGGGGATTCTGGGTAAGGAAACGTTGGGGGATCCACGCAAGCCATACCTCCCTGGAAGCCCCCAGGTGTCTACTTTTCAGAAATGTGTGTGTTTGGTAGGTTTCCCTAGATGCCGGCAGAGCTAGGGTTCACAAACTACAGCTAGGCACTTTGCCAAAAAAGGGTCATTTTTCACTGCGAAATTGAGGTGTGACCACGTTGCGTTTTGCGCCGTTTCCTGTCGCGGGCACTAGGTAGACCCACACAAGTGAGGTACCATTTTTCTCAGAAGACTTTGGGGAACGCGGGGTGGGTGGAAATTTGTGGATCCACGCAGATTCCAGAATTTTCCACCACAGAAATGTGGGGAAAATGTGGTTTTTTGGACAATTATTTAGGTTTGCAAGGGATTCTGGGTAACAGAACCTGGTGGGAGGCAGTCCAGTCACCCCATCCTGGATTCCCCTGGGTGTCTAGTTTTTCAAAAATGTATAGGTTTGCTAGGTTTCCCTAGGTGCCGGCAGAGCTAGGGTTCAAAAACTACAGCTAGGCACTTTGCCAAAAAAGGGTCATTTTTCACTGCGAAATTGAGGTGTGACCACGTTGCGTTTTGCGCCGTTTCCTGTCGCAGGCACTAGGCCGACCCACACAAGTGAGGTACCATTTTTCTCGTAAGACTTTGGGGAACGCGGGGTGGGTGGAAATTTGTGGATCCACGCAGATTCCAGAACTTTCCACCACAGAAATGTGGGGAAAATGTGTTTTTTTTGACAATTTTTTATGTTTGCAAGGGATTCTGGGTAACAGAACCTGGTGGGAGGCAGTCCAGTCACCCCATCCTGGATTCCCCTGGGTGTCTAGTTTTCAAAAATGTATAGGTTTGCTAGGTTTCCCTAGGTGCCGGCAGAGCTAGGGTTCAAAAACTACAGCTAGGCACTTTGCCAAAAAAGGGTCATTTTTCACTGCGAAATTGAGGTGTGACCACGTTGCGTTTTGCGCCGTTTCCTGTCGCAGGCACTAGGCCGACCCACACAAGTGAGGTACCATTTTTCTCGTAAGACTTTGGGGAACGCGGGGTGGGTGGAAATTTGTGGATCCACGCAGATTCCAGAACTTTCCACCACAGAAATGTGGGGAAAATGTGGTTTTTTTGACAATATTTTATGTTTGCAAGGGATTCTGGGTAACAGAACGTGGTGGGAGGCAGTCAAGTCACCCCATCCTGGATTCCCCTGGGTGTCTAGTTTTCAAAAATGTATAGGTTTGCTAGGTTTCCCTAGGTGCCGGCAGAGGTAGGGTTCAAAAACTACAGCGTGGCACTTTGCAAAAAAGGGTCATTTTTCACTGCGAAATTGAGGTGTGACCACGTTGCGTTTTGCGCCGTTTCCTGTCGCAGGCACTAGGCCGACCCACACAAGTGAGGTACCATTTTTCTCGTAAGACTTTGGGGAACGCGGGGTGGGTGGAAATTTGTGGATCCACGCAGATTCCAGAACTTTCCACCACAGAAATGTGGGGAAAATGTCGTTTTTTTGACAATTTTTTATGTTTGCAAGGGATTTTGGGTAACAGAACCTGGTGGGAGGCAGTCAAGTCACCCCATCCTGGATTCCCCTGGTTATCTAGTTTTCAAAAATGTATAGGTTTACTAGGTTTCCCTAGGTGCCGGCAGAGGTAGGGTTAAAAAACTACAGCTAGGCACTTTGCAAAAAAAGGGTCATTTTTCACTGCGAAATTGAGGTGTGACCACGTTGCGTTTTGCGCCGTTTCCTGTCGCGGGCACTAGGCCGACGCACACAAGTGAGGTACCATTTTTCTCAGAAGACTTTGGGGAACGCGGGGTGGGTGGAAATTTGTGGATCCACGCAGATTCCAGAACTTTCCACCACAGAAATGTGGGGAAAATGTGGTTTTTTTGACAATTTTTTATGTTTGCAAGGGATTCTGGGTAACAGAACCTGGTGGGAGGCAGTCCAGTCACCCCATCCTGGATTCCCCTGGGTGTCTAATTTTCAAAAATGTATAGGTTTGCTAGGTTTCCCTAGGTGCCGGCAGAGCTAGGGGTTCAAAAACTACAGCTAGGCACTTTGCCAAAAAAGGGTCATTTTTCACTGCGAAATTGAGGTGTGACCACGTTGCGTTTTGCGCCGTTTCCTGTCGCAGGCACTAGGCTGACCCACACAAGTGAGGTACCATTTTTCTCGTAAGACTTTGGGGAACGCGGGGTGGGTGGAAATTTTGGATCCACGCAGATTCCAGAACTTTCCACCACAGAAATGTGGGGAAAATGTGGTTTTTTTGACAATTGTTTATGTTTGCAAGGGATTCTGGGTAACAGAACGTGGTGGGAGGCAGTCAAGTCACCCCATCCTGGATTTCCCTGGGTGTCTAGTTTTCAAAAATGTATAGGTTTGCTAGGTTTCCCTAGGTGCCGGCAGAGCTAGGGTTCAAAAACTACAGCTAGGCACTTTGCCAAAAAAGGGTCATTTTTCACTGCGAAATTGAGGTGTGACCACGTTGCGTTTTGCGCCGTTTCCTGTCGCAGGCACTAGGCCGACCCACACAAGTGAGGTACCATTTTTCTCGTAAGACTTTGGGGAACGCGGGGTGGGTGGAAATTTGTGGATCCACGCAGATTCCAGAACTTTCCACCACAGAAATGTGGGGAAAATGTGTTTTTTTTGGACAATTTTTTATGTTTGCAAGGGATTCTGGGTAACAGAACCTGGTGGGAGGCAGTCAAGTCACCCCATCCTGGATTCCCCTGGGTGTCTAGTTTTCAAAAATGTATAGGTTTGCTAGGTTTCCCTAGGTGCCGGCAGAGCTAGGGTTCAAAAACTACAGCTAGGCACTTTGCCAAAAAAGGGTCATTTTTCACTGCGAAATTGAGGTGTGACCACGTTGCGTTTTGCGCCGTTTCCTGTCGCAGGCACTAGGCCGACCCACACAAGTGAGGTACCATTTGTCTCGTAAGACTTTGCGGAACGCGGGGTGTGTGGAAATTTGTGGATCCACGCAGATTCCAAAACTTTCCACCACAGAAATGTGGGGAAAATGTGTTTTTTTTGACAATTTTTTAGGTTTGCAAGGGATTCTGGGTAACAGAACCTGGTGGGAGGAAGTCAAGTCACCCCATCCTGGATTCCCCTGGGTGTCTAGTTTTCAAAAATGTATAGGTTTGCTAGGTTTCCCTAGGTGCCGGCAGAGCTAGGGTTCAAAAACTACACCTAGGCACTTTGCAAAAAAAGGGTAATTTTTCATTGTGAAAATGTGGTACGTCCACGTTGCATTTTGAGCCATTTCCTGTTGTGGGCACAAGGCCTACCCACACAAGTGAGGTACCATTTTTATCGGGAGACTTAGGGTAACACAGAATTGTAGAGCAACTGTTATTACCTATTGACTTTCGATGCATTTCTGCCTTCCAAATGAAAGACAATGTGTAAAAAATAAGTCATTTTGAAAAATGACCTATAATTCTCATGCTAGTATGGGTACTCCCAATTTCGGAAATGTGCAAATATCTACTGTTTCTAAAATCTACATTTTGTTCCCATTTCAGAAATACATAGGTGTCTTTCATAACAATTTTTCCATGTATACATTTTCCCAAAATAATTGCTATATACCCGGTACATAATAAAAAACCATTGCAAGATGCTGCTCAATTATTGGCTCTGGGTTCGTCGGGTTCTTGGTGAACCTACAAGTCCTATATATCCCCACAACCAGAAAGGTCCAGCGGATATAACGGTATATTGCCTCCAAATAGCTGTCATAATTAGAAGAAGTTACAGGTGAAAACGTTGACACAAATGGCTGTTTTTTTCAACTAATTTTCAATTTTCCTTTATTTAACTGTTAGTTTCTATAAGGAAAACTTTAAGGATCTACACAAATGACCCCTTTGCTGAATTCAGAATTATGTCTACTTTTCAGAAATGTATGGCTTTCCAGGATCCATTATTGGTTTCATACCCATTTCTACCATTAACTGGAAGGAGGTTGAAAGCACAAAAAATAGCAAAAATAGGCTATGTCCCAGAAAAATGCCAAAACTGTGTAAAAAAAGTTGGTTTTCTCACAAAAGTCTGCTTGTCCCTGAAAGCTGGGAAGATGGTGATTTCAGCACCACAACCCCTTTTTTGATGCCATTTGCAGGGAAAAATCAAGACGCTTTCATCTGTAGCCCTTTTTTCGCATTTTTCCCCAAAAAAACAAAATGTAGCTGTATTTTGACTAATTTCTGGGTCCCCTCCAGGGGAATCCACAAACCCTGGGTACCTTTACAATCCCCATGATGTTAGAAAAAAAGGATGCAAATTTGGCATGTATACCTTATGTGGTCAAAAAGTTACAGGGGCCTAAGCGCGCACTACCCCAAATAGCCAAAAAAAGGCTTAGCACAGGGGGGGAAAAGGCCTAGCAGCGAAGGGGTTAATTCTATTAAGGACTCGGAGGCGAGGATTATCCCACCCGTGGATACAGGATCCGGGGCACCCTCCCGTGGCTAGTAAGTAATACGTTTGTGTTGATTTCTAATTTTGCTGATTGGTCAACGGGTGTTGCTAGCATGTTTCGGTATATAAGAATGTTCTTGCATCTTTCGATTTGTTTGCCTTATGTCCGTTTCCTGTTCTGATTGCATTCTCTTGATTCCAGGTGGAGATTCTGGAAAGCAGGATGTGTAGGACAAGGATGGTGGCATGATTCGCGCAAAGAAAGAGGATTGCCAAGACGGGAACGAGGAACTACATGCAGGATAATGCCTCCTGATTGGTGGACACAAGTGGACTGGACTGCCTTGTCTGTTGTCTGTTTTTACCAATTTCCCGAAGGTTTCTGGGAAATGTGGTTCTGTTATGCTTTTAAAATGGCTGCTGTGAAAATAAAATGGATAAAGGTGAAGCATAATCCTCGCCTTCGTGTCCTTAATAGAATTGAAACTTTCTGTTACGTTAGCTAGGAAATTTTTCATACATTTCCAAACAATACCCTGGATAGAGAATCCAAACGGATTGATGCCTTTGGCAAACGAAAATGTAGGTAGTGTCTTGTAATTCTGTGTCTGCAGTATTGGGGCAGAAAGCGTTTATCTAGTGTGGCAAATTTACATAAATTTCATGCTATGTCATTAACTGTGTGGTGTTTTTCCAAGTAGTGTACTGTCGGTTTTACAGACAATGGCCACCTGCGCAGCATATAATGGAGCTGGACTACTTTGGCACAGGGCAAACCACATGTAGTGTTCTTATTGTTTATTTGATATTAAATATAAGGATTTTTTTTTTTAAATAAGTATGCCGCACAAGATGAACGAGTGGAGTTCCCATTTGTTTATTTGATATCATATATAAAATGAGTTTATTTATGTAAATTTGCCACACTAGATGAACGTTTTCTGCCCTAATACTGCAGACACAGAATTACAAGAAACTACCTCCGTTTTCGTTTGTCTCCATTGCCTGTAAAAATGGGAACAAATAAAGCTATTTCCACAACAAAGTTGAAAAAGTGCCGAGCACTGTTGCCCGGGGCGACCCGCTGACACCAGCGCGTCTCTTAGTCACGTCGACGCGGCCGCGTCACGCCGAGCTCCTCACGTGACGGGAAGCCTAAATGCTATGAAGGGCAGTCTGGGTCAGCTCCCGATTACCTTCATGGAGGAATCGGGATACTCTCCGGGCAGAGCACCCACCTTGATAAAGTAAGGAGTAGGAGGAGGGGGGCAGGACCACGTAACGAACCACGCGTTTGGGTCCATGTGCTAATTTTACTCGGCCAGCAACAGACGCAATAACTGCACCAGAACAGCGGGCGATTGTGAATGACTCCTATATTGTGGGGCCCTACGCAACAACACCCACATTGGGTAATGTAGGGATACAGTGAACATAACAGGCTATGACTACAGTGGTATGAATGTGTGGTCGGCTGCGACATGCCGTCATGTTCCCTTCCTGATCGGAGCATCGTGGATGTCTCAATATACAACCTGATCGACATTCACCATTGGGGTCCTTTTGACCATTGCGATATTATGTGCTACTATCTAATCATTTGCTTCCATGTTTTTATTTGTCTTCCCCCAGTGTGTGATTACAGGGGGTCTCTCCCACTCTGTCGCCAGTTTTAGCATATTTCAGATAAAACTCGGTGAGTTGGGCTTTCTGCTTCATAGTGTGAATGAACATAGCTAAAATAAGGTGGACCCCTGTCCAGCGACGTACGATTACCTGCATATATTTAGAGGTGAATTACCCAGGGAATGGATATGTCCTATTATGGACATGTATACAGTGTGTAGGACCGATTATGGTCAGTCATGAAGCACATGGTGGTGCATGCAAGCTATGAGACAGTACTGCGTGAGCCAGAGTAAGAACCCACGGCAGTCAGCCAAGCACGAATAACTATATTTTATCTTTGTATTATCCCCTACAGAACATCGAGTGTGTGCTACGTAGGGTTACCCTCCCAGTGTAAACAACAGGTCCCCAGGGGTACCTAATCCTGGTATTGAGGGCAAACGCTTTTGGGATCGGAAAGGTCCTGAGGAATGCCGGTGTGACCCAACACTGTGGGCACCACGAACACCGCAGAAACATGTCAACGATTTAGCAGTAAGGAGGGGTGTAGGAACTCTTAATTCTTTTCTGTCACCTTCATCCTTCACGTTTTTAGTCCTGGCCGGGGGGTCCAGGAATACATTTTTGAGCAGTGACACTCCAAGCTAGTTTTAACTTTCACTGCACTTCTCTTTCGGTGATCCCAATATACATTGACAAGAAATATATGTATATTTTACATGTTAGTATTGTCTTGCCCTCCCTTTTGCTCCACACCAGGCGCCGGTCTGCGCGGGGGTGTATTGAAGCAAGCGCAATGAGGAAGTATGTCACAATCTTGTGAGTGAGGGCAGTATTTTTACACTAAGCACGTGCCACCGCCTTGACCACCACTCTCTACTCCTCTGTGTGTGTAACAGATCAAGTGTGGCACCTACATCCAGAGGCAGTGCATTGCATCCTTCACCAGTGGAGAGATCTTTTCACCACCGTTGAGAATATGCAGTGTCAACAGATTTGAATATTGCAGTATCCGCAAAAACACTACACATTCTGGCTGGAATGGAGCTAGTGATCCGCTACACGTTTCCATCAATACCTCTCCTGGGCTGAGCTCTGAAGAGGATCAAGAAAACCAGGGCCAAGTCATCCTGGTGGCCCTCAATTGGACCAGAAAAGTGTGATACTCAGAACTCCTGAGCTTTAGCTTTTGTTGTCCGATCAGGCTACCACTTCAGGAGGACTGCCTATCTCAGAAATAGAGCAAACACAAGGAAATGATGGACGGACGATGAAACTTTTCACACACTCACCCCCAGTCACAGATCTGGGTTGAATCCATTGTCGTTCTTTAGCTCACTTCGCCACCTCAGTTCAGACCCAGCTATATGCAAATCAGTCTTGACCCTGTGCCTTATGGGAACAGCCCAGCCCAAACTGCCAAGCCAGGTCTTCCCTGAACCGGAAACAAGCATCCTGGGACCGGTTTCGGGGTGACACCCCTCATCAGCCAAGCTAGCTTGAATCCAGTGGCAAAGTGAGCAAGGGCCCCACGTCTGGGCATACCCTGCCAACTTAGGGCGAACAAGGCAAACACAAGGAGATGATGGACGGAGCGCTGTAATTTTTCAGACACTTACTCCCAGTCACAGATCTGAGTTGAATCCATCATCATTCTTTAGCTCACTTCGCCACCTCAGTTCAGACCCAGCTATATGCAAATCAGTCTGACCCTGTGCCTCATGAGAACAGTCCAGCTCGAACTGCCAAGCCAGGTCTTCCCTGAACCGGAAACAAGCATCCTGGGACTGGTTTTGGGGTAACACCCCTCATCAGCCAGGCTAGCTTGAATCCAGTGGCAAATTGAGCAAGGGTCCCAGGTCTGGGCATACCCTGCCAACTTAGGGTGAACAAAGCAAACACAAGGAGATGATGGACGGAGCGCTGAAACTTTTCACACACTCACCCCCATTCACAGATCTGGGTTGAATCCATCATCGTTCTTTAGCTCATTCCGCCACCTCAGTTCAGGCCCAGCAATATGCAAATCAGTCTTGACCCTGTGCCTTATGGGAACAGTCCAGTTCGAACTGCCAAGCCAGGTCTTCCCTGAACCAGAAACAAGCATCCTGGAACCAGTTTCGAGGTAACACCCCTCATCAGCCAGGCTAGCTTGAATCCTGTGGCAAAGTGAGCAAGGGACCCACGTCTTGGCATACCCTGCCAACTTAGGGTGAACAAAGCAAACACAAGGAGATGATGGACGGAGCGCTGAAACGTTTCAGACACTCACCCCCAGTCAGAGATCTGGGGTGAATCCATCATCGTTCTTTAGCTCACTTCGCCACCTCAGTTCAGACCCAGCTATATGCAAATCAGTCTTGACCTTGTGCCTCATGGGAACAGTCCAGCCCGAACTGCCAAGCCAGGTCTTCCCTGAACCGGAAACAAGCATCCTGGGATATTTCTATGTTTGCTGGACCAACTGTCCTTGAATAAATCACCAGGTGTGGTGAGGCTTATTAAAGGTTTGACACACGCTCCTTCCCAAACTATTTGTGATGTCCCAGTGGAACTTGATCTTGACAACCCTTCATGTGTTCTCCTTTTGAGCCTATGTATAGGTGTCCAGTGAGTCTCCTTACATTGAAGGCTGCTTTTCTCTTTGCGATTATATCAACTCTTCATGTGAGTCAACTACAGACACTTTCAATGCAACCACCCTAAACCACCTTTTTCTAGACAAATTGGTGCTGAGGATTCGGGTGTCCTTCTGACCGTAAGTTATGACTCCTTTCCATGTTGGACAATCGGCCTCTCTACCAGTGTTCTTTCCTCCCCCTCAACCTTGAAAGAAGATGAAAGACTCCATTAGTTGGACCCCAAAAGGGTTTTAAACTTTTACATTGATTGTACCAAAGCCACTCAGGAGTTTCAATCAATCAGGAGTTTGTTTAAGCGCGACTACTCACCCGTAAGAGTCTCAAGGCGCTAGGGGTAGGGGGGGAGCAGGTTCCATTCCATCAAGGAGGTGGTCTGTCGAAGAGCCAGGTTTTGAGGTTTCTTGCGAAGATGGGGAGCGATGTTGTCTGTCTGAGGTGGAGCGGAAGGGCGTTCCAGGCTGTGGCCCGAGTAAGGAGAAGGAGCGGCCTCCCGATCTGGTATTTCTGGTGCGGGGGACAACGGCGTAGGAGAGCTGGGCTGATCGTAGGGTCCTTTGGGGTGCGTGGAATCTGAGTCGGTTGTTCAGGTATGCTGGTCCGGTGCCGTGGAGGGCCTTGTGTGCGTGGGTGAGTATCTTGAAGGTGATTCTCGCCTCGATGGGGAGCCAGTGGAGAGTGCGCAGGTGCTGGGAGATGTGGCAGTGTTTTGGCAGGTTGAGGACCAGTCTTGCGGCGGCGTTCTGGATGTTCTGTAGCTTGCGGGTGAGGTTTTTGTTTATTCCGGCGTAGAGTGCATTGCAGTAGTCGAGTCTGCTGGTGACCAGGGCGTGAGTGACGGTCTTTCTGTGTTTGAGGGGGATCCATTTGAAGGTCTTACGAAGGAGGCGGAGGGTGTGGAAGCAGGAAGACGTGACGGAGTTGATCTGGCGGACCATTTTGAGCTTGGAGTCCAGGATGATTCCCAGGTTGCGTGCATGGTCCGTGGGGGTTGGCGGGTTTCCGAGGGCGGGGGGCCACCAGGTGTCGCTCCAGGCATCGGGGTTTGGGCCCATGATGAGTACTTCTGTTTTGTTGGTGTTTAGTTGTAGGCAGCTGTTTTTCATCCATTTGGCGACGGCTTCCATGCCTTCTCGAAAGTTGTGTCTGGCGGTGTTGGGTTCGTTGGATAGGGAGAGGATGAGTTGGGTGTCGTCTGCATATGACACAATGTTGAGTCCATAGGTTCTGACGCTGGGGGTGAGTGGAGCCATGTAGACGTTGAAGAGCGTTGGGCTGGGGGAGGAGCCCTGGGGGACTCCGCAGGTGGTAGGTGTAGGGTCCGAGAGGAAAGGGGGGGGAGTCTGACCCGCTGCGTTCTGCCGGAGAGGAAGGAGCGGATCCAGTCGAGGGCCTTGTCCTGGATTCCTGCGTCGTGGAGTCTGCGTATTAGGGTGCGGTGAGAGACTGTGTCGAATGCCGCTGAGAGGTCGAGGAGGATGAGGGCTACTGTTTCTACTTTGTCCAGTAGGGTGCGGATGTCGACTGTTGTGGCGAGGAGGGCAGTTTCCGTACTGTGGTTTTTTCTGAAGCCAGATTGGGAGGAGTCGAGGATGTTGTGTTCTTCGATGAATGTGGCGAGTTTGGCTGTTGATGGCTTTCTTGATGACTTTCGCTGGGAACGGGAATAGGGAGATGGGTCTGTAGTTTTTGAGGTCGGTGGGGTCCGCTGAGAGTTTCTTCAGGAGGGGGTTGACCTCGGCGTGTTTCCAGTCGTCGGGGAACGAGGCGGTCGCCAGGGAGCGGTTGATGGTGTGGCGGAGCATGGGTGCGATGGTGTCGGCGGCTCTGTTGAAGATGTGGTGGGGGCAGGGGTCCGTGGGGGCCCCTGAGTGGATTGACTTCATTATCTTCAGTGTGTCTTCGGTGGTGAGGGCTGTCCAGTTGTCAATCGTTGGTTTCCGGGTGTCGGGGGTGGTTGGTGAGGGTTCAGTGTGTTGGTTGTCTTCGTCGAAGTTGTCGTAGATGCTCTTGATTTTGTGGTGGAAAAAGGTGCTGAGTTTGTCGCAGAGGTCTTGTGAGGGAGGGATGTCAGAAGACTCGCTGGTGGGTTGGGCGAACTCCTTGATGATGCTGAAGAGTTCCTTGCTGTTGTGCGCGTGGGTGGAGATTCTGTCTTCAATCGCTTTTTCCTTGTTTCTCTGATGAGTTGGTGGTGGGCGTTGGTGGCGGCTCTGAAGTTGTTGTGGGCTTCTGTGGATTTGGTGTTCCTCCAGGCCTTTTCGAGGTGGTGGCAAGTGCGTCTGGACTCTCAAAGTTCGGTGGTAAACCATCTGGCTTTCTTGGCGCGGGTATTGTTGTTTTTCTTGAGGGGGGCTATGGTGTTGGCGCTGTCCAAGATCCATCTATGCAGGGTTCGGGCTGCGGTGTTGGGGTCGTCCTTTTCCGTGATGATAGGGGTGAAATTGTTGAGTGAGGAGGTGAGCTGGTCGTCGGTGATTTTGGTCCAGTTTCTTCGTGGGAGCAGGTGCTGGTGTCTGTGGATGGTGGGTGTTCTGAAGGTGAAGTGGACGCAACGATGGTCGGTCCATGGGAGTTCGGTGGTGTGGCTGAAGGTGAAGGAGTTTCCTGTGGTGAAGAGGGGGTCGAGGGTGTGTTCTGCTGAGTGCGTGGGCTCGGTCACGATCTGGCAGAGTCCAATGTTGTGGAGGTTGTCCAGGAGGGATGTGGTGTTGGGGTCCAGTTGGTTGTCGAGGTGGAAGTTGAGGTCTCCCAGCAGGGTGTAGTTGGTGGATGCGATGGCCTGCGGGGAGATGATGTCCGTGACGGAGTTGGTGAAGGGTCCGCGGGGTCCAGGGGGTCGGTAGATGAGGGTTCCTCGGAGGGTGGCTGGCCAGTATCTTGAAGTGAAGGTGTTGCATCAGGTCTGTGGGCTCGTCGAGGAGTGTGCTCAGGCGGAGGGTGGATTTGTGGACGATGGCGATTCCTCCTCCTGTGCGGGTGGGGCGGTCCTTCCTGGAGATCTTGTATCCTTGGGGGATTGCGATGGCGATGTCCGGTCCCGAGGTGGTGTTGGTCCAGGTTTCGGTGAAGAACGCTACGTCCGGGGTGGTGCTGTCGAGGAGGTCCCAGATTTCGGTGGCGTGTTTGTGGAGGGGTCGTACGTTGAGGAGGATGTATTGCAGGGTCTTCGGTTCGGTTGTGTTCTTGTGGGCGGGTGTGCTGGATCCATGTACTTGGTGGTGCTGCAGGTGTGCCGGCAGCGGTGACAGCTGAAGGGTCCGTGAGTGTCGGCTGGAGATGCTAGCTTCCAGTTGTTGTTGTGGCCTGGGTTGAGTGCTTGGGGTGCCGCTGGGTCGTAGCATTGGCGGCGCGGAGGTCCAGGGTTACTGGCGCTGGTCGCGGTCGGGCGCAGACGGGCTTGCCTTTGGCGCGGCTGCGCAGCGGCCGCCATTAAGTAGGGGTCGGGGAGGGCTGGACAGCTGGGAGGCGGGAGCGGGGAGGGGAGCTGGATTGGTCGCGCTGGTCGTGCTGGGGGCAGCAGCGGCGGGGGAAAAACGGGCGGGAAAGGAGGAGAGTAGGAAAAAGGGGAAAAAGAGAAGACAAGCAGAGCACAGGAAAGTGCAGAAAGCAGAAAAATGCAGAAATATAGATTTAGGAAAGCGGGTGAAAAAACGAGTGGAAAAACGGAGCGGAAAGCGGGAGACAGAGGTCCACTGGACCACCAGGGATGAGGCGCAGGTGGACATGCGGGTGGAGGAGGGCCTCGAACACTCACACAAGAGAGTGCAGGGGCTGGGGGAGGCCTCACTCAATGGTGGAGCTGCGAGGGTGGGAGAGCAATTTCACTGACAAAGAGTCAGTGGTCTTGCTCGCCTGTCCCCGCAGCGGCCGCCATTAAGTAGGGGTCGGGGAGGGCTGGACAGCTGGGAGGCGGGAGCGGGGAGGGGAGCTGGATTGGTCGCGCTGGTCGTGCTGGGGGGGAAGGGCCGCGGGGGCAGCAGCGGCGGGGAAAAACGGGCAGGAAAGGAGTAGAGTAGGAAAAAGGGGAAAAAGAGAAGACAAGCAGAGCACAGGAAAGTGCAGAAAGCAGAAAAATGCAGAAATATAGATTTAGGCAAGCGGGTGAAAAAACGAGTGAAAAAACGAGTGAAAACGAGTGGAAAAACGTAGCAGAAAGCGTGAGACAGAGGCCCACTGGACCACCAGGGATGAGGCGCAGGTGGACCTGTGGGTGGAGGAGGGCCTCGAACACTCACACTAGAGAGTGCAGGGGCTGGGGAAGGCCTCACTCAATGGTGGAGCTGCGAGGGTGGGAGAGCAATTTCACTGACAAAGAGTCAGTGGTCTTGCTCCACTGAGTGGATGATCAACTTTTTGTGGGTTCTCTGGAGCCCTGAAAGGGAAGGCTGTCAGAAGAGGAACCAGTCATTTTGGATAGTCCTCTGCATTACGATTTTCTACGCACTGGTCAATAAGGGACACCCGGAAGGTCTGAGACCCCCTTCCATCAGGGCCAAAGCACTAAAACTGCATTAGCATGAGGGGTGTCTGTCTTTGATAAGTGTCAGGGTGTGATGTGGGCATCGATGCATATGTTCACAAAGCACTAGTACCTTGACAGGCATGTCCGGCAGGAGGGACATTTCACACACTCAGTTCTGCAAGACGTTTTGCTTTGCATCAACTCCACAGTCTCTCCACTTTGGGGAGGTGCAGCTTTGGTATCTATTCTAAGGTGAGGAATCTGTGGTTAGAAACATCCATCATAAGAACAAGTTACGTATTTTTTGGCATGCTTTTTCTGGTGGATAATCTATCTAACAGAAGAATCCTCAATGCTCTCTCACCTTCCTGTTCTGAGTAGTGGTCTCTTTTTAAAATCTAAGAAAGGTCCAGAGTTAGTACTCAGCACACTGTTACCAGAGTGCGCAAAGGGAGAAGTTTTACATCAACACACAGGCATGTGCTTATATGTGCTCCATCACTTGCCGGGTGGTGAAGAGTCGGCGTGGAGCTGCACAACGCCACCTGTCAGCACAGGAGTGTACTGCTACAAAGTTCTCTGGATTCAGCCTGACCCTTGGGGGATATTCTAAGGTGAGGAATCTGTTGTTAGATCCACCAGAAAGAATGTTACAGAAGGTAACTTGCTCATATGGAAGAAATACCCAGTGCCGTACATTATACGGATACTGCAAGAAACTGAGAAATTCAGTGACCATATAGCAGAATGAGGCTGAACGCAGAGTTTAATAAGGTCATGAACCTCTTATGTGCCCTTCAGTATCTTTAAAATGCACAGCAGAGGGTATTTTATTTCCTATAATATATGGTCACATCATCAAACGTCCCGCAAACCACTTAAATCTTTGGTGTCTTGTTCTTTCATATGAAAGAGGTAGTACGACTGCAGAAACGAAGAATTAAAGTGGAATCTAATGTGAAATGAAGCACGCCAAAATGGAGCTAGTCATTATGAAAAAGATATTAGAATCAGTTTAATGTAAGTTGATTGAAAAAGTGCTGATGTCCAGAATGTGTAGAAAAATTGAGATTATCTTTTTCTCAAAATAACCTTTAGTGTGCAAAATATAAACATGTTGGCTTATATCTCTCCTTTCAGCTCATCACTGGTTATTTTAGAAAAACATAGCTTAGAGATTAAAATTAGAAAAAAAGAATAAAAAACAATTTTTTCATTTTCATTTTATTGCATGTTCTTTAAACTGCAGCTGTAATTATGCTTCATAACTTGTATGGCACCTTGGCTGCTGGTTGTGGCAGTAGGGGTTTTGCTTTTACAACCTAACTGCAATACCTTATTACAGTTGAGTAGCTACATCATTTCATTGTAACAGGTGACTAGAGACACACACGTTGTCTGTAATAAGATTTGTGATTTCTTTTTTTAACAGGGATTTCCGACTTCCTTGTGCTATATGGAAAATGTTATCCTGTAACCATCAGATTTTAGCATGTAGTGCTGTGGGTTTACATGCTCTGCACACTCCTGTCAGCTAGTGTTAGGCCTTGACGTTTGCAACTTGTTTTTCTTTGGAGAAGTTTGAGCCACTAGACCTATTGTAATGACATTCACAATGCACCTATACATGGTCTCCACCTCTGATTGTTATCCTTTCAGCAGGCAAGTATTGTAAGTGAAGAGCAGTGTTGTATTCAAGAGTGTGCTGCCCACTGCATACATGAAAAAGAGATAAACATCTGTGATCATCGCAGACACTGGGGAGGCGCATGTGAATCTATAACACTACATGCTAAGAATAGAGAATCACAGGGTAAGTAACATCTTCTGTTTATACAATGTGTGACCGTAGATACACAGGCTGCTGTGCAAGTGTGGAAAGCAGTTCTTCCTCACAACAGTGGCTAGCGAACAGATGATGCAAATTTTTGAAACAGTATTCTTAGGACAGCATGACCAACTAAAGTCTGTTGACAAACTAGAATATTCACACAGGAGAGCTTGATGAAGTTGTGTGGTATCGACCAAGAGGCAGCTTTGCAGATATCTGCTAAGGGGATATTGATTAGCAAAGCTAATGTGGCACCCTTTTGTGTATGGAGTGGGCTTTAGGGGGGACTAGGAGTGTCCACATGGCCTTAGCATAGTAAGTCTGGATGCACTTGATAATCCATCTGGTGATGCCTGCTTAAGAGATGGAGGGACCCTTGTGGGGTTTGGCAAAGGCTACAGAAAGTTGATTGGACTTTCAAAGTGGCTTAATTCTATCAATAGTTAGTTGAATAATTAGTTCTATCCTGTATGCTGATGATGCTGTCCTGATAGCCAGGACAGGAAATGGCCTACAAGTGTTGTTAGATTCATTCAATGATTTTATGAACAATCTAGGGCTAAAAGTAAATCGCACAAAATCTTTCATCATGAAATGTGGCCCAAAAAAAGCCAAAACAAGAAAATGTTTACTGGGGGCGAAGAAATTGAGAAGGTCCCATATTTTACCTATCTGGGGGTACCATTTGATGCTGATTTTAATTGGAAACATGTTTTAAATATAAGAATTATGCAATTTCAGAAATCTGTTGATGCAATTTTTAGATTTGCTAAAAGACTGGGACATAAACTGATTAAGGAGATTTTATGTGTCTACAAGAGTAAAAGCATCTCTGTAGTAACCTTTGGGGCCGGGGTGTGGGGACACGTAAATTGCAAATCACTCCAAGTAGCGGAGAATAAGTTTCTAAGAAGACTTCTCTCAGTGCCTCAGTGTTCAGCCGTTTCTTTCTGTCACAAGGAAGTTGGTATGACTTATCTGAAAGACTATATAGAGATTCAGCCGTTGTTGCTTTGGTCAAAAACCTGGAAGAATCCAGAGGCTGCCCTCTGTAGAACAATACTGACAGACTGCATGAAGCTGGATAATAGTTTAGCCATACCATGGCTTAGGTATGTTAAAACGTGTTTTGCCAAAATGGGTGTCCCAGAGTATTATTCAAACCCTGATATGCTAAAAAATGTCTCACCAGTCACTATAAAGTCACTTTTTTATCAAAACTATGTCGGGGTTGGCCCTATATGCAGTATGACTGGTCAGCCAGAGCGCCTCTCACAACTGCAGAGAGAGCCTGCCCTGTACTTGCAAATTGACTTAAATGAAAGAAGGAAATTTTTGTTGACGAGGTTGCGTTTCAAAACGGTACACTTTCTAGCCGCCTTTCCTATCCAAGGCACGTGGTTTGCTTCACTCCCTGTTTGTCCGTGTGACAATCGTTCACCTCAAAGCACTTTGCACTTTATTCTCTTTTGTAGTCTTTACACCCCCCAGAGGAAACAGTTTATTCGTCCCTTATTACTTGCTGCAGAGATTATGAATTACAAATTAGCAATGGAGTTTTTACTCTCCCTAGGAACAGTTGAGATCATACAATGTATTTTAAATTACCTTTTTACCGCTTTTAAGATTCGTAGTAGATACTGATCATTTTAAAAACCTGTAAATTTTGTATATGTGGATGTGCTGTTTTTAAATGAAATTGTGTTTGTACAACCTTTTATGGCTCTTTTAGAGTCGAAATAAAGTATTTCTGATCTGATCTGATCTGAATTATTTCTATCAATACAATACTTGATAGCCCTCTTAAAATCTAGGGTATGAAGGGCCCTTTCCACTACAGAATGGTTCTTGTATTGTAAAAGCTTGAAGTTCACTAATTTGCATGAGGAGTGATTACAACTAAGATGGCCACCTCCCAAGACAAGAACTGTAGGTCACATAAGCACAGGGGCTTGAAGGGTAGGACCACGAGTTGTGTACAGCCTGCTTTGAGATTCCATAAGGGTGCAAGGGGCGATTAAGGAGGTATTATTCTTTTAAGGACCTCCATGAAAGCCTTGATGAGTGGGACCTTGAAAAGAGATTAATTTAGTCTGTTTTCTTAAACACACGGCAACAGCAGTAAAGTGTAAGCGTATGGCATTGCAGGGAATGCCTGCCTTGTATAGATGTGAGATGTAACAGACAATCTCTTGTACAAAATACTTAAATGAGACTAACTGTTTGGAAATACAGTAGTGCACACGTCTCTCCTTCATAGCTGCATCACAAGACTGGGTGGTGGACTTGTGAGCCTCTAAGAGGGTAAGCATGCTTTCCTCTATAAGTCTGAGGTAGCCAAACTCTTGGAACTCAGGTGCCAGATCGTGAGGTTCTGCTGTCTGGGATGTGGGCATGTGAACTAGCCCTCATGCTGAGTGAGAAGTTCCGGCCTCAGGGTAAGCTTCTTGTGGCGTTGGCTGCTATTTCTAGGAGCACTGATTAAGAGGGCTCTCTTGCCAAGGCGTGCACATCTATGATGAGGGTCATTGACAGCTGCCTGATCTTCCTTACTATATACGATGAGAGGGAGAGAGGAGGAAAAGTATAGGCAAATATCCCTGAGCAGTTTATCTATTGCCCATGGACTGTGGGTGCGGGTACCTGGAAGCGAAGTTCTGGCATTTTGCACCTTCAGTTGGGGTTCCTGTGGGTGGCGTTCCCACTTATGGACTTGTAGTTGTGTCCTGTTGAGCAGGCCTGCAAAGTTGTTATCCACTCCCATCAAATGTTCTGCCAGCAGGTGAATGGAGAGCTGGAGTTAGTGTGTTCCCCCAGCTTTTGGATGTAATACATAGCTGTCTTGTTGTCCATCTTTGGGGACTCTCTTGCCCTGAATGAGTTTGAGGATTGCTCTGTGGGCTAATTGGAGGGCTAACCTTTCCAACAGTTTATGTGCTATTTCTGGAACTAAGGGATGCAGGTGCTTGTATGGTCATTTCGTGAAGGTGTGCACTCAACGAGAGGCATGTAAATGGTGATGATCACTTGAGAAAAGGGGTCTAGAAATGGCCAGCTGAGCAACAGATTGTTCCACCATAGCAGAGAGTGCTGTGCCCTGGTCATTACCAGCTCTTGATCTTCCAGTGTCCCTCTGCTTGTACTCATTGCCTCAAGAGGCTTTCCTGGAGTGGTCGCTTGTGTATCTGGGGTGTTGCACAAACGCTATGCATGAAGCCATCAACCTCTAGTTTCATTTCATCATAGTTCTTACAGTGATCGGACGGTGTATCTGAAAAAGAGGCAGCAGTTAGACTGCCATCACCCTCTGTTCATTGGGGTATGCTTTCCCTGTCACCATATTCACAGCAGAACCCAGGAAGGGTTGGATCCGTTGGGGGTGAAGATGTAACTTTTTGATGTTGATTGTGAACCCACTATGGAGAAGGAACACCGTTGTTTGAGTGTGTGCTAGGCATTGTCGTTTGGTGCTGCTATTGGTCAGCCAGTCATCTAGTTATGGGAACACATGTATGGCTTTTATACAGAGGTGCTCTGTTACGTGAAAACCTTTGAAGGTGTAGTTTGAACGGCAATACCTTGAACAGACAGTGTTGTCCACTTACCATGCATCGAAGGTACTGGGGAGGCACTGGGTGGATTGGGATGTGAAAATATGCTTTTTTCAAATCCAGCGCTGACATGAAGTCACCTTGGCGGAGCAGCGTTTGGAAAGGATGAAGCTGCTCAAAGGCTGGAGGTTTGGATCAGCCAGAGGGATCCTTTTAGGAGGTGAGGAAGTAGATTTAGATTTAGAGGGAATGCACACCTTTCCCACTTTGGTGTGCAGGCACAGGTTCAATGGTACCCTTTATGAGGAACACTTGAAGTTCTTCCTGTAAGAGCTGGTGGTGGTCTGAGCTGAGGACATGGTGGCAGGTGGGATGTTGATTGGCATGGTATGGAATTCCAGGCAGTATTCTTCTTGCATAATGGAGAGCACCCACTGCTCTGAGGTGATGTTTTTACACTGAGGGAAGAAGTACCCGAGTCTTCCCCCGACAGGTGACTTGTGGTCAGAGGGGACAGGTGGTGAGTCATTGTTTTCTGGCTGAGGTGCCTCAAGCTAAGTCAACTCTGCCTCTGGCACGGCCATTACCCCTGTAGCCCCCCTGCTGAAAGGTCTTACTTTGCTGGGGGTGTTGAAAGGGCTGTTGGTGTTGTTGCTAAAGTAGTTGCTAGCCTGAGACCGCTTGTATGTTGTCTGCGAAAGGCAGATCTGGACTAGGGAAGTGCAGGGCATCTAAAGAGTTAGTGATATCTGTGTCTTTTTTGGTTTGCTTTGAGCATCAGGTCCACCTAGGAGCCAAACAGATGCTCACCATCTAAAGGGACATTTAGGAGGTGCTGGTACCCCTCTGGTGTTAATTCCTCTAGCAGCAGTATCTGTTTCCCATGGGGATATTTTATGTTTGTGTTGCTAATAATCTTACCCTGGAAATGTGGTCCTAGCCCTGCTTCTTGTGGGTTTCCGAGAGATGCATGACCAGCTCCTCCCAGTGGAAACAGTCATAGCTGGAAAGCATACCCATGGAATTGGCAAAGCACCAATGAGTGGTAGCTTTGGGTGCCCGCAAACTTGCCTGCTGCAGTCTTTACAACGACCAGCCTTTAAACAAAGTCAGTACCCCGCATGCAACGTTACCACGCGCTACTTTACCACGCAAGTCGTTACAACAACTTGCTGTAGGGGGCATGTTGTTCGACTGGTGCTGGATTCTTAGGTCCAACACCTTCCCCTCTGTTGCGTAGACTGGAGATGGAATAGTAATTTATACTATTTCAAAGTCCAGCGCCCCCTAAAGCAAGTTGTTGTAACGACTTGCGTGCTAAAGTAATGCGTGGCAACATTGCATGCGGGGTATTGACTGCCTTGTAAAGGCGTGCGGGCTAAAGGCCTGAAGGGTTCCATAATACAACCTGCCTGCTGCATCTATGTCAGAGGAGGGGTATCTCCAGTTGCGTACAAAGATGACCTTTTTCATGCCGTGTGCACGACTAAAAACATGGATGGCCTGGACACAGATATATACGGGTTGTCAGGAGCCGGTTTACACTTTTTCTCTACCCTGGGTGTGACCACCTTTGCATTTATTGGGTCTTTAAAGATCTCTGTGGCTGCTCCCAACATTCCCTTTAGCATAGGCAGGTGATGGACTGTTCCCTCTATTTTAGAGGTGTCTAATTTGGTGTCCTGTGGACGTGGGAGATAGGAGTGTGGAGGCAGAGATGGTGGAGTTGTTAGGGACAACGGTCAAAAGGGAAGGGGGCTGGTGGCTGAAATCCTAACCCTTTTTGGGGTTGGAGGTGACAAGGGCTTGTGGCCTGGTTCATCTCATCTTCGATCGCAAGCCTGCATTTCTTTGGGATCCGGATAAGACTTGCTGAGAATTTTACAAGTGTCCGGATGGATGAACAGTTTTTTTCTATTTGGCATTGAGGACCTCAGAGAGTTACTTGAAGATCGACCCCTCTGAATTATTTGATGTAAGGGGGCCTTCAGTTGCGGTTTCAATGCCAGTGGTGAAGGGCCTTTCGGCATCTATTTTGTCTATGATGTGTCTTTCCATGGCCTTTGGGTGAGTCTTTTACTGGCCTTGAGGTAGAGGATGCACTGAAGAATGACATGGCTGTACGCCCTTGGAAGATGCTTTGGATCGCGTCCACTCAGTCTTCGGGTTCAGGAGGTGTCAGTTGGTGGAGCCAAACCTAAAGGTTTATGCTGTTTTCGGCTACTTTGGAAGCGGTGCTCTGCCTCTTTCAAAGGGTGTTGTGATGGTCAAGACTGAACTTATGGTGGCTGTGGCACTGAAGAGGCATGGGGAGTAGAGCAGGTCTTTGGGCCCAGGGTGTAAGTGGGTGCCTGCTTCACTATGACCTCTTGCAACCACTCCTCTTCTGTCTCTGAGTCTTCCGAGAAGATTGCCTCTGGACTCTCACCGTCTTGGGCTGCTGGAAAGCCTAAGGGCCCCGCCTCTTCTTTCTCTACTCGGCACTATGCAGTCATTCATCCCCAAAGATATTGGGCATTTTGGAGGAGGCTTGTCACTGCATCTTGTGGTAGGCACACTGCCTTTTTTTCCAGTCCAAGAGGGTTTCATAGCAGAAGGCACAGCTTCCTTCTCCTGAGAGGGGGGACATACTGGACCTAAGAGCCAAGGTAGTAGTGCAGTGCTGCATGGTTACATTCCACAGGACATTGAATTGTTCCCCTGGTCCTGGTAAGATGCTTAGTGGGTGACCTGTGTTTGGTAGGGTAAAGTGGGGCCCTGTGAAGAACTGCAGAGTAAGAACTACTTCAGGCAAGACTCTGAGAGTGAGGGAGTGTTAAGATGCTGTGAGTTTGATACAGCGATACCAAAGGGGATGATGGACGGAGCGTTAGAGCAAATCAAACACTCACCCCCAGTCAACTGATCTGGGTTTAATCCATCATCATTCTTTAGCTCACTCCACCACCCCAGTTCAGACATGGCCCTATGCAAATCAGTCTGACCCTGTGCCTCATGGGAACAGTCCAGCCCGAACTGCCAAGCCATGTCTTCCCTGGACCGGAAACAAGCATCCTGGGACCGGTTTCGGGTTCATAACCCTCATCAGCCAGGCTATCTTGAATCCAGTGGCAAAGTGAGCAAGGGACCCACGTCTGGGCATACCCTGCCAACTTAGGGCGAACAAAGCGATACCGAAGGGGATGATGGACGGAGTGTTAGAGCAAATCAAACACTCACCCCAGTCAACTGATCTGGGTTTAATTCATCATCATTCTTTAGCTCACTCCACCACCCCAGTTCAGACATTACCATGTGCAAATCAGTCTGACCATGTGCCTCATGGGAACAGTCCAGCCCGAACTGCCAAGCCATGTCTTCCCCGGACCGGAAACAAGCATCCTGGGACCGGTTTCGGGTTCATAACCCTCATCAGCCAGGCTATCTTGAATCCAGTGGCAAAGTGAGCAAGGGACCCACGTCTGGGCATACCCTGCCAACTTAGGGCGAACAAAGCGATACCAAAGGGGATGATGGACGGAGCGTTAGAGCAAATCAAACACTCACCCCAGTCAACTGATCTGGGTTTAATCCATCATCATTCTTTAGCTCACTCCACCACCCCAGTTCAGACATGGCCATATGCAAATCAGTCTGACCCTGTGCCTCATGGGAACAGTCCAGCCCGAACTGCCAAGCCATGTCTTCCCTGGACCGGAAACAAGCATCCTGGGACCGGTTTCGGGTTCATAACCCTCATCAGCCAGGCTATCTTGAATCCAGTGGCAAAGTGAGCAAGGGACCCACGTCTGGGCATACCCTGCCAACTTAGGGCGAACAAAGCGATACCAAAGGGGATGATGGACGGAGCGTTAGAGCAAATCAAACACTCACCCCAGTCAACTGATCTGGGTTTAATCCATCATCATTCTTTAGCTCACACGTGGGTCCCGGGCTCACTGTGCCACTGGATTCAAGCTATCCTGGCTGAAGAGGGGTGAAACCCCGAAACCGGTCCTAGGATGCTTGTTTCCGGTCCAGGGAGGACCTGGCTTGGCAGTTCGGGCTGGACTGTTCCCATGAGGCACAGGGTCAAGACTGATTTGCATATGGCCAGGTCTAAACTGGGGTGGCATGGTGAGCAAAAGAATGATGGATTTAACCCAGATCTCTTGACTGGGGGTGAATGTTTTGATTTGTTCTGCATTCCGTCCATCAATTGTGTGTCTTTTGCTTTCTCGCCCTAAGTGCGCCGGGTATGCCCAGACGTGGGTCCCGGGCTCACTGTGCCACTGGATTCAAGCTATCCTGGCTGAAGAGGGGTGAAACCCCGAAACCGGTCCTAGAATGCTTGTTTCCGGTCCAGGGAGGACCTGGCTTGGCAGTTCGGGCTGGACTGTTCCCATGAGGCACAGGGTCAAGACTGATTTGCATATGGCCAGGTCTAAACTGGGGTGGCATGGTGAGCAAAAGAATGATGGATTTAACCCAGATCTCTTGACTGGGGGTGAATGTTTTGATTTGTTCTGCATTCCGTCCATCAATTGTGTGTCTTTTGTGAGTTTGATACAGGACAGATTATTCTTGTGTCTTATGTGTGTGCTAACGGGCTTGCCTGTGCCCGTCCTCGGCCGGCAGAGGCTGGGCTGGGCTGGGCCAGGTCCCTTGGCCCTTTGACTTGATGGCCCATGGTCTTGCCTGCGACACCTTAAACACACCCCAAGGAAACCACAGAAGTCTGTTGCTCCAGGATAAGGTCATCAATCACCCACCCATAAGTGAGTACCCGCCCACTACATGTGACACTGACGCTGCTGTTTTCCTTCTCTTTTTTTACCTTCTTCTGGAAGTTCTTTTGGAAGTTAGAGGCATTCCTAGCTGTTTAAGCGGAAAATGGAGAAGAGGAAAGCAGGTCCCGTGAGCTCCCCCCAGGGCCCCAAACATGGCACTATCGACTCTTTTCTTGCTAAAGCAGTGGGGGCAATCACACTAGAAATAGATAGGATGGACAGGCGCCTTTCTTTGGACACAGGTGGAGTTTTCCCTTCCCTGCCGGACGAGCCTCTGTGCTCAGCAACTGTCGACTTATCAAATGGAACCACGGGGCATTCCCAGGACGGCGCCGCAGCCCCTGGCCCCAACTTGATCAAAGCTACCCCAGGGCACAACACCCATAGGAGGTGCCCCAACGCCGCCCTTCATCATGCAGACCTGAACGGCCCTCTGGCTCCTAAGAAGTCGCAGAGATTAAACAAGAAAGTAGAGACTATAAAGACTGGTGTGGGTGTGGTCAATGTTGACACGAAGGGTACTGAAGATTTTTGGGATCTTTTAAAACAAAATATAGCAGAAGTTTTGTCTGGCTTACTGTCTGTGTTTTGCACTGAAATCACCAAAGCTTTGACAGAATCTAACGCTATATTGGAAGTGTTGAAAAAGGGTTGGTCTCCCTCAAGCAGGCCGCTCAGACCGCTGCCCCGAAACCACAAGTAGCACCATGCATAAATTCCCTTCCACAGGTCCCCTCCGCCATTCAGAACCCTGCAGTGCCGTCCAACGCCTTTGGACTCTTGGACCATGGCTCTGATCCCCCAACCCTACTATCTCTTGCTCCCTATAGTAGCCAGGTTCGAACTCATCGATGCCCTCCCTCACAGCACCGAGCAGCACATGTAGATAGCTCACCTGCTCTAAACAGTAACGGCTTGCCAGTTTTAGACCTCCCTCCAGCCTGCTACCCTTACACAGTGGTCCTGGCAGGGGTACCACGCCTCAGTACCCTGAGGGACGAGTCTACCATCCAGCCAATTAATACGGCATCTCATTGGTTGAGCAAACACGCTAGGCTTAACATGGTAGATTACGGGCACATCCTGATGGCTAGGCAGGTCTCTTGGATTCGGCGCTCTAGGAAAATATTTGACGGTGACGGTGTGGTAATCACGCTTAGAATTCCCGAATTGGCTCGTAAGATCTTACACCATACCTCTCAATCATTTGTCTTGGATTCAGGTATAAAGCCATTGCCATTGTATTTTTTTTATAGACCCCCCCACCAGCCACAAACCCCCCAGTAACTGTATAAACCCGGAAGATGGTGTTTCTTCCCTGGGGGTTATCGATGTCACTCAACTGTTTTGCTCCCCCGAGGGACCTCAATGAGATAGATTGACAACGAGAGGGTGTGGGTAGGGGTATAGACTGCGATATGCACGTTGAGAATAGTGAGAGGAAAACGGGCGAAAACATAGATCCCCATTGTAGCCCTAAGCGTTATAACAGTAGGGAGTTTGGCACCTTGGGGGGGGGGGCCTTCGGCCGCACTATATACACAGACAAGGGTCAGTGTGGCTAACTTAAATATTATTTCCTGGAATGTGGCAGGTCTTGCTTCCAAATTCTCAGATGGCCAGTGGCTCGCCTTTATTAGGCATTTTCACATAATTTGTTTACAGGAAACGTGGGAGTGCGAAAATATCTTCTTTCTTGAGGGATATAAAACGTTCTTTTGTCCAGCAGAGGGCTCTCGAATTGGGCGTGCAAGGGGGGCTTAATTATATTTGTAGACCTGAAGATTCATGGCGTTATGAAGCCTTTGGCATGGGATTCCTTAGTCGTCTAAGGGTTTACATTAACTTTTATAATGCAAAACGGCAACATCATGGGTCGGCAAGTATTGCAGAGCTAAGAGGGTATCTCGAGTAACTACAGGGGGAAGGTTTGTCGCAGGTTCATTTAATCCTAGTGGGAGATTTCAATTGTCATTTGTGCCCCAGCATAGACTTGAACTCCCAAGACCGGCCTACCTGCACCATTAGTGAGGGACTGCACATGGAACACACAGCGGTAGGGCGGGATTTTAATGTCCTACTTAACAACCATGGTTTAACACACACATTGGCCCTAATTGTTACCCCTTTGGGTTCTCTTCTCCAGCAAACCTACAAAGGCTGGGGTTGCTCAACAATCATTGATTTTATCTTTGTGTCAACACCACTGAGGAGGGTTATATCTCTATGTAATATCCTTCACAGTCCATTCAGTGACCAAAATCCGCTGAGGCTGGTGCTTGAAGGCCCAGGACGTCATTGTGCACAAGGCTGTACAAATGGGGGCACGATCTCTGCCACGGACTGAGGAAGGCGTTTAAGGTGGTCACAAGGGGATGTTACTGATTTTAATAGATCCTTGTTCAGTAACAGCCAGCAGAAAATTCTGACCTGTTTAGACATGCAAGCCTCGGGGGAAGAAACTATTCAGGCATTTATTGCCCTTGCAAACTCAATTGATGTACTGTTAACAGTCCCGGTAGCCCCCCGTGTGGCAGCCCCAAGATGGTTTGACAGCGAGTGCTCCCGTGCTCTTAGAGACCTGAAGATGGTCTTGAAGCAGACTCTTGCGAGATAGAGCCCGGGTGGCAGTCAGCTGCAGCATCTACAAGCAGGTGGTTAAGAGGCGTAAACACCAACTGCAACAATTAGCCTGGGAAGATCTAGCAGAGGCATGTATTAGTAGGGATAGTACTAGTTTCTGGAGGGTCATCAATAATCCCTGTTTCTCAGACCCGGATAAACCAGGGTTAAGTCACAACATTCCCTCAGATATATGGAAGGATCACTTTGAGGCAGTATACAATCATGGCCCTAGTGAGTCAAACCCACAGAACACAATTCCCCTCCACGGGTCAGATCCCATTAGCTTGACCCTGGCTGAGGTCAGAATGGGAATCAAAATATTATCATGAAATAAGGCTCCGGGACCTGATGGGATTCCTCCCGACCTCTTTTGTTATAATTCGGAGGTACGGGCTAATCTCTTAGTTAGGGTCTTAAACGCGGCAGTGTCATCATTTATCCGCTCTTCTTGGTCCTCTGCCATCATCGTTCTGCTCTTTAAGAAGGGAGATAGGAATAGCCCACACTGTTATCGTCCTATATCTCTTATAGACGCCACAGTGATAGACCTTGGGCGGGTTCTCCTTAATACGCTGTCCGATTGGGCAGACGCCAACCGAATAATCTTGGAGGTGCAGTATGGGTTCCGGGTTGGAAAATCCACCACAGACCAGTGTCTCAACCTTTACATTTTAACTGCTAAATATACTTTAGCTAAACCAGGTGCATTGTTCCGGGGTTTCATGGATCTTACTGCGGCTTTTGATTGGCTGAACCGCAGTAAGCTATGGAAACTGCTTGGGGATTTGGGGGTAGACGTGGTGATGATTAATGTGCTAATATCCCTACATTCTAATGCCACTGCTGTAATTAGATATACCCAGGATGGGAATACCACCGATCATTTCAAATGCTCAAGCGGGGTTAGGCAGGGATGTGGATTAGCCCCTTTTCTGTTTACATTGTACATTAATGGTCTAGATGCATCCTTGACGGCCCTACAGGCAGATACCCCTAGGATAGGTGAGAGACCGGTCCCCATTTTATTGTATGTGGATGACGCGGTTCTTCTCTCACGTACACCGAGGGGCTTTGCAGATCTTACTTGACGGGTTCATGTCTTTTATGAAGGAAATGGATCTGTCACCGAATCTAGCCAAATCATATGTCAGGGAAATCGGTAAACAGGGTACCAGAGATAATTCTTACAAACTTTGCACACACAGTTTAACGGAAGTCCCTGCTTTCTCCTTTCTGGGCATCTTACTTGACGTGAAACTTAACATTAAAAACCAACAGGGGGGGAAGCTTGTAGAAATGGCAAGATCAACAGGAGCAATTGCAAACTATGCCCACAGACTGGGCACTTGGTCCCCGGAGATAATTTTTAAACTTTATAACTCTTTCTGTATTTCCAAAGTTCTATACGGCAGCGAGGTTTGGGGGTACACGGTGGTTAGTAAACTCCAAACTGCAGATAACAAATATTTTAGATGCATCTTGAAAGTCCCACTGAGCACTCCCTCAAACTCTATACACGAGGAACTAGGGACTAGGTACATCATGGACAGGGTTGCGGGTAAACCCTTGTTGTGTTGGGTGAAGATCTGGTCAAATGAGGAGGCAGGTTTTAACAGACTTGTAATTCAGGACTGCCTCTCCCCTGACCACGCACTTAAAATACCCTGGTTAAAATACAATAAGGATACCTTTACTGCCTTAGGAAGAGCAGATATGTTTTCCAGATATGACAACATAAAGCCGCGGGATAAGAACATCATTGAAGAGCTGTTTTTTAAACATGCAGCAGCTCACCGCGAGGAACAGGAAATCAGCAAATCCTTGGTAAGAGTGCACATTTTGATAAAATCTGTGCAAGAAATGGAGCCCTACTTATCTGTCTTAACAAGTGCGCACAATAGATTTTTAATTACTCGTTTTAGACTGAATCAAATTCATCATCTATTGGCATCCCCTTCTGGTTTTGTTTTACATACGGAAGATAGAGGTGCCTGTGACTGCGACTCAAGGTCTCCACAGGATATCTTTTATTTTATCTTCTTTTGTAAATATTTCTCGCATCCTTGTTTCTCAAAGGGCTTTTAAAAGAACTTGGATTTAGGCGGGTCAGTGTTGCCTTATTGTTTTCACAGCTTTTACCTAATGTTAACACTCTTTTTTGTGTCAGTAACTTTTTAAGATCTGCCCTAAGGTTGAGATGCACTAGAGGTGATTAACGGTTACTTTCCCCTTGCGTATTTGCACATTGTTATGCTGCTACAAGTGTAATGTACCCTTGCTGCTTAATGTGGTCTATTTATGCGTTACCCTGACTCTGTCAATCTCTGCTTGCGGCACTTCAGCTTTTGTTTTATTGTTTTAGCTGTCTGTTGGATATTATGTAAACTTGTATATAAGGCCATAGTGTAGTTAACAAGTGGATCTGATGTGCTGTTTTTTTATCTTTTAAAACTGTCTCTTTTTATGGCTGTATTGACTGCCGAATAAAGATGATTATTATTATTATTAACTGGCTTGTTTCTTTTTTTCTCTGGACTGGGTGGTTGGTTGTCCATTGTCCAGTCAGAGAGTGGTGCATCACCCTCCAGGTGGGTTCGTTTTTTTGTGATGGAAGGTTTTGTTCTTGAGTTTGAAGTATGTTTATGTTTCTTTTTTCTGCATGTTATATGGGTTTGTGGTGTGATGTATGACATTAATGTTGATTTGGCAGTATTTTGCCATTTATTTATCTTTGATGACCTCACTGTACACATGATGGTAAAAGGGACCTGCCTACCATGTGTGATGGAAATGACTGGTGTGTTGTCTGAAATATGAGAGCTTTGCGTGACGAGGACTGCCTATAACATATCTACTGCACGTTGTGGGGTCAGTTTGGGGGATGAGTCGAGTGTCATCGGAAAAACAAGAGTTAAGGTCCGAAATCCTGAGTCGCTTTATAAATTTGTGACATGTTGAATGGTGCCACCTGGAGATGATTAGTCAGACTTGTAGGAAAGAGGCAAACAGGCAAACATCATTTGTCTACAGCAACAATTGTACGGATAATGTAGTTTAAGCCATTGCACAAGGCAGTCATCTCGTTAGGCTCAAAACATATTATTGAATAAGTAAATGACCTGACTTTGGTTGCCCTTTTTTTTACTGTGGTGCATTCAAGTGAAGAAAACTCAAAATTCAGGGCCAATCTCAGCAGGGCAGGGTTGCCTGAGATCCCCGCACTCTGGCCGAGCAGCTGCTCCCTAGATCTGTTTCTGTCTATGGTGCAGCAGTAGTGAGTATCCACTCTAAAATCCCCATTGTGCACAGTCCTCTGTTGCTTTGTGGCTAGGTTTGCATTTCGTACCTACATATAGTACATGCTGGGAAAGTACATATGGCACTCTCTTTGAAGCCAGGATAGTGTTCATCATCCTAGGTCACAATGAAGGAGGTCACTTGATCGTCCATGCCCCCTCGGCTGTCTTCTCATTTTCTATCTTTTAGCTCAGGGGCGGCAGGAGTAAATTTGTCTTTTCTAACACTCAAAGAGTGTGATTCCCAATGGCCTGTTAAATTGTGACCCTTGCAAAATCACAATTACAAGTGAAAAGATGTTTATCGCACCCGATAATTACCAGCTGCCATAAAGAGAGCGCCCATAGTTAAATTTCAGTTTGTCAACTTGGCAGAATTTAACAAGAAGAAAAAGCCTGGTATTTACCGGGACATATGAATTTTGGTGTGTTAAGCATCAAAATCTACATGTTATTTCCCCAAAACTTGGAGTATGTGCAAATGATCATATCCGATAAATTGTGAACACCTTAGTGCATCCGAAAGAGCCAACTGATATTCAGGCCCAATCTTGACCAACAGCAAAAGAGACAAACATGAAAACAGTCTGGAAAAAAAAGAAAAAAGAAAAAGCCCACTCTAAAAAGAAAAACTGAAAAATAGGACCATACAGGAGCAATTTTGAAGTTTTATTTACAATTTTTTTTTTCAAATTGAGACAGATTTGAAGCGCTACGCGATGACCTGGGAAAGAGTGACAAAGAGTGGCCCTTTTGGATGGAGGGTGGTGAAGATGGAGCCAAGTGGGTAGGACTTAATACCAAACTAAAAACATTCATTTGAAAAAAAGTTTACAAAAGCTTTAAAAAACATGTTTCAATGTATAAATGAAATGGCGCCCAGTTGGCATAAGAACAGAGATTGATTTTGCGGTATGATTAGTGAGAGTTTAGTGATCTTCACCTTCCCAAAGATTGAGGATCCATTCTATCTGCTTGACACTGAGCTCCCTCTTGGGGATCAGAATAGAAAAGTGTGCATCTCAGGGGAAAAGTAGCAGTCCAGCTGCAGCCTTTCAGTGAGCCCTGAATCCAGATCTGTGTGAGACCAAGCCTGCAAATTTACACCTTTCAGAGGAATTGATGTGATACCACCACTCAAGCGCTACTTAAAGGGGCAGTTTTTTGGGGGGTGATATGAACATTTTATAGATCGTTGTCTGATTTTGTCATTAAAATTAGGGTTTGGAGAAATTTTAAATCTGCTAGCGAAATTCACGTAAATCATAGATTTTGCATTATGTAATTTCTGGCAATATTTGCACACAGATGACTCAAACTAGTCTCCTGCTGGTATCTCGCAAAACCTTTTTACGTGAAGTGCACGCATACTTGAATAAAGCCAATCAAGATAGTTGGAAATTGGATTTCACTGTAAAAGGAAATTGCACAACATTTTGGTGGATTTTTGAGAGAAACGGTTATGCAATTTTGCACACCCTTGATTAAAATGTATAGAACAAGACCTCCAAAAATGAAAAATGTAGGATATAGCAAAGTGCGGCTGGAAATAACCAACCCTTCATTCGAAGCAGATGGCATTGCAGGGAGGATGGCAGAACCTTAACACTTCCATTCGCTCTAGTGTTTTTTGTTCCTCCTCAATCACTTTGTAGCTCTTCTTTTCCCCACTCCATCTTTGTCTCAAAAAAGGAAGAGGGGGCCAGATATTTAGGCAGACAGAGTGAATGGATGATTGCAGGGCCCTCTACAGGGAATGATTGAGAGCGTTTACGCATCATAGTCCTGACAGCTTAGAGACATCTAACTCTGTCTGGTGGAGGCCAGGCCAGCATGAACTGACATGGAATGTGTGGTGGCCGCGTGGAAGGGACAAACACTATTGCTACATCTTTGTTCAAAGAATTTGTAGGTTCCCGACACGAGAAGACAATTTTTTCCTCCTGTCAGAGTACAGCTCGTCTAGTTCCCACATAGGGCAGGGTGGGCACCCCCAGTGCAGGAAGTGCCAAAGACATCTAGCATGCCAGTGCCAGGAGACCATGGCAATAGTGACAAATCACCCCTTCGCACATATCGAATGCAGGTCTTGCACAGATTTGTCAGGAACGGCCAACAGTGCAAAAATAAATGATTCCTTGCAAAATGTCGGTTACCAGGCACATGCACCTCATCATGCCTTCTGTTATATAATACATATGGGTCCCACAATGACCCAATTTATAACACGTGGGCATGTGCCACATGTCTCCTCACCTTCGTTGAAAGTGAAAGCTTGGGTTTCCCATCCTTCCTCTCACTTTAGAACACCTGCATGCATACTTTTTCCACCATTTAACCACTTTAGTCCAAAGTCATGCTTTGTTTAAATTGACTGTTCCCAATTAATCTCCTTACCGTATGTCGCTATATTTACGGATGCCAGAAAACAATGAGATTTCATTGGCAGCCACCAACAACGGCTGTCAGCTGTCATAGCAGCCTGCGCAGTGACACCTAATGCTCTTGGCAGCTCGTCCATGGCACTACCAAAACGTATCATTTTGTGGAAGAACCAGAAGTGAAGCACTGGGAGATAAATGGACAAATGCCCAGTATTCATTTCAGGAGTTCTGGTCACCACTTCACCTTTGAACCCAAGGGTTTGTGTTATTTCTCGAATCCGAAATTATCTGTACTCTTGTCGTTGACGTCGTCAAGGCACTGGGAAGGGTGCAGGCTGCCTCGTTCTCCCATCCCAATACTTTTCTTGGACACTACTTGGAATGATTTGATTATCAGCATTAGCTCTCCGACCATTCCATCTAAAATATTGGTGTTATTTACAATTATATGTTGTAGTTTATAAATATGCTGCCTGCAGAGCCTACCGGCACTGCCTACGGCAAACCTCTGCCCGAAAGGTTTATTGCAGCCACCCCAACCATACTCCTTCTTCAACACTCCCAATGAATCAAAGTCAAAAGGAAACAGAAAACGGCAACTACAAAGAATACAGACCCTTCACACCTCAGTCTCTCTATGTATTTAGCAGCAACAGAAAGTTGTAGAAACTGTGAAATCCACTCAAAGCTATATGCAAGGGGTGGGCAACGTAGGCAGTGTGGCCAAGAGGGGCAAGCGGAAGAGTGTGACGTCAAGGATAGCGGACCACCTGCACTGCTCATTGGATTTGGTTGTGTTTATTTGCCTTTTTTGTATACATGTTTGAATATATTTTTGGCTGTTCAGTGGCAATTTGCTACCTAGGATCCAAGAGTTCAGAGTGGGCATGAGTCAAAGGCTGGCGGGCACTGCTGTGCAACTTTATGAGGTAGGTGTGTGAATGAAATGCAAGAAGAAAAACAAGTGAACCAAGGAAAGTGCTGTAGGCTCGGCCTACCATGGTCCTTCGCCAGTTGAACAAGGTGGCAAGAAAGACACTTTGAAGACTGTTAGTGGTAATGAATGGTTAGAGAGGCTTTATAGATGGTATCCACACACTCTTAAACTTTGTCCTTCCTACATTTCTCTAGAACACTTCTGCGTTTTAATTAAATTCGGCAAATCTGCAGAGCTTCATTTTCTTCTTTCTTCAGAGTCAATAATTTGAAAATTCTACGACTTTTCAATTTTTTTCTGAACAGTGTATCATTCAATGCAGCATCCTTTTCAAAGAGGTTTGCTAGAATGTTAAGCACCTTCCATACGCCATTCACATCAACCTTTTTTATTTGCTTTGTGTTGTTCCATGATTTTGAATAAGGTTAGCATGTACCTTGGAAGGTCACCAAGGACTTCTTTCAGGTTCCCCTTTTACAGCGTGCTTAACATTCTGGAAAACTTACCCCAAGGCGGATTCCAAGCAGCATTGTTGATATATAGGTTTTCCAAGAACAAAAACTACATATTTTCAAGGAGTTCAGATCGAAACAAGAAGAAACGATCAACTTTGCCGCACTTCAAATGAAAGCTACAAATTGCCATCCCAAACACAGTAGATCAAAGCCGTGCTACTGTGACTTCTGGCCTCCTCCTATGAGGGCCTGTTGTGGGATAGTTACTGATGCATGGCAAGTCGAGGATGGTGTGTGACAACCCTCTATGTTGAGTCCTTTAGACTTGTTCAATTTTCTGACTGACACTTCCCATGGCCCACATATCCCTGCCTGTTAAGGATTCCCACCATAATTTTAAGGCACCTTATTTTTTTTAGGTGTGTCCCACTTTGGCGGAAGCACGTACATGGGTATTTAATGAAGTCATATCTTAGCCACCACTTTACTGCTGCTCGGAGAGAGGTGACAGACTAGCGTGACCCATCTGAAACTGACACAGACTTTGGCTGAAATTTTAAGGCTTTTGCCAAAGGGAAATATCACCAGCAAGGATTGCCACAGGGCCAGGGGAGTTTGTTAATTTGTATTTTAGCAGGGTGTAATTGGATACAAATTTATGGCTCAAAATGAAGCAAAAACGTGCAACTGACCCAGGATATCGTACCCAGGCACCGTAAAACCAGATGCAAATTTCAAGGGCTACAAGACAAATTTTGATTTTATAATTTGTATTCCTTCTTCATCATCTGGTATTTTCCTCCCTGATGGTTGTAATTTGTTGTGCCCCACGCCTTTCACGGGGGATTGCAACCACTCCCCTCTGCACCATCGAAATGACACAGAGCTGAACTTGCTAACACGGGCTAGGGATGTAACAGTCGCCAAACAAATAATTAGGAGAGCAGGATACGACAAAGTGTAAGTCAGCCACGTGACGTGTCATCAGCCATGCAACGCAACGCAATATCATCCGCCACGCCACACAGTAGGGGCCAGATGTAGGTAACTTCAATTTAGCGAGTCCTTAATAGCGATTTTTACCGAATCGCTATTAAGGACTCGCTAAATGGAATGTAGGTAGGAATCGCTAAAATATTAGCGATTCCTTAACATTCCTTAATAACGAATCGGTAATTGAGATTCGTTATTAAGGAATACCTAGCCATTCATTCCTATGGGCTAGGAGGCTCATAGGAATGAATGGGAAGATATTCACTATTAGTGATTCGGTATTACCGAATCGCTAATAGCGGGAGGTATTTCAAGGGTGCCAGGGTGTCCAAAGGACACCCTGTTGCACCCCTGAAATGTGCATGTGTGCACATGTGGCGCACATACATGCCCTAAGGGCATGGATGTGTGCCACATGGCACATTTGAAAAAGCAACAAAAGTGCTTTTTTAAAGGAAATCGCTACTTACCACCAACTTGAAGTTGGTGGTAATTAGCGATTCCTTAAGGCTCAAGTGGACTATTTTTAGTGCTACGTACATTGCATTTAAGGAATCGGTATTTCCGATTCCCTTAAATGCAAGAGCAAAATAAGGAATCGCTATTTTGCGATTCCTTATTTTGCATGTAGGTATGAACTCACCTACATTGCACTCAGCCAAATACCGGTCGGTAACGCTGAAATTCTCCGAATTTCGGCGTTACCGACCGGTATTTCGCCACCTACATCTGGCCCTAGATTTCGGTTTTTGGGAGAATGCTGGGAGACGCACAATACAAAGAGGATATTTCTTAGATGGTTGTCTGTATTTGCAGTTCTAAGTCATAAATATCAATGTGCTCATAGGGAGGGTGTACCTGTGATGTATGTGGCTGGAATCAGTTGCTGTGGGACATGAAGACGACAGCTGCTCAGGTACAGCAGAATCCCGTGCTACAAAATGCTCAATAACTCACCAACCTAAGACAGACTAGGATTTTCTGTATTTCAAGTGATGAAGAACTAGAGGCACTTCCCCACTTGCAGGCTTGCGTAGTTTGCAGTTGAGGCTAGAGCGCACGCCTACAACGTAGGCTTCCCAAGACAGCGCCATCTGGCTTGTCTTAATGCCAGAACTTTAGAAACCAAAAAATGTAGGGCACGACATGCCACGCTCTTCTCGCGTTAGGGATGAATCACGACAGGCTATGAGGTATCTGTTGACGCTGACCTCTTCTGGATCAGTTTTATAAGTGGAGCTTCGTAAATCCAACAACTAGAGTGGAGAAAATGAGGTGCACTTCCTCCACTGGGCCAATAAATTTCTGATAACGTGGCACACAATTTTGGCATGCCTCAACGTCAAAATCAAACAGTCTATGATGGTTCTCAAATTCCTATTCTCCCCCTTCACATCCCCGAACAGCAAATAAACAAAATGCCATCATCATATTGCTAACTGAATGTAAAATGTTTGCTTCTTCCTGAAAAAACAATCGCAGCAGCCTCCTATTATAGACAACAAAATTCAATCAAATGTAGCTTTCTTAAAAAACACAATTCAAAAATGAAACATCATTAAACCAAAAAACAAAACAAAAAATAAAAGCCATTAAAAAAAATAGAGCTGTGTAAAATAAAATAAAAATCGACGCTCGTGTTTCTCTAAAACAGCCTCAAGGGCTCTAAGACTAACTTCGACTAACTGTAGCTTTTCCTTGCTTTTGAAACAGTTAAAAAAACACAAAACAATTAAAGCAATATTTCACATGAAACAGAAATAAACCCAGAAAGGAAACTTATCTTTCATGTTAAAATTTTGGGGCATATTAGCAAGACCCACGTTAAAATTATCGCCGTTTTAGCGGCAGGAAACTGCCGCTAAAACGGCGCTAATGGGCTTGCTAATATGCGTTATGGAATTCCAATAGAAGCCCAGGTTAGATGTGCAGGACATCTAACCTGGGCTTCTATTGGAATTCTATAACGCATATTAGCAAGCCCATTATCGCCGTTTTAGCGGCAGTTTCCTGCCGCTAAAACGGCGATAATTTTAACGTGGGTCTTGCTAATATGCCCCATTGTTTGAAAGAAAACAATCAAGGATTGTCAGACAGGCATCCAGTCAAGTCTTGTTTTTTAAGCTGGGCGTATCAGGGGCAGGAAGGTCGAGTTTTGGAACTGAATTTTAAAATATGCATTTCTACAAAGTCAATTCATGCTCAAGTGCACATATTTGTAAAACCATTTTTAAGTGCATTCTTGCATCACCAATTTTTTTACAAATTTCCTACATTAGTCCCAAATATTTAAGTTTTAGATATTTACTTGCAACAGACAAAGTAGATCATGTCAGGAAAAGGGACAAATATACTGTAATTCTCTTTCTTTGCCCCATCATGGTGAGTCATACTAACTCCACCTATGATTAACGCCCAAACTAAAAAACTTTCCTTAATTCTAACAAGTAACCAGAGATAGCCACTACTCAGCAGAATAATGCACAGCATGGGAATCCAGCATAGGTTCATCCTGCAAAATAGGGCAAATAGCTGGAATTCTGTTTCCACTCTGGAGCCTACTGAAAACACAGATATTGAAATGGGAGTGAATGCAGGAAAGGAGGTGGGAAAGAGATAAAAACATCACACAGCAGCGTTGTGGAAAAGCAGCATCGCCCCCCTGCCTCCAAAAAAGAAAATACAAAAAAACTCACACTTTGCTGCATTCCACAATTTAAAAGCACTGAAGGGGACTCCTTTTCAAGGCAACCCGATCACAGATCAACAAATTAAAAACTATATTTTTCCTATCACAACTGTTCCTATCAAAAAAACTATAGAAAAGAAAGGGGGAAATGCAGCTCAAGAGATTCACTCATAGGAAGGAAGACGTTTCAGTGAAAGAAGCAGAAAATCTGGCCAGCAACTTCAAATCACTTTTTACTGGTTGGCATTGTAACTTCCCACCCACAACCGTTCAATGTCAAGGAAAATAGGATTTAATTTTACAATCAGACAAGAAAACTTTCACTTTTTGGTGTAGCCCCCCTAAACGCTTCGGTTACTTACTAAGGGCCATATGTATCATTACTAGCTTTTGCGATTCTCAAATAGCGATTTTTATCGAATCGCTATTTGAGAATCGCAAAATCGGATGTATGAAACAATTAGCTATTTCTTAGCGAATCGCCAAAATTCGCAGAATTCACTGCGAAACCCAAAATTGCGATTCCTTAATTGCGAATTCGCAATTAAGGAATCGCAAAATCGAGAGTCTGCCATCCAGGTGCAGCTTGATGACATCACAACCAGGAAGTGTGACTGCACAGCTGCACCTGATTGCCAGAAGCTCAGTCAGAGGCTGTGAGGAGAGTGAAGGAGCACAGCACTGCCATCCAGGGAGGTGAAATGAACCCCCAGGAGAAGGAGAAGGAGAAGGAGGATGCAGGAAGGAAGAGAAAAACTAAATTCAGTGAGAGGGAGCAGGAAGTGCTTATAGAGGAGATGGTAGTCAGCCATGAGCTCCTCTTCGGCAAAAAATCCATGCGCGTGCCTGAGGCAAGGAAGAGGAAAATCTGGAATTCCATACAGGAAAAGGTGAATGCCATCGGCGTAACCCACCGCACCGTGGAAGATCTGCGCAAGCGGTGGTATTATATGCGCCAAAGATCCAAAGAAAAGGTGGCAACCAGGTTGGCAGAGGCGAATAAGACCGGTGGCAGAACATCCACTGCAACAGACTCCACGCCCCATGAGCAGTTGGTGGAGTCCACCTTGCAACCAGAGAGTGTCAGTGGAGTGGCTGACCTGGACAGCTCCGACCCACCCCCACCAGACAAGGTAAGATGCATGCCATCTCTCCCCTGCCACTCCACCAATAGCACCCACACAGTTAGGACCCCCCAGTAGCAGAACAGTTGTGCAACTCCAGTACTTGTTGTTGTGTACACCCTGAAATGCATCATGGGAGATGTAGTCACATGCACCAAACAGTGTTGCAATGAGACACAGCAAGGTAGTAACAATGCCAGTGAGTTAGGGAAGGGTAAAATAAGGCAGAGAGTACGTAGGTGATGCAAATAAGAAGTAGATTTATTCTCTCACAAAAGGAGTTGCAGGACACCTAAACAAATGTCTGTGCTTCTGTCTCCACAGCCCCACCGGTAAGGCAGGAGGGCAGTGCAGGGGCTGAGGAGGCAGACGACAATGATGAGCAGGCAGGGGATGAGGAGCAGGAGGTACAGACCCCTGAGATCCCTGTAGTACGCAGAAAGCGCCACATCGTGCCACCACTACCACAGATGGAGGCAGACCAACATGACAGCGGAGAAGATTCCCAGCCAGTCCCGGGTCACCGTGCAGTCCGTCACAGGCAACAGTCCCCTGACCCCCAGAGGGAAGGAGGGGGGAACAGGCGCAGGGCAAGGGCGTCCACCAGTGCTGGTGCTGAGGATCAGCAGTCTGTGTTCGCCGGGCTGGAGGGCACCATGCTGAGGGTGCAGCGCCTGCAAGCCAAATCAATGCGGTCAATGCAGCGTCAGTTTGCCTCACTAAACCATCACATGAGCGACATGAGGGATGGGTTCAGGGAAATGACCGGTGCAATACGCGAACTGTGTGCCGTGCAGAGGAGAGCCAACGCCCGCATGGACACATACAGCAAGGCGGTCAACCGCCTGTGCACTGTCACGTCCCTGCTGTCACGTCGGTGTGTGGGCATGCAGGTGGAAATGGCACATAACAGCCAGGATGTGGCCAAGATCTTGGTGCAGGTGACACATGCTGTGGAACTGATGCAGGCGGCTGGCACAGGTGGGATAGGACCCCTGGGCACAGGGGAGAGTGAGGATCAGTCAAGCAGGAGCAGCATAACCCCACCACCCCCTGAGACCAGACGGAGGAGCGGAAGGCAGGGTAGAACACACGATGACCCGGGGGAGAGCAGTGGGCACCCACAGCGCGGTGCAACAGGCCGTGCCCTCAGGAGATGAGGTGGCATCAGGGAAGCATGGCAATGAGTCAGGTGACACTTTGCTGGGGACTGGAGTGTGTAGGACATCTTTGCTCTGTGACTTCAACATTTGCAAATTTAAGTGACACACATTAGTTGTGCATCAGGCTGTGTTCACATGTTCACATGAGGGACGGGCAGCCCTCTTACACCGTGTAGCATGCTTTAGTTAGATCCATTGGTTGACTTTACCTTTTCAACACATTAGATTAGCTGTTTTCACTTTTTGGTGTGCAAGTGACAACCATCTTTTTTTGTGCGTCAGACTGTGTGCCAGATATGTTCCTATTCAAGGAATAAAAACACAGTTGTGCACCAAAACATCGCATTGTGTCATTATTTCTCACCTAGAAATAGTTGCGCGTAATCTCCTGGCGCCTCTGGCGTCCGGCAGCCGCCCCGACACCACATGCTGGTCCTGCACGAGGAGCTGGTCCCTCATCATCAGAGGACTCTGATCCGCTCAGCTCCACTGGGGTGCCCTTCCTGGTTGCTATGTTGTGCAGCATTGCACATGCGACCACTACCTTGCAGCAGGTCTGTGGGCTGTACTGGAGGGCACCTCCGCTCTTGTGTAGGCACCTAAATCGGCTCTTTAGGATGCCAAAATTCCTTTCTATCACACTGCGGGTCAACTTGTGGGCATTGTTGTAGCGGCGCTCCGCAGCAGTGGCAGGATTCAGGTAGGGCGTCATGATGAAATCGTGCACTGCATACGCGCTGTCCCCTGCAGGGTGCAAAAGAAATGGGTTACACACTGTCATCCCAATCAAGAGCTTTACTGAATGTGTGAATGTTACGCAATGTATTTACCTAGCAAGTAGCCCTCACCAAATTCCCCAGCCAAGAGGCGACGGTGTAGCCCACTGTGGCGGAACATGAAGGAATCATGGGTGCTACCAGGATATTTTGCCACTATGTCCGTGATTACATGGGTGGCATCACAGACTACCTGGATATTCAGGGAATGATATGACTTCCTGTTCCTGTACACATATTCTGTCTGGGATGGGGGGAGAGGGCGACATGGGTCCCATCAATGCAGCCAATTACATGGGGGAATTGGGCTATCTGATAGAACCCCTGCTTGGTTTGGTTGAGTGCCTGCTGCGTGTCAGGGAAATGGATGTGGTGATGCATCCTCTGCATCATGGCATCCAGGAAAGTGTGGAAGAAGCGCGACAGGCTACTCTGTGTCACCCCTCCTGCTGCTGCTATCACCCCCTGAAAGCTCCCAGACGCCAGCAGGTGCAGTGAGCACAGGACCTGCACATGGGTGGGGATGGTGTGTGTCCTGCGTGTGGGGTGCTCCAGCATGGGCTTTAGCTCCTCAATGAGTTCTAGGATGCTGTCTGGGTGCAGCCTGTACTTCTCATGGACCTCCTCCACTGTTTGCTGGAACAAGGTGAGGCGTGCCCTGAAGATCCTCTCCTGGCGTCTCCTTCCCTGGGCAGCAGCTCTGATCCTCAGTCTCCTAGCGATGATGTACAGCGCAGCCATTGTGAATGCCCCTGTAGCATTCTGGGTCAGTTTATATAGGTTTTGCACCTGGTTACCACCTGCTCAGAGTTGGTGGTAATTGCGAGATGCAAAATTGCGAATTTCGCAAATTCGCTATTTACGATTTTTTCATACATTTCATTGCGAATCGCTATTTGCGAATACATTATTTGCGAGATTCGCAAATGAAGTATCGCAAAATGCGAATTCGCTATTTTAATCGCAGTTTCATGCTCGCAGATTTCTGCGAATCGCTATTTTAGCGATTGGCAATTTTGCACGGCGATTACCTTTCATACATCGCACGTCTATTTTGCGATCGCAAACACTGGATTTTAGCGATTCGCAGTGTTTGCGATCGGAAAATTGCTTGATACATATGGCCCTAAGTCTTTTGGCTAGCCAGAAAAGAAGGAATTGGCATTGTATTCTTCTCTGATAGCTAAAGAAAAATTTTGTTCCGTTGAGTGGGGTTTGCACCTTTACTGCAGGAAGTCTTGTGCCTGTAAGAGGACTAGGCAAATCCTAGAGGCTGAGGGTTGATTGGTGGTTGGGGGAATCCTCTTTAGTAACACCTTTTTGTAATTTTGCGCCTAAGATTTGCCACAATGGTGTGAGTCTTGTGATTATTAACAGAAATTGACTCAAAATGGCCCCAAAATCTCTTGTTTGCACCAAGAGGGGGACATCATACCAGGATCTCTTGATTGGAGCCTTATCTAAACTAGATGACACATCAAGTGGTGGGAGCAAGCATGGATGCCTGGCCACATTTAGTTTACACTGCTGCCTCTTGATGCATATTAGGGTGCTCAGACCCATCTCGATCACCCATCTAGACCCAACAACCCTACAATCAAGAGGTGACATTTAAATATCAATCAATGCAGGAAAACGTCATTTGGACGACTAAATGATTTTCTATAGTCTTTGGTAGTGCTGAGTAGTAAATAACAATGAAGCAGTCATCCACCAGCAGCTGGTCTATAGATTGGCATTGTGATGGACATCACGCCTCGGACTGAAAGCCCTTTCTGTAAGATATTTTGGGATTTCAACACAGTTATAGGATGTCTTGTGCGGTCTTTTGTGTATATCAGTTATGCATGCTTTTCAGGCAAGTGTGGCCCAATGTCTCTAACCTGTCCCTTAACGCGACACAGCTGTGCCCTTATATGTCCAATGTATTGTTAGCGTAGATCTCTGAGTTAGCGCATGGTGTAGACGCCAGGGTTCTAGCTCCACCTCACTGGATCTTATTTCAAATACACATGTGCATGCATTCTCTTCCATACTTGTTCTCAAGATTGAATTTTTAAAAATGTAAATGAGTTTTGGAAAGGAACATGGGATAATGCTGTATAATTGCATATTGTGATATGGATTTGCTATGCACAAGAGACATCAATCTCTTACTTTCGGAGGTATCCCTTGATGTCCTGGTCCTCCATGTTGGGCTCCCAAATTTACTAGTAACACCAGGCCTAACCACTTCACCGTAAGGGCCACTTTAAAGACCAGAACGTAAATATGAAGCGGCTGAACAGGAGGTTTTCTGCACGCTTGGGAGGCAAGCCGGAGGTGATCAAAGTGGATTACTTCCGGGTTAGCTTTATGAGCTATTTTATCATGTGTGGGACCCATTTCAAAACGAGTACACAGTTATTGTTTAGAATTTCCGCCTGTTCAATTTTTAAATGCTCCTATTTCATTTCACTAAATCTTGCAGAAGTGGGCAAATTCACAATTTCTTTATTCACCCAAAGTAAACTATTGGCAGCCATCTCCAATCTGAGAAAAAGGGGTAGTTAAACAGGTGAAACAGGACTGCCTTCCCAGCAGTGACTTCTTTTCTTAGACCTTACTCAGACATAGTTTAGGGGAACGTGAAATTACTCTTTCCTGATATTTCTGCTCCCGCAGGTCACATCTGTGCAGAAATGGTTAAATGTTTTCAGACTCTCAAGAAAATGACTTGTGTGGCATATGGGAACATTCTGCCTTGGAATCTTAAATCTGCTAGGAATATAAGGGTTGATAGACTATGGGCTGGGAGGTTAGTCGGTTTGGAGATGTGAGGACACTAAGAGTGACAGATAAGACACTGAGGGACTTGGGCTTAAGGAACTGTGAGGAGAAAATACTAGGAGCCAACAGATTAGCTACTAGAGGGCTAGGAGATTGAGAAGATGGGATGACACACTGGAAAGCTGTGGAATCGATTGGAAAGAGGAGAAACCATTGCTTTTGGTACAACCAATGAACAGATGGCATCACACTTTCTTTCCCTTGGGTACCTGTAGTAGAGGGGAGACCCAAGGCTAACGTGAAACCACAGCAAAGTGCCTGAGGGAGCATCAAATGTTTCAGGAAAGCTTCAGGGTGTGAAGATGAAAGCTTATGCTGGTTGATCTGTCATAAGAATTTGGGATACATCCATACAAACCAGGGTGGGTAGGTCTTGGGAAAAATCACTCACATAAAAATAGAGTGACGTGATCAGCCTAGCAGTTTCTCACGAAATCTACCATTTTCCTGTGAGTGTCCTCGTCCTAAAAGTAACTGACCCCATCACCTGCCAAATTGCTGCCTTTTATGCTGAAAATGAAGCAGTCTTGTAGGAGGGCCTCTTTTTATCAATATATTGAAACAATTATATAGATATAGTTTCCGTTTTATTATATATTACGATTTTTTGCTTGGAATGGTTTTTATATAATATTATCTTTCTAGTTTGTTCAGATATATATTATATTTTTGCTCTGATTGTCATATGCTTTCAAATTATGTGCACAGTTCTTTCTGAAGCGTGAATCGGCAGTACAGAGGGGGCAGCAGGGGGTGTTAGTGGATGGGGAACCTGAATCTTGTATATGTCAGCATTACATATTTTTCCTCTGTGGTTAATAATCGGATATGGAATGAGTGGGATGATACTGTGTGCATTAGGGCATGTTTACTGTGTCTAAATCTGCAACCTCCCAAAATTGTTTGAACAGATTTGTTGTTCTCACCTTGATTGAGACATCCCTGGGTACTCTAGCTTACAGTTCTGGCTTTGCTCTGGAATTCTATGCATTTCTGTCCATTGCTTTGATGAAAAATCATTGGCTGCCTCAGGAGAATCTAAGAAAGGCAGGCCTTCGAAAGTGCTCAGTACATGAGATGACTTTCCAAAATTCAAAGGCTTTTAAGGAACAAAAGCCTGGAGATGCGGTGGTCTGGACTGGCCTCTGAACAGGATAATCCACACCTCTCTGAAACGCATCAAACTCTTCTTGGAAATGGACCGACATGGGGACAATTAGCTTCTGGAGAGACCTTTTCCTCTATCTTATGGGCCTTTCTATGTATGCGGCAGCAACTCTGAGACAAATTTCAGCTGCCCATGCAACTTGCCCTCACAAAAAATGCACGTCAGATAGTGCACTCCCGAGTGTGTCTTTCTGGGCTGCCGTTTAGCGGGCTAGAGTTGGAGCCTGGTCTACACACTGGTTACAAAACCACAGTGACACCCAAGTCATCTTTTATCTTGGAAGCTTTAACACTACCCAGGAAATGCAGGTGTGGGTGATAAAGGTTGCATCGGGGGTGACTCCATTTTTACACGCAAGGCGGCTATCTGTGTAGTGAGGACTGTCATTTTAACGGAAGCGGGCATATTTCACTTGTCATAGAGGTGGTCGCACGCCCGAATAGAAGTTGTGCTCAGTGTGCAGAAGGATGGAGTGAAACCCTGTGGTGGAAAGCAGCCTTATGAGCAAGCTCATGTCAGGATAGCCAGACCTTGGTCTAAAGTCATGGTCACAAAATGTACTGTGATTCGGACCCAAATTTGAGAAGCCGATCAGTATTTTCCAAACTTATTTTGGTCCCATGACAGAGTTGTCGCTCATTTGGGATGAGCTTTAAATGACTATACACAGCCGTACAGCAATTCCTACTTTCAGTAGTACAATTACAAGAACTTTTTAAGAGATGTACTATACATTAGACACCACTGGCACGTCTTGCAACGTTTCTGTACATTCAAAGGGGGAGTATTGACACTCCTCAGCCAGGCTCTGCAAATTTATGTGACAGCACCACCTCAAACTTGGATTTCTTACTTTTAATGCTAAACTACCAAACTTTTTAAGCAGCATTATTTTAATTTTGATGGGGCAGTAACTACACTTCGCAGCAGAGCCGCAATAATTGTAATGGAATGCTATCTGTCCTACTCCGCAGGCTGGAAAATCCTGAATAGGTCAGCTCTGGCACTTTTTTAGCATGATACTATAAATTTATTTGCAATAATTCTAAGGCAGTGTCCGGGCTTCTCGGGAGAGTGAGTGTACGTTAGTGGGATAGCACTGACATTATTCAGCGGGTTGGGTGTACAGTTAAAGAGTCAGTCTTGGCACTGCGCAGCAAGTATTCTGTATATTTAATTGATCTTTCCTGGCCCTAATCAGCACGGTAGAAATATATTTAATGGGACAGTATTGGCATTTCTGAGAAAGGCTCCTACAATTTTAATGGGAATGTAATACAACTTCCAGGTATGGCTGGCTGCTTTTTAATGGAAAAAGTACCTGCACTTCTTAGCAGCACTGCTATACATTTAATGGTAGAGTAGTGATACTTATAAAAAGATTACTGTACTTTCAGTGAAACAGTACCAACACTTCTCTGTACAAAACAAGTACTCTAAAATAGTGAGGCCTACACCCATGCTCAGCGAATTTTTCATGACCATTTTCTTTCCCAATCACCTATTATCTACATTTTTGCCAAACATATTTCGTTATCTTATAAGAGAAAAAGTGATTTTAAGTTGCTGACTAATGTTAGTGTTTTACCTTAAAAATTAAACAACAAAAATTACCCCAAATAATAGTAAATGTCATGAGCTTTCAATCTCCTGACACCAGCCACAACATTTGAAGACAGGAGTGGGCGGGGAGGGTGGTAAGAAAAAGAGAGGGCTCCTGTACAAAAATACCAAGTGCCTTTTTCTTTGTAATAGAAGAAAAATAGAATAAAAACTATTTAAAAAAAGGAAAGTTTTTGCATAATCGTTTTTTCTCTCTCCTCAAAATCTTTAAAACAACAAAAAGAAGAGGAAAGACATGTGTGCGAGGGTTTCATGGTTGGGGGGGGGGGGTGAGAGGAGTCTGGTTCTCCCCCCCTTTTGCATCACGGCCTTCAAGTATTTTTCTGTTTAAATTTAAAAAATCTTGTAATTTTACGATTTACTCTTTAAGAAAAAAGAAAAACGTTTTTTTCCTCTTATTAAAATAGACTTCTGTTCTCCCTTTTTTTCGTTTTTGTTGTTTTGTTTTTGTTGTAGTTCTTTTCTGCCCCCTCCATAAATGTTTAGGTGTTGAAGGGTAATTGGTATTCTCTGCAGAAGGGATCTATGAGGGAGTCTTTGCCACTCCTTTGGTTCCTTGGTACGTAGAAAGTCTATTGCATTAAAAGCGGCTTCTTTTGCACGAGGAAGGAAAGGGTTATCCATTCTTCTTCAGGGTGGCAGAGCTGAATGGGTCGGTCCCGGCCAGAGGAAGGGGCTTGCATCTCACTGCCAGAAAAAGCCGGGTTCTGAATCCTCAATGAGACAAATCTGTGGGAAAAATGGCACAATCAGATCTGTTTTGAGCAAAAGCATTACGTCAAACATATAGCACATTAGAGTAGAGTGACTTTTTTTGCATAGCCTGCACTATGAACTCAGTTGCCTTTAGGAATGTGGGTGAATCCTGGTGTGGATCTCTGTCAGAATTCTGCCATCCCGCACTAGATGTTGCTCACAAGGGCCTTTTGGAAACCAGCCTTTACATCGGTTCAGGAAATTATACACATCTTCACTTATCGAATCTAGTTTCTCTTCACTTTCCAGTCCAGATTTCTGTCCCACATCCCTGATGCTTTATGGTCCCTCTGTCATCAGGTTCTTCCTAGATCATGTCTTGGTGGTGGTTCTCTGTTCCCTAGGCTGGTTCCTGGACCATACGGTTATTCTGACTCTTTTATATCTATTTTCTGGCCTTTCTCTTGGCTCTGATTTACACTCCATTCCAGGCTTTCCTATTCCCTCTCGTGTCTTGCTGGTTTCCCTGGTCTTCCCCTTTCCAAGTCCCAGTTCTGCACTCTTCCTGATCTGTCCTGTTACATGTGCACTCCTTGCCTTATGTTCAATATATTCCAGTCTTGAACAATACCTTGATTCCAGTCTTGCTTTGCGCTGAGCCCAGTCCCTGCTGCTGTGTTCCTTCCACTGTTTCCCTTTGTCTTCCGGTCTGTTTCTATTATAATATTAATTGTTTTTACTACCAAAGATGCCAGTTAGATTCCAAGGCTTCTGCCTCTGGCACAGAGAACCACCTTAATATCTTTCACCTTAGGAGCTGTTGGGTGTCTCCCGAACTCTGTGCGATTAATCTGCTCTTTGCTTTCTTGTAAGATCCTTTTACCACACAGAGAGATCACTGTCCAAGGAGCATGCAAACTATCATCCATGATAGTTTGTCTTTTCTCTCCCTTGGGCCCTTTGTTGTAGTATTTGTGTTATTTTATAGTTTCCCTTTACAGACTTTTAGTTTCCTGATCGAAGCCTGTTCCTGCCTACTCCAGTCCTCAGCTTCTGTCCTCCCTTCCTTCCCAGCCTTCAGGTACTTACTTGTAAATGTTTTACCCTGGCATTGGAAATCCCTTTTTCCTACAGAGACCTCACACAGACTCCCTGTGATAGTCTCCTGACACACATGGCAGAGGCAGCCAGCAGGAAGGCACTGAGGCCTCAAGTCTTCTACTGCAGAATGAGCTTTTCACACTGGTCTGCGGCAAATGTTCAACCACAGATGGCCCATCAAAGAGGTTGCATAACCATCCTGAAGTTTTGTAGCAGTTTCCATGTTGTAATAATGTGCAGCAATGCACTGTTTTCACATGTAAGTCATGTTCCCTTGTGATAGATTCTCTAGTGCCCAACAAACTTGTTCAGCCTCAGAACCAAGGAGAAAGAAAACATTACTTACACAGAGAAGTAAAAGGGAACGTTTACTTACCTCTAGCACCAGTTTTGCAGTTTGGTGTCTGTTACAAATTCACATGCTACCATTTAGTGCTACGATCTGTAATAATTTTGTAAGTATTAAAAAAACATCCTGTTGCTGTACAGATAATATCTGTAATTAGTCTATATTAATGTTGACTTGAAGCCAGGCTCCTCTAGGGTTCAGTTTCATCTTCAAATTATTTTGTGGAACTGTTGTACTGAGAAAAAAAAAAATCTTCTATGCCATGGCAGAAGAGGTTGTAATGTCGTTAGACGTATTGGCAAGCGTTTGAATCCAAGCAATAGCGCTTTTGAAGGTATGCACAAAGCAGCATATCATTTTATTTTTATATTTCAGCTGCTATAATCCTGCATAAGAGTAGATTTGGTTCTGTCTTCACTCTTTTAGAATTTGCCTTTGGATTCAACGAAGTGATAGCAATAATTGGCACATCCTACATTTCACTTTGAGGGACAAGCCTTTGACTGTGTTTCCCAAGCCCTGATCAAAATATTCTTTGTTCTGCTGTGGTTCTGGAAGCCTTCATAGCAACAATTATGTGTACAATTCACTCCACCAGCTACTGTTGGTGCAGAAAGAAAACTGGCAGAGCCATATACCAATTAATACAGAAATCTGAACTTACCATTCGTACAAAAAGATCCAAAGATGATATTATATTTTGTCAGACTCTGCTACGCTTAATGTTTACCAATCAATGACTCTTCATGCCGAAGTAATAATTACTATAGACAGAGGCTTTAAAAAAGCCACTTCAAGTTATCTCACTGGATGGGTTGAAAAGGCGGGTCCCTTAGTTTGACGAATAGCACATTAAGTTCCCATAATCCAATAGGCTATCAGGTTTAAATTTCCTTTTCAGCTCTTTCAAAGAATAATGAACCACTGACGTCCTCAATAAGGAGAGTGGCTTAGGTGTTTTTCAGCGTGCAGGCTGAGGTGGTAGGTCAACTCGAATAGGCAAATATGAAACTCCTTATGGGTACACTGTATCAAGCACAAAAGTGTTTACATTTAAACCTGGATCATCGTCTTGTAAAGGTTTTTTTTTGGCTTCTTTTGAAATATTCACTCACAATCTGGTCAAAATCTTAGGACTTTAATGGCCATGTTTCCAAATTGAGGCTTGTCGAATCCAGAGAAAGAATTGTACAAATCACCCTGTAGAACTGCAGCGTTGAGGAATCTTCCCTTCTTCCACCGGGGATTCAGCCTGGAGGTCAGCTGGAGCGCAGAATCTGCCACAACCTCTAGTTTGGAACTCACTGCTTATTTTTCTTCCTGTTTGAAAGCCATCCAGCACAAGCTTCGAATCATCTTAAATATATTCTCCAGTCTGGTGTTTATTTCCTTTCTGTAGTTTAAGGCAAACCACTCCATTGCCGATTGCTCCTTTTATACTGTTTGAAGATTTATGACGTAGGCGAGATTTTGGTTGCTACCGCGCCATTGGCCTACAGCTCTAACACGTACTGAGCATAGATGTTTGCAAAGCAAAATTAGGAGTCTTATTTGCTAGAAAGCAACATTCTCTTATGGCTTCATTAAGGCATCTACAGAAAAGTCCTCTTTACTGAGTTTACATCTGTTGAATAATGTTTTCCCCTGGCTACTCTCAGCAGCCTACGCTGCTTCTGTAAATTCCTAACATGTGCTACGAATCAAACCCCTTTCTGTTTGAAAAGGCTCCCATGAGCCATTGAGCTGACAAGCTTGTGGAGATGCACCTGTGCGCCTGTGAGAGGTACTGAGACCTGAAAGGATTGTGGCAGCCTGCTCAGCAACCCCAGATTAAATTCCTTTTTATCTCTACTGATGAGGGATGATATCTAGAAACACGTGTCTAGAGATTTACAGCACTAACCTGCACACACTGTGGTGGAATACTCCAGTAAATATTCAAGTAAGCATGTACCATGAACTGCATTTACCATAATGCTAAGGGGCGAAATGTGCTGGGAGGTGAAGCAGTGTGCTCCCATCTCTTTCTGTTTGAAAACGCTCCCATGAGCCATTGAGTTGACGAGCTTGTGGAGATGCACCTGTGCGCCTGTGAGAGGTACTGAGACCTGAAAGGATTGTGGCAGCCTGCTCAGCAACCCCAGATTAAATTCCTTTTTATCTCTACTGATGACGGATGATATCCAGAAACACATGTCTAGAGATTTACAGCACTAACCTGCAGACACTGTGGTGGAATACTCCAGTAAATATTCAAGTAAGCATATACCATGAACTGCATTTACCATAAAGCTAAGCTGCGAAATGTGCTGGGAGGTTTCTACTGGTAGGAGTAGGCAGCATGTTCGGAGGCGTTCTCCATGGTGACTTGCTGTGGAGGCTGGCCGCTGCTGTCCTGTGCGCGGTTAAAAGACAAAAAGACAAGTTGAAAGGACATGCAGAACCTATCCACCCTCCCACAAATGCAGCTCTTGAAAAGGGGTGCACTGACATAGCTCAGAGAGCTGAAAGAGGTGTTTGGGATACACACCAGGACTAGGGTGCACTGGCAGAGCAGTGAATGAGTCCCAGTCAGCTCGGCTCAGGTTTGAGGAGCATTTGCAACACAGCGTATATGGCTCATGGTGCAACAGCAGCAGGGCTGCAAAGGGCAGAGGTGAGGTGCACTGAGTTCTGGTGGTGAAATAGCACAAAGAGCCTCCGGGGAAGATTGCTTTGGCCAGCAGCACGTGGGTGCACAAGCTGGTCAGAAGAGAGGTGCATTAGCAGAGCTACGTGTGGCCCAGTCCTAAAAGGTGGGGGGCGGCAGTGCTGTCAATTCCAGTCCAATATGGCATGATTCTGCACCTCTCCCTGGTAAAATTAATCCGAACTTCAAGCTTCGTGGGAGTGTGCAGCTGAGGTCTGCCTGCTGACCCTGCGGTCTCTCCATGGCCTCTGGGAATAGAAGGCGGCTGGCTTACCTCCACGGAGACACTGGAAGGCACAGGTGTGTACTGAGGGATGTATGTTCCCTGCATAGCTGCAGCTGGCAGGTACTGAAGGAGAAAACACAGACAAGATGGGAGTCAGACGAAGCCAAGCTTTCGAAGAGACCAAAGCCCATTATTGGGGAAAAGCAAAAGGTTTTACCAGGCTTGGAGGGTCTCATCTCCCACGTGACAGGCACACTGTCGCTCCTCCTGCCCCCAACAGAAAGACTGACGCCCACATAGTCACAGTTGACAACAAATACTGACGTATCACATCTGACAAGAAAATACACCATGCCTGGAGCACAAGAGAAGACACGAAAAGCACCTTAGAAATTTGTAATGCAGTAAGTGATGATAAATAAACCTCTGAGGAAAATCAACTCAACCTCCCCTTTGATAGTAGGACTTTTTGTTTCCTGAGGGTCACATGAGCATTATGGACGAGCCCTCAGAATAGCTTTAGAAATCCTTTTAATCTACAGGATCTGCTTAAAAGGCCTGGTTCTTCAACATCGTGCGTGCACCTCCAGACAGAAGTTTAAACCCTTTAAAAACTGGACTTATCCACACCTGATGAGAGGAAAAAACCGTGGAGAAAGGAACATGAAGAAAATACGATAAAGGACAGAGGGGAAATCCGGAACATTGGAACATTCCTCCTAGCACAGCCGCCTCCAGTAATGAGGTATATAAACACCTACCGGGGAGGGGGCAGTGGGAGAGAACACTAATGCAACCCACTACACCCGGAACTATGGTGCACTTTGTGCAGACTCGATAGCGCGCGAGTGTAATTGACACATCCCAACCAATTTGTTTTTAAGAAGTTACAACGTTTCAACCCAGGCAAATATTATGCAATTGTAAACTCACCTAAACCCAGGTAATCAGGTTTCCAGTAAATCTTGTATTTTTTTTTGTTTATGTTATGATTTTTGCATATTTTTTGGCCAGTGCTGCCGAGCAATAAGTGGCTGAGCTGCTGAGCCAGGGGTCCCATCATCGAGGTGGGCTGGATGGAGATGGTGTGGTCCATGGTGGGTGTCAGGACTGCCCCCTGCAAGTCAAAAGAGACAAGAGTGCAAAAGAGTGAGATGGTGTGAAAGCCCGGTAGCTGTGCAAGCGGCGGAGGAGTTAGAGAGAAGGCCACAGGATGAATCTGCAGGGTGGGAATGGGACACTTAGGGGTCGATTCCGATTCTGGCCGGAAATCTCTCCGACCGAGCCGGACCCGGAGAGATTTCCGACCGAATCGGACCCGTGCAGTCCGACCGAACGAGTACGATGCGCACGTATGCCATCGGACACGAGTCGGTCGGACTCCCATTGAAGTCAATGGGAGCCTGTCGCACAACGCGTACGCGGGCTCCCATTGACTCAATGGGTGCGAGGCGGACAAGTGCGCCCCTACAGCGGGTACGCGGCGAAGCGATTCGCGCCGTACACGCACAGGTAGGGGGGACCCATGGGTCCCCCCTGTGTGCGACTCGCGCGGCTACGCGTAAAGTACGGCTCCGACTGCTCTTTTGAGCCGGAGTGCGCGGCTCGGTCGGACTGCTCGCGGCGCGCATCGTACTTACCCGGCCGGGGAACGTCTCCATTGCGCGGTGCGAGTCGAGTCCGAGCGAGTCGGTCGGTGCGGTTCGAGCCGGGAGCGAGTCAGTCGGAGCGGTCGGGACGCCCGGACGAGTCGGTCGGCGATTTCGCATCGTACTTGCTCGTTCGGTGTACTGTACGGATCGGTCGGGAAACAGGCTTTCGCATGGCTTTTTTCCCGACCGATATGTATGGTATTGGGTGCGCCTCCGACCGAGATCGGAATCGGCCCCTAAGTGTAGGCTGCATGAGGTATGACTTGTGATACATCCAAGAAGGATTGTGAACCTAAACGGAGAGAAATAAGAGATTCAGTTTGCAAGTTTATTATTCATTCATCCATCCTCATTGAAAAAGGGAACAGGGAGAGACAGCGAGAGAATGGGAAAGAGAGTGAAAGCGACAGCGGAGTGTAAATAAGAGAACAAGAGACAAAATAAGGCGAGAGTGCACGAGAGACAGACTCAAGGCTCTGACATGAAATCAAAAAAATGTCTAACGCACATCAAAACTCAATTTGGTACACAATGACCAAAGGCAGTGCTTAATTTGAGCCAGTGCTTGCTGGTGGGGTCCACTGGCACCAGTTTTTGGGAATAGCCACTTATTGTTCCTCAACAAACATTGATCCAGAACAAGAGAGAGAAAAACACAAATTGGCAAATTAAGGAGCAAAAGGATGAAGGAAAAACAGAGACAAAGGGAAAGAAGCAGGGATGAAAAAGAACATGCACGATTGAGATAAAGTGGCAGGGAGTGTCTGGAGATGGATGAAAAAACATGAGGTGGAATCAAGACTACGCAGCCGTGGTATTCCGCACCCCAACCTTCAGTAGCGCCAACTGCGGGCCTCTGAACAAAACTTTGGGCCCCTTCCATGACTCTTTTACAAATTAAGCACTGACCAAAAGAGTGTCCACAGAAGCAAGAATTCACTGGGAATGACTGGAAAGAGCGCGTCTCCAATCTCGACAAACCAAGGAAAAGTGAGCGGACCAGATGCACACCACTGACAGATTGCACAAAGTAAAATGTACAATTACAATGTATCAAAACCCTCTTGACATCCTCTAGACAATAACAGAGCTGCAGGTGAGACTGAAAAATAAAACATAGTATTGAACAAAGCACGATACTGCATGAAATGGTGGAAAACAGCCCCCTAGATGCCCCTGGGCAGGGCTGGACGTCTTCAGCCTGGCACTTTGCTCAGTACAGTTCCTCAAATCATGGTCTGACCGACTTATTGCACTCATACAAAAATCATGACCACCTCATTCCAAATAACTACAGAGGACTTTGCAGGTATCTGCATAAGTCGAACCTCATGGAGGCAAATCAGAAACAGTAAAACAGCCAATGGAAAGTAACAATTATTGCTCAGTTATGATGGTGAAGTCAAGACAGAGCAGGTCTTACCAGTGAAGTATTTGTCATTAAGGTCAGAGCCCAGCTTCTTTACGGTTTGTCAAACCTCTGAGTTCTGGTGAATTGCTGTTGCTTGTTGTTATATTATGTTATGTTTGTGTTTTTGTGCAACCCGTGCTTGCTAATTACATGACCTCTGATTACCTTGGTGCACAGCCTGTCTGTGGTTGAGGGTTTGCCCACGTGGTGGAGGGCTCCCTGGACAATTCACTGGCCAAGCAGAGGGGATCCCTTACCTGGTAGGAAGACACCGGGGAAGGAAGTGAGGGTGAGAGTGCTGTCTGTGCAATCATACGGTTTGGGGTGAGGTTGTACGGGGATCCATAGAACCTGCAAGAGAGATATTCACGCTCTAATAACTTATTTTTAAAAAATCACAAGTGTATGCATGTACATTGATATCATATATATATTTTTGAAGCATGGACTCACGTATAGATTCACATTCAGTGTATTGTCTTCTCATGGTCAGATCTGGAATAATACGTAGACATTCAGATGTCCACTCAGGGTGTCTGTAATGGGATGCTATTATGGAGGTGAACATAAACCCACAATATCCCCTATCTCTGCACCATTTCAAAATTCCTTTGATACCAAATCTTTATTTGATTACTATTTAAGTTTGGTAATCTCTTCATCCTCTGGGTGAAGCGGACGATTGCATGCGACTCAATACAGGATATGAAGAAGCAACAATAGTAACACAAGTAAGGAACTTGTGTATCTTTGCAATGTGAATCTATTACAGATTCATATGCGTGGCATATATTACCAACTACTATCTGCTTCAGAAAGGCAGTTGCTGCCCCCTTTGCCTCTTGTTTGGATTTTGAGTCGAAACAATAATGTATTGTGAAAGTATGCATCGAGCTCCTTCAGGCTGGTTAACAAAAGTCTTGTTTTAAGAGTTTGTTCTGTCATCAAGCCCATCTGTCTGTTTCTAAAGTTTATCTTACTTGCTTACTTTATTCCAAATTGTGCTATTTATCTAATTGTTTTGGCACAAAGTCATGTGGCAACTGTTTGAGTAAACCAAATAATAAACACATTTTTGCCTAGAAAAGCCAAAACTCTGACTCTGGTCCCGTCTCGACGTCTTTTACTGATAATTGACGTAACTGCTTGAAAGATTCTACTGTCCACCTTACTAATCCTGACCTTATGATGGTTCTGCCTGGGCTCTGCCTGGCCAAACACAACAAGACATGGTTCAGATTTCATAGCATCTAAGTTGTTCAGACTTTGCTCTGCTGGATTTTGTAGATTCATAAAGAAAACTGGTACTTCATGTGCTTTATTTGGACAGAATATTGCAATAATCTGTGGTAAAGGCTTTGGATATGGTCTCAAAACCACTCCCCAACTACGAAATATTGTGAAGGTCTCCCTTAACGCTTGAAGTTCCATTCGCCCTTCTTAATGTTGTGAATTCCACCAGCATAGCACATGCTAATCACGGAATATCTTCTGCTAGTTTGTTTCTGAGCATCAGCTAAGGCTTATTTTACCCTATGTATAGATCACACAAGTTGGTAAAAAAGGCAAGACTACAAGTGCGAAAGACTGCTGCTTCGATCAGTGCATGACCGGCCGATGTCTCGTCCTCCTGTAGTTCTTCAGATATTCAATGGGTTTGTTTCGTTAAACGTCAAGGGGCATGTCAGGCTGCGTGTTATGCTCTATTTAATGATAAACCATAACATTGATAAATGCCTAATTTGTCCTGGTTGAAGAAAATGATCGAAAATGAAGAATCTAATTCAAGAAGGTATCAACATTAAGGACCGACAGTCTACACCCAACAGAAAGAGAAAGTGACTGGTTCAGTTGTGGAGAGATCAGAGCATGAATCACTTGTCCTCAAAATGCCACTTATTTGACAACAGGTCTCACTTTACCATGCAGGTTCACTCAATTCACTCCACAGTCTCTTTCAAGTGATTTTACAATATAACTCATTTGACCAAATAATATAATTTGAATACAGAATGTCTCTCACTGTTTTGTAAAATTACATTCTAACTCCTGCTGGGTTTGTTTTCCGCAACTCAGGGCACCATTCTGTCTGCTACTGGGTAGCAGAAAAAGGGATTTCTACAGACAGATCCCAGAGAATGTAGGATCAGAAGCACCAATAGAACATACAAATGGGCACATGCAGCAAGTTGTGGTGGTTAGGGCACTCACCCATTCTGCAAGGTTGTCGCGGGGTCGTACGTCAAGGTAATGCCGCCCTGGAAGGAGCAGAGACAGAGGAAGTTAGAGGTGATGTACAAAAGGCTGCCAAGGGGACCAGAGGAGCTGTGCTGTTGAAGGTGCACCACAATGACTAAGAAACAACACTTCTTTTTTGACCTCACAGTGACCCATTGGGCCTGTCAAGGGCCAAGGTGAGGAATGAAGGAGGGTACCAGAGCCCCAAAGTGTGCTTGAGTTTGAATGTGCTAAGTCCCTTGAGGACCCTGTTAATTCTTTGGGAGGGTTTTTATAATGTCCCCTTCCCTGCATATCTTCGTATGTCTTCATCGGGCAAGTATGCTTTCCCTGTTGAAAAGGGCGTGTGTGTGTTTGAGTGATAGTGGAAATCGCTCTCTAACTGCTTGCATGTATTCCTAGGAATAGGTGTGTTCTGAGCAACTTCAGGGTTTGGGGGTTTTTACATAATGTGCGTCAGAATGGAGGTTGACAGATTTTGCTCCTTTTTCTGGACTCTCGTCTGTACGATGGATGCCAACTTCTTCTGTCAATCAGCTAACAGAAACTAACTACATATCGTCTTCTTCCCAATCTGCACTACTTGAGTGAGGACCACTCTACTAGAAAGATGGGCTGAGGCACCATATAATACCAGGAAGTCACACATTGCTCTCAATGGCTTTCACATAAAGACCACTTAGATTTGGACTTTGCGGATATGTTCTGGGCATACTTTTTTGAGGCCCGCGTACAGTGGTGCCAACCAGATCACAGTTTGTGGACTAGCCATGGCCCATTAGAGCATTTCCATTTCACATTTCTGTGGCCTGCAGTAAGGGTGATGAGCAAGGTTTCATAAATGAAACTTGCTTGTATTCAATCCTCCTCACAGTATTAATTTATTAAAACTTGTATTGTTAATACTAACCTTTGCATTCACGACACGAAAGGGAAGGAAGCTTGCCTATGTGTTTTACTAATGAATAACGCTTGTCTGTAATCTAAAATGGCCGCTATGCGCGGGAAAACTCAATGCGCATGTCGCAACCATATCACATGGTGTGACGTCTTTCTTTGCTTGGTGGGAAATTTCTGCTTCTGCGCAGTGTGTAGTAAAATGGCTGCTTGATGTTTTCACATGCTTCAGCTTGCTCTCATGTCATTACTAAATTGTCGTTTCCTAACGCTACTAACGCAGGATAGAATTTATAATTAAATGGGAATAGAGTAGAAAAAGTGGGCATACAGTGAAACATTTTATTTGTGATTTTAATACTTTCTTCTTGCACTTTTATTAGTTCGTAAACTTGGGCCTGGGTTGGTGTTCTGAAACTCGAGAGGCAAATGGTTCTGCGCATGTGTCCTGTGTGCCTGCCAAATGAAGTCAATCTGGACGTCGTCCAAGGCCGCGACCCGATGGCCGAAGATGTTGTACTTTGCCTTTCCTGTTGTACATTGATACATTGTCTATGAAAATTGGTTTACATTTGTCATGAGACGGATGGGAAATAAAGCGAATGTATTAAATTGAAGGGTGGGAATTTAAAAACAATAGGCTTTACAAGTTAGGCCAAATCGATATGGTGCGACAATCCACCCCCTGTCCCTGTCCAATCAGAAGTAGTGGCCCCATATTTTAGCAACATTAAGGGGAGGTACATGGGCGTAGAAGGGTATAATAGAATATAGCATTAGTTAATTAGTTAGAGCATGCGTTCACGAAGAACAGGCGTCCATGCTGCCAGAGCGCTCTTAGCTCCAGACTGCCAAGCTGATCGGTTGCTGACTGAATTCCTGTCCAGAAGAGGTCCTGAGGAGGGGGCGGCGGAGTCCATTAGAAGGGAGACACGGGAGAATCGAGGAGAAGCCGAGTATCAGAGAGGGAACGACGCGGGCGTCGTTGTAGAGAGGTCACCGGTCCTGTCCTGATCCTGGATGAGGTCTTTTGCTCTTCATCCTTCCTGGGTCTTATTCTTTCAACTCCTTGGCTAAGGGGTTTTGGTTCTCGCACTTAGGTAAATATAATGCAACCTTTAGTTGCGCTGCTGTCTCTATCTTCTCCTTTTCTTTAAACACCGTCATTGATTAGCAATAATCATTTCTATGCTTAATCTTGGGTATTGCGATTAAGTATCATGTGGCTCTGTATTTTACTCTGCGAAATCTTTAGATAAACATTTTAAAAACTTCCTGACTCAGTGGTTATTTCAGGATTATGTACTATAATGAATGTCACTCATTTTAAACTTCCCAATTAGCAAAGGATTGATTGGTAAGTCATTACTCTTCAATCAGAAGGTAATTGGTAGCAGGGATTTTGATAGAGAGTAACAACTGATAAAACCCAGCGTAAGTATTAGCGTAGTATGAATGTATGGGCCCAAGTGAGTATCTAGTGTATGAATGCTGTTTGCTAATAACGCGCTGGATCAGTTTTCTGGTAATCAGAGGATGGTTACTCTTTGTTAATTGGGTAATGAGAATTTTTATTTGTATTTTTATGAACTAACATCCGTGTATTCGAAGTTTGTTTTATGTTGTCTAGAATCCCCGGGGTAAAAGGAATAGCGGATGGTAAGTGGAAGCCATACTGCAGTGAGGTTATCTGCCAGGCAGAAATAGTACTGAAAAGTTAAGCAGGACTTTCAGTACTCGTTAGGGACTCTATGCGTGTGAGTAATAGCAAAAGAGTACGCTGGTAAAAATTTGATGTTATATCACCTAGAAAGGGTAACATTGGAGAAGTAACAGGTACTTCTGGAGCTTGTGTGAAGAGTAGACGGAAGTGTTTTACTCGTAGTGTATGTTTAGTAAACGGAAAGGTTTTACTAAGTGTGAGAGAAAACTATCTTTTCTATTTTAGAGAAACTGGCACGATAGCGAATGTTTTATGTTGTTACTGAAAATTAAGAATTGTAGAGAAAATAAGTTTGCGTAAATTTTTGTAAAGGGAGGGTCAGTTGCCGGAGAGGGAGCTGACGTCACTAAACGCCGCTCTGAGATTGGTTGAATCAGCGGGTGTGGAAAAACCCTTGTAAAGGAGGGGTCAGTAGTCAGGAGTAGTACTGACGTCATAAGTGCCGCGCTGGGATTGGTTAAACCAGCAAGGACAGAAAAGAGCAGATTGTAAAGGAGGGGTTGACAGATAAACGTCACCAAAAGGCCGCGCAAGGATTGGCTCGGAAATAAAAGATAGCAGACATTTGATTGGTCAAAATTATAGAAGCGAAATTCTTAGTGGATAAGGATTGCATGTTAAAACCCGATCCGACTTTAACAGGAATTCGTCAGGATAGGAGATATTTAGGCTTTGCAGAATATAATTTTATACATCGGTACTTACCCAAGATGTACGGAGAAAGGAGAAAAATGTCATTTTTACAAAAGATTAAGAATTATTTTAAAAAGGACAAACCAATCAAAACTAGAGAAGGAATTATTATTCCACCAGCTAAAACGCCCGCTTCGTTTATGATGATGGAGAGAGGTTATCATACTTGTGTATGGATGGAGAATTGGATAGAATATACCAAAAATGATGGAATACTAGCATTTCCCGAGAATGGCACGTTCAATGGGCGAATTCTACAAAACTTAAGATTGAGGATGAATGACTTAGAACCCAGACCTAGATTAACTCAGTACGAAGCTCTAGAGGAATGGGAAACCGAGGCATTTGAGCGGGACCGATCTAGAAGTAATAGGAGTTATCCAGGATTTTTCCCCAGATACCTACATGAGTCTAGGAATGGTCAGATGAAACAATGGAGAAGGGCAATGATTACAGAAGGATTATATCCATTGTTCTCAGCAGAGGAGCAATTAGGAAGTAAGTGCACAGAAAAGACAAAACATTTAATGAGAAATGAGGAGTCTGAAGATGAATTTATGGAGGAAATGTTAAGAAACCCCCCACCATATCAGGAAGGGACAAGTGGATGCACCCCAAGTGCACCACCGAAAACTCCACTAGTGCCACAGGTAATGCATGAATTCACCACGAGTAGAATACTTCATGACAAAGAAAAAGAAGCCCTAGAAAAGACCAGAGCAGAATTAATACAGAAAATAACCCAGATAAAAGTACACCCTGATTCGTTGACCATACCAGTAACAATTGGTCCAGTAGTTCCATTATATGGTACTCAGGGAAGCTGTCCTCCACCGATACTTACACCTACTCCTGTGAATAATCCCAAACCTGAAGCTCCAGTTATAATTGAGGATCAATTTAGTGACTGTGAATCCACAATATCACTCATGGACTTGCCTATTCGAGGTTCTGTAAATAGTACTCCCAGGAAAGATGTACCTGGATGTTCAAAAGATGTAAGTTTAATAACTTCATCGGGAGCAAAAAGTGCTACCATAGTAACACCTGAAGATCTAGAAAGATGGGTGCAAGGGTCAGTTAAACAGTGCACACCTCCGAAAATAATGGACATTCATAAATTGAAAGTCGAATTAGAAGAAATAATAGCAGGAAATGTAGGACTAGAACGCTTAAATACCTATGATGAAGAAGAATTATTGTTCCTGTGTAGGAGTATCACCAGAAATGTAAGGATATTCCATGAAAAATTATCCAACTTAGCACTACAGATGGGAATAGAAATAGGGAGATCAAAGGTACTACAGAAACCCTATAGAGCAGAATTTTCAGACAAAGATTTAGAAAATATGAATGCCTCTGGAAGAAGATTACAAATAAGAGAATTAATGTTAGTTTTGCAAAAATGGGGAGACCTAGATAAATGGAAAACTAGGTGGGCCAAGAAAAAGGAAGAAGCACGAACAAGTAGAACAGCATCTGAATATGTGATGAAGGAAACAGGGAAAGCAGACCAAATGTATCCGATGCGAGAAGTTGCGGGAGGAGGATATGTACATGTCCCATGGAGCAGACAGGATATTTTGTCATTTACGAATGATTTTCCAAAGTTGAGAGAAAAACCAATTGAATGGTACAAGCAGGTTGACAGGTTTGTGAAGGTGTCAAAGGTATTGTTGAAGGATTTGGATGGTTTGTTTGACATAGTGGTACCTGCCGATTTATGGACAGATTGCAAAATCACACTGGATTGGCCAAGTGACGAGTATCCTAGAGATCCGAAAACAGGTGCCTCGTCAAATGATGTGATGAAAAAGTATCAGCAAGTGATAACATACCTGAAAGGGAAAATACCCCCGAAAGAAACGGATTGGGTAAAAATAGATCGAACTACCCAAGAAGCTAATGAATCAGTACATTCCTACTATGAGCGTCTATTGCAGGTATTTAAACAGTATAGTGGATTTGAGGACATTGGAGATAAGAACATGAGTCAGTTTGTGTATCGATTTGTTTATGGTCTAAAGCCAGAAATTTGTCAGATGATTAAGCAGCACATGTTGTGTTGGCAAGGGAAACCTATCGACGAAATTTTGAAATATGCGAAATATTGTGGAGACGATATTGAGGATAGACATAAGAAATTGCAGGAAAAAGTGATGTGGGCACAGGTGAAAATGGCTGAGAAACAGGGAATTCATTTGGAAAATCCGAGTGAAAATCAAGGAAAAGATTCTGGAATGAATGGTGATACTGGGAATGGTGGAAAATTTAGAGGACGAATGAGTAGAGAAGAAGCTAAAAAGAAATTTCCTTGTCATGGATGCGGAAAATTGGGGCATTGGAAGGATGAATGTAAAAAGATACAGAATAATAATGGCCCAAATCAAAATTTAAATCCACAGACGCAGAATGACTCACAGCAGGGTGTAAATCCTCAGAGTCAGTTGCCACCTGCACCTATTCAGGGTAATGTAAGCAGAGCAAAGCATGGTACAGACATCGGATATCCAGGAGAAAGTGGTAAGAATGATTATATGACATCACAATTTCTTTTGCAGGACGATTTCTGTCAATTCAGTCCATGACGGTGCCTAGGAGAGGGGAAGAAGGAGTGCATACTTGGCGCATCCTTATAGGTAGATCAGTCAGGTCCATATGTTGAAGGGAATGTGAAAGGTAATAATATTACTTTCCTTTTGGACACTGGTGCTACCCGGTCTACTGTGAGAACAGCAGACATTCCAGACCTTCCTCTCTCTGGTGAAAATATCCAAGTAGTGGGGGTAGCTAATCAGCGGATTAGAACACCTCTTACTGAACCCATGGAAGTTAAATTCGGAAATTTCAGAGAAATGCATCAATTTATAGTGTGTGATTCTAGTCCAGTAAACTTATTAGGTAGGGATTTGTTGTGCAAGATGAATTGTACAATTTTCTGCACACCGGATGGTGTGGCAGTTCAGACACCAGATGAAGATCATGTATATAAAATTATGATTGCAAAACAAGGTACAGAAGTAGACGAGATGTTTTCGTTAATAACAAAAGATGAGTTGCCAGAAGAATTAAAAGATACAGTAAACCCCATAGTATGGGATTTCACCGGAAAGGAAGTAGGACTTATGGCTAAAATAGATCCAGTTAAAATTACTGTAAAAGAAGGTGTAATTTTCCCAAATACCAGACAGTACAAAATGAGTGCAGAAGTAAAAGCAGGAGTCATTGAAGAAATAAATTGAATGGTAGAACAAAATATCTTAAAAGAAGTAATGAGTAGCCCATGTAATTCACCTATAATGGGGTTAAAGAAACCTAGTGGAAAATATAGGATTGTTCAGGACCTGAGAAAAATAAATAAGATTGTGGAACCATGTTGTCCCATAGTGCCAAATCCTGCAGTAATTCTATACCAGATCCCTTGGAATGCAGGATGGTTCACAGTAATTGATTTGTGTCAAGCATTCTTTTCAATACCATTGCATCCAGACAGCCAGTATCTTTTTTCATTTAAATTTGAGAACAAGGTCTATGTGTGGAATCGTGTTCCTCAGGGGTACACAGAAAGTCCTTCTATTTTCAACCAGATACTGAAAAAGTGCCTTGAAAAACTAGTGATGCCAGGAAGCTCAGTCTTAGTCCAATATATCGACGACTTATTGGTGGCATCGAATACCAGAGAGGACTGTGTTGTTGATTCCATAGCATTGTTAAATCTTTTGGCAGAAGAAGGACATAAAGTCTCACCTGAAAAATTGCAATTCTGTACAACAGCTGTTAAATATCTGGGACACCAAATTGAGAGGGGAAAAAGAAGAGTAACAGCTGAAAGAGTAACTTTAATAAAGAAAATGCAAATGCCTGTAACACAAAGACAAGTGAGAATGTTCCTAGGAATAGTAGGTTACTGTCGACAATGGATACCAGGATTTTCCATGTTGGCTAAGCCCTTAATTAACATGACAAAAAAGAAAGCAAAGGACCCTGTTGAGTGGGAGGATGAAAGTGTAGAAGCCTTTGTAAAATTGAGAAATGCCCTATGTTCAGCACCTGCCTTAGGCATGCCTGATTATAAAAGAGAATTTGCATTGTTCTGTCATGAGAGAGAAAATTGTGCACTTTCTGTCTTAACTCAGAGACATGGATTAGAAAGACGTCCTATAGCATATTTTTCTGCTACATTGGACCCAGTAGCAGCCGCGTTGCCAGGATGCTTAAAAGCAGTGGCGGCTACTTGTTTGAGCATTGAACAAAGTGAGTCAATTGTGATGGGACACCCTGTAAAAGTGTATGTTCCACATGCAGTTGTCATTCTGTTGACAAGAACCCGAACTCAGCATCTTACTCCTAGTCGGCTGACTAAATACGAAAGAATCATAATGGGTGCTGAAAATGTGACCATGGTAAGGTGTACTATAATAAATCCAGCAACCTTACTACCAGACCCATATCATGAGAGAATTAAAGATGATGAAGACGATGAACATGATTGTATACAAATTACAGAATTATGCACAAAACCACGCCCAGATATAGAGGAACAGCCTCTTAAAAAGCCAGACAGGGAGCTATTTGTTGATGGTTCATGTCAAAGACATGAAGATGGTAAACTAACTGCTGCCTATGCGGTATGTGAATTAACTGGAATAGTTGAAGCATCTTATTTACCAGGAGTCAAATCTGCACAAGTAGCTGAATTGATTGCGTTGATAAAAGCATGCAAAATTGGGAGGAATCAGAGAGTAACCATATTTACAGATAGCCAATATGGTTACGGGGTTGTGCACGATTTTGGCCAACTATGGATGCAGAGGGATTTCATGACTTCTTCAGGATCCCCCATTAAAAATGGACAATTTGTAAGGGAATTGCTAGAAGCAATACAATCACCAAAAGAATTGGCTGTGGTGAAATGTGCCGCACACCAGTCAGGAGATGACTGGGTGGTAGTCGGCAACAGATATGCAGATCTGGTGGCTCAACATTGTGCCAAAACCAGAATGTCAGTCAATAAGAGGGTGGAAAGAATGGGAATCAGCTGCCAACTTATGTTGTATATGCCACCTGAAACTTGGAATGACGTCAAGAAATTGCAAGATGAGGTTGATGAAAGTGAGAAGAATTTGTGGATCAAAGTGGGTTGTTCCCAAAGAGGAGATGATGAAGTGTGGATCAGTGCTGATGGCAGACCAGTCATGCCAGACTGTTTACTCTCACAAATGGCTAGAATGCATCATGGAGACACACACATAGGAAGAGATGCAATGATTAGGCTGTTCAGACAAAATTGGTACAATCCCAAATTCAGGGCTGTTGCAGAGAGTCTTTGCCAGAGATGTCTAACTTGCCAGATGCATAATCCGGGGAGGAAGACAGTAATTGGATTTGGAAAAATTGGAAAGGCAGAGGGTCCATTTATGAGACTTCAGTTTGATTTCATACAGTTACCACCATGTAGAGGGCTGAAATATGTACTAGTCATAGTGTGTCTGTTTTCAAAGTGGGTGGAGGCTTACCCTACTAGGAGAAATGACAGCATTACAGTTGCAAAACTGTTGCTACGAGAGCTCATTCCTAGGTTTGGTTTTCCAGTAACTTTGGAATCAGATAGAGGAAAACATTTTAACAGTGAAGTGATTCAAATAATCTGTGAAGCATTTCAAATCAAACAGAAACTGCACTGTGCATATCGTCCAGAAGCTTCTGGAGTGGTTGAACAATTGAATGGCACTATAAAGTCAAGACTGGGAAAAATGTGTGCATCAACATCATTAGAGTGGCCAGATGCATTGCCACTCGTTTTAATGGGACTCAGAAGTATACCTGACAGAACCACAGGATTGAGCCCACATGAAATAATGATGGGAAGAGCAATGAGACAAACACATGTTCCCACAAACAAACTGGTGAATATATCTGATGATATGGTTCTGGACTATTGCAAAGGATTGGCTGACCTAGTGCGTTCTGTCTCTCATCAGGTTGGAGAAGACGCAGTTTCCAGGCAGCCCGAACAAGAACATGATCTGAATCCTGGTGACTGGGTGGTAGTGAAGAATCACACCAGAGAAACGTGTCTATCACCTAGATGGGGCAGACCGTGTCAAGTCATACTGACAACGAATACAGCAGTGAAGTGTGCCGGATTTCCTAATTGGATTCATGTAAGTCACACCAAGAGAGTACCAGATCCCGAGGAAGAGAATCCTCAGAAAACGCCAATCACTGAAGAAGCTGAAGGTTGCCCAGCTGAAGGATCTCAGGTTCGAGATTCCAGAGAAGCTGAAGAAGAACAACCGAGCACAAGTCAGGATTGGATACCCGTGGTAGAGGTTCCTGAAATATACCACAGAACAAGAAGTCAAGCGAAATTGGAAGAAATTGAAGAAGATCAGATAGGTGAAGAAGAAGCAGTTCAGGAACAAGAAGAAAAGACATTAAGAAATCCTGAACAAGGTCAGATAGGGAAAGGAAACTGGACTCAAAACAGTGAAGACCTAATAGACTTTGAACAGGGACAGACAGGTCTAGAAGAATCCGGTCAGGCTGCAGAAGTTCACAGTGCAATAAGCCCTGATCAGAACAAGTTAGATCAAGAAGAGTACACAGAAGAAGAAAACCTTGAAAAACATGAA